>OV179163.1:19296664-20533706 GCA_921972225.1 Euplexia lucipara | reverse complement strand
CGCATTTTGAAGCTGTTTTCAGCACGACAATTCCTAAATAGCAACCCCCTACCATATTGACTAAGTTAAATTGACAAAAACGCGAAAATTTTTCCTTTACAGACACTTGTAAAATTTTACAAAAAGTTTTTATTGAATTAATTATTATTTTAAAATCCCACTCGTTTAATAATTTATTAAAAAATCAAAATTGACACTAACCTACCTTACCCTCATTCTGGTGCTCGTTCCGCGACCCGGAGTTCTGGTTTGGTGTAAATTTCGGCCATTTTCAAAATTTTTCCTGTAAAAAACACGTTTTTTGACGAAAACTCAAATTTTTCTTCTTGCGACAGTAAGTGTTTTTCATTGGTCGGATAGCCCGCGCCGAGACGCGTCTTTTGACACCTCGCGCGTGCTTCTAGCTGACCAAAAAACTCAAAAATCTTTGTCACTTTAATTTATACGGCTAAGAAAATCTACCTATACCCCGTAGTCAATTGCAAACATTGTAATTACTCGATAACCAAGGGGCGCATTTTGAAGCTGTTTTCAGCACGACAATTCCTAAATAGCAACCCCCTACCATATTGACTAAGTTAAATTGACAAAAACGCGAAAAATTTTTCCTTTACAGACACTTGTAAAATTTTACAAAAAGTTTTTATTGAATTAATTATTATTTTAAAATCCACTCGTTTAATAATTTATTAAAAAATCAAAATTGACACTAACCTACCTTACCCTCATTCTGGTGCTCGTTCCGCGACCCGGAGTTCTGGTTTGGTGTAAATTTCGGCCATTTTCAAATTTTTCCTGTAAAAAACACGTTTTTTGACGAAAACTCAAAATTTTTCTTCTTGCGACAGTAAGTGTTTTTCATTGGTCGGATAGCCCGCGCCGAGACGCGTCTTTTGACACCTCGCGCGTGCTTCTAGCTACCAAAAAACTCAAAAATCTTTGTCACTTTAATTTATACGGCTAAGAAAATCTACCTATACCCCGTAGTCAATTGCAAACATTGTAATTACTCGATAACCAAGGGGGCGCATTTTGAAGCTGTTTTCAGCACGACAATTCCTAAATAGCAACCCCCTACCATATTGACTAAGTTAAATTGACAAAAACGCGAAAAATTTTTCCTTTACAGACACTTGTAAAATTTTACAAAAAGTTTTTATTGAATTAATTATTATTTTAAAATCCACTCGTTTAATAATTTATTAAAAAATCAAAATTGACACTAACCTACCCTTACCCTCATTCTGGTGCTCGTTCCGCGACCCGGAGTTCTGGTTTGGTGTAAATTTCGGCCATTTTCAAAATTTTTCCTGTAAAAAACACGTTTTTTGACGAAAACTCAAATTTTTTCTTCTTGCGACAGTAAGTGTTTTTCATTGGTCGGATAGCCCGCGCCGAGACGCGTCTTTTGACACCTCGCGCGTGCTTCTAGCTACCAAAAAACTCAAAAATCTTTGTCACTTTAATTTATACGGCTAAGAAAATCTACCTATACCCCGTAGTCAATTGCAAACATTGTAATTACTCGATAACCAAGGGGCGCATTTTGAAGCTGTTTTCAGCACGACAATTCCTAAATAGCAACCCCCTACCATATTGACTAAGTTAAATTGACAAAAACGCGAAAAATTTTTCCTTTACAGACACTTGTAAAATTTTACAAAAAGTTTTTATTGAATTAATTATTATTTTAAAATCCACTCGTTTAATAATTTATTAAAAAATCAAAATTGACACTAACCTACCTTACCCTCATTCTGGTGCTCGTTCCGCGACCCGGAGTTCTGGTTTGGTGTAAATTTCGGCCATTTTCAAAATTTTTCCTGTAAAAAACACGTTTTTTGACGAAAACTCAAAATTTTTCTTCTTGCGACAGTAAGTGTTTTTCATTGGTCGGATAGCCCGCGCCGAGACGCGTCTTTTGACACCTCGCGCGTGCTTCTAGCTACCAAAAAACTCAAAAATCTTTGTCACTTTAATTTATACGGCTAAGAAAATCTACCTATACCCCGTAGTCAATTGCAAACATTGTAATTACTCGATAACCAAGGGGCGCATTTTGAAGCTGTTTTCAGCACGACAATTCCTAAATAGCAACCCCCTACCATATTGACTAAGTTAAATTGACAAAAACGCGAAAAATTTTTCCTTTACAGACACTTGTAAAATTTTACAAAAAGTTTTTATTGAATTAATTATTATTTTAAAATCCACTCGTTTAATAATTTATTAAAAAATCAAAATTGACACTAACCTACCTTACCCTCATTCTGGTGCTCGTTCCGCGACCCGGAGTTCTGGTTTGGTGTAAATTTCGGCCATTTTCAAAATTTTTCCTGTAAAAAACACGTTTTTTGACGAAAACTCAAAATTTTTCTTCTTGCGACAGTAAGTGTTTTTCATTGGTCGGATAGCCCGCGCCGAGACGCGTCTTTTGACACCTCGCGCGTGCTTCTAGCTACCAAAAAACTCAAAAATCTTTGTCACTTTAATTTATACGGCTAAGAAAATCTACCTATACCCCGTAGTCAATTGCAAACATTGTAATTACTCGATAACCAAGGGGCGCATTTTGAAGCTGTTTTCAGCACGACAATTCCTAAATAGCAACCCCCTACCATATTGACTAAGTTAAATTGACAAAAACGCGAAAAATTTTTCCTTTACAGACACTTGTAAAATTTTACAAAAAGTTTTTATTGAATTAATTATTATTTTAAAATCCACTCGTTTAATAATTTATTAAAAAATCAAAATTGACACTAACCTACCTTACCCTCATTCTGGTGCTCGTTCCGCGACCCGGAGTTCTGGTTTGGTGTAAATTTCGGCCATTTTCAAAATTTTTCCTGTAAAAAACACGTTTTTTGACGAAAACTCAAAATTTTTCTTCTTGCGACAGTAAGTGTTTTTCATTGGTCGGATAGCCCGCGCCGAGACGCGTCTTTTGACACCTCGCGCGTGCTTCTAGCTACCAAAAAACTCAAAAATCTTTGTCACTTTAATTTATACGGCTAAGAAAATCTACCTATACCCCGTAGTCAATTGCAAACATTGTAATTACTCGATAACCAAGGGGCGCATTTTGAAGCTGTTTTCAGCACGACAATTCCTAAATAGCAACCCCCTACCATATTGACTAAGTTAAATTGACAAAAACGCGAAAAATTTTTCCTTTACAGACACTTGTAAAATTTTACAAAAAGTTTTTATTGAATTAATTATTATTTTAAAATCCACTCGTTTAATAATTTATTAAAAAATCAAAATTGACACTAACCTACCTTACCCTCATTCTGGTGCTCGTTCCGCGACCCGGAGTTCTGGTTTGGTGTAAATTTCGGCCATTTTCAAAATTTTTCCTGTAAAAAACACGTTTTTTGACGAAAACTCAAAATTTTTCTTCTTGCGACAGTAAGTGTTTTTCATTGGTCGGATAGCCCGCGCCGAGACGCGTCTTTTGACACCTCGCGCGTGCTTCTAGCTACCAAAAAACTCAAAAATCTTTGTCACTTTAATTTATACGGCTAAGAAAATCTACCTATACCCCGTAGTCAATTGCAAACATTGTAATTACTCGATAACCAAGGGGCGCATTTTGAAGCTGTTTTCAGCACGACAATTCCTAAATAGCAACCCCCTACCATATTGACTAAGTTAAATTGACAAAAACGCGAAAAATTTTTCCTTTACAGACACTTGTAAAATTTTACAAAAAGTTTTTATTGAATTAATTATTATTTTAAAATCCACTCGTTTAATAATTTATTAAAAAATCAAAATTGACACTAACCTACCTTACCCTCATTCTGGTGCTCGTTCCGCGACCCGGAGTTCTGGTTTGGTGTAAATTTCGGCCATTTTCAAAATTTTTCCTGTAAAAAACACGTTTTTTGACGAAAACTCAAAATTTTTCTTCTTGCGACAGTAAGTGTTTTTCATTGGTCGGATAGCCCGCGCCGAGACGCGTCTTTTGACACCTCGCGCGTGCTTCTAGCTACCAAAAAACTCAAAAATCTTTGTCACTTTAATTTATACGGCTAAGAAAATCTACCTATACCCCGTAGTCAATTGCAAACATTGTAATTACTCGATAACCAAGGGGCGCATTTTGAAGCTGTTTTCAGCACGACAATTCCTAAATAGCAACCCCCTACCATATTGACTAAGTTAAATTGACAAAAACGCGAAAAATTTTTCCTTTACAGACACTTGTAAAATTTTACAAAAAGTTTTTATTGAATTAATTATTATTTTAAAATCCACTCGTTTAATAATTTATTAAAAAATCAAAATTGACACTAACCTACCTTACCCTCATTCTGGTGCTCGTTCCGCGACCCGGAGTTCTGGTTTGGTGTAAATTTCGGCCATTTTCAAAATTTTTCCTGTAAAAAACACGTTTTTTGACGAAAACTCAAAATTTTTCTTCTTGCGACAGTAAGTGTTTTTCATTGGTCGGATAGCCCGCGCCGAGACGCGTCTTTTGACACCTCGCGCGTGCTTCTAGCTACCAAAAAACTCAAAAATCTTTGTCACTTTAATTTATACGGCTAAGAAAATCTACCTATACCCCGTAGTCAATTGCAAACATTGTAATTACTCGATAACCAAGGGGCGCATTTTGAAGCTGTTTTCAGCACGACAATTCCTAAATAGCAACCCCCTACCATATTGACTAAGTTAAATTGACAAAAACGCGAAAAATTTTTCCTTTACAGACACTTGTAAAATTTTACAAAAAGTTTTTATTGAATTAATTATTATTTTAAAATCCACTCGTTTAATAATTTATTAAAAAATCAAAATTGACACTAACCTACCTTACCCTCATTCTGGTGCTCGTTCCGCGACCCGGAGTTCTGGTTTGGTGTAAATTTCGGCCATTTTCAAAATTTTTCCTGTAAAAAACACGTTTTTTGACGAAAACTCAAAATTTTTCTTCTTGCGACAGTAAGTGTTTTTCATTGGTCGGATAGCCCGCGCCGAGACGCGTCTTTTGACACCTCGCGCGTGCTTCTAGCTACCAAAAAACTCAAAAATCTTTGTCACTTTAATTTATACGGCTAAGAAAATCTACCTATACCCCGTAGTCAATTGCAAACATTGTAATTACTCGATAACCAAGGGGCGCATTTTGAAGCTGTTTTCAGCACGACAATTCCTAAATAGCAACCCCCTACCATATTGACTAAGTTAAATTGACAAAAACGCGAAAAATTTTTCCTTTACAGACACTTGTAAAATTTTACAAAAAGTTTTTATTGAATTAATTATTATTTTAAAATCCACTCGTTTAATAATTTATTAAAAAATCAAAATTGACACTAACCTACCTTACCCTCATTCTGGTGCTCGTTCCGCGACCCGGAGTTCTGGTTTGGTGTAAATTTCGGCCATTTTCAAAATTTTTCCTGTAAAAAACACGTTTTTTGACGAAAACTCAAAATTTTTCTTCTTGCGACAGTAAGTGTTTTTCATTGGTCGGATAGCCCGCGCCGAGACGCGTCTTTTGACACCTCGCGCGTGCTTCTAGCTACCAAAAAACTCAAAAATCTTTGTCACTTTAATTTATACGGCTAAGAAAATCTACCTATACCCCGTAGTCAATTGCAAACATTGTAATTACTCGATAACCAAGGGGCGCATTTTGAAGCTGTTTTCAGCACGACAATTCCTAAATAGCAACCCCCTACCATATTGACTAAGTTAAATTGACAAAAACGCGAAAAATTTTTCCTTTACAGACACTTGTAAAATTTTACAAAAAGTTTTTATTGAATTAATTATTATTTTAAAATCCACTCGTTTAATAATTTATTAAAAAATCAAAATTGACACTAACCTACCTTACCCTCATTCTGGTGCTCGTTCCGCGACCCGGAGTTCTGGTTTGGTGTAAATTTCGGCCATTTTCAAAATTTTTCCTGTAAAAAACACGTTTTTTGACGAAAACTCAAAATTTTTCTTCTTGCGACAGTAAGTGTTTTTCATTGGTCGGATAGCCCGCGCCGAGACGCGTCTTTTGACACCTCGCGCGTGCTTCTAGCTACCAAAAAACTCAAAAATCTTTGTCACTTTAATTTATACGGCTAAGAAAATCTACCTATACCCCGTAGTCAATTGCAAACATTGTAATTACTCGATAACCAAGGGGCGCATTTTGAAGCTGTTTTCAGCACGACAATTCCTAAATAGCAACCCCCTACCATATTGACTAAGTTAAATTGACAAAAACGCGAAAAATTTTTCCTTTACAGACACTTGTAAAATTTTACAAAAAGTTTTTATTGAATTAATTATTATTTTAAAATCCACTCGTTTAATAATTTATTAAAAAATCAAAATTGACACTAACCTACCTTACCCTCATTCTGGTGCTCGTTCCGCGACCCGGAGTTCTGGTTTGGTGTAAATTTCGGCCATTTTCAAAATTTTTCCTGTAAAAAACACGTTTTTTGACGAAAACTCAAAATTTTTCTTCTTGCGACAGTAAGTGTTTTTCATTGGTCGGATAGCCCGCGCCGAGACGCGTCTTTTGACACCTCGCGCGTGCTTCTAGCTACCAAAAAACTCAAAAATCTTTGTCACTTTAATTTATACGGCTAAGAAAATCTACCTATACCCCGTAGTCAATTGCAAACATTGTAATTACTCGATAACCAAGGGGCGCATTTTGAAGCTGTTTTCAGCACGACAATTCCTAAATAGCAACCCCCTACCATATTGACTAAGTTAAATTGACAAAAACGCGAAAAATTTTTCCTTTACAGACACTTGTAAAATTTTACAAAAAGTTTTTATTGAATTAATTATTATTTTAAAATCCACTCGTTTAATAATTTATTAAAAAATCAAAATTGACACTAACCTACCTTACCCTCATTCTGGTGCTCGTTCCGCGACCCGGAGTTCTGGTTTGGTGTAAATTTCGGCCATTTTCAAAATTTTTCCTGTAAAAAACACGTTTTTTGACGAAAACTCAAAATTTTTCTTCTTGCGACAGTAAGTGTTTTTCATTGGTCGGATAGCCCGCGCCGAGACGCGTCTTTTGACACCTCGCGCGTGCTTCTAGCTAACAAAAAATTTCAAAAATTTTGCCCACCCACCCACCCTATAGTGGTAAGGTAGGTGAACACAAACTTTTGGCGAAAAATTTTATTTTCTAAATTCATTCCTAGGATAATACAGTATCAGAAAATCTGGAAATTTCTCAGATCGCACCTTCCAAATAGCCTTTTTTATACTTTTAAAATTTAATAATTGTGTTTTTGACTGTATCGTGTCTGGCGAAAGACTTTTGTACTATATTTATTTTAATCGCGTTTACAACCTTTATTGACCTTGATTTTATATTGATATTTTATTTTTACTGACTGGTCCCCACTTTACAGGGACTCAGGATCATTGACTTTTTAATTAATAACCGATCCCCCCTATACAGGGACACGGTTCTGCTATAGGTTAATGTCCTCTCTTGTTCTTCGGATCCCTTACAGGATGTTCCGCACACCAGCACAAAAGGCCGCAAACCCGCAGAGTTCCGGAGACTCGCCGCGGTCTGCGGAGAAGGCAGGGCCCTCGCTTCTGAACGTGACGCGCAGCATTGGGGAAGAGGAGGCCAGGATAACTGAACCCCAGCCAAAGTCCCCAGCCAATTTAAAGCGCGCCACCACAGCACATAATTACCAGGAGAGTCCTGTCACTCCGGAGACCCGCCGGGTCACCGTAGAGCCCGCAAGACCTATTAAGAAGCTGGAGGGGGGAGCCAAGTACCCCAATTTCACAGCGGAGGCGAGAGCTTGCCTAAATAAAGCAAAGCTCCATTTGGGCAACTCTCGCAACTTAAAAACGGAAATCAAGACGGAGGTGCTTGGCGCCATCAACCGGCTTTATGAGCTGGTTAAGGAGGCCGAAAAAGCCAGGTGTGTACAAGACGTACCGGAACAAAACACCCAACCGAAGGACAATACCACAGATGTTTCGACAGGGCTCGTGCAGCAGCTCGTAGAAAACCTCCAACAGACCAACCTGGCGTTGGACGAGGTTAAACAGCACACACGGGCCCTGTCGGAGCAACTTAAGGAGACCCCTCGCTTTATCGCTGACCAGGGGCCGACCTTTGCCGAGATCGCTGCTGTCCCGAGACCACAGACCCAGAAATCCCTCCACTCAGTAGTCGTATCATCTGTCGATGAGTTCGATACTAGTGAGGGGGTCATTGGTAAACTCCGGACGGCAGTAGATGCAAAGAACCAAGGCACGAGGGTCGAGCGGCTGCGGAAAGCGAGGGACCAGAAGGTGATACTGGGCTTTAATTCCAGGGAAGAGATGACGGCTGTGAAGGAGAGGATCCAAAAGTCAGGAGGTCTTCGGGTTGAGGAGGTGAAGAACAAGGATCCCCTCATCATCCTTAAGGATGTCCTCTCCTGCCACGCCGACGATGAGGTTGTCCACTTCCTTAAAGTGCAGAATGCCCACCTGCTGGGGGATGTGGCCGCGGCGGACCTGAGGATGGCGGTTAAATACCGCCGTCGTACCAGGAACCCTCACATGGGCCACATAATTCTGCAGGTGTCGCCCAAAGTCTGGCAGAGACTGACGGTGGCGGGTCGGGTGCACGTAGACCTGCAAAGGTTGCGAGTAGCCGACCAGTCACCGCTAGTCCAATGCTCCATCTGCCTGGGGTATGGGCATGGCAGAAAGCACTGCCAGGACACCGTACCACTGTGCAGTCACTGTGGAGACCAACATTTGCGGTCCGATTGCCCGGCGCACGCAGCAGGAGTTGCGCCAGTATGCAAGAACTGCCAAACGGCAAAGTGCGACAAGTCGGACCACAGTGCGTTCAGCAGTGACTGCCCAGTGCGGGCAAAGTGGGACAGCCTCGCGAGATCCGGCGTGGCGTACTGCTAAGGTTGCGTTGGTGAAGGCTGAGGAAAGCGTGGACCTAAAAACTTGTAGACCGCGGATGATAATCATCAAAAGGGACTGCCAAGCTACAAAGTCAATCGTTGGAACCCATAACGACACGCTTTCCTGTAGTACACTCACCGGTCAACCGGAGCAGCAACAGCCAAGTCGTCTCCAACCAGACTCTACCCAAAACCGTCAGTCCAAATTTAAAAGAAAAAATCTATTAAAACATAAAAACTATCAGGATAAAATCAAAACAGTATTAAAACTATGTAGATGCAAACTATAGATGTATGTATATGTTTAGTATATTGTGAAAATGTATTTGAGTGTATATATATAAATATAAAATTGCAAAAAAGGAAGAAAAATATGATATAATAATATATAATAAGTATATAATATATATGTCATAATTAAGAACCTACTACATAAACTTAAAAAATATATTAATAGTAAACAAACCTAGATGTAACTCGTTATTTTTATTAAGCTGCCTTAAAATCTGAAAACAAAAATTATAAAGTAATATAAAGAAATTTAGATAATCCAAGACTGACAAACCACCTACCACAGAATCACCTTAACCTAAAGAAATCACCTAACAAACACAAAACATGATCATAATACTATACGAATAACAAGGTCTCTGATCATGTTAGAGGACACCTATAGCAAGGGCAGGAGTGGGTTTTAGCCGGTAAGAGTCCGGCACTGCCCAGACTGACTCCCAGTGGGTCAGTGTGGGCGTCCATGAGGATTTCCCACTCCTGTCAAACCTAAAAAAAAAAAAAAAAAAAAAAAAAAAAAAAACCTAACCTAACCTAACCTAACCTAACCTTTTTTTTTTTTTTTTTTTTTTTTTTTTTAACGCTGGGGAAAATGCATTACGCATACCCTCCCATCGGGGGATGGGGGGGGTATGTGGGACTCTCCGGTCAGACCCGGTATACCCACTAAAAACCACCAGCGTTGTTCCCGCTTCGTCTTGGATGGCGGGGACTGGGAATCCGGCAGAGCCTTTTCGTCCAGTCCCCGCCGACGATTGCCCGGCGGAGGCGGTGACGGGTGCAATGCGGGCGTAGGCGCCCCCGCGCCTAACACCCGCCCGTCGCCACCTTGAGGAAGATCCTCAAGACCTACCGGCGGCGCGGCGGCCACGTATCCCGTTCCCCTCTCTAAGAGCGAGAGGGTAGGGGAGTCCGTGGAGGACCGCGACGCCGGCGCGATGCGACATCCGACCGGAATCAGTCGGACATCGCACCGCTCTCCGCAGCCGCCGCAGGAGCGGCGGCGCCAGCGGCAGCGACAGCTTTGCCCCGCCTGGGGGGAGGAAGACATTTCCGCCCCCTCATGACGTGGTCAGCTGGGCTGCCACTGGCGGCACACACCGCGCAGCGCGGTGTGGCGGCCCCGCAGGAGGCGGCTTTGTGGCCGTCCTTGCCGCAGCGCAGGCACGTGTCCGATCTGTCGGTTTTAGACGGACACAGCGGCCGCGTGTGACCGATGCCGAAGCATCGGAAACACCGCAATGGCTGGTCGCCGAGAGCCCGGACCGCACCTGAGCTGAAGCCGACTGTAAGCCGGCCCCTGGCAAGAACGGCTTTGGCAGCGACGATTGGGCACTGCAGGCGAATCGCGCCCAAGCCGCCGCGGCCGGGCCGGATATTCCGGCCCTGCACCGCGGCGACGTCACAGCCCCCAATCGCCGCCACCGCAGCCACCACCTCCTCCTTGGTGACGGAGTCGTCCAACTCCGCCACCTCCAAGACCGCTGACTTTACCGGTCGGACCACCCTGGCGGTGTCCGCGATGACCTCCTGCAGCTTGGCTGCAAAGAGGTCCGCGCGGGCACCCCCCTCGGCTCCCGGGAACTCGAAGATACGAGCCCCGGCTTGGGTCCGCCGGCAAGTCACAGTGCCGATGCCCAGTTGGGCAGGGTCGGCGTTGGCGCGTGCCCGCACCAGCACGGACATGTACGTCTCCCCTCGCCCCGCAGCCTCCGCGGTGAGGGTCACCACGACTGCTGCGGATTTAGGGGGGACGAGTCGCACCTTCGCCTTCCCTTTCGGCTTCGCCTTGCCTTTGCCGGTCGCCTTTTGCGACCGGCTGGCAGTGGCGACAGAAGCGGCAGCAGCGGGAACGGCCGCTGCCGACTTCTTACCCTTACCCTTCCCCTTGCGCCTCACCTCCGTCCACTCGTTGGACGGTGTGGTCGCAGGGAGAAGGGCGTCCCCCTCCTGTTGGGGGACCTCCAGAGGGGCGCCCTCGGCCTGTGGGGTAGGAGGCACCGGCTCCTCCCGGTCCCGCCTCTTATCCGCCGCAAGCGGCGGTCGGAGGCGCGTCTCCGGAAGGAGCCGGTCCTCGATCCCCGCCAGGCAGGCTCGCGTGAAGGCCCGCTCCTCCATCACAACCTTGCGGATGACATCCTCAAGGTTGCGGCTGGAGGGGGGGGCCTCTGCGGCAGGGCTCGTCGCGGCCTGTTGTGGCCGGGCCGTGGCTTCAGCCAGCTTCTGGTGCAGCTGGCTGACCTCCGACTGCAGGCGATCGACCTTCGCCTGCAGTTGCCGCGTCTCGTCGGTGGCCGTCCGCTGAAGGAGTTCAGCGACGACACCGCGCAGGCTAGCGGCCCGGCACTTGAGGGCCTTCTGAAAGGTCCCCTTTAGGTTGGAGGACTTGGTGGCGACCTCCACGATCCCCTCCTCATCCTCCACCGCCATCCTCTCAAGCTCCGCCAGAGAGTGGTCCGCGTACAGCACGCGAGACGCGCCGTACCCGGACCCGCCCCGGGCGGACTGAGCTCGCTTTTCCTGTGCCGCGACGCGCTCCTCCAGCTCCTCCTGGAGCTGAGCGCGCCGGGCAAGGTCCAGCTTTCGTTGGGCATCAGCGAGCCCAACGACATGAGTCGCTGGTGCCACCGTCGGCTTCTTGGCTTTCGGCAGCCCCGTCGACGTGGAGGCCGAGGAGCCCCCGGACCCACCGCTCTGGTGGGCTCGCTTTCGCGGCCGGGAGTCCTCGACGTCCGACACAAACAGTGAGTCGTCTGAGTCCAACAGAGACCCAAACGACTCACTCCTCTCAACGGAGCTGGCCGCAGAAGGCGCGCGGCTAATCTCAGGCGTCTGAACGCCGGGTTGGCCCTTAGAAGGGCCCTTCTTACGGAAACGCCCGGAGGCGTCCCGTCTGGGTGTCGACATTATGGTCGCAATAAACTTATACGTAGACTCAAGGCAATAAGAGGTGCTCTACGATGCACAGCGCACTTTGGCCTACCCAGTCTGCCACTCCGTTACGGTGGTCAGAACTGGGCAGTTTCCAGGGGACACGACGAGGACGTATGCGCTGTGGGGGGTCCCCCAACCTAACCTTTTTTTTTTTTTTTTTTTTTTTTTTTTTTTGAACGCTGGGGAAAATGCATTACGCATACCCTCCCATCGGGGGATGGGGGGGGTATGTGGGACTCCCCGGTCTGACCCGGTATACCCACTAAAAACCACCAGCGTGTTCCCGCTTCGTCCTGAATGGGGGGGACTGGGAATCCGGCAGAGCCTTTTCGTCCAGTCCCCGCCGACGATTGCCCGGCGGGGCGGTGACGGGTGCGATGCGGGCGTAGGCGCCCCCGCGCCTATCGCCCGCCCGTCGCCACCTTGAGGATGATCCTCACGATCCACCGGCGGCGCGGCGGCCGCGTATCCCGTTCCCCTCTCTAGAGCGAGAGGAGAGGAGAGTCCGCGGAAGACCGCGACGCCGGTGCGATGCGACGTCCGACCGAAATCAGTCGGACATCGCACCACCCTCCGCAACCGCCGCAGGAGCGGCGCCAGTGACAGCGGCAGCTTTGCCCCGCTTGGGGGGAGGAAGACATTTCCTCCCCCTCATCACATGGTCTGCTGGGCGGCCACTGGCGGCGCACACTGCGCAGTGTGGCGTGGCGGCCCCGCAGGAGGCGGCTTTGTGGCCGTCCTTGCCGCAGCGCAGGCACGTGTCCGACCTGTCGATCGGCGACGGACACAGCGGCCGGGTGTGTCCGATGCCGAAGCACCGGAAACACCGCATGGGCTGGTCGGCGAGAGCCCGGACCGCACCTGAACTGAAGCCGACTGTAAGCCGGCCCTTGGCAAGGACGGCTTTGGCAGCAGCGATTGGGCACCGCAGGCGAAGCGCGCCCAAGCCGCCGCGGCCGGGCCGGATATCCCGGCCCTGCACCGCAGCGACGTCGCAGCCCCCAATCACCGCCACCGCAGCCACCACCTCCTCTTTGGTGACGGAGTCGTCCAACTCCGCCACCTCTATGACCGCTAACTTAACCGGGCGGACCACCTTGGCGGTGTCCGCGATGACCTCCTGCAGCTTGGCTGCAAAGAGGTCCGCGCGGGCACCCCCCTCGGCTCCCGGGAACTCGAAGATACGAGCCCCGGCTTGGGTCCGCCGGCAAGTCACTGTGCCGATGCCCAGTTGGGCAGGGTTGGCATTGGCGCGTGCCCGCACCAGCACGGACATGTAGGTCTCCCCTCGCCCCGCAGCCTCCGCGGTGAGAGTCACCACGACTGCTGCGGTTTTAGGGGGGACCAGCCGCGCCTTTGCCTTCCCCTTCGGCTTCGCCTTGCCTTTGCCGGTCGCCTGCGACTGGCTGGCAGTGGCGACAGAAGCGGCAGCAGCGGGAACGGCCGCTGCCGACTTCTTACCCTTACCCTTCCCCTTGCGCCTCACCTCCGTCCACTCGTTGGACGGTGTGGTCGCAGGGAGAAGGGCGTCCTCCTCCTGCTGGGGGACCTCCGCAAGGGTGCCCTCGGCCTGTGGGGTAGGAGGCACCGGCTCCACCCGGTCCCGCCTCTTATCCGCCGCAAGCGGCGGTCGGAGGCGCGTCTCCGGAAGGAGCCGGTCCTCGATCCCCGCCAGGCATGCTCGCGTGAAGGCCCTCTCCTCCATCACAACCTTGCGGATGGTGTCCTCAAGGTTGCGGCTGGAGGGAAGGGCCTCCGCGGCAGGGCTCGTCGCGGCCTGTTGTGGCCGGGCCGTGGCTTCAGCCAGCTTCTGGTGCAGCTGGCTGACCTCCGACTGCAGGCGATCGACCTTCGCCTGCAGTTGCCGCGTCTCGTCGGTGGCCGTCCGCTGAAGCAGTTCAGCGACGACACCGCGCAGGCTCGCGGCCCGGCACTTGAGGGCCTTCTGGAAGGTACCCTTCAAGTTTGAGGACTTGGAGGCGACCTCTACGATCCCCTCCTTGTCCTCCTCCGCCATCTTCTCCAGCTCCGCCAGTGAGTGGTCCGCGTACAGCACGTGGGACGCGCCGTACCCGGACCTCGCTCGGGCGGACTGGGCCCGCTTTTCCTTTGCCGCGACGCGCTCCTCCAGCTCCTCCTGGAGCTGAGCGCGCCGGGCTAGGTCCAGCTTCCGTTGGGCGTCGGCTAGCCCAACGGTATGGGTCGCTGGTGCGACCGCCGGCTTCTTGGCCTTCGGCAGCCCCGTCGACGTGGAGGCCGAGGAGCCCCTGGACCCACCGCTCTGGTGGGCTCGCTTTCGCGGCCGGGAGTCCTCGACGTCCGACACAAACAGTGAGTCGTCTGAGTCCAACAGAGACCCAAACGACTCACTCCTCTCGATAGAGCTGGCCGCAGAAGGCGCGCGGCTAGTTTCGGGCGCTGGTGCGCCGAGTTGGCCCTTAGATGGGCCCTTCTTGAGGAAACGCCCGGAGGCGTCCCTTCTAGGTGTCGACATGATATCGCTCTCAGGTCGTAGTCTCTTCCAGGCTGTGATGTGACTACGATGCACAGTGCTCTTTAGCCTACCCAGTCTGCCACTCCGTTACGGTGGTCAGATCTGGGCAGTTACCAGGGGACGCGACGTGGACGCAAGCACTGTGGGGGGTCCCCCACCTTTTTTTTTTTTTTTTTTTTTTTTTTTTTTTTTTTTTACGCTGGGGAAAATGCATTACGCATACCCTCCCATCGGGGGATGGGGGGGGTATGTGGGACTCCCCGGTCTGACCCGGTATACCCACTAAAAACCACCAGCGTTGTTCCCGCTTCGTCCTGAATGGAGGGGACTGGGAAACCGGCAGAGCCTTTTCGTCCAGTCCCCGCCGACGATTGCCCGGCGGGGCGGTGACGGGTGCAATGCGAGCGTAGGCGCCCCCGCGCCTATCGCCCGCCCGTCGCCACCTTGAGGATGATCCTCACGATCCACCGGCGGCGCGGCGGCCGCGTATCCCGTTCCCCTCTCTAGAGCGAGAGGGGACGAGAGTCCGTGGAAGACCGCGACGCCGGTGCGATGCGACGTCCGACCTGAGTTAGTCGGACATCGCACCACCCTCCGAAACCGCCGCAGGAGCGGCGCCAGTGGCAGCGGCAGCCTTGCCCCGCTTGGGGGGAGGAAGACATTTCCTCCCCCTCATCACATGGTCTGCTGGGCGGCCACTGGCGGCGCACACTGCGCAGTGTGGCGTGGCGGCCCCGCAGGAGGCGGCTTTGTGGCCGTCCTTGCCGCAGCGCAGGCACGTGTCCGATCTGTCGGTTTTAGACGGACACAGCGGCCGCGTGTGACCGATGCCGAAGCATCGGAAACACCGCAATGGCTGGTCGCCGAGAGCCCGGACCGCACCTGAACTGAAGCCGACTGATAGCCGGCCCCTGGCAAGAACGGCTTTGGCAGCGACGATTGGGCACTGCAGGCGAATCGCGCCCAAGCCGCCGCGGCCGGGCCGGATATTCCGGCCCTGCACCGCGGCGACGTCACAGCCCCCAATCGCCGCCACCGCAGCCACCACCTCCTCCTTGGTGACGGAGTCGTCCAACTCCGCCACCTCCAAGGCCGCTGACTTTACCGGGCGGACCACCGTGGCGGTGTCCGCGATGACCTCCTGCAGCTTGGCTGCAAAGAGGTCCGCGCGGGCACCCCCCTCGGCTCCCGGGAACTCGAAAATACGAGCCCCGGCTTGGGTCCGCCGGCAGGTCACACTGCCGATGCCCAGTTGGGCAGGGTTGGCGTTGGCACGTGCCCGCACCAGCACGGACATGTACGTCTCCCCTCGACCCGCAGCCTCCGCGGTGAGGGTCACCACGACTGCTGCGGATTTAGGGGGGACGAGTCGCACCTTCGCCTTCCCTTTCCCCTTCTGCTTCTTGCCCTTGCCGGTCGCAGGCGACTGGCTGGCAGAAGCGGCAGTGGCGGCAGCAGCGGGAACGGCCGCCGCCGACTTTTTCCCCTTACCCTTCTTCCTGCGCTTCACCTCCGTCCACTCGTTGGACGGTGTGGTCGCAGGGAGAAGGGCGTCCCCCTCCTGTTGGGGGACCTCCAGAGGGGTGCCCTCGGCCTGTGGGGTAGGAGGCACCGGCTCCACCCGGTCCCGCCTCTTGTCCGCCGCAAGCGGCGGTCGGAGGCGCGTCTCCGGAAGGAGCCGGTCCTCGATCCCCGCCAGGCATGCTCGCGTGAAGGCCCTCTCCTCCATCACAACCTTGCGGATGGTGTCCTCAAGGCTGCGGCTGGAGGGAAGGGCCTCTGCGGCAGGGCTCGTCGCGGCCTGTTGTGGCCGGGCCGTGGCTTCAGCCAGCTTCTGGTGCAGCTGGCTGACCTCCGACTGCAGGCGATCCACCTTCGCCTGCAGTTGCCGCGTCTCGTCGGTGGCCGTTCGCTGCAACAGCTCAGCGACGACACCGCGCAGGCTCGCGGCCCGGCACTTGAGGGCCTTCTGGAAGGTCCCCTTTAGGTTGGAGGACTTGGAGGCGACCTCGACGATCCCCTCCTCATCCTCCACCGCCATCCTCTCAAGCTCCGCCAGAGAGTGGTCCGCGTACAGCACGCGGGACGCGCCGTACCCGGACCCACCCCGGGCGGACTGAGCACGCTTTTCCTTAGCCGCGACGCGCTCCTCCAGCTCCTCCTGGAGCTGAGCGCGCCGGGCAAGGTCCAGCTTCCGCTGGGCATCAGCGAGCCCAACGGTATGGATCGCTGGTGCCACCGTCGGCTTCTTAGCCTTCGGCAGCCCCGTCGAAGTGGAGGCCGAGGAGCCCCCGGACCCACCGCTCTGGTGGGCTCGCTTTCGCGGCCGGGAGTCCTCGACGTCCGACACAAACAGTGAGTCGTCTGAGTCCAACAGGGACCCAAACGACTCACTCCTCTCCAGAGAGCTGGCCGCAGAAGGCGCGCGGCTAGCCTCAGGCACCTGAGCGCCCTTTTTCTTTAAAAATCGCCCGGAGGCGTCCCGCCTAGGGGTCGACATTATGATCGCAGGCGTTTTCGTAGACTCACAAGGCTTGGATGATCTACGATGCACAGCGCACTTTGGCCTACCCAGTCTGCCACTCCGTTACGGTGGTCAGAACTGGGCAGTTTCCAGGGGACACGACGAGGACGTATGCGCTGTGGGGGGTCCCCCAACCTAACCTAACCTAACCTTTTTTTTTTTTTTTTTTTTTTTTTTTTTTTTTTTTTTTTTTTTTTTACGCTGGGGAAAATGCATTACGCATACCCGCCCATCGGGGGATGGGAGGCTATGTGGGGCTCCCCGGTCAGACCCGGTATACCCACTAAAAACCACCAGCGTTGTTCCCGCTTCGTCCTGAATGGAGGGGACTGGGAAACCGGCGGAGCCTTTTCGTCCAGTCCCCGCCGACGATTGCCCGGCGGAGGCGGTGACGGGTGCAATGCGGGCGTAGGCGCCCCCGCGCCTAACGCCCGCCCGTCGCCACCTTGAGGAAGATCCTCAAGATCCACCGGCGGCGCGGCGGCCGCGTATCCCGTTCCCCTCTCTAAGAGCGAGAGGAGAGGAGAGTCCGCGGAGGACCGCGACGCCGGCGCGATACGACGTCCGACCGAAATCAGTCGGACATCGCACCGCTCTCCGCAGCCGCCGCAGGAGCGGCGGCGCCAGCGGCAGCGACAGCCTTGCCGCGTCTGGGGGGAGGAAGACATTTCCGCCCCCTCATGACGTGGTCAGCTGGGCTGCCACTGGCGGCACACACCGCGCAGCGCGGTGTGGCGGCCCCGCAGGAGGCGGCTTTGTGGCCGTCCTTGCCGCAGCGCAGGCACGTGTCCGATCTGTCGGTTTTAGACGGACACAGCGGCCGCGTGTGACCGATGCCGAAGCACCGGAAACACCGCAATGGCTGGTCGCCGAGAGCCCGGACCGCACCTGAACTGAAGCCGACTGATAGCCGGCCCCTGGCAAGAACGGCTTTGGCAGCGACGATTGGGCACTGCAGGCGAATCGCGCCCAAGCCGCCGCGGCCGGGCCGGATATTCCGGCCCTGCACCGCGGCGACGTCACAGCCCCCAATCGCCGCCACCGCAGCCACCACCTCCTCCTTGGTGACGGAGTCGTCCAACTCCGCCACCTCCAAGGCCGCTGACTTTACCGGGCGGACCACCGTGGCGGTGTCCGCGATGACCTCCTGCAGCTTGGCTGCAAAGAGGTCCGCGCGGGCACCCCCCTCGGCTCCCGGGAACTCGAAAATACGAGCCCCGGCTTGGGTCCGCCGGCAGGTCACACTGCCGATGCCCAGTTGGGCAGGGTTGGCGTTGGCACGTGCCCGCACCAGCACGGACATGTACGTCTCCCCTCGCCCCGCAGCCTCCGCGGTGAGGGTCACCACGACTGCTGCGGATTTAGGGGGGACGAGTCGCACCTTCGCCTTCCCTTTTCCCTTCTGCTTCTTGCCCTTGCCGGTCGCAGGCGACTGGCTGGCAGAAGCGGCAGTGGCGGCAGCAGCGGGAACGGCCGCCGCCGACTTTTTCCCCTTACCCTTCTTCCTGCGCTTCACCTCCGTCCACTCGTTGGACGGTGTGGTCGCAGGGAGAAGGGCGTCCCCCTCCTGTTGGGGGACCTCCAGAGGGGCGCCCTCGGCCTGTGGGGTAGGAGGCACCGGCTCCGCCCGGTCCCGCCTCTTGTCCGCCGCAAGCGGCGGTCGGAGGCGCGTCTCCGGAAGGAGCCGGTCCTCGATCCCCGCCAGGCATGCTCGCGTGAAAGCCCGCTCCTCCATCACAACCTTGCGGATGACGTCCTCAAGGTTGTGGCTGGAAGGGGGGGCCTCTGCGGCAGGGCTCGTCGTGGCCTGTTGTGGCCGGGCCGTGGCTTCAGCCAGCTTCTGGTGCAGCTGGCTGACCTCCGACTGCAGGCGATCCACCTTCGCCTGCAGTTGCCGCGTCTCGTCGGTGGTCTTGCGCTTGATGAGCTCCAAGACGACACCGCGCAGGCTCGCGGCCCGGCACTTGAGGGCCTTCTGGAAGGTACCCTTCAAGTTTGAGGACTTAGAGGCGACCTCCACGATCCCCTCCTCGTCCTCCTCCGCCATTCTCTCGAGCTCTTCGAGAGAGTGGTCCGCGTACAGCACGTGGGACGCGCCGTACCCGGACTTGGCTCGGGCAGACTGCGCTCGCTGTTCCTTAGCCGCGACGCGCTCCTCCAGCTCCTCCTGGAGCTGGGTGCGCCGGGCAAGGTCCAGCTTACGCTGGGCGTCTGCGAGCCCAACAACGTGGGTCGCTGGTGCGACCGTCGGCTTCTTCGCCTTCGGCAGCCCCGTCGACGTGGAGGCCGAGGAGCCCCCGGACCCACCGCTCTGGTGGGCTCGCTTTCGCGGCCGGGAGTCCTCGACGTCCGACACAAAAAGTGAGTCGTCTGAGTCCAAAAGAGACCCAAACGACTCACTCCCTCCGTATGAGCTTGCCGCAGAAGGCGCGCGGAAAGGCTCAGGCGCCTGAGCGCCGGGTTGGCCCTTAGAAGGGCCCTTCTTCAAAAATCGCCCGGAGGCGTCACGTCTTGGTGTCGACATGAAGGTCGCGATCTCGTTCGTAGACAACAAGACAGAGAGGTGCTCTACGATGCACAGCGCACTTTGGCCTACCCAGTCTGCCACTCCGTTACGGTGGTCAGAACTGGGCAGTTTCCAGGGGACACGACGAGGACGTATGCGCTGTGGGGGGTCCCCCAACCTAACCTAACCTAACCTAACCTAACCTAACCTAACCTAACCTAACCTAACCTTTTTTTTTTTTTTTTTTTTTTTTTATTTTTTTTTTTTTTTTTTTTTTTTTAATGACGCTGGGGAAAATGCATTACGCATACCCTTCCATCGGGGGATGGGGGGGGGTATGTGGGACTCCCCGGTCTGACCCGGTATACCCACTAAAAACCCCAGCGTTGTTCCCGCATCGTCGGAATGGCGGGGACTGGGAATCCGGCAGAGCCATTTCGTCCAGTCCCCGGCGACGAGAGTCCGGCAAAGGTGATGACGGGTGCAATGCGGGCGTAGGCGCCCCCGCGCCTATCGCCCGCCCGTCGCCACCGTGAGGGTGATCCTCAGGATCCACCGGCGGCGCGGCGGCCACGTATCCCGTTCCCCTCTCTAAAGCGAGAGGGGAGGGGAGTCCACGGAAGACCGCGACGCCGATGCGATGCGATGTCCGACCTAAATCAGTCGGACATCGCACCGTCCTCCGTAGCCGTCGCAGGAACGGCAGCGCTGGCAGCAGTGGCAGCAGACACTGTTGGTGCCTGTGCTTTACCCCGCTTAAGGGGAGGATTGCATTTCCTCCCCTTCATGACGTGCTCGGCCGAGCAGCCACTGGCGGCACACACAGCGCAGTGTGGCGTGGCGGCCTCACAAGAGGCGGCCTTGTGGCCCTCCATGCCGCAGCGGTAGCAGGTGTTCGACCTGTCCACCGCGGACGGACACAGGGGCCGGGTGTGTCCGATGCCGAAGCACCGGAAACACCTCAAAGGCTGTTGCTCGAGCGCACGTACTGCACCCGAGCTAAGGCCAACGGTAAGCCGCCCCTTGGAAAGGACGACCTGGGCAGCGGTGACCGGGCACTCGAGGCGGACGGCACCCATGCCACCACGGCCGGGCCTAACCGCCCGGCCTTGGATCGCCGCGACGCCGCAGCCACCCACCGCTGCGACCGCCGCCACCACCTCCTCTGTGGTGACGGTGTCGTCCAGCTCGGACACCTCCAGAGCCGCCAACTTCACTGGTCGGGCCACCTTCGCCGAATCGGCGATGGCCTCCCGCAGCTTCGCCGCGAAGAGGTCCGCGTTAGCGTTCCCCTCCGCCCCCGGGAACTCGAATAATCGAGCCCCGGCTTGGGTCCGCCGACAGGAGACACCGCCGATGCCCAGCTTGGTGGGATCGGCACTTGCCCGCGCTCGCACCAAAATTGATGCGTAGGTCTCCCCGCGCCCTGCGGCCTCCGCGGTGAGAGTCACCACGACGGCCGCAGTTTTCGGGGGGACCAGCCGCCTTTTTCCCTTGCCTTTCTTCCCTTTCCCTTTCTTCCCCTTACCCCTCCCCTTGCCAGTCGTCTCCAACTGGCTGGGAGCGGTAGTGGCGGGGATGGCAGGGACGGCAGGGACGGCCGTCGCCGTCTTCTTGCCCTTTCCCTTCCCCTTTCGTCTCACCTCCGTCCACTCGTTGGACGGGGTGGTCGAGGGGAGGAGGGCGTCCTCCACTTGGGCAACTTCCGCCTGGGCGACTTCTGCCCGTGAGGTGGAAGGCACCGGCTCGCTGCGCCTCTTATCCGCCGCAAGCGGCGGCCGGAGGCGCTTCTCCGGCAGGAGCCGGTCCTCGATCCCCGCCAGACAGGACCTTGTGAAGGCCCTCTCCTCCATCACAACCTTGCGGATGATATCCTCAAGGTTGCGGCTGGAGGCAGGGCCCTCAGCCGCTGGGCTGGTCTCGGCCTGGTGTGGCTGAGCCGTGACCTCAGCCAGCTTTGCGTGAAGCCGGCTAGCCTCCGACTGCAGGCGATCCGCCCTCGCCTGCAGCTGCCGCGTCTCGTCGCTGGCCTGACGCTGGACCAGCTCCGCGACGATACCGCGCAAGCTCGCGGCCCGGCAAACCTTTTTTTTTTTTTTTTTTTTTTTTTTTTTTTTTTTTGCGCTGGGAAAAAATGACAATTACGCATACCCGCCCATCGGGGGATGGGGGGGGTATGTGGGACTCCCCGGTTTACCGCACCGGTATACCCACTAAAACAACCCAGCGTTTTTCCCGCTTCGTCGTATTGGCGGGGGACTGGGAATCCAGCATAGCCGTCACGTCCAGTCCCCCGCCGACGATTACCCCGCTTGGCTTCCCCGAAGGGACCGACTAAGGAGGCGACGGGTGCAATGCGAGCGCAGGCGCCCCCGCGCCTGACGCCCGCCCATCGCCTCCGTGTCAAGCCTAAAGTCCGGGTCCGAGCGAGCAGCTTGGGGGAGAAATCGACCCCCCCTAGGGCCATCTCCCCCCACGACAATGGTCATCGGGGCTGCCTCCGGCCGACTGCCTTCGCGACCCCGTCGACCCTGAAGCCGAGACGCACTCGGACAAACCGCTCCCTCGGACCCGCCTCCGCGGATGGCCCTGAAAAGGGCCCCTCCAGAGTCCACTCTTCCTACCCTCTGTAAGCAGAGGTGGAGAGTGGCCGCAGAAATTCGCCACAGACAACAATCTCTCGATTATTGCCTGTGCCCAGGGTGCACCGGCCCGACGACTGCTCTTTCCCCCGAACGTATTCGAAAGGAACCAGCAGCAATCAGGCACACGAGGAGGTTTTCTGCACGCACCCCGGCCCGGCAAACCTAACCTAACCTAACCTAACCTAACCTAACCTAACCTAACCGTAATTACTCGATAACCAAGGGGCGCATTTTGAAGCTGTTTTCAGCGCGACAATTCCTAAATAGCCACCCCCTATCGTATTGACTAAGTTAAATTGACAAAAACGCGAAAAAGTTTTCATTTACAGACACTTGTAAAATTTTACAAAAAGTTTTTATTAAATTAATTATTAATTCAAAATCCACTCTTTAAATAATTTACTAAAAAATCAAAATTGACACTAACCTACCTTACCTTCATTCTGGTGCTCGTTCCGCGACCCGGAGTTCTGGTTTGGTGTAAATTTCGGCCATTTTCAAAATTTTTCCTGTAAAAAACACGTTTTTTGACGAAAACTCAAAATTTTTCTTCTTGCGACACTAAGTGTTTTTCATCGGTTGGATAGCCCGCGCCGAGACGCGTCTTTTGACACCTCGCGCGTGCTTCTAGCTACCAGAAAACTCAAAATTCGTAGTCACTTTAATTAATACGGCTAACAAAATCTACCTATACCCCGTAGTCAATTGCATACATTGTAATTACTCGATAACCAAGGGGCGCATTTTGAAGCTGTTTTCAGCGCGACAATTCCTAAATAGCCACCCCCTATCGTATTGACTAAGTTAAATTGACAAAAACGCGAAAAAGTTTTCATTTACAGACACTTGTAAAATTTTACAAAAAGTTTTTATTAAATTAATTATTAATTCAAAATCCACTCTTTAAATAATTTACTAAAAAATCAAAATTGACACTAACCTACCTTACCTTCATTCTGGTGCTCGTTCCGCGACCCGGAGTTCTGGTTTGGTGTAAATTTCGGCCATTTTCAAAATTTTTCCTGTAAAAAACACGTTTTTTGACGAAAACTCAAAATTTTTCTTCTTGCGACACTAAGTGTTTTTCATCGGTTGGATAGCCCGCGCCGAGACGCGTCTTTTGACACCTCGCGCGTGCTTCTAGCTACCAGAAAACTCAAAATTCGTAGTCACTTTAATTAATACGGCTAACAAAATCTACCTATACCCCGTAGTCAATTGCATACATTGTAATTACTCGATAACCAAGGGGCGCATTTTGAAGCTGTTTTCAGCGCGACAATTCCTAAATAGCCACCCCCTATCGTATTGACTAAGTTAAATTGACAAAAACGCGAAAAAGTTTTCATTTACAGACACTTGTAAAATTTTACAAAAAGTTTTTATTAAATTAATTATTAATTCAAAATCCACTCTTTAAATAATTTACTAAAAAATCAAAATTGACACTAACCTACCTTACCTTCATTCTGGTGCTCGTTCCGCGACCCGGAGTTCTGGTTTGGTGTAAATTTCGGCCATTTTCAAAATTTTTCCTGTAAAAAACACGTTTTTTGACGAAAACTCAAAATTTTTCTTCTTGCGACACTAAGTGTTTTTCATCGGTTGGATAGCCCGCGCCGAGACGCGTCTTTTGACACCTCGCGCGTGCTTCTAGCTACCAGAAAACTCAAAATTCGTAGTCACTTTAATTAATACGGCTAACAAAATCTACCTATACCCCGTAGTCAATTGCATACATTGTAATTACTCGATAACCAAGGGGCGCATTTTGAAGCTGTTTTCAGCGCGACAATTCCTAAATAGCCACCCCCTATCGTATTGACTAAGTTAAATTGACAAAAACGCGAAAAAGTTTTCATTTACAGACACTTGTAAAATTTTACAAAAAGTTTTTATTAAATTAATTATTAATTCAAAATCCACTCTTTAAATAATTTACTAAAAAATCAAAATTGACACTAACCTACCTTACCTTCATTCTGGTGCTCGTTCCGCGACCCGGAGTTCTGGTTTGGTGTAAATTTCGGCCATTTTCAAAATTTTTCCTGTAAAAAACACGTTTTTTGACGAAAACTCAAAATTTTTCTTCTTGCGACACTAAGTGTTTTTCATCGGTTGGATAGCCCGCGCCGAGACGCGTCTTTTGACACCTCGCGCGTGCTTCTAGCTACCAGAAAACTCAAAATTCGTAGTCACTTTAATTAATACGGCTAACAAAATCTACCTATACCCCGTAGTCAATTGCATACATTGTAATTACTCGATAACCAAGGGGCGCATTTTGAAGCTGTTTTCAGCGCGACAATTCCTAAATAGCCACCCCCTATCGTATTGACTAAGTTAAATTGACAAAAACGCGAAAAAGTTTTCATTTACAGACACTTGTAAAATTTTACAAAAAGTTTTTATTAAATTAATTATTAATTCAAAATCCACTCTTTAAATAATTTACTAAAAAATCAAAATTGACACTAACCTACCTTACCTTCATTCTGGTGCTCGTTCCGCGACCCGGAGTTCTGGTTTGGTGTAAATTTCGGCCATTTTCAAAATTTTTCCTGTAAAAAACACGTTTTTTGACGAAAACTCAAAATTTTTCTTCTTGCGACACTAAGTGTTTTTCATCGGTTGGATAGCCCGCGCCGAGACGCGTCTTTTGACACCTCGCGCGTGCTTCTAGCTACCAGAAAACTCAAAATTCGTAGTCACTTTAATTAATACGGCTAACAAAATCTACCTATACCCCGTAGTCAATTGCATACATTGTAATTACTCGATAACCAAGGGGCGCATTTTGAAGCTGTTTTCAGCGCGACAATTCCTAAATAGCCACCCCCTATCGTATTGACTAAGTTAAATTGACAAAAACGCGAAAAAGTTTTCATTTACAGACACTTGTAAAATTTTACAAAAAGTTTTTATTAAATTAATTATTAATTCAAAATCCACTCTTTAAATAATTTACTAAAAAATCAAAATTGACACTAACCTACCTTACCTTCATTCTGGTGCTCGTTCCGCGACCCGGAGTTCTGGTTTGGTGTAAATTTCGGCCATTTTCAAAATTTTTCCTGTAAAAAACACGTTTTTTGACGAAAACTCAAAATTTTTCTTCTTGCGACACTAAGTGTTTTTCATCGGTTGGATAGCCCGCGCCGAGACGCGTCTTTTGACACCTCGCGCGTGCTTCTAGCTACCAGAAAACTCAAAATTCGTAGTCACTTTAATTAATACGGCTAACAAAATCTACCTATACCCCGTAGTCAATTGCATACATTGTAATTACTCGATAACCAAGGGGCGCATTTTGAAGCTGTTTTCAGCGCGACAATTCCTAAATAGCCACCCCCTATCGTATTGACTAAGTTAAATTGACAAAAACGCGAAAAAGTTTTCATTTACAGACACTTGTAAAATTTTACAAAAAGTTTTTATTAAATTAATTATTAATTCAAAATCCACTCTTTAAATAATTTACTAAAAAATCAAAATTGACACTAACCTACCTTACCTTCATTCTGGTGCTCGTTCCGCGACCCGGAGTTCTGGTTTGGTGTAAATTTCGGCCATTTTCAAAATTTTTCCTGTAAAAAACACGTTTTTTGACGAAAACTCAAAATTTTTCTTCTTGCGACACTAAGTGTTTTTCATCGGTTGGATAGCCCGCGCCGAGACGCGTCTTTTGACACCTCGCGCGTGCTTCTAGCTACCAGAAAACTCAAAATTCGTAGTCACTTTAATTAATACGGCTAACAAAATCTACCTATACCCCGTAGTCAATTGCATACATTGTAATTACTCGATAACCAAGGGGCGCATTTTGAAGCTGTTTTCAGCGCGACAATTCCTAAATAGCCACCCCCTATCGTATTGACTAAGTTAAATTGACAAAAACGCGAAAAAGTTTTCATTTACAGACACTTGTAAAATTTTACAAAAAGTTTTTATTAAATTAATTATTAATTCAAAATCCACTCTTTAAATAATTTACTAAAAAATCAAAATTGACACTAACCTACCTTACCTTCATTCTGGTGCTCGTTCCGCGACCCGGAGTTCTGGTTTGGTGTAAATTTCGGCCATTTTCAAAATTTTTCCTGTAAAAAACACGTTTTTTGACGAAAACTCAAAATTTTTCTTCTTGCGACACTAAGTGTTTTTCATCGGTTGGATAGCCCGCGCCGAGACGCGTCTTTTGACACCTCGCGCGTGCTTCTAGCTACCAGAAAACTCAAAATTCGTAGTCACTTTAATTAATACGGCTAACAAAATCTACCTATACCCCGTAGTCAATTGCATACATTGTAATTACTCGATAACCAAGGGGCGCATTTTGAAGCTGTTTTCAGCGCGACAATTCCTAAATAGCCACCCCCTATCGTATTGACTAAGTTAAATTGACAAAAACGCGAAAAAGTTTTCATTTACAGACACTTGTAAAATTTTACAAAAAGTTTTTATTAAATTAATTATTAATTCAAAATCCACTCTTTAAATAATTTACTAAAAAATCAAAATTGACACTAACCTACCTTACCTTCATTCTGGTGCTCGTTCCGCGACCCGGAGTTCTGGTTTGGTGTAAATTTCGGCCATTTTCAAAATTTTTCCTGTAAAAAACACGTTTTTTGACGAAAACTCAAAATTTTTCTTCTTGCGACACTAAGTGTTTTTCATCGGTTGGATAGCCCGCGCCGAGACGCGTCTTTTGACACCTCGCGCGTGCTTCTAGCTACCAGAAAACTCAAAATTCGTAGTCACTTTAATTAATACGGCTAACAAAATCTACCTATACCCCGTAGTCAATTGCATACATTGTAATTACTCGATAACCAAGGGGCGCATTTTGAAGCTGTTTTCAGCGCGACAATTCCTAAATAGCCACCCCCTATCGTATTGACTAAGTTAAATTGACAAAAACGCGAAAAAGTTTTCATTTACAGACACTTGTAAAATTTTACAAAAAGTTTTTATTAAATTAATTATTAATTCAAAATCCACTCTTTAAATAATTTACTAAAAAATCAAAATTGACACTAACCTACCTTACCTTCATTCTGGTGCTCGTTCCGCGACCCGGAGTTCTGGTTTGGTGTAAATTTCGGCCATTTTCAAAATTTTTCCTGTAAAAAACACGTTTTTTGACGAAAACTCAAAATTTTTCTTCTTGCGACACTAAGTGTTTTTCATCGGTTGGATAGCCCGCGCCGAGACGCGTCTTTTGACACCTCGCGCGTGCTTCTAGCTACCAGAAAACTCAAAATTCGTAGTCACTTTAATTAATACGGCTAACAAAATCTACCTATACCCCGTAGTCAATTGCATACATTGTAATTACTCGATAACCAAGGGGCGCATTTTGAAGCTGTTTTCAGCGCGACAATTCCTAAATAGCCACCCCCTATCGTATTGACTAAGTTAAATTGACAAAAACGCGAAAAAGTTTTCATTTACAGACACTTGTAAAATTTTACAAAAAGTTTTTATTAAATTAATTATTAATTCAAAATCCACTCTTTAAATAATTTACTAAAAAATCAAAATTGACACTAACCTACCTTACCTTCATTCTGGTGCTCGTTCCGCGACCCGGAGTTCTGGTTTGGTGTAAATTTCGGCCATTTTCAAAATTTTTCCTGTAAAAAACACGTTTTTTGACGAAAACTCAAAATTTTTCTTCTTGCGACACTAAGTGTTTTTCATCGGTTGGATAGCCCGCGCCGAGACGCGTCTTTTGACACCTCGCGCGTGCTTCTAGCTACCAGAAAACTCAAAATTCGTAGTCACTTTAATTAATACGGCTAACAAAATCTACCTATACCCCGTAGTCAATTGCATACATTGTAATTACTCGATAACCAAGGGGCGCATTTTGAAGCTGTTTTCAGCGCGACAATTCCTAAATAGCCACCCCCTATCGTATTGACTAAGTTAAATTGACAAAAACGCGAAAAAGTTTTCATTTACAGACACTTGTAAAATTTTACAAAAAGTTTTTATTAAATTAATTATTAATTCAAAATCCACTCTTTAAATAATTTACTAAAAAATCAAAATTGACACTAACCTACCTTACCTTCATTCTGGTGCTCGTTCCGCGACCCGGAGTTCTGGTTTGGTGTAAATTTCGGCCATTTTCAAAATTTTTCCTGTAAAAAACACGTTTTTTGACGAAAACTCAAAATTTTTCTTCTTGCGACACTAAGTGTTTTTCATCGGTTGGATAGCCCGCGCCGAGACGCGTCTTTTGACACCTCGCGCGTGCTTCTAGCTACCAGAAAACTCAAAATTCGTAGTCACTTTAATTAATACGGCTAACAAAATCTACCTATACCCCGTAGTCAATTGCATACATTGTAATTACTCGATAACCAAGGGGCGCATTTTGAAGCTGTTTTCAGCGCGACAATTCCTAAATAGCCACCCCCTATCGTATTGACTAAGTTAAATTGACAAAAACGCGAAAAAGTTTTCATTTACAGACACTTGTAAAATTTTACAAAAAGTTTTTATTAAATTAATTATTAATTCAAAATCCACTCTTTAAATAATTTACTAAAAAATCAAAATTGACACTAACCTACCTTACCTTCATTCTGGTGCTCGTTCCGCGACCCGGAGTTCTGGTTTGGTGTAAATTTCGGCCATTTTCAAAATTTTTCCTGTAAAAAACACGTTTTTTGACGAAAACTCAAAATTTTTCTTCTTGCGACACTAAGTGTTTTTCATCGGTTGGATAGCCCGCGCCGAGACGCGTCTTTTGACACCTCGCGCGTGCTTCTAGCTACCAGAAAACTCAAAATTCGTAGTCACTTTAATTAATACGGCTAACAAAATCTACCTATACCCCGTAGTCAATTGCATACATTGTAATTACTCGATAACCAAGGGGCGCATTTTGAAGCTGTTTTCAGCGCGACAATTCCTAAATAGCCACCCCCTATCGTATTGACTAAGTTAAATTGACAAAAACGCGAAAAAGTTTTCATTTACAGACACTTGTAAAATTTTACAAAAAGTTTTTATTAAATTAATTATTAATTCAAAATCCACTCTTTAAATAATTTACTAAAAAATCAAAATTGACACTAACCTACCTTACCTTCATTCTGGTGCTCGTTCCGCGACCCGGAGTTCTGGTTTGGTGTAAATTTCGGCCATTTTCAAAATTTTTCCTGTAAAAAACACGTTTTTTGACGAAAACTCAAAATTTTTCTTCTTGCGACACTAAGTGTTTTTCATCGGTTGGATAGCCCGCGCCGAGACGCGTCTTTTGACACCTCGCGCGTGCTTCTAGCTACCAGAAAACTCAAAATTCGTAGTCACTTTAATTAATACGGCTAACAAAATCTACCTATACCCCGTAGTCAATTGCATACATTGTAATTACTCGATAACCAAGGGGCGCATTTTGAAGCTGTTTTCAGCGCGACAATTCCTAAATAGCCACCCCCTATCGTATTGACTAAGTTAAATTGACAAAAACGCGAAAAAGTTTTCATTTACAGACACTTGTAAAATTTTACAAAAAGTTTTTATTAAATTAATTATTAATTCAAAATCCACTCTTTAAATAATTTACTAAAAAATCAAAATTGACACTAACCTACCTTACCTTCATTCTGGTGCTCGTTCCGCGACCCGGAGTTCTGGTTTGGTGTAAATTTCGGCCATTTTCAAAATTTTTCCTGTAAAAAACACGTTTTTTGACGAAAACTCAAAATTTTTCTTCTTGCGACACTAAGTGTTTTTCATCGGTTGGATAGCCCGCGCCGAGACGCGTCTTTTGACACCTCGCGCGTGCTTCTAGCTACCAGAAAACTCAAAATTCGTAGTCACTTTAATTAATACGGCTAACAAAATCTACCTATACCCCGTAGTCAATTGCATACATTGTAATTACTCGATAACCAAGGGGCGCATTTTGAAGCTGTTTTCAGCGCGACAATTCCTAAATAGCCACCCCCTATCGTATTGACTAAGTTAAATTGACAAAAACGCGAAAAAGTTTTCATTTACAGACACTTGTAAAATTTTACAAAAAGTTTTTATTAAATTAATTATTAATTCAAAATCCACTCTTTAAATAATTTACTAAAAAATCAAAATTGACACTAACCTACCTTACCTTCATTCTGGTGCTCGTTCCGCGACCCGGAGTTCTGGTTTGGTGTAAATTTCGGCCATTTTCAAAATTTTTCCTGTAAAAAACACGTTTTTTGACGAAAACTCAAAATTTTTCTTCTTGCGACACTAAGTGTTTTTCATCGGTTGGATAGCCCGCGCCGAGACGCGTCTTTTGACACCTCGCGCGTGCTTCTAGCTACCAGAAAACTCAAAATTCGTAGTCACTTTAATTAATACGGCTAACAAAATCTACCTATACCCCGTAGTCAATTGCATACATTGTAATTACTCGATAACCAAGGGGCGCATTTTGAAGCTGTTTTCAGCGCGACAATTCCTAAATAGCCACCCCCTATCGTATTGACTAAGTTAAATTGACAAAAACGCGAAAAAGTTTTCATTTACAGACACTTGTAAAATTTTACAAAAAGTTTTTATTAAATTAATTATTAATTCAAAATCCACTCTTTAAATAATTTACTAAAAAATCAAAATTGACACTAACCTACCTTACCTTCATTCTGGTGCTCGTTCCGCGACCCGGAGTTCTGGTTTGGTGTAAATTTCGGCCATTTTCAAAATTTTTCCTGTAAAAAACACGTTTTTTGACGAAAACTCAAAATTTTTCTTCTTGCGACACTAAGTGTTTTTCATCGGTTGGATAGCCCGCGCCGAGACGCGTCTTTTGACACCTCGCGCGTGCTTCTAGCTACCAGAAAACTCAAAATTCGTAGTCACTTTAATTAATACGGCTAACAAAATCTACCTATACCCCGTAGTCAATTGCATACATTGTAATTACTCGATAACCAAGGGGCGCATTTTGAAGCTGTTTTCAGCGCGACAATTCCTAAATAGCCACCCCCTATCGTATTGACTAAGTTAAATTGACAAAAACGCGAAAAAGTTTTCATTTACAGACACTTGTAAAATTTTACAAAAAGTTTTTATTAAATTAATTATTAATTCAAAATCCACTCTTTAAATAATTTACTAAAAAATCAAAATTGACACTAACCTACCTTACCTTCATTCTGGTGCTCGTTCCGCGACCCGGAGTTCTGGTTTGGTGTAAATTTCGGCCATTTTCAAAATTTTTCCTGTAAAAAACACGTTTTTTGACGAAAACTCAAAATTTTTCTTCTTGCGACACTAAGTGTTTTTCATCGGTTGGATAGCCCGCGCCGAGACGCGTCTTTTGACACCTCGCGCGTGCTTCTAGCTACCAGAAAACTCAAAATTCGTAGTCACTTTAATTAATACGGCTAACAAAATCTACCTATACCCCGTAGTCAATTGCATACATTGTAATTACTCGATAACCAAGGGGCGCATTTTGAAGCTGTTTTCAGCGCGACAATTCCTAAATAGCCACCCCCTATCGTATTGACTAAGTTAAATTGACAAAAACGCGAAAAAGTTTTCATTTACAGACACTTGTAAAATTTTACAAAAAGTTTTTATTAAATTAATTATTAATTCAAAATCCACTCTTTAAATAATTTACTAAAAAATCAAAATTGACACTAACCTACCTTACCTTCATTCTGGTGCTCGTTCCGCGACCCGGAGTTCTGGTTTGGTGTAAATTTCGGCCATTTTCAAAATTTTTCCTGTAAAAAACACGTTTTTTGACGAAAACTCAAAATTTTTCTTCTTGCGACACTAAGTGTTTTTCATCGGTTGGATAGCCCGCGCCGAGACGCGTCTTTTGACACCTCGCGCGTGCTTCTAGCTAACAAAAAATTTCAAAAATTTTGCCCTCCCACCCACCCTATAGTGGTAAGGTAGGTGAACACAAACTTTTGGCGAAAAATTTTTATTTTTAATTTATATTCTTTCGGCAATTCTCTTTTAGGAAATCTGGAAATTTTTGAGATCACGCGTTTTTAAACGGCTATTTTATACTTTTTAAAAAATTTTAATTGACAAAAATAGACCCGTCTACACTTTTTGTACGACTATAAATTATTTGACATAAACTATTGTTTTATTGACGATTGTAAATCTACAATTTTAAATATACCCTGATCCCCCCTTTACAGGGATTCAGTTTTGTTTGTATTGTCCTATTTTGGGTCCTATTGCCCATTACCTCAGGTCGATCCCCCTTTTACAGGGATTGGTTCTGAAATCGCTTGTGTCCTCTGACCAAATAAGCACCCCTCATTACAATGTTCCGCACACCCGCCAAGAACGCCGACAGCTCGCAGGGTACCGATGGCTCACCGAGATCGGTTGAGAGGGCAGAGCCTTTACTCCCCAGTGTGAGGCGCAGCATCGGGGAATGGGAGGCTGCTAAGCGTGATCTAGCCCCATCCATCACGCAAAAAGCCTCCATTCCCACAGAAGCGCGCCGAACCTCCACGGAAGCCGTTGGACCCCTTCAAAAAACGGAGACCAAAAGCAAGTACCCCAGTCTGACCGCGGAGGCGAGAGCTTGCCTAAATAAAGCTAAGCTTCATTTGGGCAACTCTCGAAACCTCAAAACCGAGATTAAAACGGAGGTACTTGCCGCGATAAACCGTCTCTACGAGCTGGTGAAGGAGGCCGAGAAGGCAAGGGGTGCCATCACAAGAAAAGCGGAACAAACATCCGAGCCCAAGGACACCGTAGAGGTCCCGACAGTGCTCGTGAAGCAGCTGGTTGACAGCCTTCACTTGAACAACCAGGCACTGCAGGATTGCCAGCAGCAAACGCGCGCACTGTCGGAACAACTGACGGAGGCCCCTCGCTGCACTGCAAGCCAAAGACCGACCTTTGCCGAAGTGGCAGCCGCACCGAGACAGCTTCCGCACAGGCCTCTTCACTCAGTAGTCGTTTCATCTGCTGATCAAATGGACACTAGTGAAGAGGTCATAGGAAAACTTCGCGTAGCGGTCAATGCCACAGTCGAGGGCACAAAGGTGGAGCGGCTGCGTAAGGCGAGGGACCAAAAGGTTATCGTGGGCTTTAACACCAGAGAAGAGATGGCGGCAGTAAAGGAAAGGATCCGGAAGTCAGTAGGTCTCCGGGTTGAGGAGGTAGTCAACAAGGACCCCCTCATCATCCTCAAGGACGTCCTTTCCTGCCACACGGATGGCGAGGTTGTCCAGGCCCTTAAGGTGCAGAATGCCCACCTGCTGGAAGACGTGGCCGCGGAGGATCTGAGGATGGCGGTAAAGTACCGCCGTCGAACCAGAAACCCACACATGGGCCACATCGTCCTGCAGGTGTCGCCCCAAGTCTGGCAGAGACTGACGGTGGTGGGTCGGGTGCACGTGGACCTGCAGAGGTTACGAGTAGCCGACCAGTCACCGTTGGTCCAATGCTCCATCTGCCTAGGGTATGGGCACGGCAAGAAGCACTGCCAGGACACCGTGCCATTGTGCAGTCACTGCGGGGACCCGCATCTGCGAGCCGATTGCCCAGCACATGCAGCAGGCACTGCTCCAGTGTGCCGTAACTGCAAAGTGGCAAAAGGCAGCAGATGCGACCACAGCGCGTTCAGTAGTGACTGCCCAATGCGTGCGAAATGGGACAGCCTAGCCAGATCTAGTGTGGCGTACTGCTAAGGTGTCGTAGGTTCAAAACTAAGGAAGCTCAGCAACAAGGCTTGCCGGCCTGAGATGGTGAACATCGCAGTTATCGCAAGACACTGATTAATCCACTAAAGCCACGACACATTCTTCTCTGGTGAAAAGCTCCAAGCCCCAAACAACCAGCCACCTAAACATACTCCAAATGTCGTAAACAATAAACTTCTTCTAAACAAAACAATTAAAATAAATATGTTAGCTATGCAAAAAGTTTAATTTAGATACAGAAAAGTGGTTAATTTAAGTCAAAATCTTAACATAAGTGTGCTATTATATATGTAAGTATTTGTAAATAATGGTTATAATGACATTTAGAATATAATAAGTATATTTAACTAATGTCATTAATAGAAGACCGGCGATATTTATAAACACTAAATAAAAATTATAGAATAGACATACGAAGAAAAATTACAGAAAAGTCATACAAATAGATATTACATAAAAAACAGTCATAAATCGGTAAAATTAATAATAGTAAAAATTTAAATCATATTCCTAAAATAAATAATCGAACCATATTAAATGAAGATGCATAAGGTACAAACAAAAATAAAAGAAAATAAACATACCACCACGTCTCTCCACAACAAACATATAACATAGATAAAAAACGACAAAACGGAACACAAGGGCTCTGATCATGTCAGAGGACACCAAAAGCAAAGGCAGGAGTGGGTTTTAGCCGGTAAGAGTCCGGCACTGCCCAGACTGACTCCCAGTGGGTCAGTGTGGGCGTCCATGAGGATTTCCCACTCCTGTCAACCCTAAAAAAAAAAAAAAAAAAAAAAAACCTAACCTAACCTAACCTAACCTAACCTAACCTAACCTAACTCTGAGCTAACCTAACTCTGAGCTAACCTAACTCTGAGCTAACCTAACTCTGAGCTAACCTAACTCTGAGCTAACCTAACTCTGAGCTAACCTCGAAGTTCATCACAATAATCCGAAGTTCGTCACGTAATAATCCGAAGTTCATCACGTCACTTTCCGGAGTTTGTCACAATAATCCGAAAATCGTCACGTCACTATCCGAAGTTCGTCACGTCACTATCCGAAGTTCGTCACAATAATCTAAAGTTCGTCACGTCATAATCCGAAGTTCGTCACGTGACTATCCGAATTTCGTCACAATTATCCTAATTTCGTCACAATTATCCGAATTTCATCACTACACTATGCGAAGTTCGTCACAATAATTCGTATTTCGTCACGTCATTATCCGAAGTTCGTCACAATAATCCAAAGTTTATCACGTCATTATCCGAAGTTTGTCACAATAATCCGAAGTTTGTCACATTTATCCGAATTTCGTCACGTTACTATCCGAATTTCGTCACAATTATCCGAATTTAATCACGTCATTATCCGAAGTTCGTCACAATAATCCGAAGTTCGTCACAATAATCCGAAGTCCGTCACATTTATCCGAATTTCGTCACGTCACTATCCGAATTTCGTCACAATTATCCGAATTTTATCACGTCACTATCCGAAGTTTATCACGTCACTATCCGAATTTCGTCACAATAATCCGAAGTTCGTCACAATAATCCGAAGTTTGTCACATTTATCTGCATTTCGTCACGTCACTATCCAAATTTCGTCACAATTATCCGAATTTAATCACGTCACTATCCGAAGTTCGTCACAATAATCCGAAGTTCGTCACATTTATCCGAATTTCGTCACGTCACTATCCGAAGTTTATCACGTCACTCTCCGAATTTTGTCACAATTATCCGAATTTCGTCTCAATAATCCGAAGTTCGTCACGTCACTATCCGTAGTTTGTCACAGTAATCCGAAGTTCGTCACAAAAATCCGAAGTTCGTCACGTCACTATCCGAAGTTCGTCACAATTATCCGAATTTCGTCACAATCATCCGAACTTCATTTCATTTCATTTCATTTCATTTCATTTCATTTCATTTCATTTCATTTCATTTCATTTCATTTCATTTCATTTCATTTCATTTCATTTCATTTCATTTCATTTCATTTCATTTCATTTCATTTCATTTCATTTCATTTCATTTCATTTCATTTCATTTCATTTCATTTCATTTCATTTCATTTCATTTCATTTCATTTCATTTCATTTCATTTCATTTCATTTCATTTCATTTCATTTCATTTCATTTCATTTCATTTCATTTCATTTCATTTCATTTCATTTCATTTCATTTCATTTCATTTCATTTCATTTCATTTCATTTCATTTCATTTCATTTCATTTCATTTCATTTCATTTCATTTCATTTCATTTCATTTCATTTCATTTCATTTCATTTCATTTCATTTCATTTCATTTCATTTCATTTCATTTCATTTCATTTCATTTCATTTCATTTCATTTCATTTCATTTCATTTCATTTCATTTCATTTCATTTCATTTCATTTCATTTCATTTCATTTCATTTCATTTCATTTCATTTCATTTCATTTCATTTCATTTCATTTCATTTCATTTCATTTCATTTCATTTCATTTCATTTCATTTCATTTCATTTCATTTCATTTCATTTCATTTCATTTCATTTCATTTCATTTCATTTCATTTCATTTCATTTCATTTCATTTCATTTCATTTCATTTCATTTCATTTCATTTCATTTCATTTCATTTCATTTCATTTCATTTCATTTCATTTCATTTCATTTCATTTCATTTCATTTCATTTCATTTCATTTCATTTCATTTCATTTCATTTCATTTCATTTCATTTCATTTCATTTCATTTCATTTCATTTCATTTCATTTCATTTCATTTCATTTCATTTCATTTCATTTCATTTCATTTCATTTCATTTCATTTTATTTCACCTCATTATCCGAATGTCAACACGTCAATATCCGAATTTCATGACGTCAAAATCTGAAAATTGTCACAATAATCTGAAGTTTGTCACGTCACTATCTGAAATTCGTCATAATAATCCGAAGTTCGTCACATCACTATCCGAAGTTCGTCACGTCACTATCCGAAATTCGTCACAATAATCCGAAGATCGTCACGTCACTATCCGAAGTTTGTCACGATAATCGGAAGTTCGTCACGTCATTTTCCGACGTTTGTCACAGCACTATCCGAAGTTCGTCACGTAATTTTCCGAAGTTCGTCACAGCACTTTCCGTAGTTCGTCACGTCACTATCCGAAAATTGTCACATTTATCCGAATTTCGTCACGTCACTATCCAAATTTCGTCACAATTATCCGAATGTAATCACGTCACTATCCGAAGTTCGTCACAATAATCCGAAGTTCGTCACGTCACTTACCGAATTTCGTCACAATAATCCGAAGTTTATCACGTCACTATCCGAAGTTTGTCACAATAATCCGAATTTCGTCACAATTATCCGAATTTAATCACGTCACTATCCGAAGTTCGTCACAATAATCCGAAGTTCGTCACAATAATCCGAAGTCCGTCACATTTATCCGAATTTCGTCACGTCACTATCCGAATTTCGTCACAATTATCCGAATTTTATCACGTCACTATCCGAAGTTTATCACGTCACTATCCGAATTTTGTCACAATAATCCGAAGTTCGTCACAATAATCCGAAGTTTGTCACATTTATCCGAATTTCGTCACGTCACTATCCGAAGTTTATCACGTCACTCTCCGAATTTTGTCACAATTTTCCAAATTTCGTCTCAATAATCCGAAGTTCGTCACGTCACTATCCGAAGTTCGTTACAATTATCCGAATTTCGTCACAATCATCCGAAGTTCATTTCATTTCATTTCATTTCATATTTCATATTTCATATTTCATATTTCATATTTCATATTTCATATTTCATATTTCATATTTCATATTTCATATTTCATATTTCATATTTCATATTTCATATTTCATATTTCATATTTCATAGTTCATATTTCATATTTCATATTTCATATTTTATATTTCATATTTCATATTTCATATTTCATATTTCATATTTCATATTTCATATTTCATATTTCATATTTCATATTTCATATTTCATATTTCATATTTCATATTTCATATTTCATATTTCATATTTCATATTTCATATTTCATATTTCATATTTCATATTTCATATTTCATATTTCATATTTCATATTTCATATTTCATATTTCATATTTCATATTTCATATTTCATATTTCATATTTCATATTTCATATTTCATATTTCATATTTCATATTTCATATTTCATATTTCATATTTCATATTTCATATTTCATATTTCATATTTCATATTTCATATTTCATATTTCATATTTCATATTTCATATTTTATATTTCATATTTCATATTTCATTTCATTTCACTTCATTTCATTTCATTTCATTTTATTTCATTTAATTTCATTTCATTTCATTTCATTTTATTTCACCTCATTATCCGAATGTCATCACGTCAATATCCGAATTTCATGACGTCAAAATCCGAAAATTGTCACAATAATCTGAAGTTTGTCACGTCACTATCTGAAATTCGTCACAATAATCCGAAGTTCGTCACGTCTTTATCCGAAGTTCGTCACGTCACAATCCGAAATTTGTCACAATAATCCGAAGTTCGTCACGTCACTATCCGAATTTCGTCACGTCACTATCCGAATTTCGTCACAATTATCCGAATTTTATCACGTCACTATCCGAAGTTTATCACGTCACTATCCGAATTTCGTCACAATAATCCGAAGTTCGTCACAATAATCCGAAGTTTGTCACATTTATCCGAATTTCGTCACGTCACTATCCGAATTTCGTCACAATTATCCGAATTTTATCACGTCACTATCCGAAGTTTATCACGTCACTATCCGAATTTCGTCACAATAATCCGAAGTTGGTCACATTTATCCGAATTTCGTCACGTCACTATCCAAATTTCGTCACAATTATCCGAATTTAATCACGTCACTATCCGAAGTTCGTCACAATAATCCGAAGTTCGTCACGTCACTTACCGAATTTCGTCACAATAATCCGAAGTTTATCACGTCACTATCCGAAGTTTGTCACAATAATCCGAAGTTCGTCACAATAATCCGAAGTTTGTCACATTTATCCGAATTTCGTCACGTCACTATCCGAATTTCGTCACAATTATCCGAATTTAATCACGTCACTATCCGAAGTTTATCACGTCACTATCCGAATTTCGTCACAATAATCCGAAGTTCGTCACAATAATCCGAAGTTTGTCACATTTATCCGAATTTCGTCACGTCACTATCCAAATTTCGTCACAATTATCCGAATTTAATCACGTCACTTTCCGAAGTTCGTCACAATAATCCGAAGTTCGTCACAATAATCCGAAGTTCGTCTTATTTATCCGAATTTCGTCACGTCACTATCCGAAGTTTATCACGTCACTCTCCGAATTTTGTCACAATTATCTGAATTTCGTCTCAATAATCCGAAGTTCGTCACGTCACTATCCGAAGTTCGTCACAATTATCCGAATTTCGTCACAATCATCCGAAGTTCATTTCATTTCATTTCATTTCATTTCATTTCATTTCATTTCATATTTCATATTTCATATTTCATATTTCATATTTCATATTTCATATTTCATATTTCATACTTCATATTTCATATTTCATATTTCATATTTCATATTTCATATTTCATATTTCATATTTCATATTTCATATTTCATATTTCATATTTCATATTTCATATTTCATATTTCATATTTCATATTTCATATTTCATATTTCATATTTCATATTTCATATTTCATATTTCATATTTCATATTTCATATTTCATATTTCATATTTCATATTTCATATTTCATATTTCATATTTCATATTTCATATTTCATATTTCATATTTCATATTTCATATTTCATATTTCATATTTCATATTTCATATTTCATATTTCATATTTCATATTTCATATTTCATATTTCATAGTTCATATTTCATATTTCATATTTCATATTTCATATTTCATATTTCATATTTCATATTTCATACTTCATATTTCATATTTCATATTTCATATTTCATATTTCATATTTCATATTTCATATTTCATATTTCATATTTCATATTTCATATTTCATATTTCATATTTCATTTCATTTCACTTCATTTCATTTCATTTCATTTCATTTTATTTCATTTAATTTCATTTCATTTCATTTCATTTTATTTCACCTCATTATCCGAATGTCATCACGTCAATATCCGAATTTCATTACGTCAAAATCCGAAATTTGTCACAATAATCTGAAGTTTGTCACGTCACTATCTGAAATTCGTCACAATAATCTGAAGTTCGTCACGTCACTATCCGAAGTTCGTCACGATAATCGGAAGTTCGTCACGTCATTTTCCGAAGTTTGTCACAGCACTATCCGAAGTTCGTCACGTCATTTTCCGAAGTTCGTCACAGCACTATCCGTAGTTCGTCACGTCACTATCCGAAGTTTGTCACAATAATCCGAATTTCGTCACCTCACTATCCGAAGTTCGTCACGTCATAATCCGAAGTTCGTCACGTCACTTACCGAATTTCGTCACAATAATCCGAAGTTTATCACGTCACTATCCGAAGTTTGTCACAATAATCCGAAGTTCGTCACAATAATCCGAAGTTTGTCACATTTATCCGAATTTCGTCACGTCACTATCCGAAGTTTGTCACAATAATCCGAATTTCGTCACCTCACTATCCGAAGTTCGTCACGTCATAATCTGAAGTTCGTCACGTCACTTACCGAATTTCGTCACAATAATCCGAAGTTTATCACGTCACTATCCGAAGTTTGTCACAATAATCCGAAGTTCGTCACAATAATCCGAAGTTTGTCACATTTATCCGAATTTCGTCACGTCACTATCCGAATTTCTTTACAATTATCCGAATTTAATCACTTCACTATCCGAAGTTCGTCACAATAATCCGAAGTTCGTCACAATTATCCGAATTTTATCACGTCACTATCCGAAGTTTATCACGTCACTATCCGAATTTCGTCACAATAATCCGAAGTTCGTCACAATAATCCGAAGATCGTCACGTCACTATCCGAAGTTCGTCACGATAATCGGAAGTTCGTCACGTCATTTTCTGAAGTTTGTCACAGCACTATCCGAAGTTCGTCACGTAATTTTCCGAAGTTCGTCACAGCATTATCCGTAGTTCGTCACGTCACTATCCGAAGTTTGTCACAATAATCCGAATTTCGTCACCTCACTATCCGAAGTTCGTCACGTCATAATCCGAAGTTCGTCACGTCACTTACCGAATTTCGTCACAATAATCCGAAGTTTATCACGTCACTATCCGAAGTTTGTCACAATAATCCGAAGTTCGTCACAATAATCCGAAGTTTGTCACATTTATCCGAATTTCGTCACGTCACTATCCGAATTTCGTCACAATTATCCGAATTTAATCACTTCACTATCCGAAGTTCGTCACAATAATCCGAAGTTCGTCACAATAATCCGAAGTTCGTCACATTTATCCGAATTTCGTCACGTCACTATCCGAATTTCGTCACAATTATCCGAATTTTATCACGTCACTATCCGAAGTTTATCACGTCACTATCCGAATTTCGTCTCAATAATCCGAAGTTCGTCACGTCACTATCCGTAGTTCGTCACAGTAATCCGAAGTTCGTCACAAAAATCCGAAGTTCGTCACGTCACTATCCGAAGTTCGTCACAATTATCCGAATTTCGTCACAATCATCCGAACTTCATTTCATTTCATTTCATTTCATTTCATTTCATTTCATTTCATTTCATTTCATTTCATTTCATTTCATTTCATTTCATTTCATTTCATTTCATTTCATTTCATTTCATTTCATTTCATTTCATTTCATTTCATTTCATTTCATTTCATTTCATTTCATTTCATTTCATTTCATTTCATTTCATTTCATTTCATTTCATTTCATTTCATTTCATTTCATTTCATTTCATTTCATTTCATTTCATTTCATTTCATTTCATTTCATTTCATTTCATTTCATTTCATTTCATTTCATTTCATTTCATTTCATTTCATTTCATTTCATTTCATTTCATTTCATTTCATTTCATTTCATTTCATTTCATTTCATTTCATTTCATTTCATTTCATTTCATTTCATTTCATTTCATTTCATATTTCATATTTCATATTTCATATTTCATATTTCATATTTCATATTTCATATTTCATATTTCATATTTCATATTTCATATTTCATATTTCATATTTCATATTTCATATTTCATATTTCATATTTCATATTTCATATTTCATATTTCATATTTCATATTTCATATTTCATATTTCATATTTCATATTTCATATTTCATATTTCATATTTCATATTTCATATTTCATATTTCATATTTCATATTTCATATTTCATATTTCATATTTCATATTTCATATTTCATATTTCATATTTCATATTTCATATTTCATATTTCATATTTCATATTTCATATTTCATATTTCATATTTCATATTTCATATTTCATATTTCATATTTCATATTTCATATTTCATATTTCATATTTCATATTTCATATTTCATATTTCATATTTCATATTTCATATTTCATATTTCATATTTCATATTTCATATTTCATATTTCATATTTCATATTTCATATTTCATATTTCATATTTCATATTTCATATTTCATATTTCATATTTCATATTTCATATTTCATATTTCATATTTCATATTTCATATTTCATATTTCATATTTCATATTTCATATTTCATATTTCATATTTCATATTTCATATTTCATATTTCGTATTTCGTATTTCATATTTCATATTTCATATTTCATATTTCATATTTCATATTTCATATTTCATTTCATTTCACTTCATTTCATTTCATTTCATTTTATTTCATTTAATTTCATTTCATTTCATTTCATTTTATTTCACCTCATTATCCGAATGTCAACACGTCAATATCCGAATTTCATGACGTCAAAATCTGAAAATTGTCACAATAATCTGAAGTTTGTCACGTCACTATCTGAAATTCGTCATAATAATCCGAAGTTCGTCACGTCACTATCCGAAGTTCGTCACGTCACTATCCGAAATTCGTCACAATAATCCGAAGATCGTCACGTCACTATCCGAAGTTCGTCACGATAATCGGAAGTTCGTCACGTCATTTTCCGACGTTTGTCACAGCACTATCCGAAGTTCGTCACGTAATTTTCCGAAGTTCGTCACAGCACTTTCCGTAGTTCGTCACGTAACTATCCGAAAATTGTCACATTTATCCGAATTTCGTCACGTCACTATCCAAATTTCGTCACAATTATCCGAATTTAATCACGTCACTATCCGAAGTTCGTCACAATAATCCGAAGTTCGACTTACCGAATTTCGTCACAATAATCCGAAGTTTATCACGTCACTATCCGAAGTTTGTCACAATAATCCGAATTTCGTCACAATTATCCGAATTTAATCACGTCACTATCCGAAGTTCGTCACAATAATCCGAAGTTCGTCACAATAATCCGAAGTCCGTCACATTTATCCGAATTTCGTCACGTCACTATCCGAATTTCGTCACAATTATCCGAATTTTATCACGTCACTATCCGAAGTTTATCACGTCACTATCCGAATTTTGTCACAATAATCCGAAGTTCGTCACAATAATCCGAAGTTTGTCACATTTATCCGAATTTCGTCACGTCACTATCCAAATTTCGTCACAATTATTCTAATTTAATCACGTCACTCTCCGAATTTTGTCACAATTTTCCAAATTTCGTCTCAATAATCCGAAGTTCGTCACGTCACTATCCGAAGTTCGTTACAATTATCCGAATTTCGTCACAATCATCCGAAGTTCATTTCATTTCATTTCATTTCATATTTCATATTTCATATTTCATATTTCATATTTCATATTTCATATTTCATATTTCATATTTCATATTTCATATTTCATATTTCATATTTCATATTTCATAGTTCATATTTCATATTTCATATTTTATATTTCATATTTCATATTTCATATTTCATATTTCATATTTCATATTTCATATTTCATATTTCATATTTCATATTTCATATTTCATATTTCATATTTCATATTTCATATTTCATATTTCATATTTCATATTTCATATTTCATATTTCATATTTCATATTTCATATTTCATATTTCATATTTCATATTTTATATTTCATATTTCATATTTCATATTTCATTTCATTTCACTTCATTTCATTTCATTTCATTTTATTTCATTTAATTTCATTTCATTTCATTTCATTTTATTTCACCTCATTATCCGAATGTCATCACGTCAATATCCGAATTTCATGACGTCAAAATCCGAAAATTGTCACAATAATCTGAAGTTTGTCACGTCACTATCTGAAATTCGTCACAATAATCCGAAGTTCGTCACGTCTTTATCCGAAGTTCGTCACGTCACAATCCGAAATTTGTCACAATAATCCGAAGTTCGTCACGTCACTATCCGAATTTCGACACGTCACTATCCGAATTTCGTCACAATTATCCGAATTTTATCACGTCACTATCCGAAGTTTATCACGTCACTATCCGAATTTCGTCACAATAATCCGAAGTTCGTCACAATAATCCGAAGTTTGTCACATTTATCCGAATTTCGTCACGTCACTATCCGAATTTCGTCACAATTATCCGAATTTTATCACGTCACTATCCGAAGTTTATCACGTCACTATCCGAATTTCGTCACAATAATCCGAAGTTTGTCACATTTATCCGAATTTCGTCACGTCACTATCCGAATTTCGTCACAATTATCCGAATTTAATCACGTCACTATCCAAAGTTTATCACGTCACTATCCGAATTTCGTCACAATAATCCGAAGTTCGTCACAATAATCCGAAGTTTGTCACATTTATCCGAATTTCGTCACGTCACTATCCAAATTTCGTCACAATTATCCGAATTTAATCACGTCACTTTCCGAAGTTCGTCACAATAATCCGAAGTTCGTCACAATAATCCGAAGTTCGTCTTATTTATCCGAATTTCGTCACGTCACTATCCGAAGTTTATCACGTCACTCTCCGAATTTTGTCACAATTATCCGAATTTCGTCTCAATAATCCGAAGTTCGTCACGTCACTATCCGAAGTTCGTCACAATTATCCGAATTTCGTCACAATCATCCGAAGTTCATTTCATTTCATTTCATTTCATTTCATTTCATTTCATTTCATTTCATTTCATTTCATTTCATATTTCATATTTCATATTTCGTATTTCATATTTCATATTTCATATTTCAAATTTCATATTTCATATTTCATATTTCATATTTCATATTTCATATTTCATATTTCATATTTCATATTTCATATTTCATATTTCATTTTTCATATTTCATATTTCATTTCATTTCACTTCATTTCATTTCATTTCATTTTATTTCATTTAATTTCATTTCATTTCATTTCATTTTATTTCACCTCATTATCCGAATGTCATCACGTCAATATCCGAATTTCATGACGTCAAAATCCGAAAATTGTCACAATAATCTGAAGTTTGTCACGTCACTATCTGAAATTCGTCACAATAATCCGAAGTTCGTCACGTCACTATCCGAAGTTCGTCACGTCACAATCCGAAATTTGTCACAATAATCCGAAGTTCGTCACGTCACTATCCGAATTTCGTCACGTCACTATCCGAATTTCGTCACAATTATCCGAATTTTATCACGTCACTATCCGAAGTTTATCACGTCACTATCCGAATTTCGTCACAATAATCCGAAGTTCGTCACAATAATCCGAAGTTTGTCACATTTATCCGAATTTCGTCACGTCACTATCCGAATTTCGTCACAATCATCCGAATTTTATCACGTCACTATCCGAGGTTTATCACGTCACTATCCGAATTTCGTCACAATAATCCGAAGTTTGTCACATTTATCCGAATTTCGTCACGTCACTATCCAAATTTCGTCACAATTATCCGAATTTAATCACGTCACTATCCGAAGTTCGTCACAATAATCCGAAGTTCGTCACGTCACTTACCGAATTTCGTCACAATAATCCGAAGTTTATCACGTCACTATCCGAAGTTTGTCACAATAATCCGAAGTTCGTCACAATAATCCGAAGTTTGTCACATTTATCCGAATTTCGTCACGTCACTATCCGAATTTCGTCACAATTATCCGAATTTAATCACGTCACTATCCAAAGTTTATCACGTCACTATCCGAATTTCGTCACAATAATCCGAAGTTCGTCACAATAATCCGAAGTTTGTCACATTTATCCGAATTTCGTCACGTCACTATCCAAATTTCGTCACAATTATCCGAATTTAATCACGTCACTTTCCGAAGTTCGTCACAATAATCCGAAGTTCGTCACAATAATCCGAAGTTCGTCTTATTTATCCGAATTTCGTCACGTCACTATCCGAAGTTTATCACGTCACTCTCCGAATTTTGTCACAATTATCCGAATTTCGTCTCAATAATCCGAAGTTCGTCACGTCACTATCCGAAGTTCGTCACAATTATCCGAATTTCGTCACAATCATCCGAAGTTCATTTCATTTCATTTCATTTCATTTTATTTGATTTGATTTCATTTCATTTCATTTAATTTCATTTCATTTCATATTTCATATTTCATATTTCATATTTCATATTTCATATTTCATATTTCATATTTCATATTTCATATTTCATATTTCATATTTCATATTTCATATTTCATATTTCATATTTCATATTTCATATTTCATATTTCATATTTCATATTTCATATTTCATATTTCATATTTCATATTTCATATTTCATATTTCATATTTCATATTTCATATTTCATATTTCATATTTCATATTTCATATTTCATATTTCATATTTCACTTCATTTCATTTCATTTCATTTCATTTTATTTCATTTAATTTCATTTCATTTCATTTCATTTTATTTCACCTCATTATCCGAATGTCATCACGTCAATATCCGAATTTCATTACGTCAAAATCCGAAATTTGTCACAATAATCTGAAGTTTGTCACGTCACTATCTGAAATTCGTCACAATAATCCGAAGTTCGTCACGTCACTATCCGAAGTTCGTCACGTCACTATCCGAAATTCGTCACAATAATCCGAAGTTCGTCACGTCACTATCCGAAGTTCGTCACGATAATCGGAAGTTCGTCACGTCATTTTCCGAAGTTTGTCACAGCACTATCCGAATTTCGTCACGTCATTTTCCGAAGTTCGTCACAGCACTATCCGTAGTTCGTCACGTCACTATCCGAAGTTTGTCACAATAATCCGAATTTCGTCACCTCACTATCCGAAGTTCGTCACGTCATAATCCGAAGTTCGTCACGTCACTTACCGAATTTCGTCACAATAATCCGAAGTTTATCACGTCACTATCCGAAGTTTGTCACAATAATCTTAAGTTCGTCACAATAATTCGAAGTTTGTCACTTTTATCCGTAGTTCGTCACGTCACTATCCGAAGTTTGTCACAATAATCCGAATTTCGTCTCCTCACTATCCGAAGTTCGTCACGTCATAATCCGAAGTTCGTCACGTCACTTACCGAATTTCGTCACAATAATCCGAAGTTTATCACGTCACTATCCGAAGTTTGTCACAATAATCCGAAGTTCGTCACAATAATTCGAAGTTTATCACTTTTATCCGAATTTCGTCACGTCACTATCCGAAGTTTGTCACAATAATCCGAATTTCGTCACCTCACTATCCGAAGTTCGTCACGTCATAATCCGAAGTTCGTCACGTCACTTACCGAATTTCGTCACAATAATCCGAAGTTTATCACGTCACTATCCGAAGTTTGTCACAATAATCCGAAGTTCGTCACAATAATCCGAAGTTTGTCACATTTATCCGAATTTCGTCACGTCACTATCCGAATTTCGTCACAATTATCCGAATTTAATCATTTCACTATCCGAAGTTCGTCACAATAATCCGAAGTTCGTCACAATTATCCGAATTTTATCACGTCACTATCCGAAGTTTATCACGTCACTATCCGAATTTCGTCACAATAATCCGAAGTTCGTCACAATAATCCGAAGATCGTCACGTCACTATCCGAAGTTCGTCACGATAATCGGAAGTTCGTCACGTCATTTTCTGAAGTTTGTCACAGCACTATCCGAAGTTCGTCACGTAATTTTCCGAAGTTCGTCACAGCATTATCCGTAGTTCGTCACGTCACTATCCGAAGTTTGTCACAATAATCCGAATTTCGTCACCTCACTATCCGAAGTTCGTCACGTCATAATCCGAAGTTCGTCACGTCACTTACCGAATTTCGTCACAATAATCCGAAGTTTATCACGTCACTATCCGAAGTTTGTCACAATAATCCGAAGTTCGTCACAATAATCCGAAGTTTGTCACATTTATCCGAATTTCGTCACGTCACTATCCGAATTTCGTCACAATTATCCGAATTTGATCACTTCACTATCCGAAGTTCGTCACAATAATCCGAAGTTCGTCACAATAATCCGAAGTCCGTCACATTTATCCGAATTTCGTCACGTCACTATCCGAATTTCGTCACAATTATCCGAATTTTATCACGTCACTATCCGAAGTTTATCACGTCACTATCCGAATTTCGTCACAATAATCTGAACTTCGTCACAATAATCCGAAGTTTGTCACATTTATCCGAATTTGGTCACGTCACTATCCAAATTTCGTCACAGTTATCCGAATTTAATCACGTCACTATCCGAAGTTCGTCACAATAATCCGAGGTTCGTCACAATAATTCGAAGTTCGTCACATTTATCCGAATTTCGTCACGTCACTATCCGAATTTCGTCACAATTATTCGAATTTAATCACGTCACTATCCGAAGTTCGTCACAATAATCCGAAGTTCGTCACAATAATCCGAAGTTTGTCACAATTATCCGAATTTCGTCACGTCACTACCCGAATTTCGTCACAATTATCCGAAATTTATCACGTCACTATCCGAAGTTTATCACGTCACTATCCGAATTTCGTCACAATAATCCGAAGTTCGTCACAATAATCCGAAGTTTGTCACATTTATCCGAATTTCGTCACGTCACTATCCAAATTTCGTCACAATTATCCGAATTTAATCACGTCACTATCCGAAGTTCGTCACAATAATCCGAAGTTCGTCACAATAATCCGAAGTTTGTCACATTTATCCGAATTTCGTCACGTCACTATCCGAAATTCGTCACAGTTATCCGAATTTAATCACGTCACTTTCCGAAGTTCGTCACGTCACTATCCGAAGTTCGTTACAATTATCCGAATTTCGTCACAATCATCCGAAGTTCATTTCATTTCATTTCATTTCATATTTCATATTTCATATTTCATATTTCATATTTCATATTTCATATTTCATATTTCATATTTCATATTTCATATTTCATATTTCATATTTCATATTTCATATTTCATATTTCATATTTCATATTTCATATTTCATATTTCATATTTCATATTTCATATTTCATATTTCATATTTAATAGTTCATATTTCATATTTCATATTTTATATTTCATATTTCATATTTCATATTTCATATTTCATATTTCATATTTCATATTTCATATTTCATATTTCATATTTCATATTTCATATTTCATATTTCATATTTCATATTTCATATTTCATATTTCATATTTCATATTTCATATTTCATATTTCATATTTCATATTTCATACTTCATATTTCATATTTCATATTTCATATTTCATATTTCATTTCATTTCACTTCATTTTATTTCATTTAATTTCATTTCATTTCATTTCATTTTATTTCACCTCATTATCCGAATGTCATCACGTCAATATCCGAATTTCATGACGTCAAAATCCGAAAATTGTCACAATAATCTGAAGTTTGTCACGTCACTATCTGAAATTCGTCACAATAATCCGAAGTTCGTCACGTCTTTATCCGAAGTTCGTCACGTCACAATCCGAAATTTGTCACAATAATCCGAAGTTCGTCACGTCACTATCCGAATTTCGACACGTCACTATCCGAATTTCGTCACAATTATCCGAATTTTATCACGTCACTATCCGAAGTTTATCACGTCACTATCCGAATTTCGTCACAATAATCCGAAGTTCGTCACAATAATCCGAAGTTTGTCACATTTATCCGAATTTCGTCACGTCACTATCCGAATTTCGTCACAATTATCCGAATTTTATCACGTCACTATCCGAAGTTTATCACGTCACTATCCGAATTTCGTCACAATAATCCGAAGTTTGTCACATTTATCCGAATTTCGTCACGTCACTATCCAAATTTCGTCACAATTATCCGAATTTAATCACGTCACTATCCGAAGTTCGTCACAATAATCCGAAGTTCGTCACGTCACTTACCGAATTTCGTCACAATAATCCGAAGTTTATCACGTCACTATCCGAAGTTTGTCACAATAATCCGAAGTTCGTCACAATAATCCGAAGTTTGTCACATTTATCCGAATTTCGTCACGTCACTATCCGAATTTCGTCACAATTATCCGAATTTAATCACGTCACTATCCGAAGTTTATCACGTCACTATCCGAATTTCGTCACAATAATCCGAAGTTCGTCACAATAATCCGAAGTTTGTCACATTTATCCGAATTTCGTCACGTCACTATCCAAATTTCGTCACACTTATCCGAATTTAATCACGTCACTTTCCGAAGTTCGTCACAATAATCCGAAGTTCGTCACAATAATCCGAAGTTCGTCTTATTTATCCGAATTTCGTCACGTCACTATCCGAAGTTTATCACGTCACTCTCCGAATTTTGTCACAATTATCCGAATTTCGTCTCAATAATCCGAAGTTCGTCACGTCACTATCCGAAGTTCGTCACAATTATCCGAATTTCGTCACAATCATCCGAAGTTCATTTCATTTCATTTCATTTCATTTCATTTCATTTCATTTCATTTCATTTCATATTTCATATTTCATATTTCATATTTCATATTTCATATTTCATATTTCATATTTCATATTTCATATTTCATATTTCATATTTCATATTTCATATTTCATATTTCATATTTCATATTTCATATTTCATATTTCATATTTCATATTTCATATTTCATATTTCATATTTCATATTTCATATTTCATATTTCATATTTCATATTTCATATTTCATATTTCATATTTCATATTTAATATTTCATATTTCATATTTCATATTTCATATTTCATATTTCATATTTCATATTTCATATTTCAAATTTCATATTTCATATTTCATATTTCATATTTCATATTTCATATTTCATTTTTCATATTTCATATTTCATTTCATTTCACTTCATTTCATTTCATTTCATTTTATTTCATTTCATTTCATTTCATTTTATTTCACCTCATTATCCGAATGTCATCACGTCAATATCCGAATTTCATGACGTCAAAATCCGAAAATTGTCACAATAATCTGAAGTTTGTCACGTCACTATCTGAAATTCGTCACAATAATCCGAAGTTCGTCACGTCACTATCCGAAGTTCGTCACGTCACAATCCGAAATTTGTCACAATAATCCGAAGTTCGTCACGTCACTATCCGAATTTCGTCACGTCACTATCCGAATTTCGTCACAATTATCCGAATTTTATCACGTCACTATCCGAAGTTTATCACGTCACTATCCGAATTTCGTCACAATAATCCGAAGTTCGTCACAATAATCCGAAGTTTGTCACATTTATCCGAATTTCGTCACGTCACTATCCGAATTTCGTCACAATTATCCGAATTTTATCACGTCACTATCCGAAGTTTATCACGTCACTATCCGAATTTCGTCACAATAATCCGAAGTTTGTCACATTTATCCGAATTTCGTCACGTCACTATCCAAATTTCGTCACAATTATCCGAATTTAATCACGTCACTATCCGAAGTTCGTCACAATAATCCGAAGTTCGTCACGTCACTTACCGAATTTCGTCACAATAATCCGAAGTTTATCACGTCACTATCCGAAGTTTGTCACAATAATCCGAAGTTCGTCACAATAATCCGAAGTTTGTCACATTTATCCGAATTTCGTCACGTCACTATCCGAATTTCGTTATCCGAATTTAATCACGTCACTATCCAAAGTTTATCACGTCACTATCCGAATTTCGTCACAATAATCCGAAGTTCGTCACAATAATCCGAAGTTTGTCACATTTATCCGAATTTCGTCACGTCACTATCCAAATTTCGTCACAATTATCCGAATTTAATCACGTCACTTTCCGAAGTTCGTCACAATAATCCGAAGTTCGTCACAATAATCCGAAGTTCGTCTTATTTATCCGAATTTCGTCACGTCACTATCCGAAGTTTATCACGTCACTCTCCGAATTTTGTCACAATTATCCGAATTTCGTCTCAATAATCCGAAGTTCGTCACGTCACTATCCGAAGTTCGTCACAATTATCCGAATTTCGTCACAATCATCCGAAGTTCATTTCATTTCATTTCATTTCATTTCATTTCATTTGATTTCATTTCATTTCATTTCATTTCATTTCATTTCATTTCATTTCATTTCATTTCATATTTCATATTTCATATTTCGTATTTCATATTTCATATTTCATATTTCAAATTTCATATTTCATATTTCATATTTCATATTTCATATTTCATATTTCATATTTCATATTTCATATTTCATATTTCATTTTTCATATTTCATATTTCATTTCATTTCACTTCATTTCATTTCATTTCATTTTATTTCATTTAATTTCATTTCATTTCATTTCATTTTATTTCACCTCATTATCCGAATGTCATCACGTCAATATCCGAATTTCATGACGTCAAAATCCGAAAATTGTCACAATAATCTGAAGTTTGTCACGTCACTATCTGAAATTCGTCACAATAATCCGAAGTTCGTCACGTCACTATCCGAAGTTCGTCACGTCACAATCCGAAATTTGTCACAATAATCCGAAGTTCGTCACGTCACTATCCGAATTTCGTCACGTCACTATCCGAATTTCGTCACAATTATCCGAATTTTATCACGTCACTATCCGAAGTTTATCACGTCACTATCCGAATTTCGTCACAATAATCCGAAGTTCGTCACAATAATCCGAAGTTTGTCACATTTATCCGAATTTCGTCACGTCACTATCCGAATTTCGTCACAATCATCCGAATTTTATCACGTCACTATCCGAGGTTTATCACGTCACTATCCGAATTTCGTCACAATAATCCGAAGTTTGTCACATTTATCCGAATTTCGTCACGTCACTATCCAAATTTCGTCACAATTATCCGAATTTAATCACGTCACTATCCGAAGTTCGTCACAATAATCCGAAGTTCGTCACGTCACTTACCGAATTTCGTCACAATAATCCGAAGTTTATCACGTCACTATCCGAAGTTTGTCACAATAATCCGAAGTTCGTCACAATAATCCGAAGTTTGTCACATTTATCCGAATTTCGTCACGTCACTATCCGAATTTCGTCACAATTATCCGAATTTAATCACGTCACTATCCAAAGTTTATCACGTCACTATCCGAATTTCGTCACAATAATCCGAAGTTCGTCACAATAATCCGAAGTTTGTCACATTTATCCGAATTTCGTCACGTCACTATCCAAATTTCGTCACAATTATCCGAATTTAATCACGTCACTTTCCGAAGTTCGTCACAATAATCCGAAGTTCGTCACAATAATCCGAAGTTCGTCTTATTTATCCGAATTTCGTCACGTCACTATCCGAAGTTTATCACGTCACTCTCCGAATTTTGTCACAATTATCCGAATTTCGTCTCAATAATCCGAAGTTCGTCACGTCACTATCCGAAGTTCGTCACAATTATCCGAATTTCGTCACAATCATCCGAAGTTCATTTCATTTCATTTCATTTCATTTTATTTGATTTGATTTCATTTCATTTCATTTAATTTCATTTCATTTCATATTTCATATTTCATATTTCATATTTCATATTTCATATTTCATATTTCATATTTCATATTTCATATTTCATATTTCATATTTCATATTTCATATTTCATATTTCATATTTCATATTTCATATTTCATATTTCATATTTCATATTTCATATTTCATATTTCATATTTCATATTTCATATTTCATATTTCATATTTCATATTTCATATTTCATATTTCACTTCATTTCATTTCATTTCATTTCATTTTATTTCATTTAATTTCATTTCATTTCATTTCATTTTATTTCACCTCATTATCCGAATGTCATCACGTCAATATCCGAATTTCATTACGTCAAAATCCGAAATTTGTCACAATAATCTGAAGTTTGTCACGTCACTATCTGAAATTCGTCACAATAATCGGAAGTTCGTCACATCATTTTCCGAAGTTCGTCACGTCACTATTTGAAGTTCGTCACAATCATCCGAAGTTCGTCACGTCACTATCCGAAGTTCGTCACGATAATCGGAAGTTCGTCACGTCATTTTCCGAAGTTTGTCACAGCACTATCCGAATTTCGTCACGTCATTTTCCGAAGTTCGTCACAGCACTATCCGTAGTTCGTCACGTCACTATCCGAAGTTTGTCACAATAATCCGAATTTCGTCACCTCACTATCCGAAGTTCGTCACGTCATAATCCGAAGTTCGTCACGTCACTTACCGAATTTCGTCACAATAATCCGAAGTTTATCACGTCACTATCCGAAGTTTGTCACAATAATCTTAAGTTCGTCACAATAATTCGAAGTTTGTCACTTTTATCCGTAGTTCGTCACGTCACTATCCGAAGTTTGTCACAATAATCCGAATTTCGTCTCCTCACTATCCGAAGTTCGTCACGTCATAATCCGAAGTTCGTCACGTCACTTACCGAATTTCGTCACAATAATCCGAAGTTTATCACGTCACTATCCGAAGTTTGTCACAATAATCCGAAGTTCGTCACAATAATTCGAAGTTTATCACTTTTATCCGAATTTCGTCACGTCACTATCCGAAGTTTGTCACAATAATCCGAATTTCGTCACCTCACTATCCGAAGTTCGTCACGTCATAATCCGAAGTTCGTCACGTCACTTACCGAATTTCGTCACAATAATCCGAAGTTTATCACGTCACTATCCGAAGTTTGTCACAATAATCCGAAGTTCGTCACAATAATCCGAAGTTTGTCACATTTATCCGAATTTCGTCACGTCACTATCCGAATTTCGTCACAATTATCCGAATTTAATCATTTCACTATCCGAAGTTCGTCACAATAATCCGAAGTTCGTCACAATTATCCGAATTTTATCACGTCACTATCCGAAGTTTATCACGTCACTATCCGAATTTCGTCACAATAATCCGAAGTTCGTCACAATAATCCGAAGATCGTCACGTCACTATCCGAAGTTCGTCACGATAATCGGAAGTTCGTCACGTCATTTTCTGAAGTTTGTCACAGCACTATCCGAAGTTCGTCACGTAATTTTCCGAAGTTCGTCACAGCATTATCCGTAGTTCGTCACGTCACTATCCGAAGTTTGTCACAATAATCCGAATTTCGTCACCTCACTATCCGAAGTTCGTCACGTCATAATCCGAAGTTCGTCACGTCACTTACCGAATTTCGTCACAATAATCCGAAGTTTATCACGTCACTATCCGAAGTTTGTCACAATAATCCGAAGTTCGTCACAATAATCCGAAGTTTGTCACATTTATCCGAATTTCGTCACGTCACTATCCGAATTTCGTCACAATTATCCGAATTTGATCACTTCACTATCCGAAGTTCGTCACAATAATCCGAAGTTCGTCACAATAATCCGAAGTCCGTCACATTTATCCGAATTTCGTCACGTCACTATCCGAATTTCGTCACAATTATCCGAATTTTATCACGTCACTATCCGAAGTTTATCACGTCACTATCCGAATTTCGTCACAATAATCTGAACTTCGTCACAATAATCCGAAGTTTGTCACATTTATCCGAATTTGGTCACGTCACTATCCAAATTTCGTCACAGTTATCCGAATTTAATCACGTCACTATCCGAAGTTCGTCACAATAATCCGAGGTTCGTCACAATAATTCGAAGTTCGTCACATTTATCCGAATTTCGTCACGTCACTATCCGAATTTCGTCACAATTATTCGAATTTAATCACGTCACTATCCGAAGTTCGTCACAATAATCCGAAGTTCGTCACAATAATCCGAAGTTTGTCACATTTATCCGAATTTCGTCACGTCACTACCCGAATTTCGTCACAATTATCCGAAATTTATCACGTCACTATCCGAAGTTTATCACGTCACTATCCGAATTTCGTCACAATAATCCGAAGTTCGTCACAATAATCCGAAGTTTGTCACATTTATCCGAATTTCGTCACGTCACTATCCAAATTTCGTCACAATTATCCGAATTTAATCACGTCACTATCCGAAGTTCGTCACAATAATCCGAAGTTCGTCACAATAATCCGAAGTTTGTCACATTTATCCGAATTTCGTCACGTCACTATCCGAAATTCGTCACAATTATCCGAATTTAATCACGTCACTTTCCGAAGTTCGTCACGTCACTTTTCGAAGTTCGTTACAATTATCCGAATTTCGTCACAATCATCCGAAGTTCATTTCATTTCATTTCATTTCATATTTCATATTTCATATTTCATATTTCATATTTCATATTTCATATTTCATATTTCATATTTCATATTTCATATTTCATATTTCATATTTCATATTTCATATTTCATATTTCATATTTCATATTTCATATTTCATATTTCATATTTCATATTTCATATTTCATATTTCATATTTCATATTTCATATTTCATATTTCATATTTCATATTTAATAGTTCATATTTCATATTTCATATTTTATATTTCATATTTCATATTTCATATTTCATATTTCATATTTCATATTTCATATTTCATATTTCATATTTCATATTTCATATTTCATATTTCATATTTCATATTTCATATTTCATATTTCATATTTCATATTTCATATTTCATATTTCATATTTCATATTTCATATTTCATATTTCATATTTCATACTTCATATTTCATATTTCATATTTCATATTTCATATTTCATTTCATTTCACTTCATTCATTTCACTTCATTTCATTTCATTTCATTTCATTTCACTTCATTTCATTTCATTTCATTTCATTTTATTTCATTTAATTTCATTTCATTTCATTTCATTTTATTTCACCTCATTATCCGAATGTCATCACGTCAATATCCGAATTTCATTACGTCAAAATCCGAAATTTGTCACAATAATCTGAAGTTTGTCACGTCACTATCTGAAATTCGTCACAATAATCCGAAGTTCGTCACGTCACTATCCGAAGTTCGTCACGATAATCGGAAGTTCGTCACGTCATTTTCCGAAGTTTGTCACAGCACTATCCGAAGTTCGTCACGTCATTTTCCGAAGTTCGTCACAGCACTATCCGTAGTTCGTCACGTCACTATCCGAAGTTTGTGTCAATAATCCGAATTTCGTCACCTCACTATCCGAAGTTCGTCACGTCATAATCCGAAGTTCGTCACGTCACTTACCGAATTTCGTCACAATAATCCGAAGTTTATCACGTCACTATCCGAAGTTTGTCACAATAATCCGAAGTTCGTCACAATAATCCGAAGTTTGTCACATTTATCCGAATTTCGTCACGTCACTATCCGAAGTTTGTCACAATAATCCGAATTTCGTCACCTCACTATCCGAAGTTCGTCACGTCATAATCTGAAGTTCGTCACGTCACTTACCGAATTTCGTCACAATAATCCGAAGTTTATCACGTCACTATCCGAAGTTTGTCACAATAATCCGAAGTTCGTCACAATAATCCGAAGTTTGTCACATTTATCCGAATTTCGTCACGTCACTATCCGAATTTCTTTACAATTATCCGAATTTAATCACTTCACTATCCGAAGTTCGTCACAATAATCCGAAGTTCGTCACAATTATCCGAATTTTATCACGTCACTATCCGAAGTTTATCACGTCACTATCCGAATTTCGTCACAATAATCCGAAGTTCGTCACAATAATCCGAAGATCGTCACGTCACTATCCGAAGTTCGTCACGATAATCGGAAGTTCGTCACGTCATTTTCTGAAGTTTGTCACAGCACTATCCGAAGTTCGTCACGTAATTTTCCGAAGTTCGTCACAGCATTATCCGTAGTTCGTCACGTCACTATCCGAAGTTTGTCACAATAATCCGAATTTCGTCACCTCACTATCCGAAGTTCGTCACGTCATAATCCGAAGTTCGTCAAGTCACTTACCGAATTTCGTCACAATAATCCGAAGTTTATCACGTCACTATCCGAAGTTTGTCACAATAATCCGAAGTTCGTCACAATAATCCGAAGTTTGTCACATTTATCCGAATTTCGTCACGTCACTATCCGAATTTCGTCACAATTATCCGAATTTAATCACTTCACTATCCGAAGTTCGTCACAATAATCCGAAGTTCGTCACAATAATCCGAAGTTCGTCACATTTATCCGAATTTCGTCACGTCACTATCCGAATTTCGTCACAATTATCCGAATTTTATCACGTCACTATCCGAAGTTCATCACGTCACTATCCGAATTTCGTCACAATTATACGAAGTTCGTCACGTCACTATCCGTAGTTCGTCACAGTAATCCGAAGTTCGTCACAAAAATCCGAAGTTCGTCACGTCACTATCCGAAGTTCGTCACAATTATCCGAATTTCGTCACAATCATCCGAACTTCATTTCATTTCATTTCATTTCATTTCATTTCATTTCATTTCATTTCATTTCATTTCATTTCATTTCATTTCATTTCATTTCATTTCATTTCATTTCATTTCATTTCATTTCATTTCATTTCATTTCATTTCATTTCATTTCATTTCATTTCATTTCATTTCATTTCATTTCATTTCATTTCATTTCATTTCATTTCATTTCATTTCATTTCATTTCATTTCATTTCATTTCATTTCATTTCATTTCATTTCATTTCATTTCATTTTATTTCATTTCATTTCATTCCATTTCATTCCATTTCATTCCATTTCATTTCAATTCATTTCATTTCATTTCATTTCATTTCATTTCATTTCATTTCATTTCATTTCATTTCATTTTATTTCATTTCATTTCATTTCATTTCATTTCATTTCATTTCATTTCATTTCATTTCATTTCATTTCATTTCATTCCATTCCATTCCATTTCATTTCATTTCATTTCATTTCATTTCATTTCATTTCATTTCATTCCATTCCATTTCATTTCATTTCATTTCATTCCATTCCATTTCATTTCATTTCATTTCATTCCATTCCATTTCATTTCATTTCATTTCATTTCATTTCATTCCATTCCATTCCATTCCATTTCATTTTATTTCATTTCATTTCATTTCATTCCATTTCATATTTCATATTTCATATTTCATATTTCATATTTCATATTTCATATTTCATATTTCATATTTCATATTTCATATTTCATATTTCATATTTCATATTTCATATTTCATATTTCATATTTCATATTTCATATTTCATATTTCGTATTTCATATTTCATATTTCATATTTCATATTTCATATTTCATATTTCATATTTCATATTTCATATTTCGTATTTCATATTTCATATTTCGTATTTCATATTTCATATTTCATATTTCATATTTCATATTTCATATTTCATATTTCATATTTCATATTTCATATTTCATTTCATTTCACTTCATTTCATTTCATTTCATTTTATTTCATTTAATTTCATTTCATTTCATTTCATTTTATTTCACCTCATTATCCGAATGTCAACACGTCATTATCCGAATTTCATGACGTCAAAATCTGAAAATTGTCACAATAATCTGAAGTTTTTCACGTCACTATCTGAAATTCGTCATAATAATCCGAAGTTCGTCACGTCACTATCCGAAGTTCGTCACGTCACTATCCGAAATTCGTCACAATAATCCGAAGATCGTCACGTCACTATCCGAAGTTCGTCACGATAATCGGAAGTTCGTCACGTCATTTTCCGACGTTTGTCACAGCACTATCCGAAGTTCGTCACGTAATTTTCCGAAGTTCGTCACAGCACTTTCCGTAGTTCGTCACGTAACTATCCGAAAATTGTCACATTTATCCGAATTTCGTCACGTCACTATCCAAATTTCGTCACAATTATCCGAATTTAATCACGTCACTATCCGAAGTTCGTCACAATAATCCGAAGTTCGTCACGTCACTTACCGAATTTCGTCACAATAATCCGAAGTTTATCACGTCACTATCCGAAGTTTGTCACAATAATCCGAATTTCGTCACAATTATCCGAATTTAATCGCGTCACTATCCGAAGTTCGTCACAATAATCCGAAGTTCGTCACAATAATCCGAAGTCCGTCACATTTATCCGAATTTCGTCACGTCACTATCCGAATTTCGTCACAATTATCCGAATTTTATCACGTCACTATCCGAAGTTTATCACGTCACTATCCGAATTTTGTCACAATAATCCGAAGTTCGTCACAATAATCCGAAGTTTGTCACATTTATCCGAATTTCGTCACGTCACTATCCAAATTTCGTCACAATTATTCGAATTTAATCACGTCACTTTCCGAAGTTCGTCACAATAATCCGAAGTTCGTCACATTTATCCGAATTTCGTCACGTCACTATCCGAAGTTTATCACGTCACTCTCCGAATTTTGTCACAATTATCCGAATTTCGTCTCAATAATCCAAAGTTCGTCACGTCACTATCCGAAGTTCGTCACAATTATCCGAATTTCGTCACAATCATCCGAAGTTCATTTCATTTCATTTCATTTTATATTTCATATTTCATATTTCATATTTCATATTTTATATTTTATATTTCATATTTCATATTTCATATTTCATATTTCATATTTCATATTTCATATTTCATATTTCATATTTCATATTTCATATTTCATATTTCATATTTCATATTTCATATTTCATATTTCATATTTCATATTTCATATTTCATATTTCATATTTCATATTTCATATTTCATATTTCATATTTCATATTTCATATTTCATATTTTATATTTCATATTTCATATTTCATATTTCATTTCATTTCACTTCATTTCATTTCATTTCATTTTATTTCATTTAATTTCATTTCATTTCATTTCATTTTATTTCACCTCATTATCCGAATGTCATCACGTCAATATCCGAATTTCATGACGTCAAAATCCGAAAATTGTCACAATAATCTGAAGTTTGTCACGTCACTATCTGAAATTCGTCACAATAATCCGAAGTTTATCACGTCACTATCCGAATTTCGTCACAATAATCCGAAGTTCGTCACAATAATCCGAAGTTTGTTACATTAATCCGAATTTCGTCACGTCACTATCCGAATTTCGTCACAATTATCCGAATTTTATCACGTCACTATCCGAAGTTTATCACGTCACTATCCGAATTTCGTCACAATAATCCGAAGTTTGTCACATTTATCCGAATTTCGTCACGTCACTATCCAAATTTCGTCACAATTATCCGAATTTAATCACGTCACTATCCGAAGTTCGTCACAATATTTCGAAGTTCGTCACGTCACTTACCGAATTTCGTCACAATAATCCGAAGTTTATCACGTCACTATCCGAAGTTTGTCACAATAATCCGAAGTTCGTCACAATAATCCGAAGTTTGTCACATTTATCCGAATTTCGTCACGTCACTATCCGAATTTCGTCACAATTATCCAAATTTAATCACGTCACTATCCGAAGTCTATCACGTCACTATCCGAATTTCGTCACAATAATCCGAAGTTCGTCACAATAATCCGAAGTTTGTCACATTTATCCGAATTTCGTCACGTCACTATCCAAATTTCGTCACACTTATCCGAATTTAATCACGTCACTTTCCGAAGTTCGTCACAATAATCCGAAGTTCGTCACAATAATCCGAAGTTCGTCTTATTTATCCGAATTTCGTCACGTCACTATCCGAAGTTTATCACGTCACTCTCCGAATTTTGTCACAATTATCCGAATTTCGTCTCAATAATCCGAAGTTCGTCACGTCACTATCCGAAGTTCGTCACAATTATCCGAATTTCGTCACAATCATCCGAAGTTCATTTCATTTCATTTCATTTCATTTCATTTCATTTCATTTCATTTCATATTTCATATTTCATATTTCATATTTCATATTTCATATTTCATATTTCATATTTCATATTTCATATTTCATATTTCATATTTCATATTTCATATTTCATATTTCATATTTCATATTTCATATTTCATATTTCATATTTCATATTTCATATTTCATATTTCATATTTCATATTTCATATTTCATATTTCATATTTCATATTTCATGTTTCATGTTTCATATTTCATATTTCATATTTCATATTTCATATTTCATATTTCATATTTCATATTTCATATTTCATATTTCATATTTCATATTTCATATATCATATTTCATATTTCATATTTCATATTTCATACTTCATATTTCATATTTCATATTTCATATTTCATATTTCATATTTCATATTTCATATTTCATATTTCATATTTCATTTCATTTCACTTCATTTCATTTCATTTCATTTCATTTTATTTCATTTAATTTCATTTCATTTCATTTCATTTTATTTCACCTCATTATCCGAATGTCATCACGTCAATATCCGAATTTCATTACGTCAAAATCCGAAATTTGTCACAATAATCTGAAGTTTGTCACGTCACTATCTGAAATTCGTCACAATAATCCGAAGTTCGTCACGTCACTATCCGAAGTTCGTCACGTCACTATCCGAAATTCGTCACAATAATCCGAAGTTCGTCACGTCACTATCCGAAGTTCGTCACGATAATCGGAAGTTCGTCACGTCATTTTCCGAAGTTTGTCACAGCACTATCCGAAGTTCGTCACGTCATTTTCCGAAGTTCGTCACAGCACTATCCGTAGTTCGTCACGTCACTATCCGAAGTTTGTCACAATAATCCGAATTTCGTCACCTCACTATCCGAAGTTCGTCACGTCATAATCCGAAGTTCGTCACGTCACTTACCGAATTTCGTCACAATAATCCGAAGTTTATCACGTCACTATCCGAAGTTTGTCACAATAATCCGAAGTTCGTCACAATTATCCGAATTTTATCACGTCACTATCCGAAGTTTATCACGTCACTATCCGAATTTCGTCACAATAATCTGAAGTTCGTCACAATAATCCGAAGTTTGTCACATTTATCCGAATTTCGTCACGTCACTATCCAAATTTCGTCACAGTTATCCGAATTTAATCACGTCACTATCCGAAGTTCGTCACAATAATCCGAAGTTCGTCACAATAATCCGAAGTTCGTCACATTTATCCGAATTTCGTCACGTCACTATCCGAATTTCGTCACAATTATTCGAATTTAATCACGTCACTATCCGAAGTTCGTCACAATAATCCGAAGTTCGTCACAATAATCCGAAGTCCGTCACATTTATCCGAATTTCGTCACGTCACTACCCGAATTTCGTCACAATTATCCGAAATTTATCACGTCACTATCCGAAGTTTATCACGTCACTATCCGAATTTCGTCACAATAATCCGAAGTTCGTCACAATAATCCGAAGTTCGTCACGTCACTATCCGAAGTTCGTCACAATTATCCGAATTTCGTCACAATCATCCGAACTTCATTTCATTTCATTTCATTTCATTTCATTTCATTTCATTTCATTTCATTTCATTTCATTTCATTTCATTTCATTTCATTTCATTTCATTTCATTTCATTTCATTTCATTTCATTTCATTTCATTTCATTTCATTTCATTTCATTTCATTTCATTTCATTTCATTTCATTTCATTTCATTTCATTTCATTTCATTTCATTCATTTCATTTCATTTCATTTCATTTCATTTCATTTCATTTCATTTCATTTCATTTCATTTCATTTCATTTTATTTCATTTCATTTCATTTCATTTCATTTCATTTCATTTCATTTCATTTCATTTCATTCCATTTCATTCCATTTCATTTCATTTCATTTCATTTCATTTCATTTCATTTCATTTCATTTCATTTCATTTCATTTCATTTCATTTCATTCCATTTCATTTCATTTCATTTCATTTCATTTCATTTCATTTCATTTCATTTCATTTCATTTCATTTCATTTCATTTCATTTCATTTCATTTCATTTCATTTCATTTCATTTCATTTCATTTCATTTCATTTCATTTCATTTCATTCCATTCCATTCCATTTCATTTCATTTCATTTCATTTCATTTCATTTCATTCCATTCCATTCCATTTCATTTCATTTCATTTCATTCCATTCCATTCCATTCCATTCCATTTCATTTCATTTCATTTCATTTCATTTCATTCCATTTCATATTTCATATTTCATATTTCATATTTCATATTTCATATTTCATATTTCATATTTCATATTTCATATTTCATATTTCATATTTCATATTTCATATTTCATATTTCATATTTCATATTTCATATTTCATATTTCATATTTCATATTTCATATTTCATATTTCATATTTCATATTTCATATTTCATATTTCATATTTCATATTTCATATTTCATATTTCGTATTTCGTATTTCATATTTCATATTTCATATTTCATATTTCATATTTCATATTTCATATTTCGTATTTCATATTTCATATTTCATATTTCGTATTTCATATTTCATATTTTATATTTCATATTTCATATTTCATATTTCATATTTCATATTTCATATTTCATATTTCATATTTCATATTTCATATTTCATATTTCATATTTCATATTTCATATTTCATATTTCATATTTCATATTTCATATTTCATATTTCATATTTCATGTTTCATGTTTCATATTTCATATTTCATATTTCATATTTCATATTTCATATTTCATATTTCATATTTCATATTTCATATTTCATATTTCATATTTCATATATCATATTTCATATTTCATATTTCATATTTCATACTTCATATTTCATATTTCATATTTCATATTTCATATTTCATATTTCATATTTCATATTTCATATTTCATATTTCATTTCATTTCACTTCATTTCATTTCATTTCATTTCATTTTATTTCATTTAATTTCATTTCATTTCATTTCATTTTATTTCACCTCATTATCCGAATGTCATCACGTCAATATCCGAATTTCATTACGTCAAAATCCGAAATTTGTCACAATAATCTGAAGTTTGTCACGTCACTATCTGAAATTCGTCACAATAATCCGAAGTTCGTCACGTCACTATCCGAAGTTCGTCACGTCACTATCCGAAATTCGTCACAATAATCCGAAGTTCGTCACGTCACTATCCGAAGTTCGTCACGATAATCGGAAGTTCGTCACGTCATTTTCCGAAGTTTGTCACAGCACTATCCGAAGTTCGTCACGTCATTTTCCGAAGTTCGTCACAGCACTATCCGTAGTTCGTCACGTCACTATCCGAAGTTTGTCACAATAATCCGAATTTCGTCACCTCACTATCCGAAGTTCGTCACGTCATAATCCGAAGTTCGTCACGTCACTTACCGAATTTCGTCACAATAATCCGAAGTTTATCACGTCACTATCCGAAGTTTGTCACAATAATCCGAAGTTCGTCACAATTATCCGAATTTTATCACGTCACTATCCGAAGTTTATCACGTCACTATCCGAATTTCGTCACAATAATCTGAAGTTCGTCACAATAATCCGAAGTTTGTCACATTTATCCGAATTTCGTCACGTCACTATCCAAATTTCGTCACAGTTATCCGAATTTAATCACGTCACTATCCGAAGTTCGTCACAATAATCCGAAGTTCGTCACAATAATCCGAAGTTCGTCACATTTATCCGAATTTCGTCACGTCACTATCCGAATTTCGTCACAATTATTCGAATTTAATCACGTCACTATCCGAAGTTCGTCACAATAATCCGAAGTTCGTCACAATAATCCGAAGTCCGTCACATTTATCCGAATTTCGTCACGTCACTACCCGAATTTCGTCACAATTATCCGAAATTTATCACGTCACTATCCGAAGTTTATCACGTCACTATCCGAATTTCGTCACAATAATCCGAAGTTCGTCACAATAATCCGAAGTTCGTCACGTCACTATCCGAAGTTCGTCACTCATTTCATTTCATTTCATTTCATTTCATTTCATTTCATTTCATTTCATTTCATTTCATTTCATTTCATTTCATTTCATTTCATTTCATTTCATTCATTTCATTTCATTTCATTTCATTTCATTTCATTTCATTTCATTTCATTTCATTTCATTTCATTTCATTTCATTTCATTTCATTTCATTTCATTTCATTTCATTTCATTTCATTTCATTTCATTCATTTCATTTCATTTCATTTCATTTCATTTCATTTCATTTCATTTCATTTCATTTCATTTCATTTCATTTCATTTCATTTCATTTCATTTCATTTCATTTCATTTCATTCCATTTCATTCCATTTCATTTCATTTCATTTCATTTCATTTCATTTCATTTCATTTCATTTCATTTCATTTCATTTCATTTCATTTCATTCCATTTCATTTCATTTCATTTCATTTCATTTCATTTCATTTCATTTCATTTCATTTCATTTCATTTCATTTCATTTCATTTCATTTCATTTCATTTCATTTCATTTCATTTCATTTCATTTCATTTCATTTCATTTCATTTCATTCCATTCCATTCCATTTCATTTCATTTCATTTCATTTCATTTCATTTCATTTCATTTCATTCCATTCCATTCCATTTCATTTCATTTCATTTCATTCCATTCCATTCCATTCCATTCCATTTCATTTCATTTCATTTCATTTCATTTCATTCCATTTCATATTTCATATTTCATATTTCATATTTCATATTTCATATTTCATATTTCATATTTCATATTTCATATTTCATATTTCATATTTCATATTTCATATTTCATATTTCATATTTCATATTTCATATTTCATATTTCATATTTCATATTTCATATTTCATATTTCATATTTCATATTTCATATTTCATATTTCATATTTCATATTTCATATTTCGTATTTCGTATTTCATATTTCATATTTCATATTTCATATTTCATATTTCATATTTCATATTTCGTATTTCATATTTCATATTTCATATTTCGTATTTCATATTTCATATTTTATATTTCATATTTCATATTTCATATTTCATATTTCATATTTCATATTTCATATTTCATATTTCATATTTCATATTTCATTTCATTTCACTTCATTTCATTTCATTTCATTTTATTTCATTTAATTTCATTTCATTTCATTTCATTTTATTTCACCTCATTATCCGAATGTCAACACGTCAATATCCGAATTTCATGACGTCAAAATCTGAAAATTGTCACAATAATCTGAAGTTTTTCACGTCACTATCTGAAATTCGTCATAATAATCCGAAGTTCGTCACGTCACTATCCGAAGTTCGTCACGTCACTATCCGAAATTCGTCACAATAATCCGAAGATCGTCACGTCACTATCCGAAGTTCGTCACGATAATCGGAAGTTCGTCACGTCATTTTCCGACGTTTGTCACAGCACTATCCGAAGTTCGTCACGTAATTTTCCGAAGTTCGTCACAGCACTTTCCGTAGTTCGTCACGTAACTATCCGAAAATTGTCACATTTATCCGAATTTCGTCACGTCACTACCCGAATTTCGTCACAATTATCCGAAATTTATCACGTCACTATCCGAAGTTTATCACGTCACTATCCGAATTTCGTCACAGTAATCCGAAGTTCGTCACAAAAATCCGAAGTTCGTCACGTCACTATCCGAAGTTCGTCACAATTATCCGAATTTCGTCACAATCATCCGAACTTCATTTCATTTCATTTCATTTCATTTCATTTCATTTCATTTCATTTCATTTCATTTCATTTCATTTCATTTCATTTCATTTCATTTCATTTCATTTCATTTCATTTCATTTCATTTCATTTCATTTCATTTCATTTCATTTCATTTCATTTCATTTCATTTCATTTCATTTCATTTTATTTCATTTCATTTCATTTCATTTCATTTCATTTCATTTCATTTCATTTCATTCCATTTCATTCCATTTCATTTCATTTCATTTCATTTCATTTCATTTCATTTCATTTCATTTCATTTCATTTCATTTCATTTCATTTCATTTCATTTCATTTCATTTTATTTCATTTCATTTCATTTCATTTCATTTCATTTCATTCCATTCCATTCCATTTCATTTCATTTCATTTCATTTCATTTCATTTCATTTCATTTCATTTCATTCCATTCCATTCCATTTCATTTCATTTCATTTCATTCCATTCCATTTCATTTCATTTCATTTCATTCCATTCCATTTCATTTCATTTCATTTCATTTCATTTCATTCCATTCCATTCCATTCCATTTCATTTCATTTCATTTCATTTCATTTCATTCCATTTCATATTTCATATTTCATATTTCATATTTCATATTTCATATTTCATATTTCATATTTCATATTTCATATTTCATATTTCATATTTCATATTTCATATTTCATATTTCATATTTCATATTTCATATTTCATATTTCATATTTCATATTTCATATTTCGTATTTCGTATTTCATATTTCATATTTCATATTTCATATTTCATATTTCATATTTCATATTTCGTATTTCATATTTCATATTTCGTATTTCATATTTCATATTTCATATTTCATATTTCATATTTCATATTTCATATTTCATATTTCATATTTCATATTTCATATTTCATTTCATTTCACTTCATTTCATTTCATTTCATTTTATTTCATTTAATTTCATTTCATTTCATTTCATTTTATTTCACCTCATTATCCGAATGTCAACACGTCAATATCCGAATTTCATGACGTCAAAATCTGAAAATTGTCACAATAATCTGAAGTTTTTCACGTCACTATCTGAAATTCGTCATAATAATCCGAAGTTCGTCACGTCACTATCCGAAGTTCGTCACGTCACTATCCGAAATTCGTCACAATAATCCGAAGATCGTCACGTCACTATCCGAAGTTCGTCACGATAATCGGAAGTTCGTCACGTCATTTTCCGACGTTTGTCACAGCACTATCCGAAGTTCGTCACGTAATTTTCCGAAGTTCGTCACAGCACTTTCCGTAGTTCGTCACGTAACTATCCGAAAATTGTCACATTTATCCGAATTTCGTCACGTCACTATCCAAATTTCGTCACAATTATCCGAATTTAATCACGTCACTATCCGAAGTTCGTCACAATAATCCGAAGTTCGTCACGTCACTTACCGAATTTCGTCACAATAATCCGAAGTTTATCACGTCACTATCCGAAGTTTGTCACAATAATCCGAATTTCGTCACAATTATCCGAATTTAATCGCGTCACTATCCGAAGTTCGTCACAATAATCCGAAGTTCGTCACAATAATCCGAAGTCCGTCACATTTATCCGAATTTCGTCACGTCACTATCCGAATTTCGTCACAATTATCCGAATTTTATCACGTCACTATCCGAAGTTTATCACGTCACTATCCGAATTTTGTCACAATAATCCGAAGTTCGTCACAATAATCCGAAGTTTGTCACATTTATCCGAATTTCGTCACGTCACTATCCAAATTTCGTCACAATTATTCGAATTTAATCACGTCACTTTCCGAAGTTCGTCACAATAATCCGAAGTTCGTCACATTTATCCGAATTTCGTCACGTCACTATCCGAAGTTTATCACGTCACTCTCCGAATTTTGTCACAATTATCCGAATTTCGTCTCAATAATCCAAAGTTCGTCACGTCACTATCCGAAGTTCGTCACAATTATCCGAATTTCGTCACAATCATCCGAAGTTCATTTCATTTCATTTCATTTTATATTTCATATTTCATATTTCATATTTCATATTTCATATTTCATATTTCATATTTCATATTTCATATTTCATATTTCATATTTTATATTTCATATTTCATATTTCATAGTTCATATTTCATATTTCATATTTCATATTTCATATTTCATATTTCATATTTCATATTTCATATTTCATATTTCATATTTCATATTTCATATTTCATATTTCATATTTCATATTTCATATTTCATATTTCATATTTCATATTTCATATTTCATATTTCATATTTCATATTTCATATTTCATATTTTATATTTCATATTTCATATTTCATATTTCATTTCATTTCACTTCATTTCATTTCATTTCATTTTATTTCATTTAATTTCATTTCATTTCATTTCATTTTATTTCACCTCATTATCCGAATGTCATCACGTCAATATCCGAATTTCATGACGTCAAAATCCGAAAATTGTCACAATAATCTGAAGTTTGTCACGTCACTATCTGAAATTCGTCACAATAATCCGAAGTTCGTCACGTCTTTATCCGAAGTTCGTCACGTCACAATCCGAAATTTGTCACAATAATCCGAAGTTCGTCACGTCACTATCCGAATTTCGTCACGTCACTATCCGAATTTCGTCACAATTATCCGAATTTTATCACGTCACTATCCGAAGTTTATCACGTCACTATCCGAATTTCGTCACAATAATCCGAAGTTCGTCACAATAATCCGAAGTTTGTCACATTAATCCGAATTTCGTCACGTCACTATCCGAATTTCGTCACAATTATCCGAATTTTATCACGTCACTATCCGAAGTTTATCACGTCACTATCCGAATTTCGTCACAATAATCCGAAGTTTGTCACATTTATCCGAATTTCGTCACGTCACTATCCAAATTTCGTCACAATTATCCGAATTTAATCACGTCACTATCCGAAGTTCGTCACAATATTTCGAAGTTCGTCACGTCACTTACCGAATTTCGTCACAATAATCCGAAGTTTATCACGTCACTATCCGAAGTTTGTCACAATAATCCGAAGTTCGTCACAATAATCCGAAGTTTGTCACATTTATCCGAATTTCGTCACGTCACTATCCGAATTTCGTCACAATTATCCAAATTTAATCACGTCACTATCCGAAGTTTATCACGTCACTATCCGAATTTCGTCACAATAATCCGAAGTTCGTCACAATAATCCGAAGTTTGTCACATTTATCCGAATTTCGTCACGTCACTATCCAAATTTCGTCACACTTATCCGAATTTAATCACGTCACTTTCCGAAGTTCGTCACAATAATCCGAAGTTCGTCACAATAATCCGAAGTTCGTCTTATTTATCCGAATTTCGTCACGTCACTATCCGAAGTTTATCACGTCACTCTCCGAATTTTGTCACAATTATCCGAATTTCGTCTCAATAATCCGAAGTTCGTCACGTCACTATCCGAAGTTCGTCACAATTATCCGAATTTCGTCACAATCATCCGAAGTTCATTTCATTTCATTTCATTTCATTTCATTTCATTTCATTTCATATTTCATATTTCATATTTCATATTTCATATTTCATATTTCATATTTCATATTTCATATTTCATATTTCATATTTCATATTTCATATTTCATATTTCATATTTCATATTTCATATTTCATATTTCATATTTCATATTTCATATTTCATATTTCATATTTCATATTTCATATTTCATATTTCATGTTTCATGTTTCATATTTCATATTTCATATTTCATATTTCATATTTCATATTTCATATTTCATATTTCATATTTCATATTTCATATTTCATATTTCATATTTCATATTTCATATTTCATATTTCATATTTCATATTTCATATTTCATATTTCATATTTCATATTTCATATTTCATATTTCATATTTCATATTTCATATTTCATACTTCATATTTCATATTTCATATTTCATATTTCATATTTCATATTTCATATTTCATATTTCATATTTCATATTTCATATTTCATATTTCATTTCATTTCACTTCATTTCATTTCATTTCATTTCATTTTATTTCATTTAATTTCATTTCATTTCATTTCATTTTATTTCACCTCATTATCCGAATGTCATCACGTCAATATCCGAATTTCATTACGTCAAAATCCGAAATTTGTCACAATAATCTGAAGTTTGTCACGTCACTATCTGAAATTCGTCACAATAATCCGAAGTTCGTCACGTCACTATCCGAAGTTCGTCACGTCACTATCCGAAATTCGTCACAATAATCCGAAGTTCGTCACGTCACTATCCGAAGTTCGTCACGATAATCGGAAGTTCGTCACGTCATTTTCCGAAGTTCGTCACAGCACTTTCCGTAGTTCGTCACGTAACTATCCGAAAATTGTCACATTTATCCGAATTTCGTCACGTCACTATCCAAATTTCGTCACAATTATCCGAATTTAATCACGTCACTATCCGAAGTTCGTCACAATAATCCGAAGTTCGTCACGTCACTTACCGAATTTCGTCACAATAATCCGAAGTTTATCACGTCACTATCCGAAGTTTGTCACAATAATCCGAATTTCGTCACAATTATCCGAATTTAATCGCGTCACTATCCGAAGTTCGTCACAATAATCCGAAGTTCGTCACAATAATCCGAAGTCCGTCACATTTATCCGAATTTCGTCACGTCACTATCCGAATTTCGTCACAATTATCCGAATTTTATCACGTCACTATCCGAAGTTTATCACGTCACTATCCGAATTTTGTCACAATAATCCGAAGTTCGTCACAATAATCCGAAGTTTGTCACATTTATCCGAATTTCGTCACGTCACTATCCAAATTTCGTCACAATTATTCGAATTTAATCACGTCACTTTCCGAAGTTCGTCACAATAATCCGAAGTTCGTCACATTTATCCGAATTTCGTCACGTCACTATCCGAAGTTTATCACGTCACTCTCCGAATTTTGTCACAATTATCCGAATTTCGTCTCAATAATCCAAAGTTCGTCACGTCACTATCCGAAGTTCGTCACAATTATCCGAATTTCGTCACAATCATCCGAAGTTCATTTCATTTCATTTCATTTTATATTTCATATTTCATATTTCATATTTCATATTTCATATTTCATATTTCATATTTCATATTTCATATTTCATATTTCATATTTCATATTTTATATTTCATATTTCATATTTCATAGTTCATATTTCATATTTCATATTTCATATTTCATATTTCATATTTCATATTTCATATTTCATATTTCATATTTCATATTTCATATTTCATATTTCATATTTCATATTTCATATTTCATATTTCATATTTCATATTTCATATTTCATATTTCATATTTCATATTTCATATTTCATATTTCATATTTTATATTTCATATTTCATATTTCATATTTCATTTCATTTCACTTCATTTCATTTCATTTCATTTTATTTCATTTAATTTCATTTCATTTCATTTCATTTTATTTCACCTCATTATCCGAATGTCATCACGTCAATATCCGAATTTCATGACGTCAAAATCCGAAAATTGTCACAATAATCTGAAGTTTGTCACGTCACTATCTGAAATTCGTCACAATAATCCGAAGTTCGTCACGTCTTTATCCGAAGTTCGTCACGTCACAATCCGAAATTTGTCACAATAATCCGAAGTTCGTCACGTCACTATCCGAATTTCGTCACGTCACTATCCGAATTTCGTCACAATTATCCGAATTTTATCACGTCACTATCCGAAGTTTATCACGTCACTATCCGAATTTCGTCACAATAATCCGAAGTTCGTCACAATAATCCGAAGTTTGTCACATTAATCCGAATTTCGTCACGTCACTATCCGAATTTCGTCACAATTATCCGAATTTTATCACGTCACTATCCGAAGTTTATCACGTCACTATCCGAATTTCGTCACAATAATCCGAAGTTTGTCACATTTATCCGAATTTCGTCACGTCACTATCCAAATTTCGTCACAATTATCCGAATTTAATCACGTCACTATCCGAAGTTCGTCACAATATTTCGAAGTTCGTCACGTCACTTACCGAATTTCGTCACAATAATCCGAAGTTTATCACGTCACTATCCGAAGTTTGTCACAATAATCCGAAGTTCGTCACAATAATCCGAAGTTTGTCACATTTATCCGAATTTCGTCACGTCACTATCCGAATTTCGTCACAATTATCCAAATTTAATCACGTCACTATCCGAAGTTTATCACGTCACTATCCGAATTTCGTCACAATAATCCGAAGTTCGTCACAATAATCCGAAGTTTGTCACATTTATCCGAATTTCGTCACGTCACTATCCAAATTTCGTCACACTTATCCGAATTTAATCACGTCACTTTCCGAAGTTCGTCACAATAATCCGAAGTTCGTCACAATAATCCGAAGTTCGTCTTATTTATCCGAATTTCGTCACGTCACTATCCGAAGTTTATCACGTCACTCTCCGAATTTTGTCACAATTATCCGAATTTCGTCTCAATAATCCGAAGTTCGTCACGTCACTATCCGAAGTTCGTCACAATTATCCGAATTTCGTCACAATCATCCGAAGTTCATTTCATTTCATTTCATTTCATTTCATTTCATTTCATTTCATATTTCATATTTCATATTTCATATTTCATATTTCATATTTCATATTTCATATTTCATATTTCATATTTCATATTTCATATTTCATATTTCATATTTCATATTTCATATTTCATATTTCATATTTCATATTTCATATTTCATATTTCATATTTCATATTTCATGTTTCATGTTTCATGTTTCATATTTCATATTTCATATTTCATATTTCATATTTCATATTTCATATTTCATATTTCATATTTCATATTTCATATTTCATATTTCATATTTCATATTTCATATTTCATATTTCATATTTCATATTTCATATTTCATATTTCATATTTCATATTTCATATTTCATATTTCATATTTCATACTTCATATTTCATATTTCATATTTCATATTTCATATTTCATATTTCATATTTCATATTTCATATTTCATATTTCATATTTCATTTCATTTCACTTCATTTCATTTCATTTCATTTCATTTTATTTCATTTAATTTCATTTCATTTCATTTCATTTTATTTCACCTCATTATCCGAATGTCATCACGTCAATATCCGAATTTCATTACGTCAAAATCCGAAATTTGTCACAATAATCTGAAGTTTGTCACGTCACTATCTGAAATTCGTCACAATAATCCGAAGTTCGTCACGTCACTATCCGAAGTTCGTCACGTCACTATCCGAAATTCGTCACAATAATCCGAAGTTCGTCACGTCACTATCCGAAGTTCGTCACGATAATCGGAAGTTCGTCACGTCATTTTCCGAAGTTTGTCACAGCACTATCCGAAGTTCGTCACGTCATTTTCCGAAGTTCGTCACAGCACTATCCGTAGTTCGTCACGTCACTATCCGAAGTTTGTCACAATAATCCGAATTTCGTCACCTCACTATCCGAAGTTCGTCACGTCATAATCCGAAGTTCGTCACGTCACTTACCGAATTTCGTCACAATAATCCGAAGTTTATCACGTCACTATCCGAAGTTTGTCACAATAATCCGAAGTTCGTCACAATTATCCGAATTTTATCACGTCACTATCCGAAGTTTATCACGTCACTATCCGAATTTCGTCACAATAATCCGAAGTTCGTCACAATAATCCGAAGTTCGTCACATTTATCCGAATTTCGTCACGTCACTATCCGAATTTCGTCACAATTATTCGAATTTAATCACGTCACTATCCGAAGTTCGTCACAATAATCCGAAGTTCGTCACAATAATCCGAAGTCCGTCACATTTATCCGAATTTCGTCACGTCACTACCCGAATTTCGTCACAATTATCCGAAATTTATCACGTCACTATCCGAAGTTTATCACGTCACTATCCGAATTTCGTCACAATAATCCGAAGTTCGTCAAAATAATCCGAAGTTCGTCACGTCACTATCCGAAGTTCGTCACAATTATCCGAATTTCGTCACAATCATCCGAACTTCATTTCATTTCATTTCATTTCATTTCATTTCATTTCATTTCATTTCATTTCATTTCATTTCATTTCATTTCATTTCATTTCATTTCATTTCATTTCATTTCATTTCATTTCATTTCATTTCATTTCATTTCATTTCATTTCATTTCATTTCATTTCATTTCATTTCATTTCATTTCATTTCATTTCATTTCATTTCATTTCATTTCATTTCATTTCATTTCATTTCATTTCATTTCATTTCATTTCATTTCATTTCATTTCATTTCATTTCATTTCATTTCATTTCATTTCATTTCATTTCATTTCATTTCTTTTCATTTCATTTCATTTCATTTCATTTCATTTCATTTCATTTCATTTCATTTCATTTCATTTCATTTCATTTCATTTCATTTCATTTCATTTCATTTCATTTCATTTCATTTCATTCCATTCCATTCCATTTCATTTCATTTCATTTCATTTCATTTCATTTCATTCCATTCCATTTCATTTCATTTCATTTCATTCCATTCCATTTCATTTCATTTCATTTCATTCCATTCCATTTCATTTCATTTCATTCCATTCCATTCCATTCCATTCCATTTCATTTCATTTCATTTCATTTCATTTCATTTCATTCCATTTCATATTTCATATTTCATATTTCATATTTCATATTTCATATTTCATATTTCATATTTCATATTTCATATTTCATATTTCATATTTCATATTTCATGTTTCATGTTTCATATTTCATATTTCATATTTCATATTTCATATTTCATATTTCATATTTCATATTTCATATTTCATATTTCATATTTCATATTTCATATTTCATATTTCATATTTCATATTTCATATTTCATATTTCATATTTCATATTTCATATTTCATATTTCATATTTCATATTTCATATTTCATATTTCATACTTCATATTTCATATTTCATATTTCATATTTCATATTTCATATTTCATATTTCATATTTCATATTTCATATTTCATTTCATTTCACTTCATTTCATTTCATTTCATTTCATTTTATTTCATTTAATTTCATTTCATTTCATTTCATTTTATTTCACCTCATTATCCGAATGTCATCACGTCAATATCCGAATTTCATTACGTCAAAATCCGAAATTTGTCACAATAATCTGAAGTTTGTCACGTCACTATCTGAAATTCGTCACAATAATCCGAAGTTCGTCACGTCACTATCCGAAGTTCGTCACGTCACTATCCGAAATTCGTCACAATAATCCGAAGTTCGTCACGTCACTATCCGAAGTTCGTCACGATAATCGGAAGTTCGTCACGTCATTTTCCGAAGTTTGTCACAGCACTATCCGAAGTTCGTCACGTCATTTTCCGAAGTTCGTCACAGCACTATCCGTAGTTCGTCACGTCACTATCCGAAGTTTGTCACAATAATCCGAATTTCGTCACCTCACTATCCGAAGTTCGTCACGTCATAATCCGAAGTTCGTCACGTCACTTACCGAATTTCGTCACAATAATCCGAAGTTTATCACGTCACTATCCGAAGTTTGTCACAATAATCCGAAGTTCGTCACAATTATCCGAATTTTATCACGTCACTATCCGAAGTTTATCACGTCACTATCCGAATTTCGTCACAATAATCCGAAGTTCGTCACAATAATCCGAAGTTCGTCACATTTATCCGAATTTCGTCACGTCACTATCCGAATTTCGTCACAATTATTCGAATTTAATCACGTCACTATCCGAAGTTCGTCACAATAATCCGAAGTTCGTCACAATAATCCGAAGTCCGTCACATTTATCCGAATTTCGTCACGTCACTACCCGAATTTCGTCACAATTATCCGAATTTTATCACGTCACTATCCGAAGTTTATCACGTCACTATCCGAATTTCGTCACAATAATCTGAAGTTCGTCACAATAATCCGAATTTAATCACGTCACTATCCGAAGTTCGTCACAATTATCCGAATTTCGTCACAATCATCCGAACTTCATTTCATTTCATTTCATTTCATTTCATTTCATTTCATTTCATTTCATTTCATTTCATTTCATTTCATTTCATTTCATTTCATTTCATTTCATTTCATTTCATTTCATTTCATTTCATTTCATTTCATTTCATTTCATTTCATTTCATTTCATTTCATTTCATTTCATTTCATTTCATTTCATTTCATTTCATTTCATTTCATTTCATTTCATTTCATTTCATTTCATTTCATTTCATTTCATTTCATTTCATTTCATTTCATTTCATTTCATTTCATTTCATTTCATTTCATTTCATTTCATTTCATTTCATTTCATTTCATTTCATTTCATTTCATTTCATTTCATTTCATTTCATTTCATTTCATTTCATTTCATTTCATTTCATTTCATTTCATTTCATTTCATTTCATTTCATTTCATTTCATTTCATTCCATTCCATTCCATTTCATTTCATTTCATTTCATTTCATTTCATTTCATTTCATTCCATTCCATTTCATTTCATTTCATTTCATTCCATTCCATTTCATTTCATTTCATTTCATTCCATTCCATTTCATTTCATTTCATTCCATTCCATTCCATTCCATTTCATTTCATTTCATTTCATTTCATTTCATTTCATTCCATTTCATATTTCATATTTCATATTTCATATTTCATATTTCATATTTCATATTTCATATTTCATATTTCATATTTCATATTTCATATTTCATATTTCATGTTTCATGTTTCATATTTCATATTTCATATTTTATATTTCATATTTCATATTTCATATTTCATATTTCATATTTCATATTTCATATTTCATATTTCATATTTCATATTTCATATTTCATATTTCATATTTCATATTTCATATTTCATATTTCATATTTCATATTTCATATTTCATATTTCATATTTCATATTTCATATTTCATATTTCATATTTCATATTTCATATTTCATATTTCATATTTCATATTTCATATTTCATATTTCATATTTCATATTTCGTATTTCGTATTTCATATTTCATATTTCATATTTCATATTTCATATTTCGTATTTCATATTTCATATTTCATATTTCGTATTTCATATTTCATATTTCATATTTCATATTTCATATTTCATATTTCATATTTCATATTTCATATTTCATATTTCATATTTCATATTTCATTTCATTTCACTTCATTTCATTTCATTTCATTTTATTTCATTTAATTTCATTTCATTTCATTTCATTTTATTTCACCTCATTATCCGAATGTCAACACGTCAATATCGGAATTTCATGACGTCAAAATCTGAAAATTGTCACAATAATCTGAAGTTTTTCACGTCACTATCTGAAATTCGTCATAATAATCCGAAGTTCGTCACGTCACTATCCGAAGTTCGTCACGTCACTATCCGAAATTCGTCACAATAATCCGAAGATCGTCACGTCACTATCCGAAGTTCGTCACGATAATCGGAAGTTCGTCACGTCATTTTCCGACGTTTGTCACAGCACTATCCGAAGTTCGTCACGTAATTTTCCGAAGTTCGTCACAGCACTTTCCGTAGTTCGTCACGTAACTATCCGAAAATTGTCACATTTATCCGAATTTCGTCACGTCACTATCCAAATTTCGTCACAATTATCCGAATTTAATCACGTCACTATCCGAAGTTCGTCACAATAATCCGAAGTTCGTCACGTCACTTACCGAATTTCGTCACAATAATCCGAAGTTTATCACGTCACTATCCGAAGTTTGTCACAATAATCCGAATTTCGTCACAATTATCCGAATTTAATCACGTCACTATCCGAAGTTCGTCACAATAATCCGAAGTTCGTCACAATAATCCGAAGTCCGTCACATTTATCCGAATTTCGTCACGTCACTATCCGAATTTCGTCACAATTATCCGAATTTTATCACGTCACTATCCGAAGTTTATCACGTCACTATCCGAATTTTGTCACAATAATCCGAAGTTCGTCACAATAATCCGAAGTTTGTCACATTTATCCGAATTTCGTCACGTCACTATCCAAATTTCGTCACAATTATTCGAATTTAATCACGTCACTTTCCGAAGTTCGTCACAATAATCCGAAGTTCGTCACAATAATCCGAAGTTCGTCACATTTATCCGAATTTCGTCACGTCACTATCCGAAGTTTATCACGTCACTCTCCGAATTTTGTCACAATTATCCGAATTTCGTCTCAATAATCCAAAGTTCGTCACGTCACTATCCGAAGTTCGTCACAATTATCCGAATTTCGTCACAATCATCCGAAGTTCATTTCATTTCATTTCATTTTATATTTCATATTTCATATTTCATATTTCATATTTCATATTTCATATTTCATATTTCATATTTCATATTTCATATTTCATATTTCATATTTCATATTTCATATTTCATATTTCATAGTTCATATTTCATATTTCATATTTTATATTTCATATTTCATATTTCATATTTCATATTTCATATTTCATATTTCATATTTCATATTTCATATTTCATATTTCATATTTCATATTTCATATTTCATATTTCATATTTCATATTTCATATTTCATATTTCATATTTCATATTTCATATTTCATATTTCATATTTCATATTTCATATTTCATATTTTATATTTCATATTTCATATTTCATATTTCATTTCATTTCACTTCATTTCATTTCATTTCATTTTATTTCATTTAATTTCATTTCATTTCATTTCATTTTATTTCACCTCATTATCCGAATGTCATCACGTCAATATCCGAATTTCATGACGTCAAAATCCAAAAATTGTCACAATAATCTGAAGTTTGTCACGTCACTATCTGAAATTCGTCACAATAATCCGAAGTTCGTCACGTCTTTATCCGAAGTTCGTCACGTCACAATCCGAAATTTGTCACAATAATCCGAAGTTCGTCACGTCACTATCCGAATTTCGTCACGTCACTATCCGAATTTCGTCACAATTATCCGAATTTTATCACGTCACTATCCGAAGTTTATCACGTCACTATCCGAATTTCGTCACAATAATCCGAAGTTCGTCACAATAATCCGAAGTTTGTCACATTAATCCGAATTTCGTCACGTCACTATCCGAATTTCGTCACAATTATCCGAATTTTATCACGTCACTATCCGAAGTTTATCACGTCACTATCCGAATTTCGTCACAATAATCCGAAGTTTGTCACATTTATCCGAATTTCGTCACGTCACTATCCAAATTTCGTCACAATTATCCGAATTTAATCACGTCACTATCCGAAGTTCGTCACAATAATCCGAAGTTCGTCACGTCACTTACCGAATTTCGTCACAATAATCCGAAGTTTATCACGTCACTATCCGAAGTTTGTCACAATAATCCGAAGTTCGTCACAATAATCCGAAGTTTGTCACATTTATCCGAATTTCGTCACGTCACTATCCGAATTTCGTCACAATTATCCAAATTTAATCACGTCACTATCCGAAGTTTATCACGTCACTATCCGAATTTCGTCACAATAATCCGAAGTTCGTCACAATAATCCGAAGTTTGTCACATTTATCCGAATTTCGTCACGTCACTATCCAAATTTCGTCACACTTATCCGAATTTAATCACGTCACTTTCCGAAGTTCGTCACAATAATCCGAAGTTCGTCACAATAATCCGAAGTTCGTCTTATTTATCCGAATTTCGTCACGTCACTATCCGAAGTTTATCACGTCACTCTCCGAATTTTGTCACAATTATCCGAATTTCGTCTCAATAATCCGAAGTTCGTCACGTCACTATCCGAAGTTCGTCACAATTATCCGAATTTCGTCACAATCATCCGAAGTTCATTTCATTTCATTTCATTTCATTTCATTTCATTTCATTTCATTTCATATTTCATATTTCATATTTCATATTTCATATTTCATATTTCATATTTCATATTTCATATTTCATATTTCATATTTCATATTTCATATTTCATATTTCATATTTCATATTTCATATTTCATATTTCATATTTCATATTTCATATTTCATATTTAATATTTAATATTTAATATTTCATATTTCATATTTCATGTTTCATGTTTCATATTTCATATTTCATATTTCATATTTCATATTTCATATTTCATATTTCATATTTCATATTTCATATTTCATATTTCATATTTCATATTTCATATTTCATATTTCATATTTCATATTTCATATTTCATATTTCATATTTCATATTTCATATTTCATATTTCATATTTCATATTTCATATTTCATACTTCATATTTCATATTTCATATTTCATATTTCATATTTCATATTTCATATTTCATATTTCATATTTCATATTTCATATTTCATATTTCATATTTCATTTCATTTCACTTCATTTCATTTCATTTCATTTCATTTTATTTCATTTAATTTAATTTCATTTCATTTCATTTTATTTCACCTCATTATCCGAATGTCATCACGTCAATATCCGAATTTCATTACGTCAAAATCCGAAATTTGTCACAATAATCTGAAGTTTGTCACGTCACTATCTGAAATTCGTCACAATAATCCGAAGTTCGTCACGTCACTATCCGAAGTTCGTCACGTCACTATCCGAAATTCGTCACAATAATCCGAAGTTCGTCACGTCACTATCCGAAGTTCGTCACGATAATCGGAAGTTCGTCACGTCATTTTCCGAAGTTTGTCACAGCACTATCCGAAGTTCGTCACGTCATTTTCCGAAGTTCGTCACAGCACTATCCGTAGTTCGTCACGTCACTATCCGAAGTTTGTCACAATAATCCGAAGTTCGTCACGTCATAATCCGAAGTTCGTCACGTCACTTACCGAATTTCGTCACAATAATCCGAAGTTTATCACGTCACTATCCGAAGTTTGTCACAATAATCCGAAGTTCGTCACAATTATCCGAATTTTATTACGTCACTATCCGAAGTTTATCACGTCACTATCCGAATTTCGTCACAATAATCTGAAGTTCGTCACAATAATCCGAAGTTTGTCACATTTATCCGAATTTCGTCACGTCACTATCCAAATTTCGTCACAGTTATCCGAATTTAATCACGTCACTATCCGAAGTTCGTCACAATAATCCGAAGTTCGTCACAATAATCCGAAGTTCGTCACATTTATCCGAATTTCGTCACGTCACTATCCGAATTTCGTCACAATTATTCGAATTTAATCACGTCACTATCCGAAGTTCGTCACAATAATCCGAAGTTCGTCACAATAATCCGAAGTCCGTCACATTTATCCGAATTTCGTCACGTCACTACCCGAATTTCGTCACAATTATCCGAAATTTATCACGTCACTATCCGAAGTTTATCACGTCACTATCCGAATTTCGTCACAATAATCCGAAGTTCGTCACAATAATCCGAAGTTTGTCACATTTATCCGAATTTCGTCACGTCACTATCCAAATTTCGTCACAATTATCCGAATTCAATCACGTCACTATCCGAAGTTCGTCACAATAATCCGAAGTTCGTCACGTCACTTACCGAATTTCGTCACACTAATCCGAAGTTTATCACGTCACTATCCGAAGTTTGTCACAATAATCCGAAGTTCGTCACAATAATCCGAAGTTTGTCACATTTATCCGAATTTCGCCACGTCACTATCCGAATTTCGTCACAATTATCCGAATTTAATCACGTCACTATCCGAAGTTCGTCACAATAATCCGAAGTTCGTCAAAATAATCCGAAGTCCGTCACATTTATCCGAATTTCGTCACGTCACTATCCGAATTTCGTCACAATTATCCGAATTTTATCACGTCACTATCCGAAGTTTATCACGTCACTATCCGAATTTCGTCACAATAATCCGAAGTTCGTCACAATAATCCGAAGTTTGTCACATTTATCCGAATTTCGTCACGTCACTATCCGAAATTCGTCACAATTATCCGAATTTAATCACGTCACTTTCCGAAGTTCGTCACGTCACTATCCGAAGTTCGTTACAATTATCCGAATTTCGTCACAATCATCCGAAGTTCATTTCATTTCATTTCATTTTATATTTCATATTTCATATTTCATATTTCATATTTCATATTTCATATTTCATATTTCATATTTCATATTTCATATTTCATATTTCATATTTCATATTTCATATTTCATATTTCATATTTCATATTTCATATTTCATATTTCATATTTCATATTTCATATTTCATATTTCATATTTCATATTTCATATTTCATATTTCATATTTCATATTTCATATTTCATATTTCATATTTCATATTTCATATTTTATTTCATTTAATTTCATTTCATACTTCATATTTCATATTTCATATTTCATATTTCATATTTCATATTTCATATTTCATATTTCATATTTCATATTTCATATTTCATATTTCATATTTCATATTTCATATTTCATATTTCATATTTCATATTTCATATTTCATATTTCATATTTCATTTCATTTCACTTCATTTCATTTCATTTCATTTCATTTTATTTCATTTAATTTCATTTCATTTCATTTCATTTTATTTCACCTCATTATCCGAATGTCATCACGTCAATATCCGAATTTCATTACGTCAAAATCCGAAATTTGTCACAATAATCTGAAGTTTGTCACGTCACTATCTGAAATTCGTCACAATAATCCGAAGTTCGTCACGTCACTATCCGAAGTTCGTCACGATAATCGGAAGTTCGTCACGTCATTTTCCGAAGTTTGTCACAGCACTATCCGAAGTTCGTCACGTCATTTTCCGAAGTTCGTCACAGCACTATCCGTAGTTCGTCACGTCACTATCCGAAGTTTGTCACAATAATCCGAATTTCGTCACCTCACTATCCGAAGTTCGTCACGTCATAATCCGAAGTTCGTCACGTCACTTACCGAATTTCGTCACAATAATCCGAAGTTTATCACGTCACTATCCGAAGTTTGTCACAATAATCCGAAGTTCGTCACAATAATCCGAAGTTTGTCACATTTATCCGAATTTCGTCACGTCACTATCCGAAGTTTGTCACAATAATCCGAATTTCGTCACCTCACTATCCGAAGTTCGTCACGTCATAATCTGAAGTTCGTCACGTCACTTACCGAATTTCGTCACAATAATCCGAAGTTTATCACGTCACTATCCGAAGTTTGTCACAATAATCCGAAGTTCGTCACAATAATCCGAAGTTTGTCACATTTATCCGAATTTCGTCACGTCACTATCCGAATTTCTTTACAATTATCCGAATTTAATCACTTCACTATCCGAAGTTCGTCACAATAATCCGAAGTTCGTCACAATTATCCGAATTTTATCACGTCACTATCCGAAGTTTATCACGTCACTATCCGAATTTCGTCACAATAATCCGAAGTTCGTCACAATAATCCGAAGATCTTCACGTCACTATCCGAAGTTCGTCACGATAATCGGAAGTTCGTCACGTCATTTTCTGAAGTTTGTCACAGCACTATCCGAAGTTCGTCACGTAATTTTCCGAAGTTCGTCACAGCATTATCCGTAGTTCGTCACGTCACTATCCGAAGTTTGTCACAATAATCCGAATTTCGTCACCTCACTATCCGAAGTTCGTCACGTCATAATCCGAAGTTCGTCACGTCACTTACCGAATTTCGTCACAATAATCCGAAGTTTATCACGTCACTATCCGAAGTTTGTCACAATAATCCGAAGTTCGTCACAATAATCCGAAGATTGTCACATTTATCCGAATTTCGTCACGTCACTATCCGAATTTCGTCACAATTATCCGAATATAATCACTTCACTATCCGAAGTTCGTCACAATAATCCGAAGTCCGTCACATTTATCCGAATTTCGTCACGTCACTATCCGAATTTCATCACAATAATCTGAAGTTCGTCACAATAATCCGAAGTTTGTCACATTTATCCGAATTTCGTCACGTCACTATCCAAATTTCGTCACAGTTATCCGAATTTAATCACGTCACTATCCGAAGTTCGTCACAATAATCCGAAGTTCGTCACAATAATCCGAAGTTCGTCACATTTATCCGAATTTCGTCACGTCACTATCCGAATTTCGTCACAATTATTCGAATTTTATCACGTCACTATCCGAAGTTCGTCACAATAATCCGAAGTTCGTCACAATAATCCGAAGTCCGTCACATTTATCCGAATTTCGTCACGTCACTACCCGAATTTCGTCACAATTATCCGAAATTTATCACGTCACTATCCGAAGTTTATCACGTCACTATCCGAATTTCGTCACAATAATCCGAAGTTCGTCACAATAATCCGAAGTTTGTCACATTTATCCGAAGTACGTCACGATAATCGGAAGTTCGTCACGTCATTTTCCGAAGTTTGTCACAGCACTATCTGAAGTTCGTCACGTCATTTTCCGAAGTTCGTCACAGCACTATCCGTAGTTCGTCACGTCACTATCCGAAGTTTGTCACAATAATCCGAATTTCGTCACAATAATCCGAAGTTCGTCACAATAATCCGAAGTTCGTCACGTCACTATCCGAAGTTCGTCACGATAATCGGAAGTTCGTCACGTCATTTTCCGAAGTTTGTCACAGCACTATCCGTAGTTCGTCACGTCATTTTCCGAAGTTCGTCACAGCACTATCCGTAGTTCGTCACGTCACTATCCGAAGTTTGTCACAATAATCCGAATTTCGTCACCTCACTATCCGAAGTTCGTCACGTCATAATCCGAAGTTCGTCACGTCACTCACCGAATTTCGTCACAATAATCCGAAGTTTATCACGTCACTATCCGAAGTTTGTCACAATAATCCGAAGTTCGTCACAATAATTCGAAGTTTGTCACTTTTATCCGAATTTCGTCACGTCACTATCCGAAGTTTGTCACAATAATCCGAATTTCGTCACCTCACTATCCGAAGTTCGTCACGTCATAATCCGAAGTCCGTCACGTCACTTACCGAATTTCGTCACAATAATCCGAAGTTTATCACGTCACTATCCGAAGTTTGTCACAATAATCCGAAGTTCGTCACAATAATCCGAAGTTTGTCACATTTATCCGAATTTCGTCACGTCACTATCCGAATTTCGTCACAATTATCCGAATTTAATCACTTCACTATCCAAAGTTCGTCACAATAATCCGAAGTTCGTCACAATTATCCGAATTTTATCACGTCACTATCCGAAGTTTATCACGTCACTATCCGAATTTCGTCACAATAATCCGAAGTTCGTCACAATAATCCGAAGATCGTCACGTCACTATCCGAAGTTCGTCACGATAATCGGAAGTTCGTCACGTCATTTTCTGAAGTTTGTCACAGCACTATCCGAAGTTCGTCACGTAATTTTCCGAAGTTCGTCACAGCATTATTCGTTGTTCGTCACGTCACTATCCGAAGTTTGTCACAATAATCCGAATTTCGTCACCTCACTATCCGAAGTTCGTCACGTCATAATCCGAAGTTCGTCACGTCACTTACCGAATTTCGTCACAATAATCCGAAGTTTATCACGTCACTATCCGAAGTTTGTCACAATAATCCGAAGTTCGTCACAATAATCCGAAGTTTGTCACATTTATCCGAATTTCGTCACGTCACTATCTGAATTTCGTCACAATTATCCGAATTTAATCACTTCACTATCCGAAGTTCGTCACAATAATCCGAAGTTCGTCACAATAATCCGAAGTCCGTCACATTTATCCGAATTTCGTCACTTTCCGAAGTTCGTCACGTCACTATCCGAAGTTCGTTACAATTATCCGAATTTCGTCACAATCATCCGAAGTTCATTTCATTTCATTTCATTTCATATTTCATATTTCATATTTCATATTTCATATTTCATATTTCATATTTCATATATCATATTTCATATTTCATATTTCATATTTCATATTTCATATTTCATATTTCATATTTCATATTTCATATTTCATATTTCATATTTCATATTTCATATTTCATATTTCATATTTCATATTTCATATTTCATATTTCATATTTCATATTTCATATTTCATATTTCATATTTCATATTTCATATTTCATATTTCATATTTCATATTTCATATTTCATATTTCATATTTCATATTTCATATTTCATATTTCATATTTCATATTTCATATTTCATATTTCATATTTCATATTTCATATTTCATATTTCATATTTCATATTTCATATTTCATATTTCATATTTCATTTCATTTCACTTCATTTCATCTCATCTCATTTCATTTCATTTTATTTCATTTCATTTTATTTCACGTCATTATCCGAATTTCAACACGTCAATATCCGAATTTCATTACGTCAAAATCCGAAATTTGTCACAATAATCTGAAGTTTGTCACGTCACTATCTGAAATTCGTCACAATAATCCGAAGTTCGTCACGTCACTATCCGAAGTTCGTCACGTCACTATCCGAAATTCGTCACAATAATCCGAAGTTCGTCACGTCACTATCCGAAGTTCGTCACGATAATCGGAAGTTCGTCAGGTCATTTTCCGAAGTTTGTCACAGCACTATCCGAAGTTCGTCACGTCATTTTCCGAAGTTCGTATTTCATATTTCATATTTCATATTTCATATTTCATATTTCATATTTCATATTTCATATTTCATATTTCATATTTCATATTTCATATTTCATATTTCATATTTCATATTTCATATTTCATATTTCATATTTCATATTTCATATTTCATATTTCATATTTCATATTTCATATTTCATATTTCATATTTCATATTTCATATTTCATTTTTCATATTGCATATTTCATATTTCATATTTCATATTTCATATTTCATATTTCATATTTCATATTTCATATTTCATATTTCATATTTCATTTTTCATTTTTCATATTTCATATTTCATATTTCATATTTCATATTTCATTTCATTTCACTTCATTTCATTTAATTTCATTTCATTTTATTTCATTTAATTTCATTTCATTTTATTTCATTTTATTTCACCTCATTATCCGAATGTCATCACGTCAATATCCGAATTTCATTACGTCAAAATCCGAAATTTGTCACAATAATCTGAAGTTTGTCACGTCACTATCCGAAGTTCGTCACGTCACTATCCGAAATTCGTCACAATAATCCGAAGTTCGTCACGTCACTATCCGAAGTTCGTCACGATAATCGGAAGTTCGTCACGTCATTTTCCGAAGTTTGTCACAGCACTATCCGAAGTTCGTCACGTCATTTTCCGAAGTTCGTCACAGCACTATCCGTAGTTCGTCACGTCACTATCCGAAGTTTGTCACAATAATCCGAAGTTCGTCACGATAATCGGAAGTTCGTCACGTCATTTTCCGAAGTTTGTCACAGCACTATCCGAAGTTCGTCACGTCATTTTCCGAAGTTCGTCACAGCACTATCCGTAGTTCGTCACGTCACTATCCGAAGTTTGTCACAATAATCCGAATTTCGTCACCTCACTATCCGAAGTTTGTCTTAATAATCCGAAGTTCGTCACAATAATCCGAAGTTTGTCACATTTATCCGAATTTCGTCACGTCACTATCCGAATTTCGTCACAATTATCCGAATTTAATCACTTCACTATCCGAAGTTCGTCACAATAATCCGAAGTTCGTCACAATAATCCGAAGTCCGTCACATTTATCCGAATTGCGTCACGTCACTATCCGAATTTCGTCACAATTATCCGAATTTTATCACGTCACTATCCGAAGTTTATCACGTCACTATCCGAATTTCGTCACAATAATCCGAAGTTCGTCACAATAATTCGAAGTTTGTCACTTTTATCCGAATTTCGTCACGTCACTATCCGAAGTTTGTCACAATAATCCGAATTTCGTCACCTCACTATCCGAAGTTCGTCACGTCATAATCCGAAGTCCGTCACGTCACTTACCGAATTTCGTCACAATAATCCGAAGTTTATCACGTCACTATCCGAAGTTTGTCACAATAATCCGAAGTTCGTCACAATAATCCGAAGTTTGTCACATTTATCCGAATTTCGTCACGTCACTATCCGAATTTCGTCACAATTATCCGAATTTAATCACTTCACTATCCGAAGTTCGTCACAATAATCCGAAGTTCGTCACAATTATCCGAATTTTATCACGTCACTATCCGAAGTTTATCACGTCACTATCCGAATTTCGTCACAATAATCCGAAGTTCGTCACAATAATCCGAAGATCGTCACGTCACTATCCGAAGTTCGTCACGTCATTTTCTGAAGTTTGTCACAGCACTATCCGAAGTTCGTCACGTAATTTTCCGAAGTTCGTCACAGCATTATTCGTAGTTCGTCACGTCACTATCCGAAGTTTGTCACAATAATCCGAATTTCGTCACCTCACTATCCGAAGTTCGTCACGTCATAATCCGAAGTTCGTCACGTCACTTACCGAATTTCGTCACAATAATCCGAAGTTTATCACGTCACTATCCAAGTTTGTCACAATAATCCGAAGTTCGTCACAATAATCCGAAGTTTGTCACATTTATCCGAATTTCGTCACGTCACTATCCGAATTTCGTCACAATTATCCGAATTTAATCACTTCACTATCCGAAGTTCGTCACAATAATCCGAAGTTCGTCACAATAATCCGAAGTCCGTCACATTTATCCGAATTTCGTCACGTCACTATCCGAATTTCGTCACAATTATCCGAATTTTATCACGTCACTATCCGAATTTCGTCACAATAATCTGAAGTTCGTCACAATAATCCGAAGTTTGTCACATTTATCCGAATTTCGTCACGTCACTATCCGAATTTCGTCACAATAATCCGAATTTAATCACGTCACTATCCGAAGTTCGTCACAATAATCCGAAGTTCGTCACAATAATCCGAAGTTCGTCACATTTATCCGAATTTCGTCACGTCACTATCCGAATTTCGTCACAATTATTCGAATTTAATCACGTCACTATCCGAAATTCGTCACAATAATCCGAAGTTCGTCACAATAATCCGAAGTCCGTCACATTTATCCGAATTTCGTCACGTCACTACCCGAATTTCGTCACAATTATCCGAAATTTATCACGTCACTATCCGAAGTTTACCACGTCACTATCCGAATTTCGTCACAATAATCCGAAGTTTGTCACAATTATCCGAAGTTTGTCACATTTATCCGAATTTCGTCACGTCACTATCCAAATTTCGTCACAATTATCCGAATTTAATCACGTCACTATCCGAAGTTCGTCACAATAATCCGAAGTTCGTCACGTCACTTACCGAATTTCGTCACAATAATCCGAAGTTTATCACGTCACTATCCGAAGTTTGTCACAATAATCCGAAGTTCGTCACAATAATCCGAAGTTTGTCACATTTATCCGAATTTCGTCACGTCACTATCCGAATTTCGTCACAATTATCCGAATTTAATCACGTCACTATCCGAAGTTCGTCACAATAATCCGAAGTTCGTCACAATAATCCGAAGTCCGTCACATTTATCCGAATTTCGTCACGTCACTATCCGAATTTCGTCACAATTATCCGAATTTTATCACGTCACTATCCGAAGTTTATCACGTCACTATCCGAATTTCGTCACAATAATCCGAAGTTCGTCACAATAATCCGAAGTTTGTCACATTTATCCGAATTTCGTCACGTCACTATCCGAAATTCGTCACAATTATCCGAATTTAATCACGTCACTTTCCGAAGTTCGTCACGTCACTATCCGAAGTTCGTTACAATTATCCGAATTTCGTCACAATCATCCGAAGTTCATTTCATTTCATTTCATTTTATATTTCATATTTCATATTTCATATTTCATATTTCATATTTCATATTTCATATTTCATATTTCATATTTCATATTTCATATTTCATATTTCATATTTCATATTTCATATTTCATATTTCATATTTCATATTTCATATTTCATATTTCATATTTCATATTTCATATTTCATATTTCATATTTCATATTTCATATTTCATATTTTATTTCATTTAATTTCATTTCATACTTCATATTTCATATTTCATATTTCATATTTCATATTTCATATTTCATATTTCATATTTCATATTTCATATTTCATATTTCATATTTCATATTTCATATTTCATATTTCATATTTCATATTTCATATTTCATATTTCATATTTCATATTTCATATTTCATTTCATTTCACTTCATTTCATTTCATTTCATTTCATTTTATTTCATTTAATTTCATTTCATTTCATTTCATTTCATTTTATTTCATTTAATTTCATTTCATTTCATTTCATTTTATTTCACCTCATTATCCGAATGTCATCACGTCAATATCCGAATTTCATTACGTCAAAATCCGAAATTTGTCACAATAATCTGAAGTTTGTCACGTCACTATCTGAAATTCGTCACAATAATCCGAAGTTCGTCACGTCACTATCCGAAGTTCGTCACGATAATCGGAAGTTCGTCACGTCATTTTCCGAAGTTTGTCACAGCACTATCCGAAGTTCGTCACGTCATTTTCCGAAGTTCGTCACAGCACTATCCGTAGTTCGTCACGTCACTATCCGAAGTTTGTCACAATAATCCGAATTTCGTCACCTCACTATCCGAAGTTCGTCACGTCATAATCCGAAGTTCGTCACGTCACTTACCGAATTTCGTCACAATAATCCGAAGTTTATCACGTCACTATCCGAAGTTTGTCACAATAATCCGAAGTTCGTCACAATAATCCGAAGTTTGTCACATTTATCCGAATTTCGTCACGTCACTATCCGAAGTTTGTCACAATAATCCGAATTTCGTCACCTCACTATCCGAAGTTCGTCACGTCATAATCTGAAGTTCGTCACGTCACTTACCGAATTTCGTCACAATAATCCGAAGTTTATCACGTCACTATCCGAAGTTTGTCACAATAATCCGAAGTTCGTCACAATAATCCGAAGTTTGTCACATTTATCCGAATTTCGTCACGTCACTATCCGAATTTCTTTACAATTATCCGAATTTAATCACTTCACTATCCGAAGTTCGTCACAATAATCCGAAGTTCGTCACAATTATCCGAATTTTATCACGTCACTATCCGAAGTTTATCACGTCACTATCCGAATTTCGTCACAATAATCCGAAGTTCGTCACAATAATCCGAAGATCTTCACGTCACTATCCGAAGTTCGTCACGATAATCGGAAGTTCGTCACGTCATTTTCTGAAGTTTGTCACAGCACTATCCGAAGTTCGTCACGTAATTTTCCGAAGTTCGTCACAGCATTATCCGTAGTTCGTCACGTCACTATCCGAAGTTTGTCACAATAATCCGAATTTCGTCACCTCACTATCCGAAGTTCGTCACGTCATAATCCGAAGTTCGTCACGTCACTTACCGAATTTCGTCACAATAATCCGAAGTTTATCACGTCACTATCCGAAGTTTGTCACAATAATCCGAAGTTCGTCACAATAATCCGAAGATTGTCACATTTATCCGAATTTCGTCACGTCACTATCCGAATTTCGTCACAATTATCCGAATATAATCACTTCACTATCCGAAGTTCGTCACAATAATCCGAAGTCCGTCACATTTATCCGAATTTCGTCACGTCACTATCCGAATTTCATCACAATAATCTGAAGTTCGTCACAATAATCCGAAGTTTGTCACATTTATCCGAATTTCGTCACGTCACTATCCAAATTTCGTCACAGTTATCCGAATTTAATCACGTCACTATCCGAAGTTCGTCACAATAATCCGAAGTTCGTCACAATAATCCGAAGTTCGTCACATTTATCCGAATTTCGTCACGTCACTATCCGAATTTCGTCACAATTATTCGAATTTTATCACGTCACTATCCGAAGTTCGTCACAATAATCCGAAGTTCGTCACAATAATCCGAAGTCCGTCACATTTATCCGAATTTCGTCACGTCACTACCCGAATTTCGTCACAATTATCCGAAATTTATCACGTCACTATCCGAAGTTTATCACGTCACTATCCGAATTTCGTCACAATAATCCGAAGTTCGTCACAATAATCCGAAGTTTGTCACATTTATCCGAAGTACGTCACGATAATCGGAAGTTCGTCACGTCATTTTCCGAAGTTTGTCACAGCACTATCTGAAGTTCGTCACGTCATTTTCCGAAGTTCGTCACAGCACTATCCGTAGTTCGTCACGTCACTATCCGAAGTTTGTCACAATAATCCGAATTTCGTCACAATAATCCGAAGTTCGTCACAATAATCCGAAGTTCGTCACGTCACTATCCGAAGTTCGTCACGATAATCGGAAGTTCGTCACGTCATTTTCCGAAGTTTGTCACAGCACTATCCGTAGTTCGTCACGTCATTTTCCGAAGTTCGTCACAGCACTATCCGTAGTTCGTCACGTCACTATCCGAAGTTTGTCACAATAATCCGAATTTCGTCACCTCACTATCCGAAGTTCGTCACGTCATAATCCGAAGTTCGTCACGTCACTCACCGAATTTCGTCACAATAATCCGAAGTTTATCACGTCACTATCCGAAGTTTGTCACAATAATCCGAAGTTCGTCACAATAATTCGAAGTTTGTCACTTTTATCCGAATTTCGTCACGTCACTATCCGAAGTTTGTCACAATAATCCGAATTTCGTCACCTCACTATCCGAAGTTCGTCACGTCATAATCCGAAGTCCGTCACGTCACTTACCGAATTTCGTCACAATAATCCGAAGTTTATCACGTCACTATCCGAAGTTTGTCACAATAATCCGAAGTTCGTCACAATAATCCGAAGTTTGTCACATTTATCCGAATTTCGTCACGTCACTATCCGAATTTCGTCACAATTATCCGAATTTAATCACTTCACTATCCAAAGTTCGTCACAATAATCCGAAGTTCGTCACAATTATCCGAATTTTATCACGTCACTATCCGAAGTTTATCACGTCACTATCCGAATTTCGTCACAATAATCCGAAGTTCGTCACAATAATCCGAAGATCGTCACGTCACTATCCGAAGTTCGTCACGATAATCGGAAGTTCGTCACGTCATTTTCTGAAGTTTGTCACAGCACTATCCGAAGTTCGTCACGTAATTTTCCGAAGTTCGTCACAGCATTATTCGTTGTTCGTCACGTCACTATCCGAAGTTTGTCACAATAATCCGAATTTCGTCACCTCACTATCCGAAGTTCGTCACGTCATAATCCGAAGTTCGTCACGTCACTTACCGAATTTCGTCACAATAATCCGAAGTTTATCACGTCACTATCCGAAGTTTGTCACAATAATCCGAAGTTCGTCACAATAATCCGAAGTTTGTCACATTTATCCGAATTTCGTCACGTCACTATCTGAATTTCGTCACAATTATCCGAATTTAATCACTTCACTATCCGAAGTTCGTCACAATAATCCGAAGTTCGTCACAATAATCCGAAGTCCGTCACATTTATCCGAATTTCGTCACTTTCCGAAGTTCGTCACGTCACTATCCGAAGTTCGTTACAATTATCCGAATTTCGTCACAATCATCCGAAGTTCATTTCATTTCATTTCATTTCATATTTCATATTTCATATTTCATATTTCATATTTCATATTTCATATTTCATATATCATATTTCATATTTCATATTTCATATTTCATATTTCATATTTCATATTTCATATTTCATATTTCATATTTCATATTTCATATTTCATATTTCATATTTCATATTTCATATTTCATATTTCATATTTCATATTTCATATTTCATATTTCATATTTCATATTTCATATTTCATATTTCATATTTCATATTTCATATTTCATATTTCATATTTCATATTTCATATTTCATATTTCATATTTCATATTTCATATTTCATATTTCATATTTCATATTTCATATTTCATATTTCATATTTCATATTTCATATTTCATATTTCATATTTCATTTCATTTCACTTCATTTCATTTCATTTCATTTAATTTCATTTCATTTCATTTCATTTTATTTCACCTCATTATCCGAATGTAATCACGTCAATATCCGAATTTCATTACGTCAAAATCCGAAATTTGTCACAATAATCTGAAGTTTGTCACGTCACTATCTGAAATTCGTCACAATAATCCGAAGTTCGTCACGTCACTATCCGAAGTTCGTCACGTCACTATCCGAAATTCGTCACAATAATCCGAAGTTCGTCACGTCACTATCCGAAGTTCGTCACGATAATCGGAAGTTCGTCAGGTCATTTTCCGAAGTTTGTCACAGCACTATCCGAAGTTCGTCACGTCATTTTCCGAAGTTCGTATTTCATATTTCATATTTCATATTTCATATTTCATATTTCATATTTCATATTTCATATTTCATATTTCATATTTCATATTTCATATTTCATATTTCATATTTCATATTTCATATTTCATATTTCATATTTCATATTTCATATTTCATATTTCATATTTCATATTTCATATTTCATTTTTCATATTGCATATTTCATATTTCATATTTCATATTTCATATTTCATATTTCATATTTCATATTTCATATTTCATATTTCATATTTCATATTTCATTTTTCATTTTTCATATTTCATATTTCATATTTCATATTTCATATTTCATTTCATTTCACTTCATTTCATTTAATTTCATTTCATTTTATTTCATTTAATTTCATTTCATTTTATTTCATTTTATTTCACCTCATTATCCGAATGTCATCACGTCAATATCCGAATTTCATTACGTCAAAATCCGAAATTTGTCACAATAATCTGAAGTTTGTCACGTCACTATCCGAAGTTCGTCACGTCACTATCCGAAATTCGTCACAATAATCCGAAGTTCGTCACGTCACTATCCGAAGTTCGTCACGATAATCGGAAGTTCGTCACGTCATTTTCCGAAGTTTGTCACAGCACTATCCGAAGTTCGTCACGTCATTTTCCGAAGTTCGTCACAGCACTATCCGTAGTTCGTCACGTCACTATCCGAAGTTTGTCACAATAATCCGAAGTTCGTCACGATAATCGGAAGTTCGTCACGTCATTTTCCGAAGTTTGTCACAGCACTATCCGAAGTTCGTCACGTCATTTTCCGAAGTTCGTCACAGCACTATCCGTAGTTCGTCACGTCACTATCCGAAGTTTGTCACAATAATCCGAATTTCGTCACCTCACTATCCGAAGTTTGTCTTAATAATCCGAAGTTCGTCACAATAATCCGAAGTTTGTCACATTTATCCGAATTTCGTCACGTCACTATCCGAATTTCGTCACAATTATCCGAATTTAATCACTTCACTATCCGAAGTTCGTCACAATAATCCGAAGTTCGTCACAATAATCCGAAGTCCGTCACATTTATCCGAATTGCGTCACGTCACTATCCGAATTTCGTCACAATTATCCGAATTTTATCACGTCACTATCCGAAGTTTATCACGTCACTATCCGAATTTCGTCACAATAATCTGAAGTTTATCACGTCACTATCCGAAGTTTGTCACAATAATCCGAAGTTCGTCACAATAATTCGAAGTTTGTCACTTTTATCCGAATTTCGTCACGTCACTATCCGAAGTTTGTCACAATAATCCGAATTTCGTCACCTCACTATCCGAAGTTCGTCACGTCATAATCCGAAGTCCGTCACGTCACTTACCGAATTTCGTCACAATAATCCGAAGTTTATCACGTCACTATCCGAAGTTTGTCACAATAATCCGAAGTTCGTCACAATAATCCGAAGTTTGTCACATTTATCCGAATTTCGTCACGTCACTATCCGAATTTCGTCACAATTATCCGAATTTAATCACTTCACTATCCGAAGTTCGTCACAATAATCCGAAGTTCGTCACAATTATCCGAATTTTATCACGTCACTATCCGAAGTTTATCACGTCACTATCCGAATTTCGTCACAATAATCCGAAGTTCGTCACAATAATCCGAAGTTCGTCACGTCACTATCCGAAGTTCGTCACGTCATTTTCTGAAGTTTGTCACAGCACTATCCGAAGTTCGTCACGTAATTTTCCGAAGTTCGTCACAGCATTATTCGTAGTTCGTCACGTCACTATCCGAAGTTTGTCACAATAATCCGAATTTCGTCACCTCACTATCCGAAGTTCGTCACGTCATAATCCGAAGTTCGTCACGTCACTTACCGAATTTCGTCACAATAATCCGAAGTTTATCACGTCACTATCCAAGTTTGTCACAATAATCCGAAGTTCGTCACAATAATCCGAAGTTTGTCACATTTATCCGAATTTCGTCACGTCACTATCCGAATTTCGTCACAATTATCCGAATTTAATCACTTCACTATCCGAAGTTCGTCACAATAATCCGAAGTTCGTCACAATAATCCGAAGTCCGTCACATTTATCCGAATTTCGTCACGTCACTATCCAAATTTCGTCACAATTATCCGAATTTTATCACGTCACTATCCGAATTTCGTCACAATAATCTGAAGTTCGTCACAATAATCCGAAGTTTGTCACATTTATCCGAATTTCGTCACGTCACTATCCAAATTTCGTCACAGTTATCCGAATTTAATCACGTCACTATCCGAAGTTCGTCACAATAATCCGAAGTTCGTCACAATAATCCGAAGTTCGTCACATTTATCCGAATTTCGTCACGTCACTATCCGAATTTCGTCACAATTATTCGAATTTAATCACGTCACTATCCGAAATTCGTCACAATAATCCGAAGTTCGTCACAATAATCCGAAGTCCGTCACATTTATCCGAATTTCGTCACGTCACTACCCGAATTTCGTCACAATTATCCGAAATTTATCACGTCACTATCCGAAGTTTACCACGTCACTATCCGAATTTCGTCACAATAATCCGAAGTTTGTCACAATTATCCGAAGTTTGTCACATTTATCCGAATTTCGTCACGTCACTATCCAAATTTCGTCACAATTATCCGAATTTAATCACGTCACTATCCGAAGTTCGTCACAATAATCCGAAGTTCGTCACGTCACTTACCGAATTTCGTCACAATAATCCGAAGTTTATCACGTCACTATCCGAAGTTTGTCACAATAATCCGAAGTTCGTCACAATAATCCGAAGTTTGTCACATTTATCCGAATTTCGTCACGTCACTATCCGAATTTCGTCACAATTATCCGAATTTAATCACGTCACTATCCGAAGTTCGTCACAATAATCCGAAGTTCGTCACAATAATCCGAAGTCCGTCACATTTATCCGAATTTCGTCACGTCACTATCCGAATTTCGTCACAATTATCCGAATTTTATCACGTCACTATCCGAAGTTTATCACGTCACTATCCGAATTTCGTCACAATAATCCGAAGTTCGTCACAATAATCCGAAGTTTGTCACATTTATCCGAATTTCGTCACGTCACTATCCGAAATTCGTCACAATTATCCGAATTTAATCACGTCACTTTCCGAAGTTCGTCACGTCACTATCCGAAGTTCGTTACAATTATCCGAATTTCGTCACAATCATCCGAAGTTCATTTCATTTCATTTCATTTTATATTTCATATTTCATATTTCATATTTCATATTTCATATTTCATATTTCATATTTCATATTTCATATTTCATATTTCATATTTCATATTTCATATTTCATATTTCATATTTCATATTTCATATTTCATATTTCATATTTCATATTTCATATTTCATATTTCATATTTCATATTTCATATTTCATATTTCATATTTCATATTTCATATTTCATATTTCATATTTCATATTTCATATTTTATTTCATTTAATTTCATTTCATACTTCATATTTCATATTTCATATTTCATATTTCATATTTCATATTTCATATTTCATATTTCATATTTCATATTTCATATTTCATATTTCATATTTCATATTTCATATTTCATATTTCATATTTCATATTTCATATTTCATATTTCATATTTCATATTTCATATTTCATATTTCATATTTCATATTTCATTTCATTTCACTTCATTTCATTTCATTTCATTTCATTTTATTTCATTTAATTTCATTTCATTTCATTTCATTTTATTTCACCTCATTATCCGAATGTCATCACGTCAATATCCGAATTTCATTACGTCAAAATCCGAAATTTGTCACAATAATCTGAAGTTTGTCACGTCACTATCTGAAATTCGTCACAATAATCCGAAGTTCGTCACGTCACTATCCGAAGTTCGTCACGATAATCGGAAGTTCGTCACGTCATTTTCCGAAGTTTGTCACAGCACTATCCGAAGTTCGTCACGTCATTTTCCGAAGTTCGTCACAGCACTATCCGTAGTTCGTCACGTCACTATCCGAAGTTTGTCACAATAATCCGAATTTCGTCACCTCACTATCCGAAGTTCGTCACGTCATAATCCGAAGTTCGTCACGTCACTTACCGAATTTCGTCACAATAATCCGAAGTTTATCACGTCACTATCCGAAGTTTGTCACAATAATCCGAAGTTCGTCACAATAATCCGAAGTTTGTCACATTTATCCGAATTTCGTCACGTCACTATCCGAAGTTTGTCACAATAATCCGAATTTCGTCACCTCACTATCCGAAGTTCGTCACGTCATAATCTGAAGTTCGTCACGTCACTTACCGAATTTCGTCACAATAATCCGAAGTTTATCACGTCACTATCCGAAGTTTGTCACAATAATCCGAAGTTCGTCACAATAATCCGAAGTTTGTCACATTTATCCGAATTTCGTCACGTCACTATCCGAATTTCTTTACAATTATCCGAATTTAATCACTTCACTATCCGAAGTTCGTCACAATAATCCGAAGTTCGTCACAATTATCCGAATTTTATCACGTCACTATCCGAAGTTTATCACGTCACTATCCGAATTTCGTCACAATAATCCGAAGTTCGTCACAATAATCCGAAGATCTTCACGTCACTATCCGAAGTTCGTCACGATAATCGGAAGTTCGTCACGTCATTTTCTGAAGTTTGTCACAGCACTATCCGAAGTTCGTCACGTAATTTTCCGAAGTTCGTCACAGCATTATCCGTAGTTCGTCACGTCACTATCCGAAGTTTGTCACAATAATCCGAATTTCGTCACCTCACTATCCGAAGTTCGTCACGTCATAATCCGAAGTTCGTCACGTCACTTACCGAATTTCGTCACAATAATCCGAAGTTTATCACGTCACTATCCGAAGTTTGTCACAATAATCCGAAGTTCGTCACAATAATCCGAAGATTGTCACATTTATCCGAATTTCGTCACGTCACTATCCGAATTTCGTCACAATTATCCGAATATAATCACTTCACTATCCGAAGTTCGTCACAATAATCCGAAGTCCGTCACATTTATCCGAATTTCGTCACGTCACTATCCGAATTTCGTCACAATAATCTGAAGTTCGTCACAATAATCCGAAGTTTGTCACATTTATCCGAATTTCGTCACGTCACTATCCAAATTTCGTCACAGTTATCCGAATTTAATCACGTCACTATCCGAAGTTCGTCACAATAATCCGAAGTTCGTCACAATAATCCGAAGTTCGTCACATTTATCCGAATTTCGTCACGTCACTATCCGAATTTCGTCACAATTATTCGAATTTTATCACGTCACTATCCGAAGTTCGTCACAATAATCCGAAGTTCGTCACAATAATCCGAAGTCCGTCACATTTATCCGAATTTCGTCACGTCACTACCCGAATTTCGTCACAATTATCCGAAATTTATCACGTCACTATCCGAAGTTTATCACGTCACTATCCGAATTTCGTCACAATAATCCGAAGTTCGTCACAATAATCCGAAGTTTGTCACATTTATCCGAAGTACGTCACGATAATCGGAAGTTCGTCACGTCATTTTCCGAAGTTTGTCACAGCACTATCTGAAGTTCGTCACGTCATTTTCCGAAGTTCGTCACAGCACTATCCGTAGTTCGTCACGTCACTATCCGAAGTTTGTCACAATAATCCGAATTTCGTCACAATAATCCGAAGTTCGTAACAATAATCCGAAGTTCGTCACGTCACTATCCGAAGTTCGTCACGATAATCGGAAGTTCGTCACGTCATTTTCCGAAGTTTGTCACAGCACTATCCGAAGTTCGTCACGTCATTATCCGAAGTTCGTCACAGCACTATCCGTAGTTCGTCACGTCACTATCCGAAGTTTGTCACAATAATCCGAATTTCGTCACCTCACTATCCGAAGTTCGTCACGTCATAATCCGAAGTTCGTCACGTCACTCACCGAATTTCGTCACAATAATCCGAAGTTTATCACGTCACTATCCGAAGTTTGTCACAATAATCCGAAGTTCGTCACAATAATTCGAAAATTGTCACTTTTATCCGAATTTCGTCACGTCACTATCCGAAGTTTGTCACAATAATCCGAATTTCGTCACCTCACTATCCGAAGTTCGTCACGTCATAATCCGAAGTCCGTCACGTCACTTACCGAATTTCGTCACAATAATCCGAAGTTTATCACGTCACTATCCGAAGTTTGTCACAATAATCCGAAGTTCGTCACAATAATCCGAAGTTTGTCACATTTATCCGAATTTCGTCACGTCACTATCCGAATTTCGTCACAATTATCCGAATTTAATCACTTCACTATCCAAAGTTCGTCACAATAATCCGAAGTTCGTCACAATTATCCGAATTTTATCACGTCACTATCCGAAGTTTATCACGTCACTATCCGAATTTCGTCACAATAATCCGAAGTTCGTCACAATAATCCGAAGATCGTCACGTCACTATCCGAAGTTCGTCACGATAATCGGAAGTTCGTCACGTCATTTTCTGAAGTTTGTCACAGCACTATCCGAAGTTCGTCACGTAATTTTCCGAAGTTCGTCACAGCATTATTCGTTGTTCGTCACGTCACTATCCGAAGTTTGTCACAATAATCCGAATTTCGTCACCTCACTATCCGAAGTTCGTCACGTCATAATCCGAAGTTCGTCACGTCACTTACCGAATTTCGTCACAATAATCCGAAGTTTATCACGTCACTATCCGAAGTTTGTCACAATAATCCGAAGTTCGTCACAATAATCCGAAGTTTGTCACATTTATCCGAATTTCGTCACGTCACTATCTGAATTTCGTCACAATTATCCGAATTTAATCACTTCACTATCCGAAGTTCGTCACAATAATCCGAAGTTCGTCACAATAATCCGAAGTCCGTCACATTTATCCGAATTTCGTCACTTTCCGAAGTTCGTCACGTCACTATCCGAAGTTCGTTACAATTATCCGAATTTCGTCACAATCATCCGAAGTTCATTTCATTTCATTTCATTTCATATTTCATATTTCATATTTCATATTTCATATTTCATATTTCATATTTCATATATCATATTTCATATTTCATATTTCATATTTCATATTTCATATTTCATATTTCATATTTCATATTTCATATTTCATATTTCATATTTCATATTTCATATTTCATATTTCATATTTCATATTTCATATTTCATATTTCATATTTCATATTTCATATTTCATATTTCATATTTCATATTTCATATTTCATATTTCATATTTCATATTTCATATTTCATATTTCATATTTCATATTTCATATTTCATATTTCATATTTCATATTTCATATTTCATATTTCATATTTCATATTTCATATTTCATATTTCATATTTCATTTCATTTCACTTCATTTCATTTCATTTCATTTCATTTCATTTTATTTCATTTCATTTTATTTCACGTCATTATCCGAATTTCAACACGTCAATATCCGAATTTCATTACGTCAAAATCCGAAATTCGTCACAATAATCCGAAGTTTGTCACGTCACTATCTGAAATTCGTCACAATAATCCGAAGTTCGTCACGTCACTATCCGAAGTTCGTCACGTCACTATCCGAAATTCGTCACAATAATCCGAAGTTCGTCACGTCACTATCCGAAGTTCGTCACGATAATCGGAAGTTCGTCAGGTCATTTTCCGAAGTTTGTCACAGCACTATCCGAAGTTCGTCACGTCATTTTCCGAAGTTCGTATTTCATATTTCATATTTCATATTTCATATTTCATATTTCATATTTCATATTTCATATTTCATATTTCATATTTCATATTTCATATTTCATATTTCATATTTCATATTTCATATTTCATATTTCATATTTCATATTTCATATTTCATATTTCATATTTCATATTTCATATTTCATTTTTCATATTGCATATTTCATATTTCATATTTCATATTTCATATTTCATATTTCATATTTCATATTTCATATTTCATATTTCATATTTCATATTTCATTTTTCATTTTTCATATTTCATATTTCATATTTCATATTTCATATTTCATTTCATTTCACTTCATTTCATTTAATTTCATTTCATTTTATTTCATTTAATTTCATTTCATTTTATTTCATTTTATTTCACCTCATTATCCGAATGTCATCACGTCAATATCCGAATTTCATTACGTCAAAATCCGAAATTTGTCACAATAATCTGAAGTTTGTCACGTCACTATCCGAAGTTCGTCACGTCACTATCCGAAATTCGTCACAATAATCCGAAGTTCGTCACGTCACTATCCGAAGTTCGTCACGATAATCGGAAGTTCGTCACGTCATTTTCCGAAGTTTGTCACAGCACTATCCGAAGTTCGTCACGTCATTTTCCGAAGTTCGTCACAGCACTATCCGTAGTTCGTCACGTCACTATCCGAAGTTTGTCACAATAATCCGAAGTTCGTCACGATAATCGGAAGTTCGTCACGTCATTTTCCGAAGTTTGTCACAGCACTATCCGAAGTTCGTCACGTCATTTTCCGAAGTTCGTCACAGCACTATCCGTAGTTCGTCACGTCACTATCCGAAGTTTGTCACAATAATCCGAATTTCGTCACCTCACTATCCGAAGTTTGTCTTAATAATCCGAAGTTCGTCACAATAATCCGAAGTTTGTCACATTTATCCGAATTTCGTCACGTCACTATCCGAATTTCGTCACAATTATCCGAATTTAATCACTTCACTATCCGAAGTTCGTCACAATAATCCGAAGTTCGTCACAATAATCCGAAGTCCGTCACATTTATCCGAATTGCGTCACGTCACTATCCGAATTTCGTCACAATTATCCGAATTTTATCACGTCACTATCCGAAGTTTATCACGTCACTATCCGAATTTCGTCACAATAATCTGAAGTTTATCACGTCACTATCCGAAGTTTGTCACAATAATCCGAAGTTCGTCACAATAATTCGAAGTTTGTCACTTTTATCCGAATTTCGTCACGTCACTATCCGAAGTTTGTCACAATAATCCGAATTTCGTCACCTCACTATCCGAAGTTCGTCACGTCATAATCCGAAGTCCGTCACGTCACTTACCGAATTTCGTCACAATAATCCGAAGTTTATCACGTCACTATCCGAAGTTTGTCACAATAATCCGAAGTTCGTCACAATAATCCGAAGTTTGTCACATTTATCCGAATTTCGTCACGTCACTATCCGAATTTCGTCACAATTATCCGAATTTAATCACTTCACTATCCGAAGTTCGTCACAATAATCCGAAGTTCGTCACAATTATCCGAATTTTATCACGTCACTATCCGAAGTTTATCACGTCACTATCCGAATTTCGTCACAATAATCCGAAGTTCGTCACAATAATCCGAAGATCGTCACGTCACTATCCGAAGTTCGTCACGTCATTTTCTGAAGTTTGTCACAGCACTATCCGAAGTTCGTCACGTAATTTTCCGAAGTTCGTCACAGCATTATTCGTAGTTCGTCACGTCACTATCCGAAGTTTGTCACAATAATCCGAATTTCGTCACCTCACTATCCGAAGTTCGTCACGTCATAATCCGAAGTTCGTCACGTCACTTACCGAATTTCGTCACAATAATCCGAAGTTTATCACGTCACTATCCAAGTTTGTCACAATAATCCGAAGTTCGTCACAATAATCCGAAGTTTGTCACATTTATCCGAATTTCGTCACGTCACTATCCGAATTTCGTCACAATTATCCGAATTTAATCACTTCACTATCCGAAGTTCGTCACAATAATCCGAAGTTCGTCACAATAATCCGAAGTCCGTCACATTTATCCGAATTTCGTCACGTCACTATCCAAATTTCGTCACAATTATCCGAATTTTATCACGTCACTATCCGAATTTCGTCACAATAATCTGAAGTTCGTCACAATAATCCGAAGTTTGTCACATTTATCCGAATTTCGTCACGTCACTATCCAAATTTCGTCACAGTTATCCGAATTTAATCACGTCACTATCCGAAGTTCGTCACAATAATCCGAAGTTCGTCACAATAATCCGAAGTTCGTCACATTTATCCGAATTTCGTCACGTCACTATCCGAATTTCGTCACAATTATTCGAATTTAATCACGTCACTATCCGAAATTCGTCACAATAATCCGAAGTTCGTCACAATAATCCGAAGTTTGTCACATTTATCCGAATTTCGTCACGTCACTATCCGAATTTCGTCACAATTATCCGAATTTAATCACTTCACTATCCAAAGTTCGTCACAATAATCCGAAGTTCGTCACAATTATCCGAATTTTATCACGTCACTATCCGAAGTTTACCACGTCACTATCCGAATTTCGTCACAATAATCCGAAGTTTGTCACAATTATCCGAAGTTTGTCACATTTATCCGAATTTCGTCACGTCACTATCCAAATTTCGTCACAATAATCCGAAGTTTATCACGTCACTATCCGAAGTTTGTCACAATAATCCGAAGTTCGTCACAATAATCCGAAGTTTGTCACATTTATCCGAATTTCGTCACGTCACTATCCGAATTTCGTCACAATTATCCGAATTTAATCACTTCACTATCCGAAGTTCGTCACGTCATAATCCGAAGTCCGTCACGTCACTTACCGAATTTCGTCACAATAATCCGAAGTTTATCACGTCACTATCCGAAGTTTGTCACAATAATCCGAAGTTCGTCACAATAATCCGAAGTTTGTCACATTTATCCGAATTTCGTCACGTCACTATCCGAATTTCGTCACAATTATCCGAATTTTATCACGTCACTATCCGAAGTTTATCACGTCACTATCCGAATTTCGTCACAATAATCTGAAGTTCGTCACAATAATCCGAAGATCGTCACGTCACTATCCGAAGTTCGTCACGATAATCGGAAGTTCGTCACGTCATTTTCTGAAGTTTGTCACAGCACTATCCGAAGTTCGTCACGTAATTTTCCGAAGTTCGTCACAGCATTATTCGTAGTTCGTCACGTCACTATCCGAAGTTTGTCACAATAATCCGAATTTCGTCACCTCACTATCCGAAGTTCGTCACGTCATAATCCGAAGTTCGTCACGTCACTTACCGAATTTCGTCACAATAATCCGAAGTTTATCACGTCACTATCCAAGTTTGTCACAATAATCCGAAGTTCGTCACAATAATCCGAAGTTTGTCACATTTATCCGAATTTCGTCACGTCACTATCCGAATTTCGTCACAATTATCCGAATTTAATCACTTCACTATCCGAAGTTCGTCACAATAATCCGAAGTTCGTCACAATAATCCGAAGTCCGTCACATTTATCCGAATTTCGTCACGTCACTATCCGAATTTCGTCACAATTATCCGAATTTTATCACGTCACTATCCGAATTTCGTCACAATAATCTGAAGTTCGTCACAATAATCCGAAGTTTGTCACATTTATCCGAATTTCGTCACGTCACTATCCAAATTTCGTCACAGTTATCCGAATTTAATCACGTCACTATCCGAAGTTCGTCACAATAATCCGAAGTTCGTCACAATAATCCGAAGTTCGTCACATTTATCCGAATTTCGTCACGTCACTATCCGAATTTCGTCACAATTATTCGAATTTAATCACGTCACTATCCGAAATTCGTCACAATAATCCGAAGTTCGTCACAATAATCCGAAGTCCGTCACATTTATCCGAATTTCGTCACGTCACTACCCGAATTTCGTCACAATTATCCGAAATTTATCACGTCACTATCCGAAGTTTACCACGTCACTATCCGAATTTCGTCACAATAATCCGAAGTTTGTCACAATTATCCGAAGTTTGTCACATTTATCCGAATTTCGTCACGTCACTATCCAAATTTCGTCACAATTATCCGAATTTAATCACGTCACTATCCGAAGTTCGTCACAATAATCCGAAGTTCGTCACGTCACTTACCGAATTTCGTCACAATAATCCGAAGTTTATCACGTCACTATCCGAAGTTTGTCACAATAATCCGAAGTTCGTCACAATAATCCGAAGTTTGTCACATTTATCCGAATTTCGTCACGTCACTATCCGAATTTCGTCACAATTATCCGAATTTAATCACGTCACTATCCGAAGTTCGTCACAATAATCCGAAGTTCGTCACAATAATCCGAAGTCCGTCACATTTATCCGAATTTCGTCACGTCACTATCCGAATTTCGTCACAATTATCCGAATTTTATCACGTCACTATCCGAAGTTTATCACGTCACTATCCGAATTTCGTCACAATAATCCGAAGTTCGTCACAATAATCCGAAGTTTGTCACATTTATCCGAATTTCGTCACGTCACTATCCGAAATTCGTCACAATTATCCGAATTTAATCACGTCACTTTCCGAAGTTCGTCACGTCACTATCCGAAGTTCGTTACAATTATCCGAATTTCGTCACAATCATCCGAAGTTCATTTCATTTCATTTCATTTTATATTTCATATTTCATATTTCATATTTCATATTTCATATTTCATATTTCATATTTCATATTTCATATTTCATATTTCATATTTCATATTTCATATTTCATATTTCATATTTCATATTTCATATTTCATATTTCATATTTCATATTTCATATTTCATATTTTATTTCATTTAATTTCATTTCATACTTCATATTTCATATTTCATATTTCATATTTCATATTTCATATTTCATATTTCATATTTCATATTTCATATTTCATATTTCATATTTCATATTTCATATTTCATATTTCATATTTCATATTTCATATTTCATATTTCATATTTCATATTTCATATTTCATATTTCATTTCATTTCACTTCATTTCATTTCATTTCATTTCATTTTATTTCATTTAATTTCATTTCATTTCATTTCATTTTATTTCACCTCATTATCCGAATGTCATCACGTCAATATCCGAATTTCATTACGTCAAAATCCGAAATTTGTCACAATAATCTGAAGTTTGTCACGTCACTATCTGAAATTCGTCACAATAATCCGAAGTTCGTCACGTCACTATCCGAAGTTCGTCACGATAATCGGAAGTTCGTCACGTCATTTTCCGAAGTTTGTCACAGCACTATCCGAAGTTCGTCACGTCATTTTCCGAAGTTCGTCACAGCACTATCCGTAGTTCGTCACGTCACTATCCGAAGTTTGTCACAATAATCCGAATTTCGTCACCTCACTATCCGAAGTTCGTCACGTCATAATCCGAAGTTCGTCACGTCACTTACCGAATTTCGTCACAATAATCCGAAGTTTATCACGTCACTATCCGAAGTTTGTCACAATAATCCGAAGTTCGTCACAATAATCCGAAGTTTGTCACATTTATCCGAATTTCGTCACGTCACTATCCGAAGTTTGTCACAATAATCCGAATTTCGTCACCTCACTATCCGAAGTTCGTCACGTCATAATCTGAAGTTCGTCACGTCACTTACCGAATTTCGTCACAATAATCCGAAGTTTATCACGTCACTATCCGAAGTTTGTCACAATAATCCGAAGTTCGTCACAATAATCCGAAGTTTGTCACATTTATCCGAATTTCGTCACGTCACTATCCGAATTTCTTTACAATTATCCGAATTTAATCACTTCACTATCCGAAGTTCGTCACAATAATCCGAAGTTCGTCACAATTATCCGAATTTTATCACGTCACTATCCGAAGTTTATCACGTCACTATCCGAATTTCGTCACAATAATCCGAAGTTCGTCACAATAATCCGAAGATCTTCACGTCACTATCCGAAGTTCGTCACGATAATCGGAAGTTCGTCACGTCATTTTCTGAAGTTTGTCACAGCACTATCCGAAGTTCGTCACGTAATTTTCCGAAGTTCGTCACAGCATTATCCGTAGTTCGTCACGTCACTATCCGAAGTTTGTCACAATAATCCGAATTTCGTCACCTCACTATCCGAAGTTCGTCACGTCATAATCCGAAGTTCGTCACGTCACTTACCGAATTTCGTCACAATAATCCGAAGTTTATCACGTCACTATCCGAAGTTTGTCACAATAATCCGAAGTTCGTCACAATAATCCGAAGATTGTCACATTTATCCGAATTTCGTCACGTCACTATCCGAATTTCGTCACAATTATCCGAATATAATCACTTCACTATCCGAAGTTCGTCACAATAATCCGAAGTCCGTCACATTTATCCGAATTTCGTCACGTCACTATCCGAATTTCGTCACAATAATCTGAAGTTCGTCACAATAATCCGAAGTTTGTCACATTTATCCGAATTTCGTCACGTCACTATCCAAATTTCGTCACAGTTATCCGAATTTAATCACGTCACTATCCGAAGTTCGTCACAATAATCCGAAGTTCGTCACAATAATCCGAAGTTCGTCACATTTATCCGAATTTCGTCACGTCACTATCCGAATTTCGTCACAATTATTCGAATTTTATCACGTCACTATCCGAAGTTCGTCACAATAATCCGAAGTTTGTCACAATAATCCGAAGTCCGTCACATTTATCCGAATTTCGTCACGTCACTACCCGAATTTCGTCACAATTATCCGAAATTTATCACGTCACTATCCGAAGTTTATCACGTCACTATCCGAATTTCGTCACAATAATCCGAAGTTCGTCACAATAATCCGAAGTTTGTCACATTTATCCGAAGTACGTCACGATAATCGGAAGTTCGTCACGTCATTTTCCGAAGTTTGTCACAGCACTATCTGAAGTTCGTCACGTCATTTTCCGAAGTTTGTCACAGCACTATCCGTAGTTCGTCACGTCACTATCCGAAGTTTGTCACAATAATCCGAATTTCGTCACAATAATCCGAAGTTCGTCACAATAATCCGAAGTTCGTCACGTCACTATCCGAAGTTCGTCACGATAATCGGAAGTTCGTCACGTCATTTTCCGAAGTTTGTCACAGCACTATCCGAAGTTCGTCACGTCATTTTCCGAAGTTCGTCACAGCACTATCCGTAGTTCGTCACGTCACTATCCGAAGTTTGTCACAATAATCCGAATTTCGTCACCTCACTATCCGAAGTTCGTCACGTCATAATCCGAAGTTCGTCACGTCACTCACCGAATTTCGTCACAATAATCCGAAGTTTATCACGTCACTATCCGAAGTTTGTCACAATAATCCGAAGTTCGTCACAATAATTCGAAGTTTGTCACTTTTATCCGAATTTCGTCACGTCACTATCCGAAGTTTGTCACAATAATCCGAATTTCGTCACCTCACTATCCGAAGTTCGTCACGTCATAATCCGAAGTCCGTCACGTCACTTACCGAATTTCGTCACAATAATCCGAAGTTTATCACGTCACTATCCGAAGTTTGTCACAATAATCCGAAGTTCGTCACAATAATCCGAAGTTTGTCACATTTATCCGAATTTCGTCACGTCACTATCCGAATTTCGTCACAATTATCCGAATTTAATCACTTCACTATCCAAAGTTCGTCACAATAATCCGAAGTTCGTCACAATTATCCGAATTTTATCACGTCACTATCCGAAGTTTATCACGTCACTATCCGAATTTCGTCACAATAATCCGAAGTTCGTCACAATAATCCGAAGATCGTCACGTCACTATCCGAAGTTCGTCACGATAATCGGAAGTTCGTCACGTCATTTTCTGAAGTTTGTCACAGCACTATCCGAAGTTCGTCACGTAATTTTCCGAAGTTCGTCACAGCATTATTCGTTGTTCGTCACGTCACTATCCGAAGTTTGTCACAATAATCCGAATTTCGTCACCTCACTATCCGAAGTTCGTCACGTCATAATCCGAAGTTCGTCACGTCACTTACCGAATTTCGTCACAATAATCCGAAGTTTATCACGTCACTATCCGAAGTTTGTCACAATAATCCGAAGTTCGTCACAATAATCCGAAGTTTGTCACATTTATCCGAATTTCGTCACGTCACTATCTGAATTTCGTCACAATTATCCGAATTTAATCACTTCACTATCCGAAGTTCGTCACAATAATCCGAAGTTCGTCACAATAATCCGAAGTCCGTCACATTTATCCGAATTTCGTCACTTTCCGAAGTTCGTCACGTCACTATCCGAAGATCGTTACAATTATCCGAATTTCGTCACAATCATCCGAAGTTCATTTCATTTCATTTCATTTCATATTTCATATTTCATATTTCATATTTCATATTTCATATTTCATATATCATATTTCATATTTCATATTTCATATTTCATATTTCATATTTCATATTTCATATTTCATATTTCATATTTCATATTTCATATTTCATATTTCATATTTCATATTTCATATTTCATATTTCATATTTCATATTTCATATTTCATATTTCATATTTCATATTTCATATTTCATATTTCATATTTCATATTTCATATTTCATATTTCATATTTCATATTTCATATTTCATATTTCATATTTCATATTTCATATTTCATATTTCATATTTCATATTTCATATTTCATATTTCATATTTCATATTTCATATTTCATATTTCATATTTCATATTTCATATTTCATATTTCATATTTCATATTTCATATTTCATATTTCATTTCATTTCACTTCATTTCATTTCATTTCATTTAATTTCATTTTATTTCATTTCATTTTATTTCACGTCATTATCCGAATTTCAACACGTCAATATCCGAATTTCATTACGTCAAAATCCGAAATTCGTCACAATAATCCGAAGTTCGTCACGTCACTATCTGAAATTCGTCACAATAATCCGAAGTTCGTCACGTCACTATCCGAAGTTCGTCACGTCACTATCCGAAATTCGTCACAATAATCCGAAGTTCGTCACGTCACTATCCGAAGTTCGTCACGATAATCGGAAGTTCGTCAGGTCATTTTCCGAAGTTTGTCACAGCACTATCCGAAGTTCGTCACGTCATTTTCCGAAGTTCGTATTTCATATTTCATATTTCATATTTCATATTTCATATTTCATATTTCATATTTCATATTTCATATTTCATATTTCATATTTCATATTTCATATTTCATATTTCATATTTCATATTTCATATTTCATATTTCATATTTCATTTTTCATATTGCATATTTCATATTTCATATTTCATATTTCATATTTCATATTTCATATTTCATATTTCATATTTCATATTTCATATTTCATATTTCATTTTTCATTTTTCATATTTCATATTTCATATTTCATATTTCATATTTCATTTCATTTCACTTCATTTCATTTAATTTCATTTCATTTTATTTCATTTAATTTCATTTCATTTTATTTCATTTTATTTCACCTCATTATCCGAATGTCATCACGTCAATATCCGAATTTCATTACGTCAAAATCCGAAATTTGTCACAATAATCTGAAGTTTGTCACGTCACTATCCGAAGTTCGTCACGTCACTATCCGAAATTCGTCACAATAATCCGAAGTTCGTCACGTCACTATCCGAAGTTCGTCACGATAATCGGAAGTTCGTCACGTCATTTTCCGAAGTTTGTCACAGCACTATCCGAAGTTCGTCACGTCATTTTCCGAAGTTCGTCACAGCACTATCCGTAGTTCGTCACGTCACTATCCGAAGTTTGTCACAATAATCCGAAGTTCGTCACGATAATCGGAAGTTCGTCACGTCATTTTCCGAAGTTTGTCACAGCACTATCCGAAGTTCGTCACGTCATTTTCCGAAGTTCGTCACAGCACTATCCGTAGTTCGTCACGTCACTATCCGAAGTTTGTCACAATAATCCGAATTTCGTCACCTCACTATCCGAAGTTTGTCTTAATAATCCGAAGTTCGTCACAATAATCCGAAGTTTGTCACATTTATCCGAATTTCGTCACGTCACTATCCGAATTTCGTCACAATTATCCGAATTTAATCACTTCACTATCCGAAGTTCGTCACAATAATCCGAAGTTCGTCACAATAATCCGAAGTCCGTCACATTTATCCGAATTGCGTCACGTCACTATCCGAATTTCGTCACAATTATCCGAATTTTATCACGTCACTATCCGAAGTTTATCACGTCACTATCCGAATTTCGTCACAATAATCTGAAGTTTATCACGTCACTATCCGAAGTTTGTCACAATAATCCGAAGTTCGTCACAATAATTCGAAGTTTGTCACTTTTATCCGAATTTCGTCACGTCACTATCCGAAGTTTGTCACAATAATCCGAATTTCGTCACCTCACTATCCGAAGTTCGTCACGTCATAATCCGAAGTCCGTCACGTCACTTACCGAATTTCGTCACAATAATCCGAAGTTTATCACGTCACTATCCGAAGTTTGTCACAATAATCCGAAGTTCGTCACAATAATCCGAAGTTTGTCACATTTATCCGAATTTCGTCACGTCACTATCCGAATTTCGTCACAATTATCCGAATTTAATCACTTCACTATCCGAAGTTCGTCACAATAATCCGAAGTTCGTCACAATTATCCGAATTTTATCACGTCACTATCCGAAGTTTATCACGTCACTATCCGAATTTCGTCACAATAATCCGAAGTTCGTCACAATAATCCGAAGATCGTCACGTCACTATCCGAAGTTCGTCACGTCATTTTCTGAAGTTTGTCACAGCACTATCCGAAGTTCGTCACGTAATTTTCCGAAGTTCGTCACAGCATTATTTGTAGTTCGTCACGTCACTATCCGAAGTTTGTCACAATAATCCGAATTTCGTCACCTCACTATCCGAAGTTCGTCACGTCATAATCCGAAGTTCGTCACGTCACTTACCGAATTTCGTCACAATAATCCGAAGTTTATCACGTCACTATCCGAAGTTTGTCACAATAATCCGAAGTTCGTCACAATAATCCGAAGTTTGTCACAGCACTATCCGAAGTTCGTCACGTCATTTTCCGAAGTTCGTCACAGCACTATCCGTAGTTCGTCACGTCACTATCCGAAGTTTGTCACAATAATCCGAAGTTCGTCACGATAGTCGGAAGTTCGTCACGTCATTTTCCGAAGTTTGTCACAGCACTATCCGAAGTTCGTCACGTCATTTTCCGAAGTTCGTCACAGCACTATCCGTAGTTCGTCACGTCACTATCCGAAGTTTGTCACAATAATCCGAATTTCGTCACCTCACTATCCGAAGTTTGTCACAATAATCCGAAGTTCGTCACAATAATCCGAAGTTTGTCACATTTATCCGAATTTCGTCACGTCACTATCCGAATTTCATCACAATTATCCGAATTTAATCACTTCACTATCCGAAGTTCGTCACAATAATCCGAAGTTCGTCACAATAATCCGAAGTCCGTCACATTTATCCGAATTTCGTCACGTCACTATCCGAATTTCGTCACAATTATCCGAATTTTATCACGTCACTATCCGAAGTTTATCACGTCACTATCCGAATTTCGTCACAATAATCTGAAGTTCGTCACAATAATCCGAAGTTTGTCACATTTATCCGAATTTCGTCACGTCACTATCCAAATTTCGTCACAGTTATCCGAATTTAATCACGTCACTATCCGAAGTTCGTCACAATAATCCGAAGTTCGTCACAATAATCCGAAGTTCGTCACATTTATCCGAATTTCGTCACGTCACTATCCGAATTTCGTCACAATTATTCGAATTTAATCACCTCACTATCCGAAGTTCGTCACGTCATAATCCGAAGTTCGTCACAATAATCCGAAGTCCGTCACATTTATCCGAATTTCGTCACGTCACTACCCGAATTTCGTCACAATTATCCGAAATTTATCACGTCACTATCCGAAGTTTATCACGTCACTATCCGAATTTCGTCACAATAATCCGAAGTTCGTCACAATAATCCGAAGTTTGTCACATTTATTCGAATTTCGTCACGTCACTATCCAAATTTCGTCACAATTATCCGAATTTAATCACGTCACTATCCGAAGTTCGTCACAATAATCCGAAGTTCGTCACGTCACTTACCGAATTTCGTCACAATAATCCGAAGTTTATCACGTCACTATCCGAAGTTTGTCACAATAATCCGAAGTTCGTCACAATAATCCGAAGTTTGTCACATTTATCCGAATTTCGTCACGTCACTATCCGAATTTCGTCACAATTATCCGAATTTAATCACGTCACTATCCGAAGTTCGTCACAATAATCCGAAGTTCGTCACAATAATCCGAAGTCCGTCACATTTATCCGAATTTCGTCACGTCACTATCCGAATTTCGTCACAATTATCCGAATTTTATCACGTCACTATCCGAAGTTTATCACGTCACTATCCGAATTTCGTCACAATAATCCGAAGTTCGTCACAATAATCCGAAGTTTGTCACATTTATCCGAATTTCGTCACGTCACTATCCGAAATTCGTCACAATTATCCGAATTTAATCACGTCACTTTCCGAAGTTCGTCACGTCACTATCCGAAGTTCGTTACAATTATCCGAATTTCGTCACAATCATCCGAAGTTCATTTCATTTCATTTCATTTCATATTTCATATTTCATATTTCATATTTCATATTTCATATTTCATATTTCATATTTCATATTTCATATTTCATATTTCATATTTCATATTTCATATTTCATATTTCATATTTCATATTTCATATTTCATATTTCATATTTCATATTTCATATTTCATATTTCATATTTCATATTTCATATTTCATATTTCATATTTCATATTTCATATTTCATATTTCATATTTCATATTTCATATTTCATATTTCATATTTCATATTTCATATTTCATATTTCATATTTCATATTTCATATTTCATATTTCATATTTCATATTTCATATTTCATATTTCATATTTCATATTTCATATTTCATATTTCATATTTCATATTTCATATTTCATATTTCATATTTCATATTTCATATTTCATATTTCATTTCATTTCACTTCATTTCATTTCATTTCATTTCATTTTATTTCATTTAATTTCATTTCATTTCATTTCATTTCATTTCATTTTATTTCACCTCATTATCCGAATGTCATCACGTCAATATCCGAATTTCATTACGTCAAAATCCGAAATTTGTCACAATAATCTGAAGTTTGTCACGTCACTATCTGAAATTCGTCACAATAATCCGAAGTTCGTCACGTCACTATCCGAAGTTCGTCACGTCACTATCCGAAATTCGTCACAATAATCCGAAGTTCGTCACGTCACTATCCGAAGTTCGTCACGATAATCGGAAGTTCGTCACGTCATTTTCCGAAGTTTGTCACAGCACTATCCGAAGTTCGTCACGTCATTTTCCGAAGTTCGTCACAGCACTATCCGTAGTTCGTCACGTCACTATCCGAAGTTTGTCACAATAATCCGAATTTCGTCACCTCACTATCCGAAGTTCGTCACGTCATAATCCGAAGTTCGTCACGTCACTTACCGAATTTCGTCACAATAATCCGAAGTTTATCACGTCACTATCCGAAGTTTGTCACAATAATCCGAAGTTCGTCACAATAATCCGAAGTTTGTCACATTTATCCGAATTTCGTCACGTCACTATCCGAATTTCTTAACAGTTATCCGAATTTAATCACTTTACTATCCGAAGTTCGTCACAATAATCCGAAGTTCGTCACAATTATCCGAATTTTATCACGTCACTATCCGAAGTTTATCACGTCACTATCCGAATTTCGTCACAATAATCCGAAGTTCGTCACAATAATCCGAAGATCGTCACGTCACTATCCGAAGTTCGTCACGATAATCGGAAGTTCGTCACGTCATTTTCTGAAGTTTGTCACAGCACTATCCGAAGTTCGTCACGTAATTTTCCGAAGTTCGTCACAGCATTATCCGTAGTTCGTCACGTCACTATCCGAAGTTTGTCACAATAATCCGAATTTCGTCACCTCACTATCCGAAGTTCGTCACGTCATAATCCGAAGTTCGTCACGTCACTTACCGAATTTCGTCACAATAATCCGAAGTTTATCACGTCACTATCCGAAGTTTGTCACAATAATCCGAAGTTCGTCACAATAATCCGAAGTTTGTCACAATTATCCGAATTTAATTACTTCACTATCCGAAGTTCGTCACAATAATCTGAAGTTCGTCACAATAATCCGAAGTCCGTCACATTTATCCGAATTTCGTCACGTCACTATCCGAATTTCGTCACAATTATCCGAATTTTATCACGTCACTATCCGAAGTTTATCACGTCACTATCCGAATTTCGTCACAATAATCTGAAGTTCGTCACAATAATCCGAAGTTTGTCACATTTATCCGAATTTCGTCACGTCACTATCCAAATTACGTCACAGTTATCCGAATTTAATCACGTCACTATCCGAAGTTCGTCACAATAATCCGAAGTTCGTCACAATAATCCGAAGTTCGTCACATTTATCCGAATTTCGTCACGTCACTATCCGAATTTCGTCACAATTATTCGAATTTAATCACGTCACTATCCGAAGTTCGTCACAATAATCCGAAGTTCGTCACAATAATCCGAAGTCCGTCACATTTATCCGAATTTCGTCACGTCACTACCCGAATTTCGTCACAATCATCCGAAATTTATCACGTCACTTTACGAAGTTTATCACGTCACTATCCGAATTTCGTCACAATAATCCGAAGTTCGTCACAATAATCCGAAGTTTGTCACATTTATCCGAATTTCGTCACGTCACTATCCAAATTTCGTCACAATTATCCGAATTTAATCACGTCACTATCCGAAGTTCGTCACAATAATCCGAAGTTCGTCACGTCACTTACCGAATTTCGTCACAATAATCCGAAGTTTATCACGTCACTATCCGAAGTTTGTCACAATAATCCGAAGTTCGTCACAATAATCCGAAGTTTGTCACATTTATCCGAATTTCGTCACGTCACTATCCGAATTTCGTCACAATTATCCGAATTTAATCACGTCACTATCCGAAGTTCGTCACAATAATCCGAAGTTCGTCACAATAATCCGAAGTCCGTCACATTTATCCGAATTTCGTCACGTCACTATCCGAATTACGTCACAATTATCCGAATTTTATCACGTCACTATCCGAAGTTTATCACGTCACTATCCGAATTTCGTCACAATAATCCGAAGTTCGTCACAATAATCCGAAGTTTGTAACATTTATCCGAAATTCGTCACGTCACTATCCGAAATTCGTCACAATTATCCGAATTTAATCACGTCACTTTCCGAAGTTCGTCACGTCACTATCCGAAGTTCGTTACAATTATCCGAATTTCGTCACAATCATCCGAAGTTCATTTCATATTTCATATTTCATATTTCATATTTCATATTTCATATTTCATATTTCATATTTCATATTTCATATTTCATATTTCATATTTCATATTTCATATTTCATATTTCATATTTCATATTTAATATTTCATATTTCATATTTCATATTTCATATTTCATATTTCATATTTCATATTTCATATTTCATATTTCATATTTTATATTTCATATTTCATATTTCATATTTCATATTTCATATTTCATATTTCATATTTCATATTTCATATTTCATATTTCATATTTCATATTTCATATTTCATATTTCATATTTCATATTTCATATTTCATATTTCATTTCATATCACTTCATTTCATTTTATTTCATTTCATTTTATTTCATTTAATTTCATTTCATTTCATTTCATTTCATTTTATTTCACCTCATTATCCGAATGTCATCACGTCAATATCCGAATTTCATTACGTCAAAATCCGAAATTTGTCACAATAATCTGAAGTTTGTCACGTCACTATCTGAAATTCGTCACAATAATCCGAAGTTCGTCACGTCACTATCCGAAGTTCGTCACAATAATCCGAAGTTTGTCACATTTATCCGAATTTCGTCACGTCACTATCCGAATTTCGTCACAATTATCCGAATTTAATCACGTCACTATCCGAAGTTCGTCACAATAATCCGAAGTTCGTCACGTCACTTACCGAATTTCGTCACAATAATCCGAAGTTTATCACGTCACTATCCGAAGTTTGTCACAATAATCCGAAGTTCGTCACAATAATCCGAAGTTTGTCACATTTATCCGAATTTCGTCACGTCACTATCCAAATTACGTCACAGTTATCCGAATTTAATCACGTCACTATCCGAAGTTCGTCACAATAATCCGAAGTTCGTCACAATAATCCGAAGTTCGTCACATTTATCCGAATTTCGTCACGTCACTATCCGAATTTCGTCACAATTATTCGAATTTAATCACGTCACTATCCGAAGTTCGTCACAATAATCCGAAGTTCGTCACAATAATCCGAAGTCCGTCACATTTATCCGAATTTCGTCACGTCACTACCCGAATTTCGTCACAATCATCCGAAATTTATCACGTCACTTTACGAAGTTTATCACGTCACTATCCGAATTTCGTCACAATAATCCGAAGTTCGTCACAATAATCCGAAGTTTGTCACATTTATCCGAATTTCGTCACGTCACTATCCGAATTTCGTCACAATTATCCGAATTTAATCACGTCACTATCCGAAGTTCGTCACAATAATCCGAAGTTCGTCACGTCACTTACCGAATTTCGTCACAATAATCCGAAGTTTATCACGTCACTATCCGAAGTTTGTCACAATAATCCGAAGTTCGTCACAATAATCCGAAGTTTGTCACATTTATCCGAATTTCGTCACGTCACTATCCGAATTTCGTCACAATTATCCGAATTTAATCACGTCACTATCCGAAGTTCGTCACAATAATCCGAAGTTCGTCACAATAATAATAATAATAATAATAATAATAATAATAATAATTTATTTGCATCAAGTTTAACATTTTATAAAAAATACATGGTAGTGCATACAATTTAAAGAGACTAAACAATAATGTGGTGACACCAGCATCCTTGCTAAGTTGCTGAGTCAACTTGTGTTAAAGATGCTGGTATAATAATCCGAAGTCCGTCACATTTATCCGAATTTCGTCACGTCACTATCCGAATTACGTCACAATTATCCGAATTTTATCACGTCACTATCCGAAGTTTATCACGTCACTATCCGAATTTCGTCACAATAATCCGAAGTTCGTCACAATAATCCGAAGTTTGTAACATTTATCCGAAATTCGTCACGTCACTATCCGAAATTCGTCACAATTATCCGAATTTAATCACGTCACTTTCCGAAGTTCGTCACGTCACTATCCGAAGTTCGTTACAATTATCCGAATTTCGTCACAATCATCCGAAGTTCATTTCATATTTCATATTTCATATTTCATATTTCATATTTCATATTTCATATTTCATATTTCATATTTCATATTTCATATTTCATATTTCATATTTCATATTTCATATTTCATATTTCATATTTCATATTTAATATTTCATATTTCATATTTCATATTTCATATTTCATATTTCATATTTCATATTTCATATTTCATATTTCATATTTCATATTTCATATTTCATATTTCATATTTCATATTTCATATTTCATATTTCATATTTCATATTTCATATTTCATATTTCATATTTCATATTTCATATTTCATTTCATATCACTTCATTTCATTTTATATCATTTCATTTTATTTCATTTAATTTCATTTCATTTCATTTCATTTCATTTTATTTCACCTCATTATCCGAATGTCATCACGTCAATATCCGAATTTCATTACGTCAAAATCCGAAATTTGTCACAATAATCTGAAGTTTGTCACGTCACTATCTGAAATTCGTCACAATAATCCGAAGTTCGTCACGTCACTATCCGAAGTTCGTCACAATAATCCGAAGTTTGTCACATTTATCCGAATTTCGTCACGTCACTATCCGAATTTCGTCACAATTATCCGAATTTAATCACGTCACTATCCGAAGTTCGTCACAATAATCCGAAGTTCGTCACGTCACTTACCGAATTTCTTCACAATAATCCGAAGTTTATCACGTCACTATCCGAAGTTTGTCACAATAATCCGAAGTTCGTCACAATAATCCGAAGTTTGTCACATTTATCCGAAAATCGTCACGTCACTATCCGAATTTCGTCACAATTATCCGAATTTAATCACGTCACTATCCGAAGTTCGTCACAATAATCCGAAGTTCGTCACAATAATCCGAAGTCCGTCACATTTATCCGAATTTCGTCACCTCAATATTCGAAGTTCGTCACGTCATAATCCGAAGTTCGTCACGTCACTTACCGAATTTCGTCACAATAATCCGAAGTTTACCACGTCACTATCCGAAGTTTGTCACAATAATCCGAAGTTCGTCACAATAATCCGAAGTTTGTCACATTTATCCGAATTTCGTCACGTCACTATCTGAATTTCGTCACAATTATCCGAATTTAATCACTTCACTATCCGAATTTCGTCACAATAATCCGAAGTTCGTCACAATTATCCAAATTTTATCACGTCACTATCCGAAGTTTATCACGTCACTATCCGAATTTCGTCACAATAATCCGAAGTTCGTCACAATAATCCGAAGATCGTCACGTCACTATCCGAAGTTCGTCACGATAATCGGAAGTTCGTCACGTCATTTTCTGAAGTTTGTCACAGCACTATCCGAAGTTCGTCACGTAATTTTCCGAAGTTCGTCACAGCATTATCCGTAGTTCGTCACGTCACTATCCGAAGTTTGTCACAATAATCCGAATTTCGTCACCTCACTATCCGAAGTTCGTCACGTCATAATCCGAAGTTCGTCACGTCACTTACCGAATTTCGTCACAATAATCCGAAGTTTATCACGTCACTATCCGAAGTTTGTCACAATAATCCGAAGTTCGTCACAATAATCCGAAGTTTGTCACATTTATCCGAATTTCGTCACGTCACTATCCGAATTTCGTCACAATTATCCGAATTTAATAACTTCACTATCCGAAGTTCGTCACAATAATCTGAAGTTCGTCACAATAATCCGAAGTCCGTCACATTTATCCGAATTTCGTCACGTCACTATCCGAATTTCGTCACAATTATCCGAATTTTATCACGTCACTATCCGAAGTTTATCACGTCACTATCCGAATTTCGTCACAATAATCTGAAGTTCGTCACAATAATCCGAAGTTTGTCACATTTATCCGAATTTCGTCACGTCACTATCCAAATTACGTCACAGTTATCCGAATTTAATCACGTCACTATCCGAAGTTCGTCACAATAATCCGAAGTTCGTCACAATAATCCGAAGTTCGTCACATTTATCCGAATTTCGTCACGTCACTATCCGAATTCCGTCACAATTATTCGAATTTAATCACGTCACTATCCGAAGTTCGTCACAATAATCCGAAGTTCGTCACAATAATCCGAAGTCCGTCACATTTATCCGAATTTTGTCACGTCACTACCCGAATTTCGTCACAATCATCCGAAATTTATCACGTCACTTTACGAAGTTTATCACGTCACTATCCGAATTTCGTCACAATAATTCGAAGTTCGTCACAATAATCCGAAGTTCGTCACATTTATCCTAATTTCGTCACGTCACTATCCGAAGTTCGTCACAAAAATCCGAAGTTCGTCACGTCACTTACCGAATTTCGTCACAATAATCCGAAGTTTATCACGTCACTATCCGAAGTTTGTCACAATAATCCGAAGTTCGTCACAATAATCCGAAGTTTGTCACATTTATCCGAATTTCGTCACGTCACTATCCGAATTTCGTCACAATTATCCGAATTTAATCACGTCACTATCCGAAGTTCGTCACAATAATCCGAAGTTCGTCACAATAATCCGAAGTCCGTCACATTTATCCGAATTTCGTCACGTCACTATCCGAATTTCGTCACAATTATCCGAATTTTATCACGTCACTACCGAAGTTTATCACGTCACTATCCGAATTTCGTCACAATAATCTGAAGTTCGTCACAATAATCCGAAGTTCGTCACAATAATCCGAAGTTTGTCACATTTATCCGAATTTCGCCACGTCACTATCCAAATTTCGTCACAGTTATCCGAATTTAATCACGTCACTATCCGAAGTTCGTCACAATAATTCGAAGTTCGTCACAATAATCCGAAGTTCGTCACATTTATCCAAATTTCGTCACGTCACTATCCGAATTTCGTCACAATTATTCGAATTTAATCACGTCACTATCCGAAGTTCGTCACAATAATCCGAAGTTCGTCACAATAATCCGAAGTCCGTCACATTTATCCGAATTTCGTCACGTCACTACCCGAATTTCGTCACAATTATCCGAAATTTATCACGTCACTATCCGAAGTTTATCACGTCACTATCCGAATTTCGTCACAATAATCCGAAGTTCGTCACAATAATCCGAAGTTTGTCACATTTATTCGAATTTCGTCACGTCACTATCCAAATTTCGTCACAATTATCCGAATTTAATCACGTCACTATCCGAAGTTCGTCACAATAATCCGAAGTTCGTCACGTCACTTACCGAATTTCGTCACAATAATCCGAAGTTTATCACGTCACTATCCGAAGTTTGTCACAATAATCCGAAGTTCGTCACAATAATCCGAAGTTTGTCACATTTATCCGAATTTCGTCACGTCACTATCCGAATTTCGTCACAATTATCCGAATTTAATCACGTCACTATCCGAAGTTCGTCACAATAATCCGAAGTTCGTCACAATAATCCGAAGTCCGTCACATTTATCCGAATTTCGTCACCTCAATATCCGAAGTTCGTCACGTCATAATCCGAAGTTCGTCACGTCACTTACCGAATTTCGTCACAATAATCCGAAGTTTACCACGTCACTATCCGAAGTTTGTCACAATAATCCGAAGTTCGTCACAATAATCCGAAGTTTGTCACATTTATCCGAATTTCGTCACGTCACTATCTGAATTTCGTCACAATTATCCGAATTTAATCACTTCACTATCCGAATTTCGTCACAATAATCCGAAGTTCGTCACAATTATCCAAATTTTATCACGTCACTATCCGAAGTTTATCACGTCACTATCCGAATTTCGTCACAATAATCCGAAGTTCGTCACAATAATCCGAAGATCGTCACGTCACTATCCGAAGTTCGTCACGATAATCGGAAGTTCGTCACGTCATTTTCTGAAGTTTGTCACAGCACTATCCGAAGTTCGTCACGTAATTTTCCGAAGTTCGTCACAGCATTATCCGTAGTTCGTCACGTCACTATCCGAAGTTTGTCACAATAATCCGAATTTCGTCACCTCACTATCCGAAGTTCGTCACGTCATAATCCGAAGTTCGTCACGTCACTTACCGAATTTCGTCACAATAATCCGAAGTTTATCACGTCACTACCGAAGTTTGTCACAATAATCCGAAGTTCGTCACAATAATCCGAAGTTTGTCACATTTATCCGAATTTCGTCACGTCACTATCCGAATTTCGTCACAATTATCCGAATTTAATTACTTCACTATCCGAAGTTCGTCACAATAATCTGAAGTTCGTCACAATAATCCGAAGTCCGTCACATTTATCCGAATTTCGTCACGTCACTATCCGAATTTCGTCACAATTATCCGAATTTTATCACGTCACTATCCGAAGTTTATCACGTCACTATCCGAATTTCGTCACAATAATCTGAAGTTCGTCACAATAATCCGAAGTTTGTCACATTTATCCGAATTTCGTCACGTCACTATCCAAATTACGTCACAGTTATCCGAATTTAATCACGTCACTATCCGAAGTTCGTCACAATAATCCGAAGTTCGTCACAATAATCCGAAGTTCGTCACATTTATCCGAATTTCGTCACGTCACTATCCGAATTTCGTCACAATTATTCGAATTTAATCACGTCACTATCCGAAGTTCGTCACAATAATCCGAAGTTCGTCACAATAATCCGAAGTCCGTCACATTTATCCGAATTTTGTCACGTCACTACCCGAATTTCGTCACAATCATCCGAAATTTATCACGTCACTTTACGAAGTTTATCACGTCACTATCCGAATTTCGTCACAATAATTCGAAGTTCGTCACAATAATCCGAAGTTCGTCACATTTATCCAAATTTCGTCACGTCACTATCCGAAGTTCGTCACAAAAATCCGAAGTTCGTCACGTCACTTACCGAATTTCGTCACAATAATCCGAAGTTTATCACGTCACTATCCGAAGTTTGTCACAATAATCCGAAGTTCGTCACAATAATCCGAAGTTTGTCACATTTATCCGAATTTCGTCACGTCACTATCCGAATTTCGTCACAATTATCCGAATTTAATCACGTCACTATCCGAAGTTCGTCACAATAATCCGAAGTTCGTCACAATAATCCGAAGTCCGTCACATTTATCCGAATTTCGTCACGTCACTATCCGAATTTCGTCACAATTATCCGAATTTTATCACGTCACTACCGAAGTTTATCACGTCACTATCCGAATTTCGTCACAATAATCTGAAGTTCGTCACAATAATCCGAAGTTTGTCACATTTATCCGAATTTCGCCACGTCACTATCCAAATTTCGTCACAGTTATCCGAATTTAATCACGTCACTATCCGAAGTTCGTCACAATAATTCGAAGTTCGTCACAATAATCCGAAGTTCGTCACATTTATCCAAATTTCGTCACGTCACTATCCGAATTTCGTCACAATTATTCGAATTTAATCACGTCACTATCCGAAGTTCGTCACAATAATCCGAAGTTCGTCACAATAATCCGAAGTCCGTCACATTTATCCGAATTTCGTCACGTCACTACCCGAATTTCGTCACAATTATCCGAAATTTATCACGTCACTATCCGAAGTTTATCACGTCACTATCCGAATTTCGTCACAATAATCCGAAGTTCGTCACAATAATCCGAAGTTTGTCACATTTATTCGAATTTCGTCACGTCACTATCCAAATTTCGTCACAATTATCCGAATTTAATCACGTCACTATCCGAAGTTCGTCACAATAATCCGAAGTTCGTCACGTCACTTACCGAATTTCGTCACAATAATCCGAAGTTTATCACGTCACTATCCGAAGTTTGTCACAATAATCCGAAGTTCGTCACAATAATCCGAAGTTTGTCACATTTATCCGAATTTCGTCACGTCACTATCCGAATTTCGTCACAATTATCCGAATTTAATCACGTCACTATCCGAAGTTCGTCACAATAATCCGAAGTTCGTCACAATAATCCGAAGTCCGTCACATTTATCCGAATTTCGTCACGTCACTATCCGAATTTCGTCACAATTATCCGAATTTTATCACGTCACTATCCGAAGTTTATCACGTCACTATCCGAATTTCGTCACAATAATCCGAAGTTTGTCACAATAATCCGAAGTTTGTCACATTTATCCGAATTTCGTCACGTCACTATCCGAAATTCGTCACAATTATCCGAATTTAATCACGTCACTTTCCGAAGTTCGTCACGTCACTATCCGAAGTTCGTTACAATTATCCGAATTTCGTCACAATCATCCGAAGTTCATTTCATTTCATTTCATTTCATATTTCATATTTCATATTTCATATTTCATATTTCATATTTCATATTTCATATTTCATATTTCATATTTCATATTTCATATTTCATATTTCATATTTCATATTTCATATTTCATATTTCATATTTCATATTTCATATTTCATATTTCATATTTCATATTTCATATTTCATATTTCATATTTCATATTTCATATTTCATATTTCATATTTAATAGTTCATTTTTCATATTTCATATTTCATATTTCATATTTCATATTTCATATTTCATATTTCATATTTCATATTTCATATTTCATATTTCATATTTCATATTTCATATTTCATATTTCATATTTCATATTTCATATTTCATATTTCATATTTCATATTTCATATTTCATATTTCATATTTCATATTTCATATTTCATATTTCATATTTCATATTTTATTTCATTTAATTTCATTTCGTACTTCATATTTCATATTTCATATTTCATATTTCATATTTCATATTTCATATTTCATATTTCATATTTCATATTTCATATTTCATATTTCATATTTCATATTTCATATTTATTATTTCATTTCATTTCACTTCATTTCATTTCATTTCATTTCATTTCATTTTATTTCACCTCATTATCCGAATTTCAACACGTCAATATCCGAATTTCATTACGTCAAAATCCGAAATTTGTCACAATAATCCGAAGTTCGTTACGTCACTATCCGAAGTTCGTCACGATAATCCGAAGTTCGTCACGTCACTATCCGAAGTTCGTCACGATAATCGGAAGTTCGTCACGTCATTTTCCGAAGTTTGTCACAGCACTATCCGAAGTTCGTCACGTCATTTTCCGAAGTTCGTCACAGCACTATCCGTAGTTCGTCACGTCACTATCCGAAGTTTGTCACAATAATCCGAATTTCGTCACCTCACTATCCGAAGTTCGTCACGTCATAATCCGAAGTCCGTCACGTCACTTACCGAATTTCGTCACAATAATCCGAAGTTTATCACGTCACTATCCGAAGTTTGTCACAATAATCCGAAGTTCGTCACAATAATCCGAAGTTTGTCACATTTATCCGAATTTCGTCACGTCACTATCCGAATTTCGTCACAATTATCCGAATTTAATCACTTCACTATCCGAAGTTCGTCACGTCATAATCCGAAGTCCGTCACGTCACTTACCGAATTTCGTCACAATAATCCGAAGTTTATCACGTCACTATCCGAAGTTTGTCACAATAATCCGAAGTTCGTCACAATAATCCGAAGTTTGTCACATTTATCCGAATTTCGTCACGTCACTACCCGAATTTCGTCACAATTATCCGAATTTTATCACGTCACTATCCGAAGTTTATCACGTCACTATCCGAATTTCGTCACAATAATCCGAAGTTCGTCACAATAATCCGAAGATCGTCACGTCACTATCCGAAGTTCGTCACGATAATCGGAAGTTCGTCACGTCATTTTCTGAAGTTTGTCACAGCACTATCCGAAGTTCGTCACGTAATTTTCCGAAGTTCGTCACAGCATTATTCGTAGTTCGTCACGTCACTATCCGAAGTTTGTCACAATAATCCGAATTTCGTCACCTCACTATCCGAAGTTCGTCACGTCATAATCCGAAGTTCGTCACGTCACTTACCGAATTTCGTCACAATAATCCGAAGTTTATCACGTCACTATCTAAGTTTGTCACAATAATCCGAAGTTCGTCACGTCACTATCCGAAGTTCGTCACGTCACTATCCGAAATTCGTCACAATAATCCGAAGTTCGTCACGTCACTATCCGAAGTTCGTCACGATAATCGGAAGTTCGTCACGTCATTTTCCGAAGTTTGTCACAGCACTATCCGAAGTTCGTCACGTCATTTTCCGAATTTCATTACGTCAAAATCCGAAATTTGTCACAATAATCTGAAGTTTGTCACGTCACTATCCGAAGTTCGTCACGTCACTATCCGAAATTCGTCACAATAATCCGAAGTTCGTCACGTCACTATCCGAAGTTCGTCACGATAATCGGAAGTTCGTCACTTCATTTTCCGAAGTTTGTCACAGCACTATCCGAAGTTCGTCACGTCATTTTCCGAAGTTCGTCACAGCACTATCCGTAGTTCGTCACGTCACTATCCGAAGTTTGTCACAATAATCCGAAGTTCGTCACGATAATCGGAAGTTCGTCACGTCATTTTCCGAAGTTTGTCACAGCACTATCCGAAGTTCGTCACGTCATTTTCCGAAGTTCGTCACAGCACTATCCGTAGTTCGTCACGTCACTATCCGAAGTTTGTCACAATAATCCGAATTTCGTCACCTCACTATCCGAAGTTTGTCTTAATAATCCGAAGTTCGTCACAATAATCCGAAGTTTGTCACATTTATCCGAATTTCGTCACGTCACTATCCGAATTTCGTCACAATTATCCGAATTTAATCACTTCACTATCCGAAGTTCGTCACAATAATCCGAAGTTCGTCACAATAATCCGAAGTCCGTCACATTTATCCGAATTTCGTCACGTCACTATCCGAATTTCGTCACAATTATCCGAATTTTATCACGTCACTATCCGAATTTCGTCACAATAATCTGAAGTTCGTCACAATAATCCGAAGTTTGTCACATTTATCCGAATTTCGTCACGTCACTATCCAAATTTCGTCACAGTTATCCGAATTTAATCACGTCACTATCCGAAGTTCGTCACAATAATCCGAAGTTCGTCACAATAATCCGAAGTTCGTCACATTTATCCGAATTTCGTCACGTCACTATCCGAATTTCGTCACAATTATTCGAATTTAATCACGTCACTATCCGAAATTCGTCACAATAATCCGAAGTTCGTCACAATAATCCGAAGTCCGTCACATTTATCCGAATTTCGTCACGTCACTACCCGAATTTCGTCACAATTATCCGAAATTTATCACGTCACTATCCGAAGTTTACCACGTCACTATCCGAATTTCGTCACAATAATCCGAAGTTCGTCACAATTATCCGAAGTTTGTCACATTTATCCGAATTTCGTCACGTCACTATCCAAATTTTGTCACAATTATCCGAATTTAATCACGTCACTATCCGAAGTTCGTCACAATTATCCGAAGTTCGTCACGTCACTTACCGAATTTCGTCACAATAATCCGAAGTTTATCACGTCACTATCCGAAGTTTGTCACAATAATCCGAAGTTCGTCACAATAATCCGAAGTTTGTCACATTTATCCGAATTTCGTCACGTCACTATCCGAATTTCGTCACAATTATCCGAATTTAATCACGTCACTATCCGAAGTTCGTCACAATAATCCGAAGTTCGTCACAATAATCCGAAGTCCGTCACATTTATCCGAATTTCGTCACGTCACTATCCGAATTTCGTCACAATTATCCGAATTTTATCACGTCACTATCCGAAGTTTATCACGTCACTATCCGAATTTCGTCACAATAATCCGAAGTTCGTCACAATAATCCGAAGTTTGTCACATTTATCCGAATTTCGTCACGTCACTATCCGAAATTCGTCACAATTATCCAAATTTAATCACGTCACTTTCCGAAGTTCGTCACGTCACTATCCGAAGTTCGTTACAATTATCCGAATTTCGTCACAATCATCCGAAGTTCATTTCATTTCATTTCATTTTATATTTCATATTTCATATTTCATATTTCATATTTCATATTTCATATTTCATATTTCATATTTCATATTTCATATTTCATATTTCATATTTCATATTTCATATTTCATATTTCATATTTCATATTTCATATTTCATATTTCATATTTCATATTTCATATTTCATATTTCATATTTCATATTTCATATTTCATATTTCATATTTCATATTTCATATTTCATATTTCATATTTCATATTTCATATTTCATATTTCATATTTCATATTTCATATTTCATATTTCATATTTCATATTTCATATTTCATATTTCATATTTCATATTTAATAGTTCATATTTTATATTTCATATTTCATATTTCATATTTCATATTTCATATTTCATATTTCATATTTCATATTTCATATTTCATATTTCATATTTCATATTTCATAATTCATATTTCATATTTCATATTTCATATTTCATATTTCATATTTCATATTTCATATTTCATATTTCATATTTCATATTTCATACTTCATATTTCATATTTCATATTTCATATTTCATATTTATACTTCATATTTCATATTTCATATTTCATATTTCATATTTCATATTTCATATTTCATATTTCATATTTCATATTTCATATTTCATATTTCATATTTCATTTCATTTCACTTCATTTCATTTCATTTCATTTCATTTTATTTCATTTAATTTCATTTCATTTCATTTTATTTCACCTCATTATCCGAATGTCATCACGTCAATATCCGAATTTCATTACGTCAAAATCCGAAATTTGTCACAATAATCTGAAGTTTGTCACGTCACTATCTGAAATTCGTCACAATAATCCGAAGTTCGTCACGTCACTATCCGAAGTTCGTCACGATAATCGGAAGTTCGTCACGTCATTTTCCGAAGTTTGTCACAGCACTATCCGAAGTTCGTCACGTCATTTTCCGAAGTTCGTCACAGCACTATCCGTAGTTCGTCACGTCACTATCCGAAGTTTGTCACAATAATCCGAATTTCGTCACCTCACTATCCGAAGTTCGTCACGTCATAATCCGAAGTTCGTCACGTCACTTACCGAATTTCGTCACAATAATCCGAAGTTTATCACGTCACTATCCGAAGTTTGTCACAATAATCCGAAGTTCGTCACAATAATCCGAAGTTTGTCACATTTATCCGAATTTCGTCACGTCACTATCCGAAGTTTGTCACAATAATCCGAATTTCGTCACCTCACTATCCGAAGTTCGTCACGTCATAATCTGAAGTTCGTCACGTCACTTACCGAATTTCGTCACAATAATCCGAAGTTTATCACGTCACTATCCGAAGTTTGTCACAATAATCCGAAGTTCGTCACAATAATCCGAAGTTTGTCACATTTATCCGAATTTCGTCACGTCACTATCCGAATTTCTTTACAATTATCCGAATTTAATCACTTCACTATCCGAAGTTCGTCACAATAATCCGAAGTTCGTCACAATTATCCGAATTTTATCACGTCACTATCCGAAGTTTATCACGTCACTATCCGAATTTCGTCACAATAATCCGAAATTCGTCACAATAATCCGAAGATCGTCACGTCACTATCCGAAACGATAATCGGAAGTTCGTCACGTCATTTTCTGAAGTTTGTCACAGCACTATCCGAAGTTCGTCACAGCATTATCCGTAGTTCGTCACGTCACTATCCGAAGTTTGTCACAATAATCCGAATTTCGTCACCTCACTATCCGAAGTTCGTCACGTCATAATCCGAAGTTCGTCACGTCACTTACCGAATTTCGTCACAATAATCCGAAGTTTATCACGTCACTATCCGAAGTTTGTCACAATAATCCGAAGTTCGTCACAATAATCCGAAGTTTGTCACATTTATCCGAATTTCGTCACGTCACTATCCGAATTTCGTCACAATTATCCGAATTTAATCACTTCACTATCCGAAGTTCGTCACAATAATCCGAAGTCCGTCACATTTATCCGAATTTCGTCACGTCACTATCCGAATTTCGTCACAATTATCCGAATTTTATCACGTCACTATCCGAATTTCGTCACAATAATCTAAAGTTCGTCACAATAATCCGAAGTTTGTCACATTTATCCGAATTTCGTCACGTCACTATCCAAATTTCGTCACAGTTATCCGAATTTAATCACGTCACTATCCGAAGTTCGTCACAATAATCCGAAGTTCGTCACAATAATCCGAAGTTCGTCACATTTATCCGAATTTCGTCACGTCACTATCCGAATTTCGTCACAATTATTCGAATTTAATCACGTCACTATCCGAAATTCGTCACAATAATCCGAAGTTCGTCACAATAATCCGAAGTCCGTCACATTTATCCGAATTTCGTCACGTCACTACCCGAATTTCGTCACAATTATCCGAAATTTATCACGTCACTATCCGAAGTTTACCACGTCACTATCCGAATTTCGTCACAATAATCCGAAGTTTGTCACAATTATCCGAAGTTTGTCACATTTATCCGAATTTCGTCACGTCACTATCCAAATTTCGTCACAATTATCCGAATTTAATCACGTCACTATCCGAAGTTCGTCACAATAATCCGAAGTTCGTCACGTCACTTACCGAATTTCGTCACAATAATCCGAAGTTTATCACGTCACTATCCGAAGTTTGTCACAATAATCCGAAGTTCGTCACAATAATCCGAAGTTTGTCACATTTATCCGAATTTCGTCACGTCACTATCCGAATTTCGTCACAATTATCCGAATTTAATCACGTCACTATCCGAAGTTCGTCACAATAATCCGAAGTTCGTCACAATAATCCGAAGTCCGTCACATTTATCCGAATTTCGTCACGTCACTATCCGAATTTCGTCACAATTATCCGAATTTTATCACGTCACTATCCGAAGTTTATCACGTCACTATCCGAATTTCGTCACAATAATCCGAAGTTCGTCACAATAATCCGAAGTTTGTCACATTTATCCGAATTTCGTCACGTCACTATCCGAAATTCGTCACAATTATCCGAATTTAATCACGTCACTTTCCGAAGTTCGTCACGTCACTATCCGAAGTTCGTTACAATTATCCGAATTTCGTCACAATCATCCGAAGTTCATTTCATTTCATTTCATTTTATATTTCATATTTCATATTTCATATTTCATATTTCATATTTCATATTTCATATTTCATATTTCATATTTCATATTTCATATTTCATATTTCATATTTCATATTTCATATTTCATATTTCATATTTCATATTTCATATTTCATATTTCATATTTCATATTTCATATTTCATATTTCATATTTCATATTTCATATTTCATATTTCATATTTTATTTCATTTAATTTCATTTCATACTTCATATTTCATATTTCATATTTCATATTTCATATTTCATATTTCATATTTCATATTTCATATTTCATATTTCATATTTCATATTTCATATTTCATATTTCATATTTCATATTTCATATTTCATATTTCATATTTCATATTTCATATTTCATATTTCATATTTCATATTTCATATTTCATATTTCATATTTCATTTCATTTCACTTCATTTCATTTCATTTCATTTCATTTTATTTCATTTAATTTCATTTCATTTCATTTCATTTTATTTCACCTCATTATCCGAATGTCATCACGTCAATATCCGAATTTCATTACGTCAAAATCCGAAATTTGTCACAATAATCTGAAGTTTGTCACGTCACTATCTGAAATTCGTCACAATAATCCGAAGTTCGTCACGTCACTATCCGAAGTTCGTCACGATAATCGGAAGTTCGTCACGTCATTTTCCGAAGTTTGTCACAGCACTATCCGAAGTTCGTCACGTCATTTTCCGAAGTTCGTCACAGCACTATCCGTAGTTCGTCACGTCACTATCCGAAGTTTGTCACAATAATCCGAATTTCGTCACCTCACTATCCGAAGTTCGTCACGTCATAATCCGAAGTTCGTCACGTCACTTACCGAATTTCGTCACAATAATCCGAAGTTTATCACGTCACTATCCGAAGTTTGTCACAATAATCCAAAGTTCGTCACAATAATCCGAAGTTTGTCACATTTATCCGAATTTCGTCACGTCACTATCCGAAGTTTGTCACAATAATCCGAATTTCGTCACCTCACTATCCGAAGTTCGTCACGTCATAATCTGAAGTTCGTCACGTCACTTACCGAATTTCGTCACAATAATCCGAAGTTTATCACGTCACTATCCGAAGTTTGTCACAATAATCCGAAGTTCGTCACAATAATCCGAAGTTTGTCACATTTATCCGAATTTCGTCACGTCACTATCCGAATTTCTTTACAATTATCCGAATTTAATCACTTCACTATCCGAAGTTCGTCACAATAATCCGAAGTTCGTCACAATTATCCGAATTTTATCACGTCACTATCCGAAGTTTATCACGTCACTATCCGAATTTCGTCACAATAATCCGAAGTTCGTCACAATAATCCGAAGATCTTCACGTCACTATCCGAAGTTCGTCACGATAATCGGAAGTTCGTCACGTCATTTTCTGAAGTTTGTCACAGCACTATCCGAAGTTCGTCACGTAATTTTCCGAAGTTCGTCACAGCATTATCCGTAGTTCGTCACGTCACTATCCGAAGTTTGTCACAATAATCCGAATTTCGTCACCTCACTATCCGAAGTTCGTCACGTCATAATCCGAAGTTCGTCACGTCACTTACCGAATTTCGTCACAATAATCCGAAGTTTATCACGTCACTATCCGAAGTTTGTCACAATAATCCGAAGTTCGTCACAATAATCCGAAGATTGTCACATTTATCCGAATTTCGTCACGTCACTATCCGAATTTCGTCACAATTATCCGAATATAATCACTTCACTATCCGAAGTTCGTCACAATAATCCGAAGTCCGTCACATTTATCCGAATTTCGTCACGTCACTATCCGAATTTCGTCACAATAATCTGAAGTTCGTCACAATAATCCGAAGTTTGTCACATTTATCCGAATTTCGTCACGTCACTATCCAAATTTCGTCACAGTTATCCGAATTTAATCACGTCACTATCCGAAGTTCGTCACAATAATCCGAAGTTCGTCACAATAATCCGAAGTTCGTCACATTTATCCGAATTTCGTCACGTCACTATCCGAATTTCGTCACAATTATTCGAATTTTATCACGTCACTATCCGAAGTTCGTCACAATAATCCGAAGTTCGTCACAATAATCCGAAGTCCGTCACATTTATCCGAATTTCGTCACGTCACTACCCGAATTTCGTCACAATTATCCGAAATTTATCACGTCACTATCCGAAGTTTATCACGTCACTATCCGAATTTCGTCACAATAATCCGAAGTTCGTCACAATAATCCGAAGTTTGTCACATTTATCCGAAGTACGTCACGATAATCGGAAGTTCGTCACGTCATTTTCCGAAGTTTGTCACAGCACTATCTGAAGTTCGTCACGTCATTTTCCGAAGTTCGTCACAGCACTATCCGTAGTTCGTCACGTCACTATCCGAAGTTCGTCACGATAATCGGAAGTTCGTCACGTCATTTTCCGAAGTTTGTCACAGCACTATCCGAAGTTCGTCACGTCATTTTCCGAAGTTCGTCACAGCACTATCCGTAGTTCGTCACGTCACTATCCGAAGTTTGTCACAATAATCCGAATTTCGTCACCTCACTATCCGAAGTTCGTCACGTCATAATCCGAAGTTCGTCACGTCACTCACCGAATTTCGTCACAATAATCCGAAGTTTATCACGTCACTATCCGAAGTTTGTCACAATAATCCGAATTTCGTCACACTAATTCGAAGTTTGTCACTTTTATCCGAATTTCGTCACGTCACTATCCGAAGTTTGTCACAATAATCCGAATTTCGTCACCTCACTATCCGAAGTTCGTCACGTCATAATCCGAAGTCCGTCACGTCACTTACCGAATTTCGTCACAATAATCCGAAGTTTATCACGTCACTATCCGAAGTTTGTCACAATAATCCGAAGTTCGTCACAATAATCCGAAGTTTGTCACATTTATCCGAATTTCGTCACGTCACTATCCGAATTTCGTCACAATTATCCGAATTTAATCACTTCACTATCCAAAGTTCGTCACAATAATCCGAAGTTCGTCACAATTATCCGAATTTTATCACGTCACTATCCGAAGTTTATCACGTCACTATCCGAATTTCGTCACAATAATCCGAAGTTCGTCACAATAATCCGAAGATCGTCACGTCACTATCCGAAGTTCGTCACGATAATCGGAAGTTCGTCACGTCATTTTCTGAAGTTTGTCACAGCACTATCCGAAGTTCGTCACGTAATTTTCCGAAGTTCGTCACAGCATTATTCGTTGTTCGTCACGTCACTATCCGAAGTTTGTCACAATAATCCGAATTTCGTCACCTCACTATCCGAAGTTCGTCACGTCATAATCCGAAGTTCGTCACGTCACTTACCGAATTTCGTCACAATAATCCGAAGTTTATCACGTCACTATCCGAAGTTTGTCACAATAATCCGAAGTTCGTCACAATAATCCGAAGTTTGTCACATTTATCCGAATTTCGTCACGTCACTATCTGAATTTCGTCACAATTATCCGAATTTAATCACTTCACTATCCGAAGTTCGTCACAATAATCCGAAGTTCGTCACAATAATCCGAAGTCCGTCACATTTATCCGAATTTCGTCACTTTCCGAAGTTCGTCACGTCACTATCCGAAGTTCGTTACAATTATCCGAATTTCGTCTCAATCATCCGAAGTTCATTTCATTTCATTTCATTTCATATTTCATATTTCATATTTCATATTTCATATTTCATATTTCATATATCATATTTCATATTTCATATTTCATATTTCATATTTCATATTTCATATTTCATATTTCATATTTCATATTTCATATTTCATATTTCATATTTCATATTTCATATTTCATATTTCATATTTCATATTTCATATTTCATATTTCATATTTCATATTTCATATTTCATATTTCATATTTCATATTTCATATTTCATATTTCATATTTCATATTTCATATTTCATATTTCATATTTCATATTTCATATTTCATATTTCATATTTCATATTTCATATTTCATATTTCATATTTCATATTTCATATTTCATATTTCATTTCATTTCACTTCATTTCATCTCATCTCATTTCATTTCATTTTATTTCATTTCATTTTATTTCACCTCATTATCCGAATGTAATCACGTCAATATCCGAATTTCATTACGTCAAAATCCGAAATTTGTCACAATAATCTGAAGTTTGTCACGTCACTATCTGAAATTCGTCACAATAATCCGAAGTTCGTCACGTCACTATCCGAAGTTCGTCACGTCACTATCCGAAATTCGTCACAATAATCCGAAGTTCGTCACGTCACTATCCGAAGTTCGTCACGATAATCGGAAGTTCGTCAGGTCATTTTCCGAAGTTTGTCACAGCACTATCCGAAGTTCGTCACGTCATTTTCCGAAGTTCGTATTTCATATTTCATATTTCATATTTCATATTTCATATTTCATATTTCATATTTCATATTTCATATTTCATATTTCATATTTCATATTTCATATTTCATATTTCATATTTCATATTTCATATTTCATATTTCATATTTCATATTTCATATTTCATTTTTCATATTGCATATTTCATATTTCATATTTCATATTTCATATTTCATATTTCATATTTCATATTTCATATTTCATATTTCATATTTCATATTTCATTTTTCATTTTTCATATTTCATATTTCATATTTCATATTTCATATTTCATTTCATTTAATTTCATTTCATTTTATTTCATTTAATTTCATTTCATTTTATTTCATTTTATTTCACCTCATTATCCGAATGTCATCACGTCAATATCCGAATTTCATTACGTCAAAATCCGAAATTTGTCACAATAATCTGAAGTTTGTCACGTCACTATCCGAAGTTCGTCACGTCACTATCCGAAATTCGTCACAATAATCCGAAGTTCGTCACGTCACTATCCGAAGTTCGTCACGATAATCGGAAGTTCGTCACGTCATTTTCCGAAGTTTGTCACAGCACTATCCGAAGTTCGTCACGTCATTTTCCGAAGTTCGTCACAGCACTATCCGTAGTTCGTCACGTCACTATCCGAAGTTTGTCACAATAATCCGAAGTTCGTCACGATAATCGGAAGTTCGTCACGTCATTTTCCGAAGTTTGTCACAGCACTATCCGAAGTTCGTCACGTCATTTTCCGAAGTTCGTCACAGCACTATCCGTAGTTCGTCACGTCACTATCCGAAGTTTGTCACAATAATCCGAATTTCGTCACCTCACTATCCGAAGTTTGTCTTAATAATCCGAAGTTCGTCACAATAATCCGAAGTTTGTCACATTTATCCGAATTTCGTCACGTCACTATCCGAATTTCGTCACAATTATCCGAATTTAATCACTTCACTATCCGAAGTTCGTCACAATAATCCGAAGTTCGTCACAATAATCCGAAGTCCGTCACATTTATCCGAATTGCGTCACGTCACTATCCGAATTTCGTCACAATTATCCGAATTTTATCACGTCACTATCCGAAGTTTATCACGTCACTATCCGAATTTCGTCACAATAATCTGAAGTTTATCACGTCACTATCCGAAGTTTGTCACAATAATCCGAAGTTCGTCACAATAATTCGAAGTTTGTCACTTTTATCCGAATTTCGTCACGTCACTATCCGAAGTTTGTCACAATAATCCGAATTTCGTCACCTCACTATCCGAAGTTCGTCACGTCATAATCCGAAGTCCGTCACGTCACTTACCGAATTTCGTATTTCGTCACAATAATCCGAAGTTTATCACGTCACTATCCGAAGTTTGTCACAATAATCCGAAGTTCGTCACAATAATCCGAAGTTTGTCACATTTATCCGAATTTCGTCACGTCACTATCCGAATTTCGTCACAATTATCCGAATTTAATCACTTCACTATCCGAAGTTCGTCACAATAATCCGAAGTTCGTCACAATTATCCGAATTTTATCACGTCACTATCCGAAGTTTATCACGTCACTATCCGAATTTCGTCACAATAATCCGAAGTTCGTCACAATAATCCGAAGATCGTCACGTCACTATCCGAAGTTCGTCACGTCATTTTCTGAAGTTTGTCACAGCACTATCCGAAGTTCGTCACGTAATTTTCCGAAGTTCGTCACAGCATTATTTGTAGTTCGTCACGTCACTATCCGAAGTTTGTCACAATAATCCGAATTTCGTCACCTCACTATCCGAAGTTCGTCACGTCATAATCCGAAGTTCGTCACGTCACTTACCGAATTTCGTCACAATAATCCGAAGTTTATCACGTCACTATCCGAAGTTTGTCACAATAATCCGAAGTTCGTCACAATAATCCGAAGTTTGTCACAGCACTATCCGAAGTTCGTCACGTCATTTTCCGAAGTTCGTCACAGCACTATCCGTAGTTCGTCACGTCACTATCCGAAGTTTGTCACAATAATCCGAAGTTCGTCACGATAGTCGGAAGTTCGTCACGTCATTTTCCGAAGTTTGTCACAGCACTATCCGAAGTTCGTCACGTCATTTTCCGAAGTTCGTCACAGCACTATCCGTAGTTCGTCACGTCACTATCCGAAGTTTGTCACAATAATCCGAATTTCGTCACCTCACTATCCGAAGTTTGTCACAATAATCCGAAGTTCGTCACAATAATCCGAAGTTTGTCACATTTATCCGAATTTCGTCACGTCACTATCCGAATTTCGTCACAATTATCCGAATTTAATCACTTCACTATCCGAAGTTCGTCACAATAATCCGAAGTTCGTCACAATAATCCGAAGTCCGTCACATTTATCCGAATTTCGTCACGTCACTATCCGAATTTCGTCACAATTATCCGAATTTTATCACGTCACTATCCGAAGTTTATCACGTCACTATCCGAATTTCGTCACAATAATCTGAAGTTCGTCACAATAATCCGAAGTTTGTCACATTTATCCGAATTTCGTCACGTCACTATCCAAATTTCGTCACAGTTATCCGAATTTAATCACGTCACTATCCGAAGTTCGTCACAATAATCCGAAGTTCGTCACAATAATCCGAAGTTCGTCACATTTATCCGAATTTCGTCACGTCACTATCCGAATTTCGTCACAATTATTCGAATTTAATCACGTCACTATCCGAAGTTCGTCACAATAATCCGAAGTTCGTCACAATAATCCGAAGTCCGTCACATTTATCCGAATTTCGTCACGTCACTACCCGAATTTCGTCACAATTATCCGAAATTTATCACGTCACTATCCGAAGTTTATCACGTCACTATCCGAATTTCGTCACAATAATCCGAAGTTCGTCACAATAATCCGAAGTTTGTCACATTTATTCGAATTTCGTCACGTCACTATCCAAATTTCGTCACAATTATCCGAATTTAATCACGTCACTATCCGAAGTTCGTCACAATAATCCGAAGTTCGTCACGTCACTTACCGAATTTCGTCACAATAATCCGAAGTTTATCACGTCACTATCCGAAGTTTGTCACAATAATCCGAAGTTCGTCACAATAATCCGAAGTTTGTCACATTTATCCGAATTTCGTCACGTCACTATCCGAATTTCGTCACAATTATCCGAATTTAATCACGTCACTATCCGAAGTTCGTCACAATAATCCGAAGTTCGTCACAATAATCCGAAGTCCGTCACATTTATCCGAATTTCGTCACGTCACTATCCGAATTTCGTCACAATTATCCGAATTTTATCACGTCACTATCCGAAGTTTATCACGTCACTATCCGAATTTCGTCACAATAATCCGAAGTTCGTCACAATAATCCGAAGTTTGTCACATTTATCCGAATTTCGTCACGTCACTATCCGAAATTCGTCACAATTATCCGAATTTAATCACGTCACTTTCCGAAGTTCGTCACGTCACTATCCGAAGTTCGTTACAATTATCCGAATTTCGTCACAATCATCCGAAGTTCATTTCATTTCATTTCATTTCATATTTCATATTTCATATTTCATATTTCATATTTCATATTTCATATTTCATATTTCATATTTCATATTTCATATTTCATATTTCATATTTCATATTTCATATTTCATATTTCATATTTCATATTTCATATTTCATATTTCATATTTCATATTTCATATTTCATATTTCATATTTCATATTTCATATTTCATATTTCATATTTCATATTTCATATTTCATATTTCATATTTCATATTTCATATTTCATATTTCATATTTCATATTTCATATTTCATATTTCATATTTCATATTTCATATTTCATATTTCATATTTCATATTTCATATTTCATATTTCATATTTCATATTTCATATTTCATATTTCATATTTCATATTTCATATTTCATATTTCATATTTCATATTTCATATTTCATATTTCATATTTCATATTTCATATTTCATATTTCATATTTCATATTTCATATTTCATATTTCATATTTCATATTTCATATTTCATATTTCATATTTCATATTTCATATTTCATATTTCATATTTCATATTTCATATTTCATATTTCATATTTCATATTTCATATTTCATATTTCATATTTCATATTTCATATTTCATATTTCATATTTCATATTTCATATTTCATATTTCATATTTCATTTCATTTCACTTCATTTCATTTCATTTCATTTCATTTTATTTCATTTAATTTCATTTCATTTCATTTCATTTTATTTCACCTCATTATCCGAATGTCATCACGTCAATATCCGAATTTCATTACGTCAAAATCCGAAATTTGTCACAATAATCTGAAGTTTGTCACGTCACTATCTGAAATTCGTCACAATAATCCGAAGTTCGTCACGTCACTATCCGAAGTTCGTCACGTCACTATCCGAAATTCGTCACAATAATCCGAAGTTCGTCACGTCACTATCCGAAGTTCGTCACGATAATCGGAAGTTCGTCACGTCATTTTCCGAAGTTTGTCACAGCACTATCCGAAGTTCGTCACGTCATTTTCCGAAGTTCGTCACAGCACTATCCGTAGTTCGTCACGTCACTATCCGAAGTTTGTCACAATAATCCGAATTTCGTCACCTCACTATCCGAAGTTCGTCACGTCATAATCCGAAGTTCGTCACGTCACTTACCGAATTTCGTCACAATAATCCGAAGTTTATCACGTCACTATCCGAAGTTTGTCACAATAATCCGAAGTTCGTCACAATAATCCGAAGTTTGTCACATTTATCCGAATTTCGTCACGTCACTATCCGAATTTCTTAACAGTTATCCGAATTTAATCACTTCACTATCCGAAGTTCGTCACAATAATCCGAAGTTCGTCACAATTATCCGAATTTTATCACGTCACTATCCGAAGTTTATCACGTCACTATCCGAATTTCGTCACAATAATCCGAAGTTCGTCACAATAATCCGAAGATCGTCACGTCACTATCCGAAGTTCGTCACGATAATCGGAAGTTCGTCACGTCATTTTCTGAAGTTTGTCACAGCACTATCCGAAGTTCGTCACGTAATTTTCCGAAGTTCGTCACAGCATTATCCGTAGTTCGTCACGTCACTATCCGAAGTTTGTCACAATAATCCGAATTTCGTCACCTCACTATCCGAAGTTCGTCACGTCATAATCCGAAGTTCGTCACGTCACTTACCGAATTTCGTCACAATAATCCGAAGTTTATCACGTCACTATCCGAAGTTTGTCACAATAATCCGAAGTTCGTCACAATAATCCGAAGTTTGTCACAATTATCCGAATTTAATTACTTCACTATCCGAAGTTCGTCACAATAATCTGAAGTTCGTCACAATAATCCGAAGTCCGTCACATTTATCCGAATTTCGTCACGTCACTATCCGAATTTCGTCACAATTATCCGAATTTTATCACGTCACTATCCGAAGTTTATCACGTCACTATCCGAATTTCGTCACAATAATCTGAAGTTCGTCACAATAATCCGAAGTTTGTCACATTTATCCGAATTTCGTCACGTCACTATCCAAATTACGTCACAGTTATCCGAATTTAATCACGTCACTATCCGAAGTTCGTCACAATAATCCGAAGTTCGTCACAATAATCCGAAGTTCGTCACATTTATCCGAATTTCGTCACGTCACTATCCGAATTTCGTCACAATTATTCGAATTTAATCACGTCACTATCCGAAGTTCGTCACAATAATCCGAAGTTCGTCACAATAATCCGAAGTCCGTCACATTTATCCGAATTTCGTCACGTCACTACCCGAATTTCGTCACAATCATCCGAAATTTATCACGTCACTTTACGAAGTTTATCACGTCACTATCCGAATTTCGTCACAATAATCCGAAGTTCGTCACAATAATCCGAAGTTTGTCACATTTATCCGAATTTCGTCACGTCACTATCCAAATTTCGTCACAATTATCCGAATTTAATCACGTCACTATCCGAAGTTCGTCACAATAATCCGAAGTTCGTCACGTCACTTACCGAATTTCGTCACAATAATCCGAAGTTTATCACGTCACTATCCGAAGTTTGTCACAATAATCCGAAGTTCGTCACAATAATCCGAAGTTTGTCACATTTATCCGAATTTCGTCACGTCACTATCCGAATTTCGTCACAATTATCCGAATTTAATCACGTCACTATCCGAAGTTCGTCACAATAATCCGAAGTTCGTCACAATAATCCGAAGTCCGTCACATTTATCCGAATTTCGTCACGTCACTATCCGAATTACGTCACAATTATCCGAATTTTATCACGTCACTATCCGAAGTTTATCACGTCACTATCCGAATTTCGTCACAATAATCCGAAGTTCGTCACAATAATCCGAAGTTTGTAACATTTATCCGAATTTCGTCACGTCACTATCCGAAATTCGTCACAATTATCCGAATTTAATCACGTCACTTTCCGAAGTTCGTCACGTCACTATCCGAAGTTCGTTACAATTATCCGAATTTCGTCACAATCATCCGAAGTTCATTTCATATTTCATATTTCATATTTCATATTTCATATTTCATATTTCATATTTCATATTTCATATTTCATATTTCATATTTCATATTTCATATTTCATATTTCATATTTCATATTTAATATTTCATATTTCATATTTCATATTTCATATTTCATATTTCATATTTCATATTTCATATTTCATATTTTATATTTCATATTTCATATTTCATATTTCATATTTCATATTTCATATTTCATATTTCATATTTCATATTTCATATTTCATATTTCATATTTCATATTTCATATTTCATATTTCATATTTCATATTTCATTTCATATCACTTCATTTCATTTTATTTCATTTCATTTTATTTCATTTAATTTCATTTCATTTCATTTCATTTTATTTCACCTCATTATCCGAATGTCATCACGTCAATATCCGAATTTCATTACGTCAAAATCCGAAATTTGTCACAATAATCTGAAGTTTGTCACGTCACTATCTGAAATTCGTCACAATAATCCGAAGTTCGTCACGTCACTATCCGAAGTTCGTCACAATAATCCGAAGTTTGTCACATTTATCCGAATTTCGTCACGTCACTATCCGAATTTCGTCACAATTATCCGAATTTAATCACGTCACTATCCGAAGTTCGTCACGATAATCCGAAGTTCGTCACGTCACTTACCGAATTTCGTCACAATAATCCGAAGTTTATCACGTCACTATCCGAAGTTTGTCACAATAATCCGAAGTTCGTCACAATAATCCGAAGTTTGTCACATTTATCCGAAAATCGTCACGTCACTATCCGAATTTCGTCACAATTATCCGAATTTAATCACGTCACTATCCGAAGTTCGTCACAATAATCCGAAGTTCGTCACAATAATCCGAAGTCCGTCACATTTATCCGAATTTCGTCACCTCAATATTCGAAGTTCGTCACGTCATAATCCGAAGTTCGTCACGTCACTTACCGAATTTCGTCACAATAATCCGAAGTTTACCACGTCACTATCCGAAGTTTGTCACAATAATCCGAAGTTCGTCACAATAATCCGAAGTTTGTCACATTTATCCGAATTTCGTCACGTCACTATCTGAATTTCGTCACAATTATCCGAATTTAATCACTTCACTATCCGAATTTCGTCACAATAATCCGAAGTTCGTCACAATTATCCAAATTTTATCACGTCACTATCCGAAGTTTATCACGTCACTATCCGAATTTCGTCACAATAATCCGAAGTTCGTCACAATAATCCGAAGATCGTCACGTCACTATCCGAAGTTCGTCACGATAATCGGAAGTTCGTCACGTCATTTTCTGAAGTTTGTCACAGCACTATCCGAAGTTCGTCACGTAATTTTCCGAAGTTCGTCACAGCATTATCCGTAGTTCGTCACGTCACTATCCGAAGTTTGTCACAATAATCCGAATTTCGTCACCTCACTATCCGAAGTTCGTCACGTCATAATCCGAAGTTCGTCACGTCACTTACCGAATTTCGTCACAATAATCCGAAGTTTATCACGTCACTATCCGAAGTTTGTCACAATAATCCGAAGTTCGTCACAATAATCCGAAGTTTGTCACATTTATCCGAATTTCGTCACGTCACTATCCGAATTTCGTCACAATTATCCGAATTTAATTACTTCACTATCCGAAGTTCGTCACAATAATCTGAAGTTCGTCACAATAATCCGAAGTCCGTCACATTTATCCGAATTTCGTCACGTCACTATCCGAATTTCGTCACAATTATCCGAATTTTATCACGTCACTATCCGAAGTTTATCACGTCACTATCCGAATTTCGTCACAATAATCTGAAGTTCGTCACAATAATCCGAAGTTTGTCACATTTATCCGAATTTCGTCACGTCACTATCCAAATTACGTCACAGTTATCCGAATTTAATCACGTCACTATCCGAAGTTCGTCACAATAATCCGAAGTTCGTCACAATAATCCGAAGTTCGTCACATTTATCCGAATTTCGTCACGTCACTATCCGAATTCCGTCACAATTATTCGAATTTAATCACGTCACTATCCGAAGTTCGTCACAATAATCCGAAGTTCGTCACAATAATCCGAAGTCCGTCACATTTATCCGAATTTTGTCACGTCACTACCCGAATTTCGTCACAATCATCCGAAATTTATCACGTCACTTTACGAAGTTTATCACGTCACTATCCGAATTTCGTCACAATAATTCGAAGTTCGTCACAATAATCCGAAGTTCGTCACATTTATCCTAATTTCGTCACGTCACTATCCGAAGTTCGTCACAAAAATCCGAAGTTCGTCACGTCACTTACCGAATTTCGTCACAATAATCCGAAGTTTATCACGTCACTATCCGAAGTTTGTCACAATAATCCGAAGTTCGTCACAATAATCCGAAGTTTGTCACATTTATCCGAATTTCGTCACGTCACTATCCGAATTTCGTCACAATTATCCGAATTTAATCACGTCACTATCCGAAGTTCGTCACAATAATCCGAAGTTCGTCACAATAATCCGAAGTCCGTCACATTTATCCGAATTTCGTCACGTCACTATCCGAATTTCGTCACAATTATCCGAATTTTATCACGTCACTACCGAAGTTTATCACGTCACTATCCGAATTTCGTCACAATAATCTGAAGTTCGTCACAATAATCCGAAGTTTGTCACATTTATCCGAATTTCGCCACGTCACTATCCAAATTTCGTCACAGTTATCCGAATTTAATCACGTCACTATCCGAAGTTCGTCACAATAATTCGAAGTTCGTCACAATAATCCGAAGTTCGTCACATTTATCCAAATTTCGTCACGTCACTATCCGAATTTCGTCACAATTATTCGAATTTAATCACGTCACTATCCGAAGTTCGTCACAATAATCCGAAGTTCGTCACAATAATCCGAAGTCCGTCACATTTATCCGAATTTCGTCACGTCACTACCCGAATTTCGTCACAATTATCCGAAATTTATCACGTCACTATCCGAAGTTTATCACGTCACTATCCGAATTTCGTCACAATAATCCGAAGTTCGTCACAATAATCCGAAGTTTGTCACATTTATTCGAATTTCGTCACGTCACTATCCAAATTTCGTCACAATTATCCGAATTTAATCACGTCACTATCCGAAGTTCGTCACAATAATCCGAAGTTCGTCACGTCACTTACCGAATTTCGTCACAATAATCCGAAGTTTATCACGTCACTATCCGAAGTTTGTCACAATAATCCGAAGTTCGTCACAATAATCCGAAGTTTGTCACATTTATCCGAATTTCGTCACGTCACTATCCGAATTTCGTCACAATTATCCGAATTTAATCACGTCACTATCCGAAGTTCGTCACAATAATCCGAAGTTCGTCACAATAATCCGAAGTCCGTCACATTTATCCGAATTTCGTCACCTCAATATCCGAAGTTCGTCACGTCATAATCCGAAGTTCGTCACGTCACTTACCGAATTTCGTCACAATAATCCGAAGTTTACCACGTCACTATCCGAAGTTTGTCACAATAATCCGAAGTTCGTCACAATAATCCGAAGTTTGTCACATTTATCCGAATTTCGTCACGTCACTATCTGAATTTCGTCACAATTATCCGAATTTAGATAGATAGATAGATAGATAGATAACTCGTTTATTTGGTGCACACACATATGACACATACATAGTAATAAGTACAGTAATTGCAACAAGTTTCCAATACACAGAAAGAAAAAATAAAAATTAAAAATTAAAAAGACATTGTTGTAATGACGGTATTGGCTATAAAATATTTAATGCAAAAAACATACAAAGTGCGGTGGGTGTCTCAAGTCTGCACCAAATGGGAGTCCAGCTCAGCATGTGCCAGGCAAGTATACCTGACGCTGATATTCTGCTGAATCCCTGCAGTGACGTACGGACGCCAAGACGACGCTAGATACAGGAATTAAAAATACCATATATGTATATAAAAGTAATATATATAAAAAAATACGCGCTGACAAAAACAAAATAATGCCGTGAAAAAAGTGGAGTGTGTGGAGTGAAATATATAAGTGTACCCGCAATTATCCAATGTGTTCGGTGCTGATAGTGTAGGTATTTTTTACGTGTTTATCGGTTACATTTTTGTTGTTATTTTTATAGTGGCGTGAATGTGAATAATATAATAGACTAAAGTGTGATAATAGAATGTGTGTTTGCAATAGATAAATATAGGTAAATAAGCATGTGTATTACAATAGATTACCGCATTTAGGAGAACTAATAATTAAGAATGTATGAAAGTATGAATCATTCAATTTATTTAGCCCTTGGTTCACAGGTGTGTTTTCACCTGATCATCACGAGTTGCACCAAAAATAAAAAAACAGAGAAAGCAGAATGACGAGGGAAGAAACAAGACAGCCAGTCAGATTATAGAAGTGTTAGACATAGTCATACCCAGTTTTTCCTGCGAGGCGATAAGAAACTGCCGCAGTCGAATTCTAAAGGTACTAAGATATTTTAGATTCCTTATCGGCGGGGGAATATTGTTCCAGCATTTGGAGGCAGCATATCTAAAACTTCCCCTGAACGCAGCTGTCCTGTGTGATGGAGTGCAGAGTTGCTGCGCGCACTGTCTACTTGCACATTCTCTTTTACCAGCGATCCAGCTCAGTTTATCGTACAGGTAGGAGGGCTGCTTGTACTTTATGACTCCAAATAGGAGGCATGCCAAGTGTAGCTTTCGACGCGACTTCATCCTGAGGACCGAGTGCTTGTTTAAGAATGGAGTTACGTGAGTCCTTGGTGGGATTTTGAAACAGAATCGAGCGCAGGCGTTTTGCACCCTCTGGATCAGTCGATCAGTTCTTGCCAGCAATCGAGGGCCAATAACTACATCTGCATAGTTAAGATTCGACAACACCAGTGACTCAACCAGCTGGATCCGCAGCTCTTCCGATAGATATGGCCTTATTTTGTAAAGGACTTTTAGCCGGTAAAAGCAAGTGCGCACCGATTCTGCCACGTGTGCTTCAAATCTCAACCCCGCATCCATGTTGAGACCAAGATTTCGTGCCTCACTAACTCGACTAACCGACTCACCCAGCAGGGAAACGTTGAGTGTTGTCGGCACTGCACTGACTTGTAACTTGGTCCCAAACAACATGTATTTGGTTTTTGTAGGGTTAAGCACCAACCCATTGCTTTCAGCCCAACATGCTACCCTGTCCAGATCATCATTTAGATCCCTTAACGCAATGTTATAGTCAGCTGGCTTAAAGGATATATAAACTTGAACGTCATCAGCGTAAATATGATACCTACAACACTTCAGGGAGTGTATGATGTCAGCACAAAATAAAATAAATATTATGGGTCCCAATATTGAACCTTGCGGGACTCCTCTGCTGACAGAGGTGAGTGACGAAGCAAGAGTTGAGCCATCGCTTAATCGTATTTCTACACGCTGCTGCCGATTGGTGAGATAACTTTTGAACCAGTGAATTGTATTTTGTTCAAATCCATAATATTTAAGCTTTGATAGAAACAAATCTACATTTATGCAGTCAAACGCTCGTGAAAAATCCAGTAGGACAAGAAGTGTGCACGTGCCCTTATCCTGTGCTGACAGAATATTATCTGTCACATCCAACAGGGCAGTAGAAGTACCACGCTGTTTGCGGAAGCCTGACTGTAGCTCAGGCAAAATGCGTTTGTTTTCTAGATATTTTGACAGCTGCTCACATACCGCTTTCTCAGCAATTTTAGAAAGGCATGGCAAAATACTAATGGGCCTAAGGTCTTTTAAGTCAGCCGGATTAGATTTTTTTGGTAATGGCCTGACGATAGCAATTTTCCAGGTGTCAGGGAATGTTGCTGAGAAAATTGAACCGTTGACAATGTCAGTGATGGCTTTTAGTGTATGTGGTAGAGTAAGCAAAAGCATATCCAGAGTCACCTTGTCACAACCTTCCGCATTGGATTTTAACTGGCGGAAGTATCGTAAGATTTGATCAGAAGTTACCGGTTGTAAAGCAAATGCGTAGCTGTCATCACCATAACGATGAGACTCAAAGAATGTGCGTTGCAATATATTACAGTCAGGGTTTCCAGGTACATTTAAAAAATGATTATTGATTTTGTTTGGATCTCTGAATTGAGTAGGAAGGTCATCAATTTGTTTATTTGGCAATACAGTGGTTTTTAAATTTTTCCATAAAGTTTTTGGATCTTTGATTTGATTATTAATGTTAAATTTGAAATATGCCGCTTTTTCACTAAATATGGAACATAACACCAGAGATTTTAGCTGCTTATAGTAAGCCTTTTTGGACTCGGATTTCGTATTACGAAACTTAGTCAGGGCTTCATCCCGCAAACGCATCATAAATTTTATTGTATCTGTTATCCAGGGATATGACTGCTCTTTAATTAGGCATCTTTTGACCGGAGCGTGCGCATCATAAACTGCTAAGATGTTCTTATTCAGTTCCTCAACCATGTCATTCACATTAGGTAAGCCACAAATATTGTCCCAGTGCACGTGCGATAAATCACTATCTAGTACCTCTCTATTTATATCCTTAATAGGTCTATAAGTAATTGTATGGGGTTTATATTTGTTACGCATAGCAATAAATTCGCACACAACAAGTGAATGACCATTTATTGAACCATAGGGCTCAACAGATATCCTTTTATGTTTAAGATTCGTACAGACAAGATCGATCAGTGTTTGGCTATGATCTGTGAAATGGGTGGGCGAACTTACCAGTTGTTTTAGGCTCAGGCTATTCAAAAACTCACAAACTCTATTAGTTTGCCCGTTGGCATTTAGTACGTTTACATTGAAGTCACCTAGCAGTATGTAGTGATCACATTTTACTAAGGAGCTGATGGATTCGGTTATGGCGTCAAGAAAAAGGTCCAAGTCGAAGCGGGGGGGGCGATATGCCGTGCCTATAGCAATTTTATTTCCATTTAGTGTTAGGGTAATCCACATTTGTTCGATAGTACCGTATCTAGAGTCAATCGGGGCGGACCAGGTACGTGCGGTCAAGCCACGCCTAAGGTAGAAACCCACACCACCCCCCCGACCCCCGTGCACGGCAAGTGGTCGTGGCGAGTGGCGCAGACGGTAACCTGGCACAGTGGGCGCTCGCCCCTCTTCGCCCGGTCTCAGCCAAGTTTCGTTAACCGCTAGTACGTCGAAGGAATGCCTTTCCACTACTGCTATAAAATCATCGTGATTAGTACCAAGGGAGCCTACGTTTAGCAAACCAACTTTAAGGTATTTCTCAAGCATATTTAACAAAAAAGACACACTGTACAACAAAACAGAGAAACACTGTCGCAGACGTAACAGCTGACATTTTCACATTTGTGAAAAGAAATAAAATATAATAATAACAATGTATCATTTTTGCATAATTGATTCTGATGAATAGTTTAAAATTAATACTTGTAAATAGTTTTTGGCCATAGTGATAATGAGTAATTTTTGCATAATTGGTTCTAAATGATAGTTTAAAATTTGCACTAATAAATAAATTTAGTTCATAGAAATAATGTGTTATTTTTGTGTTATTGATGTATAATTGTTGTATAAATGTATAATTGATTTTAAATAATAGTGTATAATAAATAATCGTAAATAAATATTGTGTATTAGACATTGTATTACGTGTATCAACAGCATACCTTATAAAAATCATGTGTTTGTAAATAATTTGAGAGTAAAATAGACCGTCACCCGGTACCACAAGAAACACACACCGCCCTTTGTCATCACATAATACTAAAAACAAAGTATAAAAAAAACCTATACATGCCGAACAAAATAATAAAGAGAGGACATCCACAAAGACAATATGTAATCTAAACAAGTTAAAAAAACGCGTTCGAGTGCAGTACAAACCGACCACTATACAAAAATCCTACAGATATCGTCTTCAGATCTAATTCTCACTTCCCTTTGTTGATCTTCTCTGCGAGCCAGGATTCTTCCCTCCTTTGTCCACACGTACTTCCATTTGTGCTGGCTCCCTGCCTGACGAGCGTGATAAAATAACTGACTATTTGTTCGAGTTAGACGCTCGTTAACGTAAACTCGTAGCGGCGGGCCAGTGATATCAAGGTCACATGTACTCAAACCTCGGCGAACCCGAGCTGCGCGCAGAAGTGAGTCACGCGTGGCGCGCCGCGCGAATCGCACGCAAATACTTCGCGGTCGCTGTGCAGTGGGGTTAGCAGAGATGGTGCCGTCTGGATTCTCCACTCGATTTCGGCGCGTGGATCCCACTCGCTCAGCATGAACTACGTCCCTCTCATCAATCGCAACCCCAAGCTTTGTGGCAAGTATCTTCACAAGGTGTAGGATGCCCTCATCCCTGCTCTCTGAAATTCCGGTCACCACTATGTCGTTCAGCAGGAGTTCTTGATCACGTTCGTTTAACTGGCATTTCAGCTCAGCGATGATTTGATGGGAATTCAATAGTTTATTCACACCATGCAATGACACTGGGGTATACAGTGAGAGATCACACTTTCAGGCAATACTTCACGGATAGTTTTTTAAGTCTATTCACTGAGATGTTTTAATGTTTTCAATGTTAAGGGTAGATTTTGATCACTGGTGTACCGATTTAAGTTTACACAGTAATTTCTTTATAAACACTGCACTTGCACATTAGATAACGTTTTGGGATTCGAATTATTGTCTGTAGAAACTGTCTGTATTAAAATTCTTCTTATTAACTGGGTTATTTTATTTAAACAACATAAACAAAGAGCAAGGTGTACCGACCAACTTGACGTCACATACGTCACTCACTTTTATTCACTTCACTATCCGAATTTAATCACTTCACTATCCGAATTTCGTCACAATAATCCGAAGTTCGTCACAATTATCCAAATTTTATCACGTCACTATCCGAAGTTTATCACGTCACTATCCGAATTTCGTCACAATAATCCGAAGTTCGTCACAATAATCCGTAGATCGTCACGTCACTATCCGAAGTTCGTCACGATAATCGGAAGTTCGTCACGTCATTTTCTGAAGTTTGTCACAGCACTATCCGAAGTTCGTCACGTAATTTTCCGAAGTTCGTCACAGCATTATCCGTAGCTCGTCACGTCACTATCCGAAGTTTGTCACAATAATCCGAATTTCGTCACCTCACTATCCGAAGTTCGTCACGTCATAATCCGAAGTTCGTCACGTCACTTACCGAATTTCGTCACAATAATCCGAAGTTTATCACGTCACTATCCGAAGTTTGTCACAATAATCCGAAGTTCGTCACAATAATCCGAAGTTTGTCACATTTATCCGAATTTCGTCACGTCACTATCCGAATTTCGTCACAATTATCCGAATTTAATTACTTCACTATCCGAAGTTCGTCACAATAATCTGAAGTTCGTCACAATAATCCGAAGTCCGTCACATTTATCCGAATTTCGTCACGTCACTATCCGAATTTCGTCACAATTATCCGAATTTTATCACGTCACTATCCGAAGTTTATCACGTCACTATCCGAATTTCGTCACAATAATCTGAAGTTCGTCACAATAATCCGAAGTTTGTCACATTTATCCGAATTTCGTCACGTCACTATCCAAATTACGTCACAGTTATCCGAATTTAATCACGTCACTATCCGAAGTTCGTCACAATAATCCGAAGTTCGTCACAATAATCCGAAGTTCGTCACATTTATCCGAATTTCGTCACGTCACTATCCGAATTTCGTCACAATTATTCGAATTTAATCACGTCACTATCCGAAGTTCGTCACAATAATCCGAAGTTCGTCACAATAATCCGAAGTCCGTCACATTTATCCGAATTTTGTCACGTCACTACCCGAATTTCGTCACAATCATCCGAAATTTATCACGTCACTTTACGAAGTTTATCACGTCACTATCCGAATTTCGTCACAATAATTCGAAGTTCGTCACAATAATCCGAAGTTCGTCACATTTATCCAAATTTCGTCACGTCACTATCCGAAGTTCGTCACAAAAATCCGAAGTTCGTCACGTCACTTACCGAATTTCGTCACAATAATCCGAAGTTTATCACGTCACTATCCGAAGTTTGTCACAATAATCCGAAGTTCGTCACAATAATCCGAAGTTTGTCACATTTATCCGAATTTCGTCACGTCACTATCCGAATTTCGTCACAATTATCCGAATTTAATCACGTCACTATCCGAAGTTCGTCACAATAATCCGAAGTTCGTCACAATAATCCGAAGTCCGTCACATTTATCCGAATTTCGTCACGTCACTATCCGAATTTCGTCACAATTATCCGAATTTTATCACGTCACTACCGAAGTTTATCACGTCACTATCCGAATTTCGTCACAATAATCTGAAGTTCGTCACAATAATCCGAAGTTTGTCACATTTATCCGAATTTCGCCACGTCACTATCCAAATTTCGTCACAGTTATCCGAATTTAATCACGTCACTATCCGAAGTTCGTCACAATAATTCGAAGTTCGTCACAATAATCCGAAGTTCGTCACATTTATCCAAATTTCGTCACGTCACTATCCGAATTTCGTCACAATTATTCGAATTTAATCACGTCACTATCCGAAGTTCGTCACAATAATCCGAAGTTCGTCACAATAATCCGAAGTCCGTCACATTTATCCGAATTTCGTCACGTCACTACCCGAATTTCGTCACAATTATCCGGAATTTATCACGTCACTATCCGAAGTTTATCACGTCACTATCCGAATTTCGTCACAATAATCCGAAGTTCGTCACAATAATCCGAAGTTTGTCACATTTATTCGAATTTCGTCACGTCACTATCCGAATTTCGTCACAATTATCCGAATTTAATCACGTCACTATCCGAAGTTCGTCACAATAATCCGAAGTTCGTCACGTCACTTACCGAATTTCGTCACAATAATCCGAAGTTTATCACGTCACTATCCGAAGTTTGTCACAATAATCCGAAGTTCGTCACAATAATCCGAAGTTTGTCACATTTATCCGAATTTCGTCACGTCACTATCCGAATTTCGTCACAATTATCCGAATTTAATCACGTCACTATCCGAAGTTCGTCACAATAATCCGAAGTTCGTCACAATAATCCGAAGTCCGTCACATTTATCCGAATTTCGTCACGTCACTATCCGAATTTCGTCACAATTATCCGAATTTTATCACGTCACTATCCGAAGTTTATCACGTCACTATCCGAATTTCGTCACAATAATCCGAAGTTTGTCACAATAATCCGAAGTTTGTCACATTTATCCGAATTTCGTCACGTCACTATCCGAAATTCGTCACAATTATCCGAATTTAATCACGTCACTTTCCGAAGTTCGTCACGTCACTATCCGAAGTTCGTTACAATTATCCGAATTTCGTCACAATCATCCAAAGTTCATTTCATTTCATTTCATTTCATATTTCATATTTCATATTTCATATTTCATATTTCATATTTCATATTTCATATTTCATATTTCATATTTCATATTTCATATTTCATATTTCATATTTCATATTTCATATTTCATATTTCATATTTCATATTTCATATTTCATATTTCATATTTCATATTTCATATTTCATATTTCATATTTCATATTTCATATTTCATATTTCATATTTAATAGTTCATTTTTCATATTTCATATTTCATATTTCATATTTCATATTTCATATTTCATATTTCATATTTCATATTTCATATTTCATATTTCATATTTCATATTTCATATTTCATATTTCATATTTCATATTTCATATTTCATATTTCATATTTCATATTTCATATTTCATATTTCATATTTCATATTTCATATTTCATATTTCATATTTCATATTTCATATTTCATATTTTATTTCATTTAATTTCATTTCGTACTTCATATTTCATATTTCATATTTCATATTTCATATTTCATATTTCATATTTCATATTTCATATTTCATATTTCATATTTCATATTTCATATTTATTATTTCATTTCATTTCACTTCATTTCATTTTATTTCATTTCATTTTATTATATTTAATTTCATTTCATTTCATTTCATTTTATTTCACCTCATTATCCGAATGTCATCACGTCAATATCCGAATTTCATTACGTCAAAATCCGAAATTTGTCACAATAATCTGAAGTTTGTCACGTCACTATCTGAAATTCGTCACAATAATCCGAAGTTCGTCACGTCACTATCCGAAGTTCGTCACGATAATCGGAAGTTCGTCACGTCATTTTCCGAAGTTTGTCACAGCACTATCCGAAGTTCGTCACGTCATTTTCCGAAGTTCGTCACAGCACTATCCGTAGTTCGTCACGTCACTATCCGAAGTTTGTCACAATAATCCGAATTTCGTCACCTCACTATCCGAAGTTCGTCACGTCATAATCCGAAGTCCGTCACGTCACTTACCGAATTTCGTCACAATAATCCGAAGTTTATCACGTCACTATCCGAAGTTTGTCACAATAATCCGAAGTTCGTCACAATAATCCGAAGTTTGTCACATTTATCCGAATTTCGTCACGTCACTATCCGAATTTCGTCACAATTATCCGAATTTAATCACTTCACTATCCGAAGTTCGTCACGTCATAATCCGAAGTCCGTCACGTCACTTACCGAATTTCGTCACAATAATCCGAAGTTTATCACGTCACTATCCGAAGTTTGTCACAATAATCCGAAGTTCGTCACAATAATCCGAAGTTTGTCACATTTATCCGAATTTCGTCACGTCACTACCCGAATTTCGTCACAATTATCCGAATTTTATCACGTCACTATCCGAAGTTTATCACGTCACTATCCGAATTTCGTCACAATAATCCGAAGTTCGTCACAATAATCCGAAGATCGTCACGTCACTATCCGAAGTTCGTCACGATAATCGGAAGTTCGTCACGTCATTTTCTGAAGTTTGTCACAGCACTATCCGAAGTTCGTCACGTAATTTTCCGAAGTTCGTCACAGCATTATTCGTAGTTCGTCACGTCACTATCCGAAGTTTGTCACAATAATCCGAATTTCGTCACCTCACTATCCGAAGTTCGTCACGTCATAATCCGAAGTTCGTCACGTCACTTACCGAATTTCGTCACAATAATCCGAAGTTTATCACGTCACTATCCAAGTTTGTCACAATAATCCGAAGTTCGTCACGTCACTATCCGAAGTTCGTCACGTCACTATCCGAAATTCGTCACAATAATCCGAAGTTCGTCACGTCACTATCCGAAGTTCGTCACGATAATCGGAAGTTCGTCACGTCATTTTCCGAAGTTTGTCACAGCACTATCCGAAGTTCGTCACGTCATTTTCCGAATTTCATTACGTCAAAATCCGAAATTTGTCACAATAATCTGAAGTTTGTCACGTCACTATCCGAAGTTCGTCACGTCACTATCCGAAATTCGTCACAATAATCCGAAGTTCGTCACGTCACTATCCGAAGTTCGTCACGATAATCGGAAGTTCGTCACTTCATTTTCCGAAGTTTGTCACAGCACTATCCGAAGTTCGTCACGTCATTTTCCGAAGGTCGTCACAGCACTATCCGTAGTTCGTCACGTCACTATCCGAAGTTTGTCACAATAATCCGAAGTTCGTCACGATAATCGGAAGTTCGTCACGTCATTTTCCGAAGTTTGTCACAGCACTATCCGAAGTTCGTCACGTCATTTTCCGAAGTTCGTCACAGCACTATCCGTAGTTCGTCACGTCACTATCCGAAGTTTGTCACAATAATCCGAATTTCGTCACCTCACTATCCGAAGTTTGTCTTAATAATCCGAAGTTCGTCACAATAATCCGAAGTTTGTCACATTTATCCGAATTTCGTCACGTCACTATCCGAATTTCGTCACAATTATCCGAATTTAATCACTTTACTATCCGAAGTTCGTCACAATAATCCGAAGTTCGTCACAATAATCCGAAGTCCGTCACATTTATCCGAATTTCGTCACGTCACTATCCGAATTTCGTCACAATTATCCGAATTTTATCACGTCACTATCCGAATTTCGTCACAATAATCTGAAGTTCGTCACAATAATCCGAAGTTTGTCACATTTATCCGAATTTCGTCACGTCACTAACCAAATTTCGTCACAGTTATCCGAATTTAATCACGTCACTATCCGAAGTTCGTCACAATAATCCGAAGTTCGTCACAATAATCCGAAGTTCGTCACATTTATCCGAATTTCGTCACGTCACTATCCGAATTTCGTCACAATTATTCGAATTTAATCACGTCACTATCCGAAATTCGTCACAATAATCCGAAGTTCGTCACAATAATCCGAAGTCCGTCACATTTATCCGAATTTCGTCACGTCACTACCCGAATTTCGTCACAATTATCCGAAATTTATCACGTCACTATCCGAAGTTTACCACGTCACTATCCGAATTTCGTCACAATAATCCGAAGTTCGTCACAATAATCCGAAGTCCGTCACATTTATCCGAATTTCGTCACGTCACTATCCGAATTTCGTCACAATTATCCGAATTTTATCACGTCACTATCCGAAGTTTATCACGTCACTATCCGAATTTCGTCACAATAATCCGAAGTTCGTCACAATAATCCGAAGTTTGTCACATTTATCCGAATTTCGTCACGTCACTATCCGAAATTCGTCACAATTATCCAAATTTAATCACGTCACTTTCCGAAGTTCGTCACGTCACTATCCGAAGTTCGTTACAATTATCCGAATTTCGTCACAATCATCCGAAGTTCATTTCATTTCATTTCATTTTATATTTCATATTTCATATTTCATATTTCATATTTCATATTTCATATTTCATATTTCATATTTCATATTTCATATTTCATATTTCATATTTCATATTTCATATTTCATAATTCATATTTCATATTTCATATTTCATATTTCATATTTCATATTTCATATTTCATATTTCATATTTCATACTTCATATTTCATATTTCATATTTCATATTTCATATTTATACTTCATATTTCATATTTCATATTTCATATTTCATATTTCATATTTCATATTTCATATTTCATATTTCATATTTCATATTTCATATTTCATATTTCATATTTCATATTTCATTTCATTTCACTTCATTTCATTTCATTTCATTTCATTTTATTTCATTTAATTTCATTTCATTTCATTTTATTTCACCTCATTATCCGAATGTCATCACGTCAATATCCGAATTTCATTACGTCAAAATCCGAAATTTGTCACAATAATCTGAAGTTTGTCACGTCACTATCTGAAATTCGTCACAATAATCCGAAGTTCGTCACGTCACTATCCGAAGTTCGTCACGATAATCGGAAGTTCGTCACGTCATTTTCCGAAGTTTGTCACAGCACTATCCGAAGTTCGTCACGTCATTTTCCGAAGTTCGTCACAGCACTATCCGTAGTTCGTCACGTCACTATCCGAAGTTTGTCACAATAATCCGAATTTCGTCACCTCACTATCCGAAGTTCGTCACGTCATAATCCGAAGTTCGTCACGTCACTTACCGAATTTCGTCACAATAATCCGAAGTTTATCACGTCACTATCCGAAGTTTGTCACAATAATCCGAAGTTCGTCACAATAATCCGAAGTTTGTCACATTTATCCGAATTTCGTCACGTCACTATCCGAAGATTGTCACAATAATCCGAATTTCGTCACCTCACTATCCGAAGTTCGTCACGTCATAATCTGAAGTTCGTCACGTCACTTACCGAATTTCGTCACAATAATCCGAAGTTTATCACGTCACTATCCGAAGTTTGTCACAATAATCCGAAGTTCGTCACAATAATCCGAAGTTTGTCACATTTATCCGAATTTCGTCACGTCACTATCCGAATTTCTTTACAATTATCCGAATTTAATCACTTCACTATCCGAAGTTCGTCACAATAATCCGAAGTTCGTCACAATTATCCGAATTTTATCACGTCACTATCCGAAGTTTATCACGTCACTATCCGAATTTCGTCACAATAATCCGAAATTCGTCACAATAATCCGAAGATCGTCACGTCACTATCCGAAGTTCGTCACGATAATCGGAAGTTCGTCACGTCATTTTCTGAAGTTTGTCACAGCACTATCCGAAGTTCGTCACAGCATTATCCGTAGTTCGTCACGTCACTATCCGAAGTTTGTCACAATAATCCGAATTTCGTCACCTCACTATCCGAAGTTCGTCACGTCATAATCCGAAGTTCGTCACGTCACTTACCGAATTTCGTCACAATAATCCGAAGTTTATCACGTCACTATCCGAAGTTTGTCACAATAATCCGAAGTTCGTCACAATAATCCGAAGTTTGTCACATTTATCCGAATTTCGTCACGTCACTATCCGAATTTCGTCACAATTATCCGAATTTAATCACTTCACTATCCGAAGTTCGTCACAATAATCCGAAGTCCGTCACATTTATCCGAATTTCGTCACGTCACTATCCGAATTTCGTCACAATTATCCGAATTTTATCACGTCACTATCCGAAGTTTATCACGTCACTATCCGAATTTCGTCACAATAATCTGAAGTTCGTCACAATAATCCGAAGTTTGTCACATTTATCCGAATTTCGTCACGTCACTATCCAAATTTCGTCACAGGTATCCGAATTTAATCACGTCACTATCCGAAGTTCGTCACAATAATCCGAAGTTCGTCACAATAATCCGAAGTTCGTCACATTTATACGAATTTCGTCACGTCACTATCCGAATTTCGTCACAATTATTCGAATTTAATCACGTCACTATCCGAAGTTCGTCACAATAATCCGAAGTTCGTCACAATAATCCGAAGTCCGTCACATTTATCCGAATTACGTCACGTCACTACCCGAATTTCGTCACAATTATCCGAAATTTATCACGTCACTATCCGAAGTTTATCACGTCACTATCCGAATTTCGTCACAATAATCCGAAGTTCGTCACAATAATCCGAAGTTTGTCACATTTATCCGAAGTACGTCACGATAATCGGAAGTTCGTCACGTCATTTTCCGAAGTTTGTCACAGCACTATCCGAAGTTCGTCACGTCATTTTCCGAAGTTCGTCACAGCACTATCCGTAGTTCGTCACGTCACTATCCGAAGTTTGTCACAATAATCCGAATTTCGTCACAATAATCCGAAGTTCGTCACAATAATCCGAAGTTCGTCACGTCACTATCCGAAGTTCGTCACGATAATCGGAAGTTCGTCACGTCATTTTCCGAAGTTTGTCACAGCACTATCCGAAGTTCGTCACGTCATTTTCCGAAGTTCGTCACAGCACTATCCGTAGTTCGTCACGTCACTATCCGAAGTTCGTCACAATAATCCGACGTTCGTCACGTCACTTACCGAATTTCGTCACAATAATCCGAAGTTTATCACGTCACTATCCGAAGTTTGTCACAATAATCCGAAGTTCGTCACAATAATCCGAAGTTTGTCACATTTATCCGAATTTCGTCACGTCACTATCCGAATTTCGTCACAATTATCCGAATTTAATCACGTCACTATCCGAAGTTCGTCACAATAATCCGAAGTTCGTCACAATAATCCGAAGTCCGTCACATTTATCCGAATTTCGTCACGTCACTATCCGAATTTCGTCACAATTATCCGAATTTTATCACGTCACTATCCGAAGTTTATCACGTCACTATCCGAATTTCGTCACAATAATCCGAAGTTCGTCACAATAATCCGAAGTTTGTCACATTTATCCGAATTTCGTCACGTCACTATCCGAAATTCGTCACAATTATCCGAATTTAATCACGTCACTTTCCGAAGTTCGTCACGTCACTATCCGAAGTTCGTTACAATTATCCGAATTTCGTCACAATCATCCGAAGTTCATTTCATTTCATTTCATTTTATATTTCATATTTCATATTTCATATTTCATATTTCATATTTCATATTTCATATTTCATATTTCATATTTCATATTTCATATTTCATATTTCATATTTCATATTTCATATTTCATATTTCATATTTCATATTTCATATTTCATATTTCATATTTCATATTTCATATTTCATATTTCATATTTCATATTTCATATTTCATATTTCATATTTCATATTTCATATTTCATAATTCATATTTCATATTTCATATTTCATATTTCATACTTCATATTTCATATTTCATATTTCATTTCATTTCACTTCATTTCATTTCATTTCATTTTATTTCATTTAATTTCATTTCATTTCATTTCATTTTATTTCACCTCATTATCCGAATGTCATCACGTCAATATCCGAATTTCATTACGTCAAAATCCGAAATTTGTCACAATAATCTGAAGTTTGTCACGTCACTATCTGAAATTCGTCACAATAATCCGAAGTTCGTCACGTCACTATCCGAAGTTCGTCACGATAATCGGAAGTTCGTCACGTCATTTTCCGAAGTTTGTCACAGCACTATCCGAAGTTAGTCACGTCATTTTCCGAAGTTCGTCACAGCACTATCCGTAGTTCGTCACGTCACTATCCGAAGTTTGTCACAATAATCCGAATTTCGTCACCTCACTATCCGAAGTTCGTCACGTCATAATCCGAAGTTCGTCACGTCACTTACCGAATTTCGTCACAATAATCCGAAGTTTATCACGTCACTATCCGAAGTTTGTCACAATAATCCGAAGTTCGTCACAATAATCCGAAGTTTGTCACATTTATCCGAATTTCGTCACGTCACTATCCGAAGTTTGTCACAATAATCCGAATTTCGTCACCTCACTATCCGAAGTTCGTCACGTCATAATCTGAAGTTCGTCACGTCACTTACCGAATTTCGTCACAATAATCCGAAGTTTATCACGTCACTATCCGAAGTTTGTCACAATAATCCGAAGTTCGTCACAATAATCCGAAGTTTGTCACATTTATCCGAATTTCGTCACGTCACTATCCGAATTTCTTTACAATTATCCGAATTTAATCACTTCACTATCCGAAGTTCGTCACAATAATCCGAAGTTCGTCACAATTATCCGAATTTTATCACGTCACTATCCGAAGTTTATCACGTCACTATCCGAATTTCGTCACAATAATCCGAAGTTCGTCACAATAATCCGAAGATCGTCACGTCACTATCCGAAGTTCGTCACGATAATCGGAAGTTCGTCACGTCATTTTCTGAAGTTTGTCACAGCACTATCCGAAGTTCGTCACGTAATTTTCCGAAGTTCGTCACAGCATTATCCGTAGTTCGTCACGTCACTATCCGAAGTTTGTCACAATAATCCGAATTTCGTCACCTCACTTACCGAATTTCGTCACAATAATCCGAAGTTTATCACGTCACTATCCGAAGTTTGTCACAATAATCCGAAGTTCGTCACAATAATCCGAAGTTTGTCACATTTATCCGAATTTCGTCACGTCACTATCCGAATTTCGTCACAATTATCCGAATTTAATCACTTCACTATCCGAAGTTCGTCACAATAATCCGAAGTCCGTCACATTTATCCGAATTTCGTCACGTCACTATCCGAATTTCGTCACAATTATCCGAATTTTATCACGTCACTATCCGAAGTTTATCACGTCACTATCCGAATTTCGTCACAATAATCTGAAGTTCGTCACAATAATCCGAAGTTTGTCACATTTATCCGAATTTCGTCACGTCACTATCCAAATTTTGTCACAGTTATCCGAATTTAATCACGTCACTATCCGAAGTTCGTCACAATAATCCGAAGTTCGTCACAATAATCCGAAGTTCGTCACATTTATCCGAATTTCGTCACGTCACTATCCGAATTTCGTCACAATTATTCGAATTTAATCACGTCACTATCCGAAGTTCGTCACAATAATCCGAAGTTCGTCACAATAATCCGAAGTCCGTCACATTTATCCGAATTTCGTCACGTCACTACCCGAATTTCGTCACAATTATCCGAAATTTATCACGTCACTATCCGAAGTTTATCACGTCACTATCCGAATTTCGTCACAATAATCCGAAGTTCGTCACAATAATCCGAAGTTTGTCACATTTATCCGAAGTACGTCACGATAATCGGAAGTTCGTCACGTCATTTTCCGAAGTTTGTCACAGCACTATCCGAAGTTCGTCACGTCATTTTCCGAAGTTCGTCACAGCACTATCCGTAGTTCGTCACGTCACTATCCGAAGTTTGTCACAATAATCCGAATTTCGTCACAATAATCCGAAGTTCGTCACAATAATCCGAAGTTCGTCACGTCACTATCCGAAGTTCGTCACGATAATCGGAAGTTCGTCACGTCATTTTCCGAAGTTTGTCACAGCACTATCCGAAGTTCGTCACGTCATTTTCCGAAGTTCGTCACAGCACTATCCGTAGTTCGTCACGTCACTATCCGAAGTTTGTCACAATAATCCGAATTTCGTCACCTCACTATCCGAAGTTCGTCACGTCATAATCCGAAGTCCGTCACGTCACTTACCGAATTTCGTCACAATAATCCGAAGTTTATCACGTCACTATCCGAAGTTTGTCACAATAATCCGAAGTTCGTCACAATAATCCGAAGTTTGTCACATTTATCCGAATTTCGTCACGTCACTATCCGAATTTCGTCACAATTATCCGAATTTAATCACTTCACTATCCGAAGTTCGTCACGTCATAATCCGAAGTCCGTCACGTCACTTACCGAATTTCGTCACAATAATCCGAAGTTTATCACGTCACTATCCGAAGTTTGTCACAATAATCCGAATTTCGTCACCTCACTATCCGAAGTTCGTCACGTCATAATCCGAAGTCCGTCACGTCACTTACCGAAGTTCGTCACGATAATCGGAAGTTCGTCACGTCATTTTCCGAAGTTTGTCACAGCACTATCCGAAGTTCGTCACGTCATTTTCCGAAGTTCGTCACAGCACTATCCGTAGTTCGTCACGTCACTATCCGAAGTTTGTCACAATAATCCGAATTTCGTCACCTCACTATCCGAAGTTCGTCACGTCATAATCCGAAGTCCGTCACGTCACTTACCGAATTTCGTCACAATAATCCGAAGTTTATCACGTCACTATCCGAAGTTTGTCACAATAATCCGAAGTTCGTCATAATAATTCGAAGTTTGTCACTTTTATCCGAATTTCGTCACGTCACTATCCGAAGTTTGTCACAATAATCCGAATTTCGTCACCTCACTATCCGAAGTTCGTCACGTCATAATCCGAAGTCCGTCACGTCACTTACCGAATTTCGTCACAATAATCCGAAGTTTATCACGTCACTATCCGAAGTTTGTCACAATAATCCGAAGTTCGTCACAATAATCCGAAGTTTGTCACATTTATCCGAATTTCGTCACGTCACTATCCGAATTTCGTCACAATTATCCGAATTTAATCACTTCACTATCCGAAGTTCGTCACAATAATCCGAAGTTCGTCACAATTATCCGAATTTTATCACGTCACTATCCGAAGTTTATCACGTCACTATCCGAATTTCGTCACAATAATCCGAAGTTCGTCACAATAATCCGAAGATCGTCACGTCACTATCCGAAGTTCGTCACGATAATCGGAAGTTCGTCACGTCATTTTCTGAAGTTTGTCACAGCACTATCCGAAGTTCGTCACGTAATTTTCCGAAGTTCGTCACAGCATTATTCGTTGTTCGTCACGTCACTATCCGAAGTTTGTCACAATAATCCGAATTTCGTCACCTCACTATCCGAAGTTCGTCACGTCATAATCCGAAGTTCGTCACGTCACTTACCGAATTTCGTCACAATAATCCGAAGTTTATCACGTCACTATCCGAAGTTTGTCACAATAATCCGAAGTTCGTCACAATAATCCGAAGTTTGTCACATTTATCCGAATTTCGTCACGTCACTATCCGAATTTCGTCACAATTATCCGAATTTAATCACTTCACTATCCGAAGTTCGTCACAATAATCCGAAGTTCGTCACAATAATCCGAAGTCCGTCACATTTATCCGAATTTCGTCACTTTCCGAAGTTCGTCACGTCACTATCCGAAGTTCGTTACAATTATCCGAATTTCGTCACAATCATCCGAAGTTCATTTCATTTCATTTCATTTCATATTTCATATTTCATATTTCATATTTCATATTTCATATTTCATATTTCATATTTCATATTTCATATTTCATATTTCATATTTCATATTTCATATTTCATATTTCATATTTCATATTTCATATTTCATATTTCATATTTCATATTTCATATTTCATATTTCATATTTCATATTTCATATTTCATATTTCATATTTCATATTTCATATTTCATATTTCATATTTCATATTTAATAGTTCATATTTCATATTTCATATTTTATATTTCATATTTCATATTTCATATTTCATATTTCATATTTCATATTTCATATTTCATATTTCATATTTCATATTTCATATTTCATATTTCATATTTCATATTTCATATTTCATATTTCATATTTCATATTTCATATTTCATATTAGTAGTATAGTATTGGGCACGCTGTCCCACCTGTCGCGCAGACGAACGAGTTCGTCTACGCTCCGTTGGGACAGCGTGCCCAATACTATAGGAATTCAGATAAGTTGGATTGTTGCTGTTGCTTCAGTTGGTGTTTCTGAATACCCAGTAATTAACGTTCAGTTGATCGGTCAAAATACACACGGTGTTATTGTAATAATTAAAAAGCTGACTATTATTTGACTGATTCGTATCATTCAATCGGTCGCTAACTATTATTTCATTTGTAATATGACGACCATGTTTAGTACAAAAGTCTTCATAACAGACTGCTGTGCTAAAGGTTGTGGGTTCGATTCCCACCAGAGCAATAATCTTCGAAATCAAATTTTCAGTATTGGTTCTGGTCTGGTTACAGTTATAAAAAAACAGTAGGTAGTACCTATATTAACATCACAAAAATAACTCATCACAATTTATTACTTATATCACCGTCCCGATACTCTTACGGTGATAGATACCAACTTAATATTTTTTTAGGAATCAATTTAATTTGTAACTATTAACCCTTTATATCAAACATTATATTAAAACAGTTTATTAATGCAACTAATTATTCTTAATTTAGTCGTGTTGAGTATTAGACGTTTACAAAAATGAAGTTTGTCAAACAACCCCATTCGCTAGTTGTTGATGCAGTCTGTGTTGAAACCCAAAGTCATACTTTTCGGCACGGGAAACTTTTACCCAACACTATTAGATGTATTATCTGCGGTCCATCTAACTGTGGAAAAACAAATCTCGTAATTGGTTTGCTATTGCATAAAAATGGATTGAAGTTTCGTAATGTTTACCTATACTCGAAGACTTTATATCAACCAAAGTACCTGTTTCTAGAAAAAGTGCTAGCTAGTGTACCCGATGTACTGTTTTCAAAATTTAAGGATAACGAAGAAGTTATTAGTCCGCAAGAAGCTAGGTGCGATTCAGTGATGATTTTCGATGACGTAGCATGTGAGAACCAGAATAACATGCGAGATTATTTTGCAATGGGTAGGCACAAAAACATAGACTGCTTTTATTTAAATCAAACATACAGTAAGGTACCTAAACAACTAGTCAGGGACAATGCAAATCTAATTATTCTTTTTAAGCAAGATGATATTAACATGCGACACGTATATGACGAACATGTTAATACTGATATGAAATGGAACGATTTTCGTGAATTGTGTTCTAAAATATGGACCGACCCGTATAATTATTTAGTTATAAATAAAGAATGTCGTAAAAACGAAGGTGGTTATCGTAAAAAATTTGATAACTTTGTAGTTTTTGATTGAGGTTACATATATATCACTGTAAAGAAGATATTAGGCAATCCTAATTAAACACTAATAGAAGAAACATCTTAATATCAAAATGGAAACATCTATGAAAAGACAAATTGTTAATGCTGTTGAAGCAGTCAGAAAAAAAGTGCGAAAAATGCGAAATATTGAAGATGATAATGAAAAAGTTTTGCAAACTGTGTTTAAACCTTTGATTAATCCACTTACTCAAATTGCGTACAATCACAAAAATCCACCTGTAAAAAGTAAGAAAAGGGGTGATTTTAAATTGAATAAACTTGAGAACAATGAAGACTTAACTAACTATGAAAATGATAATGCTGAAAATGATTGGGAAGATACTATTAAAACTAAAGCGTCTACTATTGATCAAGAACATAGTGATAGTTGTCAAAATTCCGAGGATGATGATTGTGATAATAATTTCAACAAAAGTGATGACTCATTCAAATCTATTGACTTCAATGATACTCTAAAAGAAAACGTTTCGTCGTGGTCTCAATCATCTGAAGTAATTGATGATATTCCATTTGGTGTTCGAATTGAAAAAGGAAAACTAATGCTCGGTTCAGCTAAAATAACTATTGATGATAAAAACGTTACAATACTTCATCATAGATATCCAAACACTGAAGGATTAAAAGAACTTTTATTTAAAAAAGATCCAGATCTAAGTTTAGTGACTGAAAACGACAAACACAGTTACAAACTGATGTTACTAGCTACAAATGCTCATAGACGAGACTATGACCCAAAAAAACCTATAAAAAGCAATAAAGGAAAAAAATATATGTATCTTATAAAACCACTTTTTAAATTAAATGGCAACGTTAACGATGCTCAAATGCCTTTGTCCAAAGGGAAAGGACTAATACTAAAGAAAATGAAAAAAGATACTGACTACGTATATTGGGATGATCCTAATGAGTTAGTTGAAAGATTAAAATTACTTATAGCCTCTCAAGAAGCTGGAAATACAGGACTTGATAATGAAATATTATCCATCATAGAAGAACTACGCGAGGGAAAATTTATATAGTAATAAATATATCGTTATACAATTATTGTTTCATTTTACTTTGATCTTTCTACTTGAGCATACATAATGAATATAGACAAATTTGGTCATCATATTCATAAAAGAATGAGACTAGTAGATATGTTTGATATCTCTAATAAAACAATTTTAAAAACTACAAACGGTGAATTCGATTTGCAAATGAATAGACTACGTGGTGTTATTAATCCTGTGGAAGCAAATGATGCAGCTAACAAGGAGTATGTTGATGAAATATTTAATGGCCTGTGTGGTAAAAGCGATGTTCAAAAGTTAGTGGACAAAACAAAAAAAGAGATTCATAAAGATGTTCAAGTGTCATTAGAACACTTAAAATCAAGTATGGTGTCATATGTTGATCATAAAATAACAAACGCTGGTACGAGTAAGACGATCATACCATCTCATAATGACAAAACAACAAATCGTGAATGAATTACATAAATCAGCCAGAAGAAATTTTGTTCGTCGTCATGTTATATTAAAAGGAATTGATGACTTGTGGCAAGCAGATCTTATTGATTTAAGAAACTTAAAAAATTATAATAATAGAGGATTTAGTTATATCTTAGTAGTGATTGACTGCTTTTCAAAATATGCGTGGACTATGTCTTTGAAGTCTAAATCAAAAGAAGAAGTATCAAACGCATTTCAAGAAGTAATAAAGACAAGTAATCGTTTACCTAATCATTTACAAACAGACCTAGGAACCGAGTTTTACAACGATACATTCTCAAAGTTGATGAAGCGTTATAAGATTAATCACTATTCATCATTTTCCGTTAAAAAAGCTTCGATTGTAGAAAGATTAATTAAAACTTTAAAAAATTCCTTATTCAAAACTTTTAATTTAAATGGAAACTATAAATGGATAGGTAAACCTATAGAAAATAATGTATTTACTTATAATAATACTAAACATCGTACTATTAATTGTAAACCTGTTGATGTTAGCATTGATAATGAGAGCTTAATACGAAAAAATATTTTAAAGTCACATAAAAAAACGATTACAAAAAATATAAATAAATTTAAAGTTGGGGATTTCGTTAGAGTAAGTAAGTATAAAAATTGTTTTGAAAAAGGCTACACCCCTAACTGGTCAACAGAAATCTTTAAAATCACAAATATCAATAAATCAGTCCCAGTAACGTATACCATTAAAGATCTTCGAAACCAACCGATATTAGGTACTTTCTATCAACAAGAAATTCAAAAAACTATTTATCCTGATATTTACCTCATCGAAAAAGTTTTAAGAAAAAAAGGTAGTAAGCTATTTGTTAAATGGTTAGGTTTGAGTGATAACGAAAACAGTTGGATCGATAAGAAAAGTGTAGTTAATTAATTCAAGGTATTTATAATTCAACTTGTCATTTTTCGAAACATTACAACACGAGCAATGCCAGGAAGTGGACTTCTTAACAAAATAATAGATCATTTACCGTTTGAGCTACATTTACCAGGTTATAATTACTGTGGACCAGGCACTAAATTACAAAAACGTTTATTGCGAGGAGACAAAGGCATAAACGAATTAGACGAAGCTTGTAAAGCACATGATATAGCTTATACAAATTATTCAGACTTGCAAAATAGACAACAAGCCGATACACAATTACTAAATATGGCAAATAAACGCTTAAAAGCAACAGATGCTGGAAAAAGAGAAAAAATTGCTTCCTGGTTAGTTACCAAAGCAATGAAGACAAAACTTAAAATGGGATCTGGTTTAAAAACGTTCGGATCTTTAGTTACTAAAATTCGATCACATATTAAAAAGTTAAAACCAAGAAACAAACAAGATGCCATAAAATATGCCTATCTAGCTGCGAAAAAGTTGTATTCAAATAATTGCAGGATTCCAATACCAAGAGTCATACCACTACCGAAAACAGGTGGAGTTTTACCACTGATTCCGATTTTTGCTGGGCTGTCCGCATTAGGTACCTTAGCTGGCGGTGCAGCAGGTATTGCAAAGACAGTTAATGATTACAAGAGCGGCAAGCAAAACTTACAGGAGGCGCAGCGTCATAATAAAGTCATGGAATCGATTGCGTTAGGTAAAGGCTTGTATATCAAACCATACAAGAAAGGAAATGGTTTGTTTATAAAATGTTCAAAAAACTAAGTATAAGGTTACCTAATCGTGCCCTCAGTAATATAGATATCCAGAATCACGCGAATAAAGTACCTTTTTTTAGAGGTGTGTACATGAAAGATCAATTACCTAACACACCAAAACTTATTGAAAGTGGTGTTGTGAATTTGGATAATTCTTACAATGAAGGAACACATTGGGTAGCCTATGTAAAATTAAATACTTATTGTGTATATTTTGATAGCTATGGTAATCTGAAACCACCGTTAGAATTATTGAATTACTTTAAGAAATGTAATGTTTTTTATAACTATACGCGATGTCAGAAATTTAACTCTGTAAATTGTGGACATTTATGTTTATCATTTTTGTATAATTTCTGGAATAAATGTATAAATTGAATATTCTTTTTTTATTTGCATCATTTGCGTGATGTCTTTCTCACTATCTATAACGGGTAACTCATCAGTATTATCTACTTATTACTCACCTAATCTACAGTTTGAGGGAGAGTATGAATGTGCACTATTGTATTTATCTACATTTAATTCTATACCAAATATTGATAAAAGAAATCATAAATTTTATTATGATAATCATGTTATTCAAATACCTGAAGGCGCATACGAACTTCAAGACATCAACGATTACATAAGAACGAAATTACAAAGTGCGAGCTTTAATTTGCAGTGCAATAACAATACCTTAAAAACTAATATTTTCTGCACAAAAAATATAGATTTTACGAAAGAAGATTCGATTGGCAGATTGTTAGGTTTCGGTAAGAAAAAACTTGAAGCAAATATATTACACGAATCACAGTATCCAGTGAACATTTTATCAACGACCGTGGTGAGGGTTGAATGTGACATAGTGACTGGATCATATATTAATGGCCATCCTGGTCATATTATTTATGAATTTGCTCCAAATGTACCTCCTGGTTACAGAATAATAGAAGTTCCTAAAAACGTTATTTACTTTCCAGTAAATCAAAAAATCATAAACAGTGTAAACGTTAGACTTTTAGATATAAATAATAATTTGCTCAATCTACGTGGAGAAGAAGTACAGCTTTATTTGCATCTCAGAAGAAAATGATTGATTACAGTAAAATAAATAAATACTCTTGTTCCCGAACCAAACAAAACAGTGCTCCTCGGGCTATTCACAAGGCAACACCAAACAAGAAAAAGAAACTGCAACTTAATCAAGAAAATCAACAATTTCTCAAAGCTATAGGACTTTTAAAATGAGTATGTTAGACGTTTTATCTTCTCCTCTACATGACAACTCTATAGCAGGTATCGAATACCATTCATACAAACCATACATAACAAGTTTTAATAGAAACGATGAAATTCGCATACCTATTAATGAAAAAGACTTGTATGTTTTACCATCCGCCAGTACATTGTACTTAGAAGGAACAGTAAAAGTTACTAAACACGATTCCAAAGAAAAAACAGCAGTGTCGTTTACGAATAATCCAATGCTGTATCTCTTTCAAGACATTCGATATGAACTCAATGGTGTGGAGATTGATAAAATAAAAAATGCTGGCATTACAACTACTATGAAGTCATTGTTATCAATGAATGAAAGTGAATCCAAATCATGTCGTGCTTGGGGTTGGGACATCCATGGTTTTAGAAGTGCCAATGGTTCTTTTGCTGCATCTATACCACTTAGTAACATTCTTGGATTCGCTGAAGATTATAAAAAAGTTGTTATGAATTGTAAACATGAATTAATATTGTTGAGGAGTAATACAAACTCAAATGCTGTAAAGCTTGATGCTGGAGAAGTCATAAACGATGTGGAAATTAATAAAATTATATGGCGAGTGCCGCATGTAAAAGTGTCTGACAAAGAAAAAATTAATCTACTAAAGATTTTAGAAAAAGATCGAGCGCTGCAAATAGTATTTAGAAATTGGGATTTATATGAATATCCTTTATTACCCAAAACCACGAAACATACATGGTCAATTAAAACATCATCCCAAATTGAAAAACCAAGATATGTAATAATAGGTCTACAAACTAATAAAAAACATAATACAAGTGCAGATATGTCTAGATTTGATCACTGTGCGATACGCGACGTTAGAGTATACCTCAATTCAACTTATTATCCATATGAAAATCTAAACATTAATTTCACTAATAATAATTTCGCATTAATTTATGAGCAGTATGCTCGTTTTCAGCAGTCATATTATGGCCGTCGATCAGAGCCGTTGTTAAACAACAAAGAGTTTAAGGATATCGCTCCTTTGTTTGTCATCGACTGTTCTAGACAAATTGATAACCTTATATCGGGTCCAGTAGTCGACGTGAGAGTAGAGCTAGAAAGTGATATTCAAATACCTGATCAAACTTCAGCATACTGTCTGATATTGAATGATTGTATTATTGAGTATAAACCACTGAGCAATATTGTAAGGAAAATATCATGAATTCGCCTAGTATAATATTAGACGTTCAAGGATTTAAAGACACCCACAACAATTTCATAGTAAAGGAATTAGCCTTTTCCACTCATGACTATACGCAAACATTTTCAATAAAACCTCCATACCTTTTTAAACATTTAACAAATGATGAAAAAAAACACGTTAAATGGTTGCAAAGAACCAAAGGAATCTACTGGAATGAAGGATATATTGATTACAGAGAATTCAGACGTATAATTATTCCTTAACTAGAAAACAAGGATATCATTGTGAAAGGTTTGGAAAAGGTTAAATGGGTTAAGGATCTTTGTAAGAACTGTAACGTGTCTGACCTTGGTGACAAAAACTGTCCTAATTTCTCTGAGTTGTATAAAAAGTACTGTAATGAAAAAAATAATTTAAATTGTACCATACATTTTAAGCACTGTGCCTTAAAAAATGTGTTGTGTATTAAAAAACATTTGAATCTGTAATGTTTATTTTATGTTTTAATTAATAAAAGAACGTAAAATTTTAAAAATGTGTTTATTTCCTTAGTTTAATCTACCTTTCCTACCTAATTACTCGTAATTACACTATTACGGAATACAAGAGTAGAATAAAAAATAACTTAATTTACCATAATTACCTTCATTAGTTTTACAGTATTCATTTTAAACATTATTTAAAAATAAAAAAAAACATACAACAGTACAAAAAAATAACTTTAATTACCTAACGGTAAGACAACACAATTTTTTATACATTTTATTAAAAACAAAAAAAAACACTAAACACTAAAAATACTAAAAATCACTGTCTATCAAAGATTTTGATATTTTCTTAACTAACGATTCTGTATCGTCCATAACACTATCAATAGCATCTTTGACGATGTATTGTGCATTTATTACCACGTTCTCAGTATCACTATCACTGTCACTTGTATTGTTGTTGCATAGATCTACAACTGATATTTTTATCAGTTTAATCCCACGTCTATGCAGTTTACTCATCACGAAAGATTTTGTTGGTTGTTTCTTAAGAGAAGGCTTGTCTCGACGTTGACGTCTGGATTTTTTGTCTTTCGCAACTTGGCTGCAGCGCGGGGGTTCGTTGCAAATCATCTCAGAAAGTCCTTCGTAAGGATCCTGAGCGTACTGGCTGAACACGATTTCTGAATCGCAAATCTGAAACAAAATGATAGCAAATGATTAGCATCTTATTCAGTAAACATAATCGTTACCTACATTATAATTATAAAATCGATTTAAAGTATATATTTACTCACCGATGACATGATTATGATGCACACTTAAAGATCAAATATCTCTAATATTGTACTAGTACTCGAGGTGAGTAATATTTCATTAATAACTTAAATAATTCAGGTTGCTAATTCAGGTAAATATACAATTAATGTTTTCACAGAAAGCAAATGATTGCGACATTATAAGTTAGGGTTCGTTCACATAAACCTATTTGCTACGCTTATTTTGTATGTATTTAAAATTAAGTTTTAGAACTTTCAAGGAAGTAAACAGATAAATCTATATGCTACTTAAGTGTGTTGGGTTTCTTTTCATACATCTGTTAAGATTATTGACTTAGTTTTTAATACATGGTATATTAAAGTAAACACTCATTTCGCTAAACAATCAATATCAGATTTTAAGTAACCATAATTATGATTACACAAAATAAAACAGGCTGTGTGAACGAGCCCTAAGTTTTTAAGTTACGTCAACTCTAAAACTGTTAATCAAGCATTTGTGCGAGTTTTGATTGGATTAATTTTATTAACACGTTTTTGAAAGTAAATCTTGCCTCTATAACAATAAAGATGAAAACGACTTCACATAACATGAAATTAAAGACGTTCAAATATTGAATTGAAGCGTGTATGAACTTGTCAAATAGCATGCTTGCATTTACACTGTCAATAACATGCAATATATCATATTTCGTTATGGTTAACTAGCGTCGTCCTGCGACTTTACCTGCGAATTGTTGATATGAACCTAAGTCACTCTTATCTTTTATGCAGCACAATAAATTAAATAGTGTGTTGACAAATAAAACAAAATTAATATTTTACATCATTTAATAATCATTAATTACACTTGTATGTACTTATAATCTACAGATACAGAATAGTATCTAACTATACACAATACTTATACTATACTATACTAAATCATCATTAATAATTACAATTGTTAGGTGCCTATTTTCTTTATGCTAATTCAATTCATAACATTTTAGCGCTTAAATTAATTTTCCATTAATTAGGTAGAACAGTTACAATAACATAATACATAACTATGTGTATCCATTATTTTAAAAATGAGCAATGACCCCATGCTTGGGTTGCGATCTTACAACTAGATACCGCGCGTTTATCGTCGTTGCTAGATAGCGCAATTTTGTTAACACTTTGCGTAAATATTTCATGTTTAAGGGATTTGAACACAATATTTTTCCTGCGAATGACTTCATTATTAAATAAAACGTTTTCGTAATCTGTGATACTCAGATCGCGAACTACAGAAGATTTTACTCCTTTAGCTTTTTTAATCATTTTGTCCTCAGTTTTTATTGAATAAAGTTTAGATCTTAAACCAACGAAATCTGTTATAATTTTTCCTCCCAACTCATCTTTAAAAAGACCAGGAATTTTTTTATTTATTTGAGGTAACTTAAATTCGTTTTCTACATTATAATTACTGGTGTCAAAGTATTGCAAAAACCTATGTTTAATATCGAGATAAAAATCATTGGTGTATATTTCATACACAAAAGAATCCGTGTCCGTATAACATAATTTCACTCTGTCCTTATAAAAAGGTTTGATTATATTGTAGTGGAAGTGGTACATGTGTGATTTGGACAGTTCTAAAACAGTAAAACCAATATATATAGGTTTGTCTAAAACTAACTGATCTGGTTTCATTTGTATCGCTACTAAGTTCTCAGATAGAACTGATGCGCTATGAAAATAAGGGTTGTTAACAAGTCTCTCAGCGTAAGAAGACTTCCTGGTTTTGTTATTCACATCATTCCACTGATTAACAAGATGAACAGATACTCTGTTTTCAGTGTTTTCCAAGGTTTTTCCAAAAACGCTATTATTCAACAACTTGAAGAAATCTTGTTCAAATGTACTTGTTGCCTTTTGTCGTAGTTGTGTATTTAATTCAATATATTGCTTTAAATAGGGACTTTGTTTAAATGTTATAGCTCGATGAATTTTGCGTAGCAACAACCCGTGTTCCAGACATTTTTTTAAATGCACATAATGGATAACATAGTTATACTTATTGTATAAATTTGAAACCAGTTTTTTAGATTTACCTCCAGGTGGGACGCATTTTTCAGGACAAAAAGGCAAGTCATTGTGATCACAATGCAAGGATTCAGGGTAAAACAGATCGACTTCCAGTATAAAACCCCATTTCGCATTATCATCAATACATTCAACATGTAATTGGTTTATTTCATTTTGATCTAAAAATCTAAAATCTGAATACGGTAAATATTGACACATACTGTAACCGTAAAGGTTATTACAGTCCAAATAAACTATAAAACATTGTGGTTTTGAAGCATCGTATTTTAATAAATACTTATTGTTAGCTTTTGCATAGCGATGGGGACACATACATAAACCTCCTCTAATACCGTTTTGAATCATTCGTACGATGGCTAAGTCAGAAACAAGTTCAAGTTCAACACCTGTTTTCAGTAGCATTGCGTCAAATGATAAACTAGGTGCGGTTATGTAAAATGCTGGGTCAAGTTTATAATGCCGTTTACAAGTTTTCCGAAAATTCTGGAAAATATCAGTTAGTAAAAGAACATCTGTTTTCAAATATAAATCAGTATATTCACCTAAATCATTGATATTGAATTCATTCCAAACCATACAAGCGTGTTTATAATCTTCATCTGATATAGCTTGGTTAGTTAAAACACTGAAAAAGTACTGCCTTGATGGTAACTTTGTTTCTTCATAACATTTCCAATTAGTCATGTAATCATAAGGATAGACTCCCTTCCTTGTAAGCAAATTAAATTGGTTATTATTAGGAAAATGAGAACGTAGAGTGATAAAATCATCATTATGCATAGTTTTCGCTAGTTTGTCTAAGCTAGCTCCTAAAAAATTAAATGAATCCAAAAACCGTACTTGTACGTAATCATTATCAGAAATCTGTATGAATTTCGAAAATGAAATATATTTTTCTTTAGTTTTTGGTATAATTCTCAACTTTCCAGGCATTTCACCTAATTTTTTGATGAATAAATGACAGTCGTATCCCGATAAGTTGTGGAAAAATATCGGTATGAATTTTGGTATTTTATACTGTAGATTGCAATGACTATGAGCAGCGCCACGGTATCGCCCTGTTATATGACAATGATCTCTAACTTTATTAGTCCAAAGTAGGTTTTCACATATGTAACATTTATAAGCCTGTTGGAAATCTCGCGCGTCGTCTTTTGTAAATATCATGACCTGAGTTTCGGTTAATATTTTGTAAATCTTTTTAACATCAGCAGAAAGAAACTCTATAAATTTTGAAACACAGTCAAAACCGCGATAACTTTTAAATCCCTTTCCATTAAAAGTATAATTTAACGAAGAAACAATGTTATAGGCAAATGCTACAGGCACGTGTCGTTGTAAGTATGACGTGTTAGCAGTATCAGGTTCACTAACGGATGTTGTTGGTTCCAGTAATGTTTCAAAATCAGCGTAAATGGCGAATGGAATGTTTTGTTTTCTATCATAATTTTTAAACTGTAATACGGACCCCTTTTCAGGTAAAATAGTTACAATTCCACCACACAGATGATCATCGATTTGTCTAGGAGTAGGGAAAAACAATAAACAACTTTCACAAAAATATAATTTACTATGATGTTTTGTGATTTGGGTTTTAACAAGACGAGGTAAATCTTTGATAAGACAATAATGGGATGAACGATCATTTTCTAAGAACAGTAGATGAACACTCTTAGATTTGTTCTTACACGATTCAGGTCTATATAGAGGACCCGTTATTAGCTTACTGTTTTTTAAACCGTATACGTATATATTTAAAAAAGGATTATTTCTTTCGAAAATTACTATATCAGAAAAAGATATGGGGAAAGAAATGTCCTTAACATTTAATACATCGCGAAAGTGAGGATAAGATGTTACTCGCTCTGGATGTCGGTTTGTTGGGTGCAAGGCAGCCACAATACACCATAAAAAACAATATCTATCATTATTGTGAATATTTAAACACGCTTTTTTGTTTTGTATAAACTTGGGTAACTCTATAAAAGAAGATCCACTAAGTGGCTGATACTTATTAACATTGACTTCTAAATGTAAATTACTTAAGAATGTCCATCCACTGTCTCGCTCCTCAAATTCTTCAATTTTTTTCAACAACGACGTGACAACCGTTTCATAAATAGTATTAAAATCATAATTTAAATGAATGGTAAAATTTTTGGTGGCAAAAGATTTAATTTCTTGTAAATCATTTTTGTACAATAGAAATAAAGAAAAAAGCTCAAAGTTAATTTTCACCGCGATATGTTTTTTAAGTGAACCATCGACCAAAGATTTAACTTGTTCGCGAATATTACAAAAAAATGTCTCTGGAAAATTATTTGCTTCATCTTTGGAAGCAATAACTCTGTAACTAACAATACGCCCTTTAAACGAAGAACGTAAGATTTCAACGTTTTCAAAAATGGGTATTGTACTATTATTTTTGTGATTATTAGTTCGTAAGTGACCAGTCCAGCAACGACTCTCTACATAAATATCGCAAACCGAGCAGTGAGGCATTTTGATGAAATTATAAACGTACCAAAAAGTAATAGGTAAATAGTTAAGTGAATTTAGTATAAGAATACCTAAAGTTGAAACCTAGAGGATCTGTTTTCCACAATTTTAAATGAAAATATCTTTTACGAATATACAATCTGAGTAGCTAGTGTAACAATAAACAAATAGGAAACAAAAAGTGTCTTGGCTCCTTTAAATTTTCAACCTTTCAGTTGGTAAAGAACAATAAATACCTTAAATATTAACTAATGCACTACCACCATCTAGTATTTGTTAAACTTGCAGCATAGCTCCGTGACCCGTACTATCAGCATTCCAATATACTTGTATGATCTCAGTAGAAAATCATAACCGAAAGCCAATCAGATGCATCCTGAAAATAACGTACCAATTATTAGATTATATCTATAAATAAATAAATATTCCACAACTTTCCACACAACGCCATTTAGTCCCAAGTTAAGCTTGAGAGCTTGTGTTATGGGTACTAAACAGCTGATAAACATACTTATATATTTTTAAATACATACATATTATAGATAAATTACACCCAGACACAGAACAAATGATCGTGCTCATCACACAAACATTTGTTCTGGGTGGGAATCGAACCCACGACCTCCGGCATAGCAGTCAGGGTCACTAACTACTAGACCAACAGGCCAGTCATCTATCTTGATATTACGCTATTACCTCTTATCCCTTGGTAAAAATTGTTAAGACTATTACCTTTTATTTTTCGTAATATTGCGCATCCTGACTTGTATGGAAACAGCTTTAGCTTTGTTAGATTTCAAGGATTTTAACATACGATTTCTGGAAATAAGAAAACATGTACATACGTTAAATAGAAATAATAAAACATCATCTTACTACGTCACCTGGGTTTACTTGCATTGTTTTTGTTAAGTACCTTTTGATTTCTTCAATTTATTGATGATGGTTTTGTTTTAATATGTAGTCCAGACCAAATTCCAAACCATATGTTTCAAATACAACTCCATGTAAGTAAGTAACGCTTCCTGAAAAAAAAAACAATATTTTTTAACTAAGTAGAAACTTGAAAATACTATAAAATACGTTAACACGATTAATAATATATTGCAATATTTACTTTTATTTCCTTAATCAGAATCAGTCAACCACCGCTCTGTTGCTAGATGATAATGAAAACCAGTGTTTTAGAATATTCGTCTTATAAACGAAACACATTTACTGGCCTGGTAACTTCAATAATCTTACGACCTTTTCCAATAAAGTAATAATTTCGTATTTCAATGTAATGTATTTCACCACACTTGTTTGTTACTTTTATTGGACTTTCAACTAAAATACATTATTTCTGGTCAGCGCAATTGCATTTGCATAATCAGCTATTTGTGGTAAGGATGGCACTCATAAACATTTACCTTTTGGGTGTGAATAATGTTGTTTGTTCATTAAAAACGTACTTTTATTCGTCAGCCCTAAGTGTTTTCGCTGTATCAACAATTGATACTAATGCGCATTACAACTGTTCGTGCTCTTCTAATTCCTGACTCTTCGTATTTGCGTTGGTATAATACGTATAAGAAAAAAGTGGATTGATTCCTTATAACTTAGTGGTTTGTACCTACTTTTAATAAAGTGGATAATCACACGATATTTAACTTATAAACAACATGTTTTTGGAGACCTTAACACAGTCTAACTTATGTATTCAAGTATGGATACAATCTTCTAGAAGTACGTCGCGAACTCTATTTTCATTAGTAAACAACTACCAGTTGTTGTTTCTTTCGGTGTTGATTGCTGACCCGCTGCCGCTCGCTGACATCTTCTGCTCCGCTTGTCGTCACCAACTTTCAAGCTTGGTGAAAACAGCCGTTGATTGAAAAATGTAAGTATTATAAAGTGGTAAGTACCTAATGTAATAAGTTTTGAAACTGTGTACTAACCTTATTTTAACTTGATTTTATTATAATGTTGTCCTTCCTAGGGTTGTCTGGAAGAAGTCACTATGAGACTGTTCATTTTGCATAATGAAACGTTGTACATCGTCTAGATAGTTTAAACAACGCGTGGATAATATTCTTGTATTGGATAAAACATTATAACAATGTTCGGTTTCGTTGATTTAATTGCATTTTTTATTAAATATTATAACGTCTTTATTTCAGGTCTGAATCAGAGTGCGAGGACTATCATCCAACTGCAGTCATTGCAAAGAAAGCTAAACTCGCTCGCAAACAACCTGTCAACAACAATGGGAAGCGCAAGTCAGAATCATCAACATCATCACGTTCAAGGTAACCAACATTATGTTGTAAAACCATGTTGACTTCATCTTGATATTACGATATTTAGATGACTGATAGGATTAGTATGTGTGATAATTGAAGCGTTCGAACGCGGCATCAACCTTCTAAAAAGCTACTGTTGATCATTGACAGTAAAAGTAACAAGTCTGTTTTGTTTCTTAATAATATTTTTTATCCAGAGACATTTCATTTGAGTAAAAAATAATTTCATTAACCATTTTGTTTTCTTTGTTGTTTCAGTAAGAAAACAACGACCAGTCCTATCGATGTGTTTGGTATCAGTCGAAATAATGAAACTGATATAGAGCTCAACGATGGGTCATCGAGCAACCAACCGTTATCATCGTTCTTCGTAAACCGCGTGGCTAATGGCAGCGAGCGACGAAATGCAGACACCAATGGCGAGTATTACATCGATTGTAAAGTTTACAAAACAGGCGACGCGCGTGACACCGATTCCATGGCGCTATGGAAGAAGGCACTTGTCCGTATCAAGTTCCAAACCAACACGGATACATCTGAGTGGCGTAAATTACAAGATTTTGTGCGTTCGGTGGACAAATTGTTTGAAGAACGTCCAAGACTATTTATTGACAAATAAAATGAAATAATTAAAAACTTTTGATTTGTTTTATTTAATAAAATGAGGTCCACGTTTGTTATGTCTTACAAATCCAATCATTCAAATACTATAGCAAAAAACACACATACACACAACAAACTTAATACTTTTTTGTATTCGTTAAGCAAAATGTACCTCTTTCTAATTCGTTGTAAATAATTTTATGTGTCAGAGGTAGTATACGTTTTTAATTTTCAATCGATCAAATCGCATGTTCATTACACCGTCTGGAGCGTTAGCGAAATAATCACCGAGCGATAAGGTGATACTATTTGTGTATTTTGTCACAATGGAACGAAAACGCTCTAATTTGACTGTGCGATAGATATGTTTATGAGTGTTCGAAAACACCGATCGGAGCGTCAGTAAAATTAAGTCGCCGAGCGTTAGGTGGTATTTAGAATGCTCAAATCTATACGAATTCATAAACCATTGGGCACGCTGTCCCACCTGTCGCGCAGACGACCAAATTATCCGAATTCCAATAGTATTGGGCACGCTGTCCCAACGGAGCGTTGACGAACTCGTTCGTCTGCGCGACAGGTGGGACAGCGTGCCCAATACTATACTACTCATATTTCATATTTCATATTTCATATTTCATAAATCATATTTCATATTTCATATTTCATATTTCATATTTCATATTTCATATTTCATATTTCATATTTCATATTTCATATTTCATATTTCATATTTCATATTTCATATTTCATACTTCATATTTCATATTTCATATTTCATTTCATTTCACTTCATTTCATTTCATTTCATTTAATTTCATTTAATTTCATTTCATTTTATTTCACCTTATTATCCGAATGTAATCACGTCAATATCCGAATTTCATTACGTCAAAATCCGAAATTTGTCACAATAATCTGAAGTTTGTCACGTCACTATCTGAAATTCGTCACAATAATCCGAAGTTCGTCACGTCACTATCCGAAGTTCGTCACGTCACTATCCGAAATTCGTCACAATAATCCGAAGTTCGTCACGTCACTATCCGAAGTTCGTCACGATAATCGGAAGTTCGTCAGGTCATTTTCCGAAGTTTGTCACAGCACTATCCAAAGTTCGTCACGTCATTTTCCGAAGTTCGTATTTCATATTTCATATTTCATATTTCATATTTCATATTTCATATTTCATATTTCATATTTCATATTTCATATTTCATATTTCATATTTCATATGTCATATTTCATATTTCATATTTCATATTTCATATTTCATATTTCATTTTTCATATTGCATATTTCATATTTCATATTTCATATTTCATATTTCATATTTCATATTTCATATTTCATATTTCATTTTTCATTTTTCATATTTCATATTTCATATTTCATTTCATTTCACTTCATTTCATTTCATTTCATTTCATTTTATTTCATTTAATTTCATTTCATTTTATTTCATTTTATTTCACCTCATTATCCGAATGTCATCACGTCAATATCCGAATTTCATTACGTCAAAATCCGAAATTTGTCACAATAATCTGAAGTTTGTCACGTCACTATCCGAAGTTCGTCACGTCACTATCCGAAATTCGTCACAATAATCCGAAGTTCGTCACGTCACTATCCGAAGTTCGTCACGATAATCGGAAGTTCGTCACGTCATTTTCCGAAGTTTGTCACAGCACTATCCGAAGTTCGTCACGTCATTTTCCGAAGTTCGTCACAGCACTATCCGTAGTTCGTCACGTCACTATCCGAAGTTTGTCACAATAATCCGAAGTTCGTCACGATAATCGGAAGTTCGTCACGTCATTTTCCGAAGTTTGTCACAGCACTATCCGAAGTTCGTCACGTCATTTTCCGAAGTTCGTCACAGCACTATCCGTAGTTCGTCACGTCACTATCCGAAGTTTGTCACAATAATCCGAATTTCGTCACCTCACTATCCGAAGTTTGTCTTAATAATCCGAAGTTCGTCACAATAATCCGAAGTTTGTCACATTTATCCGAATTTCGTCACGTCACTATCCGAATTTCGTCACAATTATCCGAATTTAATCACTTCACTATCCGAAGTTCGTCATAATAATCCGAAGTTCGTCACAATAATCCGAAGTCCGTCACATTTATCCGAATTTCGTCACGTCACTATCCGAATTTCGTCACAATTATCCGAATTTTATCACGTCACTATCCGAAGTTTATCACGTCACTATCCGAATTTCGTCACAATAATCTGAAGTTCGTCACAATAATCCGAAGTTTGTCACATTTATCCGAATTTCGTCACGTCACTATCCAAATTTCGTCACAGTTATCCGAATTTAATCACGTCACTATCCGAAGTTCGTCACAATAATCCGAAGTTCGTCACAATAATCCGAAGTTCGTTACATTTATCCGAATTTCGTCACGTTACTATCCGAATTTCGTCACAATTATTCGAATTTAATCACGTCACTATCCGAAGTTCGTCACAATAATCCGAAGTTCGTCACAATAATCCGAAGTCCGTCACATTTATCCGAATTTCGTCACGTCACTACCCGAATTTCGTCACAATTATCCGGAATTTATCACGTCACTATCCGAAGTTTATCACGTCACTATCCGAATTTCGTCACAATTATCCGAATTTAATCACGTCACTATCCGAAGTTCGTCACAATAATCCGAAGTTTGTCACAATAATCCGAAGTCCGTCACATTTATCCGAATTTCGTCACGTCACTATCCGAATTTCGTCACAATTATCCGAATTTTATCACGTCACTATCCGAAGTTTATCACGTCACTATCCGAATTTCGTCACAATAATCCGAAGTTCGTAACAATAATCCGAAGTTTGTCACATTTATCCGAATTTCGTCACGTCACTATCCGAAATTCGTCACAATTATCCGAATTTTCATATTTCATATTTCATATTTCATATTTCATATTTAATAGTTCATATTTCATATTTCATATTTTATATTTCATATTTCATATTTCATATTTCATATTTCATATTTCATATTTCATATTTCATATTTCATATTTCATATTTCATATTTCATATTTCATATTTCATATTTCATATTTCATATTTCATATTTCATATTTCATATTTCATATTTCATATTTCATATTTCATATTTCATATTTCATATTTCATATTTCATATTTCATATTTCATATTTCATATTTCATATTTCATATTTCATATTTCATATTTCATATTTCATATTTCATTTCATTTCACTTCATTTCATTTCATTTCATTTCATTTTATTTCATTTAATTTCATTTCATTTCATTTCATTTTATTTCACCTCATTATCCGAATGTCATCACGTCAATATCCGAATTTCATTACGTCAAAATCCGAAATTTGTCACAATAATCTGAAGTTTGTCACGTCACTATCTGAAATTCGTCACAATAATCCGAATTTCGTCACGTCACTATCCGAAGTTCGTCACGATAATCGGAAGTTCGTCACGTCATTTTCCGAAGTTTGTCACAGCACTATCCGAAGTTCGTCACGTCATTTTCCGAAGTTCGTCACAGCACTATCCGTAGTTCGTCACGTCACTATCCGAAGTTTGTCACAATAATCCGAATTTCGTCACCTCACTATCCGAAGTTCGTCACGTCATAATCCGAAGTTCGTCACGTCACTTACCAAATTTCGTCACAATAATCCGAAGTTTATCACGTCACTATCCGAAGTTTGTCACAATAATCCGAAGTTCGTCACAATAATCCGAAGTTTGTCACATTTATCCGAATTTCGTCACGTCACTATCCGAAGTTTGTCACAATAATCCGAATTTCGTCACCTCACTATCCGAAGTTCGTCACGTCATAATCTGAAGTTCGTCACGTCACTTACCGAATTTCGTCACAATAATCCGAAGTTTATCACGTCACTATCCGAAGTTCGTCACAATAATCCGAAGTTCGTCACAATAATCCGAAGTTTGTCACATTTATCCGAATTTCGTCACGTCACTATCCGAATTTCTTTACAATTATCCGAATTTAATCACTTCACTATCCGAAGTTCGTCACAATAATCCGAAGTTCGTCACAATTATCCGAATTTTATCACGTCACTATCCGAAGTTTATCACGTCACTATCCGAATTTCGTCACAATAATCCGAAGTTCGTCACAATAATCCGAAGATCGTCACGTCACTATCCGAAGTTCGTCAAGATAATCGGAAGTTCGTCACGTCGTTTTCTGAAGTTTGTCACAGCACTATCCGAAGTTCGTCACGTAATTTTCCGAAGTTCGTCACAGCATTATCCGTAGTTCGTCACGTCACTATCCGAAGTTTGTCACAATAATCCGAATTTCGTCACAATAATCCGAAGTTCGTCACAATAATCCGAAGTTTGTCACATTTATCCGAATTTCGTCACGTCACTATCCAAATTTCGTCACAGTTATCCGAATTTAATCACGTCACTATCCGAAGTTCGTCACAATAATCCGAAGTTCGTCACAATAATCCGAAGTTCGTCACATTTATCCGAATTTCGTCACGTCACTATCCGAATTTCGTCACAATTATTCGAATTTAATCACGTCACTATCCGAAGTTCGTCACAATAATCCGAAGTTCGTCACAATAATCCGAAGTCCGTCACATTTATCCGAATTTCGTCACGTCACTACCCGAATTTCGTCACAATTATCCGAAATTTATCACGTCACTATCCGAAGTTTATCACGTCACTATCCGAATTTCGTCACAATAATCCGAAGTTCGTCACCATAATCCGAAGTTTGTCACATTTATCCGAAGTTCGTCACGATAATCGGAAGTTCGTCACGTCATTTTCCGAAGTTTGTCACAGCACTATCCGAAGTTCGTCACGTCATTTTCCGAAGTTCGTCACAGCACTATCCGTAGTTCGTCACGTCACTATCCGAAGTTTGTCACAATAATCCGAATTTCGTCACAATAATCCGAAGTTCGTCACAATAATCCGAAGTTCGTCACGTCACTATCCGAAGTTCGTCACGATAATCGGAAGTTCGTCACGTCATTTTCCGAAGTTTGTCACAGCACTATCCGAAGTTCGTCACGTCATTTTCCGAAGTTCGTCACAGCACTATCCGTAGTTCGTCACGTCACTATCCGAAGTTTGTCACAATAATCCGAATTTCGTCACCTCACTATCCGAAGTTCGTCACGTCATAATCCGAAGTTCGTCACGTCACTTACCGAATTTCGTCACAATAATCCGAAGTTTATCACGTCACTATCCGAAGTTCGTCACAATAATCCGAAGTTCGTCAAAATTATCCGAATTTTATCACGTCACTATCCGAAGTTTATCACGTCACTATCCGAATTTCGTCACAATAATCCGAAGTTCGTCACAATAATCCGAAGATCGTCACGTCACTATCCGAAGTTCGTCACGATAATCGGAAGTTCGTCACGTCATTTTCTGAAGTTTGTCACAGCACTATCCGAAGTTCGTCACGTAATTTTCCGAAGTTCGTCACAGCATTATCCGTAGTTCGTCACGTCACTATCCGAAGTTTGTCACAATAATCCGAATTTCGTCACCTCACTATCCGAAGTTCGTCACGTCATAATCCGAAGTTCGTCACGTCACTTACCGAATTTCGTCACAATAATCCGAAGTTTATCACGTCACTATCCGAAGTTTGTCACAATAATCCGAAGTTCGTCACAATAATTCGAAGTTTGTCACATTTATCCGAATTTCGTCACGTCACTATCCGAATTTCGTCACAATTATCCGAATTTAATTACTTCACTATCCGAGGTTCGTCACAATAATCTGAAGTTCGTCACAATAATCCGAAGTCCGTCACATTTATCCGAATTTCGTCACGTCACTATCCGAATTTCGTCACAATTATCCGAATTTTATCACGTCACTATCCGAAGTTTATCACGTCACTATCTGAATTTCGTCACAATAATCTGAAGTTCGTCACAATAATCCGAAGTTTGTCACATTTATCCGAATTTCGTCACGTCTTTATCCAAATTACGTCACAGTTATCCGAATTTAATCACGTCACTATCCGAAGTTCGTCACAATAATCCGAAGTTCGTCACAATAATCCGAAGTTCGTCACATTTATCCGAATTTCGTCACGTCACTATCCGAATTTCGTCACAATTATTCGAATTTAATCACGTCACTATCCGAAGTTCGTCACAATAATCCGAAGTTCGTCACAATAATCCGAAGTCCGTCACATTTATCCGAATTTCGTCACGTCACTACCCGAATTTCGTCACAATTATCCGAAATTTATCACGTCACTTTACGAAGTTTATCACGTCACTATCCGAATTTCGTCACAATAATCCGAAGTTCGTCACAATAATCCGAAGTTTGTCACATTTATCCGAATTTCGTCACGACACTATCCAAATTTCGTCACAATTATCCGAATTTAATCACGTCACTATCCGAAGTTCGTCACAATAATCCGAAGTTCGTCACGTCACTTACCGAATTTCGTCACAATAATCCGAAGTTTATCACGTCACTATCCGAAGTTTGTCACAATAATCCGAAGTTCGTCACAATAATCCGAAGTTTGTCACATTTATCCGAATTTCGTCACGTCACTATCCGAAGTTCGTCAAAATGTTCCGAAGTTCGTAACGTCATAATCCGAAGTTTGTCACGTCACTTACCAAATTTCGTCAGCATTATCCGAAGTTCATCACAATTATCCGAATTTCGTCACGCCACTATCCGAATTTCGTCACAATTATCCGAATTTTATCACGTCACTATCCGAATTTCGTCACAATTATCCAAATTTTATCACGTCACTATCCGAAGTTCATCACGTCACTATCCGAATTTCGTCACAATTATCCGAATTTCGTCACAATAATCCGAAGTTTATTTCATTTCATTTCATTTCATTTCATATTTCATATTTCATATTTCATATTTCATATTTCATATTTCATATTTCATATTTCATATTTCATATTTCATATTTCATATTTCATATTTCATATTTCATATTTCATATTTCATATTTCATATTTCATATTTCATATTTCATATTTCATATTTCATATTTCATATTTCATATTTCATATTTCATATTTCATATTTCATATTTCATATTTCATATTTCATATTTCATATTTCATATTTCATATTTCATATTTCATATTTCATATTTCATATTTCATATTTCATTTTTCATTTTTCATTTTTCATATTTCATATTTCGTATTTCGTATTTCGTTTTTCGTATTTCATATTTCATATTTCATATTTCATATTTCATATTTCATATTTCATATTTCATATTTCATATTTCATATTTCATATTTCATATTTCATATTTCATATTTCATATTTCATATTTCATATTTCATATTTCATATTTCATATTTCATATTTCATATTTCATATTTCATATTTCATATTTCATATTTCATATTTCATATTTCATATTTCATATTTCATATTTCATATTTCATATTTCATATTTCATATTTCATATTTCATATTTCATATTTAATATTTCATATTTCATTTTTCATATTTCATATTTCATATTTCATATTTTATATTTCGTATTTCGTATTTCGTATTTCGTATTTCGTATTTCATATTTCATATTTCATATTTCATATTTCATATTTCATATTTCATATTTCATATTTCATTATTCATATTTCATTATTTTCATTTCATTTCGAAGTTCGTCACATCATTATCCGAAGTTTGTCACAGCAATATCCGAATTTCGTCACAGCAATATTCGAATTTCGTCACGTCACTATCCGAAGTTCGTCACAATAATTCGAAGTTCGTCACGATAATCGGAAGTTCGTCACGTCATTTTCCGAAGTTCGTCACAGCACTATCCGAAGTTCGTCACGTCATTATCCGAAGTTCGTCACAATAATCCGAAGTTCGTCACGTCACTATCCGAAGTTCGTCACAATAATCCGAAGTTCGTCACGTCACTTACCGGGTTTCGTCACAATTATCCGAACTTCGTCACGTCACTATCCAAAGTGACGAACTTCGGATTATTGTAACAAACTTCGGATTAAGAAGTTTGTTACAATAATCCGAAGTTCGTCACGTCACTATCCGAAAATCGTCACAATATTCCAAAGTTCGTCACAGCACTATCCGAAGTTCGTCACGTCATTATCCGAAGCTAATATTTTTTTTTTTTAGTCAGTTATGAAATGCCGACTTCAACTAGCTTTGACGTGACGTGACGTGACGTCACGTCACGTCACGTCACGTCACGTCACGTCACGTCACGTCACGTCACGTCACGTCACGTCACGTCACGTCACGTCACGTCACGTCACGTCACGTCACGTCACGTCACGTCACGTCACGTTACGTCACGTCACGTCACGTCACGTCACGTCACGTCACGTTACGTCACGTCACGTCACGTCACGTCACGTCACGTCACGTCACGTCACGATTTTTTTTTGCATTTGACCTCGCTTGAGATCAGTTTAAAACTTTATCCCAGGTTTTTAAAGACCAAGCACGTGTCGAAAGGATATGCGGATGACCTAGACGGACGCGTCTCCAGCACAGTCTCGCAGTCAAGTGATTCCACCATTGATCAACCGTAAGTATTACACGCCCTCGTGGGTAATCCTCTTTCTTTTGTCCCACCACGCAGGGTTAGGCAAACAGAAGTCGTAGTGCATTATATTGTGTTGGCAAAAGGCCACGTTAAGCGGCTAATGTAAGCCTTTAGATTTACTAGCTCGTCCCCTCGATTCGTTCTCGAGGAAAGTCTCTTAGTTCTAGCTTTTATAATAGGGTCCCCGTGTTGTCAATTCCAGGTGAGGCAACTCGAGTGACTATCCGAAATTCGTCACAGCACTATCCGAAGTTCGTCAAGTCATTATCTGAAGTTCGTCACAATAATCCGAAGTTCGTCACGTCATTATCCGAAGTTTGTCACAGCAGAATCCGAATTTCGTCACGTCACTATCCGAAGTTCATCTCGTCTTTTACCGTAGTTCGTCACAGCATAATTTTTTTTTTTATTTATTTATTTATTTATTTATCAGGAACAATTAAATTGTGTTTGATACAATACATACATCATAATTAATAATATTAATATAGTTTAAAGTGACATGCAATAATATAAAACATGCAGCACTAACTAAAAACAAAAACATTAAAACATTTTTTTTTTAAATAACATTGTAACCACACACTTTTTTTTTTTTTTTTTTGTTAAATGGATAATTGGAATTATAAATTACAGTTCGTCTATTGAGTACAAATTCCTATCCAACAGAAATGCTTTTAGCTTAGCCTTAAAAGAGCTAGTGTAAAACAAGATTTTTAAGTCCGCTGGCAGTCTATTAAATATTTGTACAGCTTGGTAATGAGGGCTATGCTTGACAATGTTGAAGTTAGGTACAACTTTATTTTTAAAATCCTTCCTACGAGTGTTTTCCCTGCTTGTTCTTTCCTCCTCAGACTCGAATTCATTAACATATTTTTTTAAAATTAACTAACAAAACAAGTATGTATAAGCTAGGCATTGTTAGAATATTTAAACGCTTAAAATGAGATCGACAGCTTTCTATTTGCGAGATTCTGACAATTGTACGAATTGCTCTTTTTTGGAGAATGAAGGCCCGTTGAGGATTATAACCGTAGCTTTTCCCCCAGAACTGTATACTGTATCGAAGTCTGGATTCGACAAGAGCATAATATACCATCTTTAACTGTTCCGTATTTATTTCGTCTCTCAACTTTCTCAACGCATAACACGCAGATGATATAGATGAGTCTATGTGTGCTAGCTCCTTTTTCCAGTTGAACAAATCATCTAAGTGGATACCCAGAAATTTGACGTCTGTCACTAGTTCAATATTTTCATTGTTGAGGGTTATATTCATATTATCCTTATTGCTTGCAGTGGTCCGAAACAACATGATGTTCGTTTTTTTAATATTTATTATTAATTTATTTATATTGAACCAGAATTGAAATGCTGCTAACGTAGTATAACCTTTTCAGTCAGTTCACTAATACTTTTCGCCCCTGCTACAGCGTTAGTGTCATCTGCAAAGACTACGAGGTTGATGTCTGGATTTTTAATTTTAATGTAATTTATCAAATCATTAGTGAAAATAATAAAAAGAATTGGACCCAATATGGAACCCTGCGGCACGCCCGTAGTAATATTGATCATGGATGATTGGTATGTTTTTCGTTGTCCATTTTGTTCTATAGTGCTGGTTTCTACATACATTTTCCTGTTTCTTAAATACGATGTAAATAATTTAAGGGCTCTGCCTCTGACACCATAATAATTTAGTTTGGCAATAAGTAGATTGTGATCTATCGTATCAAATGCGGAAGATAAGTCCAGAAAAATACCAGCTACCTTTAATTTATGATTTAATTTGCTAGTCACATCATCTATAAGTTTATAAATGGCATCACCAGTGCCAATTCCTTTCTGGTAACCGAACTGTCTATCATGTAGAACTTTATTTAAACGAAGATGAGTCAGTAGCCGAGATTTCAAGATTTTTTCAAAAATTTTTGAAAGTGTTGGTAGAAGCGAAATGGGCCTGTAATTTTTGGGATCGGTTTTTGAACCTTTTTTATAAACTGGCACAACCTTTGCAATCTTTAATTGTTCCGGAAAAATACCCTGTTCGAGGCAGTTGTTAATGAATGTAGACAGTGGCCCAGCCAATATTTTTATGTGTTCTTTAAGAACAGCAATGGGAATTTCGTCATATCCACTGGAGTGTTTGTTTGTCATGTTTTTAATTATATGTGTTATTTCTTTTGGTGCGGTAGGCGTGAGTGACATGTCATTTATAACCCTTTCACAACTGTGTTGAAGAAGTAATAAAGCTTCTTCAGTCTTAGTTTCAGCTGAATCACAACTGTGGTTGAACTGTTTTACTAACATGTTAGCAACGGCAGTTGGCGAGTCTATGATTTGATCGTTTAGTTTTAGTAAGAGTGGTTCCGGTTGCACTTTTTTAAATCTGTTTGTGCGGTCATTAATTACATTCCAAATTTCTTTACTTACATTTTTAGAGTTGTCAATTTTCTCTGCGATCGCAATTTTTTTGGCTTTGGTCACGACTCTTCTATATATTCGAATAAATTTATTTTTATAATTGAGTACACTTTCATGAACATGATTACCAGTATTTGTGCATAAAACTCTTTTCATTTTACTAGAAGTTTTAATTCCTCTAGTAACCCACTTTAACTGTGAACCCCTTTTTAATTTAATTTTTATTTCCCGTTTTTTGTAACTGTTCCGAAAACTAGTATTCAATTTTTTAAAAAATGAATTAATTCCCATTAAACTCCAATTTTGATTCAGTAGTCTAGCCTTAAAAGATATGCTGTTTCTGCAATTAAAGATTCTTTTATTAATTATTAAATATTGATTATTTTTATTTTCTAATATATTTTCTAGCAAAAATTCACTCAATTGTGCTCCATGTCCGTCTCCTAAGCCATTGTGGTCAATTTTACTACTTAATACCTGTTCTTCGTGTAGGTTGGTTATGATATTGTCTAAGCAGGAATACGAGTTGTTACGGATAAATGTGGGGCTATCAAAAATACGTCTAAAATTGTAACATGCCAACAGACTCAAAAACTCTGCACGTTTTTTGTTTTCCAAAAGCAAGTTAACATTATAATCTCCGCAAACAATGCATTTCTTATTGAATAAAAACTCAAGCAATAGTTCCATTTTCTTCATAAAAACATCAAAATTCTTATCATTAGGGTTACGATACACACAACATACATATACTCCAGTTGTGGTATCCCTTATGCAGCACACCTCAAAACTCTCTACGGCGTACAGTTTAGCAATTGCAATGACATTCTCTACTTTCCTATCTGCTTGAGCTAAAATTAAGCTCCCTCCTCTCTTTTTCTTATTTCGTGTATTATAAGACGCTAATTTGTAACCATCTAAGTTAAAAGAAGTACGTCGTAATCCGAAGTTCGTCATGTTATAATTCGAAGTTCGTCACATTAAAAGGGAGAGGGAGAGGGAGAGGGAGAGGGAGAGGGAGAGGGAGAGGGAGAGGGAGAGTGAGAGGGAGAGGGAGAGGGAGAGGGAGAGGGAGAGGGAGAGGGAGAGGGAGAGGGAGAGGGAGAGGGAGAGGGAGAGGGAGAGGGAGAGGGAGAGGGAGAGGGAGAGGGAGAGGGAGAGGGAGAGGGAGAGGGAGAGGGAGAGGGAGAGGGAGAGGGAGAGGGAGAGGGAGATTGTTGTGAGTGAGTTCACTTAAATTATAACAATGTTTATCTGAATTTAAAAATAAATAAACGTTATTTTCATTCAAAAATATAAGAAAGTTTCTGTCCGACACCGTCCATAAATTCATGGATACTACGCGTAAAGGGTGCTGACCTGCTGCACTGGCCATCCGTTTTAACTACCTACACAATATTCCAATAAAAACACAATACACATAACCTGTGATGTAACTTTCCTTCATACTTTTCCTGGCTTCGGACAGGCAAAAATACCTACTACCTTCTGTTGCGTGACGGGTCCAAATGTAAGTTAGATTTAACAACAACGAAAATTAAAGAAAGACAACAACTGGGTAGGGTTTTTATCTACAGTTTCATTAAAAAATACTGGTTAAATTTACACTGATTGAATATCTACACTGATTGAATTAAGTACTTACATTAGTCTTAAATAAAAGATGTTCAAAATGGGATCCACTCCACACGTTTTCGCACACTGTTTCGCACTCTGGGAAGCACAACAGTGTCACTTTGTATGTCTCTGAACGCACTACGAATCCGCAATTTGAGTTCCGACGTATTATAAAACTCAGTGGCATACACCCGGCGCTTCATTTCCCCCCAAAGATAACCTTTGAGTCGCCGTCAACATCGTTTCCCGGTTTGGCACAGGTTGTCCAGGGAATAAATCTGCGTACATTCTGCGAGCCTCGGCCAGGTTATCACCAGCCACGGCGTAAAGCCGTACCATTTCCGTCCACTGTACGTTTGTGTACGACATAATTACTTTTATCTAACTACCCACTTGTGCGAAAAACGTGTCTAAACCGACGTGCGCTCGATAGCGAGGTTATAGCTAGACTGAGGTGTGTGCGGGCGCGGGCGCACAGCTTACGGTGTCTGATCAAGCGCAGTTACCCGAGGCGCCGCTCTGTCTGCTATGTACTTGCGTACCGTTGTATAGGGTGAAACAATTTAAAGGAAAAATTGAGACTTTACTTAAAAAATAAAAAAAAAAATTTAGTTGAATTTACGTTCTATAAGTGAAACCAAACCACCGGTTTCAAGGATAACGGTGTTCACACTAACACCCTGTATATGTTATAGTGTAGCTGGGCTCTTGAAGTTCCACTTCAGGTGTTCCGGATCTTCAAATTTATTCTCTCAGCAGAAAATGCTTATCACGTAGAACAATTAACAAGAAGGTGTTTCCAGATGTTTCTCAAAATTACAGGACCCATGATTGGTTGAGTGAACGAGCTATATTGGCTGCAAAAACATACCTAGATGTACTTAAATGAATTAAATTTAAAAATGCAAGAACAAATTACAGGCGAATCGAGGATATATAAATCAGTTGATTCGGCTACTAACCAAGATGATGTAGTGAACTATCCACCAGAATTTTTAAACTCGCTGGATTTGCCAGGATTGCCACCTCACAATCTTCAATTATAGGTTGGATCGGTAGTTATAATGTTGCGAAATGTCAACCAACCGCGTCTTTGCAACGGCACACGGTGAGCGATAAAAAAATTACTAAACAACGTGATAGAAGCAACTATACTGAAAGGAAAGTATAAAGGAGAAGACGTTCTTATACCGCACATCTCAATTATTCCGAATGATGTGCCGTTTGACTATAAACGACTACAGTTTCCAGTTCGGCTTGCTTTTGCTATGACCATAAACAAGTCCCAGGGGCAATCATTAAGAGTTTGTGGTACCTATTAATCTGGAAAACCCATGTTTCTCACATGGTCAATATTGTATGTTGCCTGTTCCCGTGTTGGAAAACCATCAGATTTGTTTGTCTATGCGCCAGATAATCAAACAAAAAACATCGTATATCACAAAGCACTACAATGAAAATAGAACTGATTTTTGTTAATAATTATGATTCACATGATTAACAATAAAGAGATTACTTATTTATAAATGCTTATATATGTTTTATTTAATTATATTTCTTATTCATAACGCTATCACCAGGGTGACGGTTCTGTTCAGGAGAATTGTTTGCCCCGACTGTCAACAACACTGAAATGTCACATTACAAATCATTTTGACAGAACTTTATTGCAATATAATAAGGCAGTACAAAGTTTGCCGGGTCAGCTAGTTTTTTATAATCTATACATTTATATAATACATAATAATTATAATAAAACAGTAACGAAAGAAAAACTGTACATTGAGAATTTTCAAGAAAAAATAAGTGGGTTTTGTTAGAAAAACGTAACTGGTGACAAAAAGTGACTTTTTAGAATTTTCGTCTGTTTGTCTGTATGTCTGTATGTACCTATGTCCGGAGTGAACTCAAAAAGTAATGCTTGGATTTACTTCAAATTTTGCATGAATATTACTAAGAGGTCGGGTCAACACATAGGCTATATATTATCACGCTATCACCTACGGGGGAGGAGCAGTGACTCTTTATTCTTCTAACTCATTCTGTGGAAGCGTGTAATCATATTTAAATGTTGGTTTTGGGTAAGCTATGCTATTATCTAGCTTTACACTATAAAAACTTCGCCATTTAAGTAACTTTGGCAGAGAAACAAAGTTTAATGAATGTTAGTAGTATAAAGACAATTTGGAATCAGCGCCATCTATGAGAATGTATAAAAATCAAATCAAGTAACACATGAACACTTTTTGAAAATTAATTTAAATTTTGATCGTGTTGATGAGGTTAGTAGTTAGTAATTCTTAAAATTCATAGATGGCAATGTGCATTTTTTTAATAAAAGTTGTATCGTATAGTTCGTTTTGACAAATTCAAGTTCCAACAAAACCCTCAAAATCTTGAACTGAGTTCGGATCGTATCATATGGGATGAGTGTATGTCCAAAAGGAAGGCAGTTGAGGCCGTGGACATAACCCTGCAGGGCATCTGCAGGAACGAACATTTGATGGGTAGTGTCACAGTTCTGTTCAGTGGCGATTTCAGGCAAACGCTTCCCGAGTTGACGCGGGGATCGAGGGCTGACGAGGTGAATGCTTCGGTGAAACGATCTTCGTTGTGGTCACAAGTTCGTACGCTGCGCTTGACCATTCATATAAGACCTCGGCTCGGCGGCATTGCACGCGCTCAAGAATTCTCCGATGTCCTTCTAAGTCTTGGCAAAGGCACTCTACCAGACTCTTCTGGTAGAGTGCCTTTGCCACTTCTCTCTAGAAGTGGACAGGCGGTGCTTTCAGAGTCTCTCGGTAGAGTGTTATCCAGCTTCGAAGAACTCATTCGCTGTGTGTACGTGGACATCAGTCGTATATAGCGCACCAGCAGAATTCGTGTGAGAGGGCCATTTTGGCGCCCAATAATGATCATGCTGCAGCAATTAACGAATGCATTCTCTCGGACATTGAGGGGAATGAAGTGGTCTATACGTCGATAAGCACTGTCGTCGAGCAAGATGACGCCACACACTATCCCGTGGAATTTTTGAACTTCCTGTCAGCAAGTTGACTTCCAGCGCATACCCACAAGCTGAATGAAGGTCGGCGTCCCGATTATGCTTTTTAGGAACAAATCTCCTCCAAAGTTGTGTAACGGGTGGTGCCTTAAAGTCATCTCTCTCCACAGACACCATTGAGGTGGAAATTATTACGGGTTGTGGCGTCGGCAAGGCAGTATTTAAACAACGCATTACCCTTATATTTCATAGCTTCTCGATCCAGTTCGAGAGCGTACAGTTCCTCGTGAGTGTTTGCTTAGTGATGACAATCAATAAATCGCAGGAGCCGATACTCAGAGCAGCGGGTGTAGATCTCAGGACGAGTTGCTTCTCACACGGGAACCTGTACGTCGCTTGCTCCCGCGCCATTAGACCTGACTATCTTTACATTTTGGCTCCTGGCAGTATAACTACCAACGTAGTATAGGGAAGTGTTATGAGGTATATATAATAATAATAATAATAATAGCTGGCAACTCTGGCTGTCATAGGACGCTGTCTAAATTATCCCTTATTTAATATTGAAATAAAACAGTTTTAACAGAATTTAACAATAATGTTTATAGTTTTTGTGATAAAAAAAAAGTAACACAATCTCCAAAAATAACGTACAAAACTGAACACAACAAAATGTGGAATATACAATTAATAAATACGAGCACACAAGGACGAGTGACACATGTCACATCTTAAGAAACAGAAATTTTGGAAATTTACAATAGAAATGCCTAAATAAAAATGATAACCAGAGCAGCATCACGTCGCGCACGCCAACCACCTCCGGACTTGCCGCTCAGCTCCGCCTCGCCGCCGCCGGACATCGGGTCACCTGTGTCACCGGCGGTTGCAGTAGCGTCGAGCTCCAGCAGCGACGAGTATTTTTCCCCGCCGACGTCGCCAACACCTGTACGTCGGCCGGGGAGAGGCCGGCCACCGAAGAGCTTAGGACCCAGGAGCCAACCAGCCCCGAGCCAGGTCCCCGCTATCGGTGGTTGTGTGCAGCGCATGAGATGGACTCAGTCTATGAACGAGAACGTCATGCGCGCATACTACGGGTCTACAGAGGGGGGAACTAACCTCACTGCGTATCGTGTTAGGATGCTGTCTCTGTTTCAGGAATTGGAACCAACCGTAAACGTCTCGGCCCAACGATTGTCGGATCAGGTGCGGGTTATCCAACGTAACCACAGGTTGGACGAAACCGCGCTTGATAGGCTGCGCTCAGACGTACTGAACAACTATATCGTCGCGACTTTGACACAGACCGTGGTACCAGCAGTAAATGCAATCCCACCACGGTCCAATCCTATTGGAGACGAAGTGGATGATAGGGTTGTCACAGTAAGTAGCCAGTGCAATAACCAACTGAGGAGAGCACTGGAGGATGCGCTTTGTGAGTATAGGTCAACACCGACCGAACTTAGACCTCGTTTACCGCGGTTACATAAGCACAGAAAAAATAGAGCGCTGGTGTGTGCCTTGGATTCGCTGCTTGAGAATTTCTTTGAAAGCAGCGAGGACCTCGTCTATACACACTCAATTCTGTATTGCGCGGCTGTTGCAGCATGTCGTTTAGCTAACGTCAAGTTCCCAAATGTTGACGTAGCTATCCGACCGAAGCCAGCTGTACCAGCCTGGCAGAGCAGGATTGAGCGCCGTATCGATGAGGCCAGGGTACTCATCGGCAAACTATACTACTTCAGGGAGGGGAATACACGCCCACGAGTGATGCGCTTTGTGAAACGCGCGTTCTCGGGGACTGAAATCTGTCCTCGCGATTATATGTCCCGTTCCACAGAGCGCATCGACTTCCTGAAGCAGAAAGTTTGTGCATGGGCAAACCGTATTCGACGGTATAAACGGCGGGTTGACCGGTACTCACAGAATCGCATGTTCCAGAGCGATGAGAGGTGGGTATACAGAGCTTGGGAGCGACCTGAACAAAATGTGACTGACGTGCGCCGCCCGGATGATGCCGCTACCAGTGCATTCTGGCGCCGCATCTGGTCGGAGCCCGTCCGTCATGTTGAGGCTCGCTGGATGTGTGATGTCGAGCGCGCGTGTGAAACTATACCGGAAATGGATAAAATAAACATCTGTCCATCAGACATAGCCAAAGCAGTTCGTCCGTTACCTAATTGGAAATCACCGGGGCCGGACGGACTGCACAATTTTTGGTTAAAATGGTTAAGTAGTTCACACTCGCGCTTGGCATCGCAGTTCCAGTCATCCTTGGAGTCCGGGTCGCTGCCACAGTTTCTTACAACTGGTGTTACTCACCTGCTCCATAAATCAGGTAGTGCCACGGAACCCAAGAATTATAGACCGATCACATGCTTGTCGACGGTATATAAACTTCTTACATCCATTTTGAGAACTAAGATTACTGAACATATTGACAGAAATTCTATTATGTCTGCTTCTCAGAATGGATGTAGGAATGGGTCCCGTGGCACTAAGGAGCTACTCCTCATAGACATGGCCATAAGCCAACAGGTTCGTCGATCCCACAAGGATCTGTCGACATGTTGGGTAGATTACAAGAAGGCCTACGACTCCGTGCCACATTCATGGCTCATGAGGGTGCTGGAGTTGTACAAAATAGATACAACTCTACGCACCTTCCTTGAGTCGTGTATGAGGCAGTGGAGGACGGTCCTTCGCTATCCAGGATGTCGACAGATCCAAGGGAATGATGAACCTATTTGGATTAAGCGGGGAATATTTCAGGGTGACAGTTTGAGCCCCTTATGGTTCTGCTTAGCCCTGAATCCTCTAAGCACATTGCTGGAGGATTCGGGTCTAGGCTATCGACTGAGAAGAGATGGTCAGGTCATATCTCACCTGCTTTACATGGATGACCTAAAACTTGCCCCCAATAATTTGCGACTGATGGAGCTACTGAAGGTAACTGAAACTTTCAGTAGCGCCATCAGGATGGAATTTGGTGTGGACAAATGCGCGGGCATGCATGTAAAGCGAGGGGAGATTATGGAATCCCAGGGAATTCAACTCTCGGATTCCATACACCTTAGGTCCCTCTCCTCATCCGAGAGCTATAAGTATTTAGGTATGTCGGAAGCGTTAGGTATCAATATTACTGACATGAAGCAATCGTTGAGGGAGCGTTTCTTTGGTCGCCTGAAAAAAGTATTGAACAGTCTTCTTTCAGGTGGAAACAAGGTGCGCGCCTTCAACGGTTGGGTCATGCCGGTTTTGATGTACTCTTTCGGCATACTTAAATGGACTCAAACTGAACTTGACACTCTGGATAGGAGAGTCCGTACACTGCTGACCGCAAATCGGATGCATCACCCACGTTCTTCGGTTATGAGGCTGTACATCCCGCGGAAGTGTGGAGGTCGAGGCTTTCTAAATGCTAAGACTCTCCACAACCGCGAAGTGTACAGCCTCAGGGATTATTTTTTAAAAACCGAAGTGGGTATGCACCGAGATGTGGTCGCCGTGGACAAAGGGCTCACCCCGCTTTCCATGGCTAACGAGAACTGTCGCAAACCTGTAGTGCTTAGTACAGATGACCGCAGGCAGGTATGGCAAAGCAAAGAGCTCCACGGACGCTTCTACCGGGCTCTTCATGGGCCCGATGTAGATTTATTAGCGTCGGTATCCTGGCTACGTTTTGGTGACCTTTTCGGGGAAACTGAAGGTTTTGTATGTGCAATTATGGACGAAGTTATCCTAACGAACAACTACCGGAGACATATTATGAAGGACTGGACGGTTGACGTGTGTCGGGCATGTCACCGCCCTGGCGAATCCATCAGACATATAATCTCTGGTTGTTCTCGTCTGGCTAACGGCGAATACTTGCACAGGCATAATCAAGTAGCCAGGATTATTCACCAGCAACTTGCTTTGAGATACCAGCTTGTGGACACTGAGGTACCGTACTACAAGTATGTGCCCGACCCAGTTCTCGAAAATGACCATGCCACATTGTACTGGGATCGGTCTATCATTAGTTCATTACTGATAGGACTATTGTTGCCAATAAGCCGGATATAGTAGTGATAGACCGATTAGCGCGCCGCGCAATGATAGTTGATATTACCATCCCACATGACGAAAATCTCGTGAAAGCTGAGAAAGAAAAACAAATAAAATATCTTGACCTAGCCCACGAGATTGTCGACATGTGGGATGTGGATTCTGCTGTCATTGTGCCGATAGTTGTGACGGCCAATGGTCTTATTGCCAAAAGCCTCGACGACCATCTGTCGAGGCTTTCGTTACGCGGTTGGGTCAAAGGCCTGATACGGAAGGCAGTACTCCTCGATACGGCTCGCATTGTGAGGAGGTTCCTGTCTCTGAGACCCTAACCACCGATAGCTTGGACCCTGCTCCCGCCGTCGGTGGCCTACTATTTTTTATAATTTTAAATGTTTTTATTTATATATTAATATTTAAAAATGTAATTTATAAGAATTTTAAATGAATATACGAAATAATAATAATAATTATTACTATTTTGTACGAAATACAAGGATATATACATTTGAACGTTTTTTTAACCGACTTCAAAAAAAAGAGGAGGTTCTCAATTCGACGGTGTTTTTTTTTGTGTGTTTGTTACGCGGTTACTCCGCCATTTATGGACCGATTTTCAAAAATCTTTTTTTATTTGATAGGGTACACTACCAGGTTGGTCCCATTAGTATTAAATTTCAGATCTGATGAGGGATCTTCGAGGAATTGAGGGAACTCCTCAAATAATATAGGAAAACATGTACCAATTTTTACATTTTTTTTTGGTGACAAATCAAGCATTTACATTTAGCAAGTATCATTTCGTGAAGAAAAACTGATGAAGAAGACAGGCGATGCAACTCTTCAACGCATAACAGCAAATTACTCGCAATAGCAACAGTCACATGTCTGTGCATGGTTTATGTATTTCCATAACATAACATTACGCCTGTCTATTTTAAAAGGTTTAGAAAGAACTACTTTTGCAATTGTTAACCGATTTCAATGATTCTTTCAAGTTTTGAAAGACTTTCTTTACATACAAAGAAACTAAACATTGCAAAATAAAAAAAAAAACAACCGACTTCTTAAAAAAACACTAACAGGTGAAAAATAATTCCAGTTTCGAAAGTCGGTGGCCAATAATAAACGAAATAAAACCACCAAAGTGTTTTTTTAAGAAGTCGGTTGTTTTTTTTTGTAAAAAAGTTTTTATTTCTCTTTTGTATCCTGGAATGTATTCCTGCATTATTTTATCTATTTCCTTCAGTCACATGGTATGACTGAACTCAGCAGGATTCCCATATAACTCTCTTCATGTAACTTATATTTTAATGCTATTTTAAAAGTTGTTAACTTATAATGCTATAGCGACACTGGAATCTTAGGTAGGTATATTTGGTGCTGTAGAACCTTCACGCAGACGACGTCGTCGCGGGCAGCAGCTAGTGTATATATATATATAGATTGTCAAATGTTTGGTGACAGTTTCGAGTGTAACTTTTGTTCGAGACTGTGCATCTTGGGTTTTTATATATCAATGCTTGTTAGTGTTTTTTTAAGCAGTCGGTTGTTTTTTATTGTAAAAAGGTTTTTCGATGTTTTTGGGGTTTTTAATTTTTTTAATAACCCCAACGCCAGAAGACGTATAATTTATCCAAATCCGTTCATTCGTTTAGGAGTTACGACGGACCAAAGATACTGACATACACACTAACCATACAGGATTGTTTTTTTACCCGACTGCGGTGAAGTGCAAAAGATTCAGATTCAGATTAGATTCATTTATTCATTTTGTGAACATAGGTGATTACAGGTGTTTTTCCATAATTTAAGATTTAATTGTACAAACCATGTCCCGCCAATAGGCATACGAAATCGGTGTTATAAAATGAGTGTCTAGTAGAACTTATCCATGTATATAAAAGAATTAACAATGTCAAAGGTAGGTCAGTAACATGCATGTCAAATTATGAAATTGTCTCATTAAAATATGTAAAATGTCATGAAGATAGGATGAAAAAATTAAAAATTTAAAAAACCCCCATCGCAAAAAAGTAAAACATTTAAAAAGTTAAAAATAACACTTTAGCCATGAAATTTTACTTCACGTCGGGGTACCGCTTAAGCAAGGAATGTTCCTAGTACTTGTAGGTATGTAGGTACTTATTTTAACGGTACCCCGACGTTACGTAAAATTTCATGGCTAAAGTGTTATTTTTAACTTTTTAAATGTTTTACTTTTTTGCGATGGGGGTTTTTTAAATTTTTAATTTAATTTTCATTTTTAAATTTTTAAACGCATTAATTTGTTTTAAGTATAGAGTTTACAGTTATGAGAATTTTTCAGTGCATTGTATGTAGAGTCAAATTCTGGTTAAAACGAATCCAAACACGACATATCTGCTATTATTTTGTTAAGAGTCTACCTACTAGTGTGCTGGATAGCCTGGCTGCAGCATCAGCTCATCCTGTTGCCATCAGTGCATTGTGTTTAGAATCAAATGCTGGTTGAAATGAATCCAAACACGACATATCTGCTATTATTTTGTCAAGAGTCTACCTACTAGTGTGCTGAATAGCCTGGCTGCAGCATCAGCCCATCCTGTTGCCATCAAGGCATTGTGTGCAGAATCAAATGCTGGTTGAAATGAATCCAAACACGATATATGTGCTATTATTTTGTCAAGGGTCTACCTACTGGTGTGCTGGATAGCCTGGCTGCAGCATCAGCTCATCCAGTTGCCATCAGTGCATTGTGTGCAGAATCAAATGCTGGTTAAAATGAATCCAAACACGACATATCTGCTGTTATTTTCCCAAGAGAGTATTAGTCTGCTAGATATCCTGGCTGCATCAGACCAAATACACCATAATGTTGCTTATTAATATTACACACATCGGTGTTTGAAATTTTAAGACACACGTATGTTTGTAAGTAAAGTTAATACCCATAGACGTCTAAAATAGCAACGGTAGCTAACACAAAAGAGCTGATAACCTTGAAACGGCTGAACTGATTTTGATGAATTATGTCTAAGAACCATCGCAAGAAAGCCTGCTTTCAAATAAAAAAAACCGCATCTAAATCGGTTCACCCGTTTGGGCGCTACGGTGCCACAGACAGACAGACAGACAGACACACACACATAGCGGTGAAACTTATAACACCCCTCTTTTTGCGTCGGGGGTTAATAAAAATAAGATACAAAATAAATACATAATGTCAGAAGGAAGGAAGGCAAATGTATGTTAAAATGTAATGTGTGTTGTAATGTATGTTGTAATGTATGTTAAAGGAAGTAGTCCTTTTGGGCTTCGCCGCAGTCGGGTAAAAATAAAACAAGAGTTCGTTTTTTTTAACCCCCGACGCAAAAAGAGGGGTGTTATAAGTTTCACCGCTATGTGTGTGTGTCTGTCTGTCTGTCTGTCTGTCTGTCTGTCTGTCTGTCTGTCTGTCTGTCTGTCTGTCTGTCTGTGGCACCGTAGCGCCCAAACGGGTGAACCGATTTAGATGCGGTTTTTTTTATTTGAAAGCAGAGTTTTTTGCGATGGTTCTTAGACATGGTTTATCAAAATCGGTTCAGCTGTTTCAAGGTTATCAGCTCTTATGTGTTAGCTGCCTTTGCTATTTTAGACGTCTATAGGTATTAACTTTACTTACAAACATATGTGTGTCTTAAAATTTCAAACACCGATGTGTGTAATATTAACAAGCAACATTATGGTCTATTTGGTCAGATGTAGCCAGGATATCTAGCAGACTAATACACTCTTGGGAAAATAACAGCAGATAATTATGTCGTATTTGGATTCATTTTAACCTGCATTTGATTCTGCACACAATGCACTGATGACAACTGGATGAGCTGATGCTGCAGCCAGGCTATCCAGCACACCAGTAGGTATACTCTTGACAAAATAATAGCAGATGCGTCGTGTTTGGATTCATTTCAACCAGCATTTGATTCTAAACACAATGCACTGATAGCAACAGGATGAGCTGATGCTGCAGCCAGGCTATCCAGCACACCAGTAGGTAGACTCTTGACAAAATAATAGCAGATATATCGTGTTTGGATTCGTTTTTAACCAGCATTTGACTCTACATACAATGCACTGAAAAAATCTCATAACTGTAAACTCTATTAAACAAAAAATTAAATTATAAATTTAAAAAACCCCCGACGCAAAAAAAGTAAAACATTTAAAAAGTTACAAATAACACTTTAGCCATGAAATTTTACGAAACGTCGGGGTACCGCTTAAGTAAAGAAAGTTCCTAGTACTTGTAGGTATTTAGGTACTTATTTTAACGGTACCCCGACGTTTCGTAAAATTTCATGGCTAAAGTGTTATTTGTAACTTTTTAAATGTTTTACTTTTTTTGCGTCGGGGGTTTTTTAAATTTATAATTTAATTTTTATTTTAAAATTTTTAAACGCATTAAGGTTGTTTTATAAAGTATACAGTTATGAGATTTTTTCAGTGCATTGCATTTAAAGTCAATGCTGGTTAAAACGAATCCAAACACGACGTATCTGCTATTATTTTGTCAAGAGTCTACCTACTGGTGTGCTGGATAGCCTGGCTGCAGCATCAGCTCATCCTGTTGCCATCAGTGCATTGTGTTTAGAATCAAATGCTGGTTGAAATAAATCCAAACACGACATATCTACTATTATTTTGTCAAGAGCTTACCTACTGGTGTACTGGGTAGCCTGGCTGCAGCATCAGCTCATCCTGTTGCCATCAGTCCATTGTGTATAGAATAAAATGCTGGTTAAAATGAATCCAAACACGACATATCTGCTATTATTTTGTCAAGAGTCTACCTACTGGTGTGCTGGATAGCCTGGCTGCAGCATCAGCTCATCCTGTTGCCATCAGTGCACTGTGTGCAAAATCAAATGCTGGTTAAAATGAATCCAAACACGACATATCTGCTGTTATTTTCCCAAGAGTGTATTAGTCTGCTAGATATCCTGGCTGCTTCAGACCAAATACACCATAATGTTGCTTATTAATATTACACACATCGGTGTTTGAAATTTTAAGACACACGTATGTTTGTAAGTAAAGTTAATACCCATAGACGTCTAAAATAGCAACGGTAGCTAACACAAAAGAGCTGATAACCTTGAAACGGCTGAACTGATTTTGATGAATTATGTCTAAGAACCATCGCAAGAAAGCCTGCTTTCAAATAAAAAAAACCGCATCTAAATCGGTTCACCCGTTTGGGCGCTACGGTGCCACAGACAGACAGACAGACAGACACACACACATAGCGGTGAAACTTATAACACCCCTCTTTTTGCGTCGGGGGTTAATAAAAATAAGATACAAAATAAATACATAATGTCAGAAGGAAGGAAGGCAAATGTATGTTAAAATGTAATGTGTGTTGTAATGTATGTTGTAATGTATGTTAAAGGAAGTAGTCCTTTTGGGCTTCGCCGCAGTCGGGTAAAAATAAAACAAGAGTTCGTTTTTTTTAACCCCCGACGCAAAAAGAGGGGTGTTATAAGTTTCACCGCTATGTGTGTGTGTCTGTCTGTCTGTCTGTCTGTCTGTCTGTCTGTCTGTCTGTCTGTCTGTCTGTCTGTGGCACCGTAGCGCCCAAACGGGTGAACCGATTTAGATGCGGTTTTTTTTATTTGAAAGCAGAGTTTTTTGCGATGGTTCTTAGACATGGTTTATCAAAATCGGTTCAGCTGTTTCAAGGTTATCAGCTCTTATGTGTTAGCTGCCTTTGCTATTTTAGACGTCTATAGGTATTAACTTTACTTACAAACATATGTGTGTCTTAAAATTTCAAACACCGATGTGTGTAATATTAACAAGCAACATTATGGTCTATTTGGTCAGATGTAGCCAGGATATCTAGCAGACTAATACACTCTTGGGAAAATAACAGCAGATAATTATGTCGTATTTGGATTCATTTTAACCTGCATTTGATTCTGCACACAATGCACTGATGACAACTGGATGAGCTGATGCTGCAGCCAGGCTATCCAGCACACCAGTAGGTATACTCTTGACAAAATAATAGCAGATGCGTCGTGTTTGGATTCATTTCAACCAGCATTTGATTCTAAACACAATGCACTGATAGCAACAGGATGAGCTGATGCTGCAGCCAGGCTATCCAGCACACCAGTAGGTAGACTCTTGACAAAATAATAGCAGATATATCGTGTTTGGATTCGTTTTTAACCAGCATTTGACTCTACATACAATGCACTGAAAAAATCTCATAACTGTAAACTCTATTAAACAAAAAATTAAATTATAAATTTAAAAAACCCCCGACGCAAAAAAAGTAAAACATTTAAAAAGTTACAAATAACACTTTAGCCATGAAATTTTACGAAACGTCGGGGTACCGCTTAAGTAAAGAAAGTTCCTAGTACTTGTAGGTATTTAGGTACTTATTTTAACGGTACCCCGACGTTTCGTAAAATTTCATGGCTAAAGTGTTATTTGTAACTTTTTAAATGTTTTACTTTTTTTGCGTCGGGGGTTTTTTAAATTTATAATTTAATTTTTATTTTAAAATTTTTAAACGCATTAAGGTTGTTTTATAAAGTATACAGTTATGAGATTTTTTCAGTGCATTGCATTTAAAGTCAATGCTGGTTAAAACGAATCCAAACACGACGTATCTGCTATTATTTTGTCAAGAGTCTACCTACTGGTGTGCTGGATAGCCTGGCTGCAGCATCAGCTCATCCTGTTGCCATCAGTGCATTGTGTTTAGAATCAAATGCTGGTTGAAATAAATCCAAACACGACATATCTACTATTATTTTGTCAAGAGCTTACCTACTGGTGTACTGGGTAGCCTGGCTGCAGCATCAGCTCATCCTGTTGCCATCAGTCCATTGTGTATAGAATAAAATGCTGGTTAAAATGAATCCAAACACGACATATCTGCTATTATTTTGTCAAGAGTCTACCTACTGGTGTGCTGGATAGCCTGGCTGCAGCATCAGCTCATCCTGTTGCCATCAGTGCACTGTGTGCAGAATCAAATGCTGGTTAAAATGAATCCAAACACGACATATCTGCTGTTATTTTCCCAAGAGTGTATTAGTCTGCTAGATATCCTGGCTGCTTCAGACCAAATACACCATAATGTTGCTTATTAATATTACACACATCGGTGTTTGAAATTTTAAGACACACGTATGTTTTTAAGTAAAGTTAATACCCATAGACGTCGAAAATAGCAACGGCGGCTAACACAAAAGAGCTGATAACCTTGAAACGGCTGAACCGATTTTGATGAATTATGTCTAAGAACCATCGCAAGAAACCCTGCTTTCAAATAAAAAAAACCGCATTTAAATCGGTTCACCCGTTTGGGCCCTACGGTGCCACAGACAGACAGACAGACAGACAGACAGACAGACAGACAGACAGACAGACACACACACATAGCGGTGAAACTTATAACACCCCTCTTTTTGCGTCGGGGGTTAAAAATGAATGCGTTTAAAAATTTTGAAATAAAAATTAAATTAAAAATTTAAAAAACCCCCATCGCAAAAAAGTAAAACATTTAAAAAGTTAAAAATTAAAAATTTAAAAAACCCCCACCGCAAAAACTAAAACATTTAAAAAGTTGAAAATAAAACTTTAGCCATGAAATTTTACTTCACGTCGGGGTACCGCTTAAGTAAGGAATGTTCCTAGTACTTGTAGGTATGTAGGTACTTATTTTAACGGTACCCCGACGTTACGTAAAATTTCATGGCTAAAGTTTTATTTTCAACTTTTTAAATGTTTTAGTTTTTGCGGTGGGGGTTTTTTAAATTTTTAATTTAATATTTATTTTAAAATTTTTAAACGCATTAATTTTGTTTTATATAGTTTACAGTTATGACAATTTTTCAGTGCATTGTATGTAGAGTCAAATGCTGGTTAAAACGAATCCAAACACGACATATCTGCTATTATTTTGTCAAGAGTCTACCTACTAGTGTGCTGGATAGCCTGGCTGCAGCATCAGCTTATCCTGTTGCCATCAGTGCATTGTGTTTAGAATCAAATGGTGGTTGAAATGAATCCAAACACGACATATCTGCTATTTTTGTCAGTTTCTACCTACTGGTGTGCTGGATAGCCTGGCTGCAGCATCAGCTCATCCAGTTGCCATCAGTGCATTGTGTGCAGAATCAAATGCAGGTTAAAATGAATCCAAAAACGACATATGTGCTGTTATTTTCCCAAGAGTGTATAAGTCTGCTAGATATCCTGACTGCATCAGACCAAATACACCATAATGTTGCTTATTAATATTACACACATGGGTGTTTGAAATTTTAAGACACACATATGTTTGTAAGTAAACTTAATACCCATAGACGTCTAAAATAGCATCGGTAGCTAACACAAAAGAGCTGATAACCTTGAAACGGCTGAACCGATTTTGATGAATCATGTCTAAGAACCATCGCAAGAAACCCTGCTTTCAAATAAAAAAAACCGCATCTAAATCGGTTCACCCGTTTGGGCGCTACGGTGCCACAGACAGACAGACAGACAGACAGACAGACAGACACACACACATAGCGGTGAAACTTATAACACCCCTCTTTTTGCGTCGGGGGTTAAAAAAAACGAACTCTTGTTTTATTTTTACCCGACTGCGGCGAAGCCCAAAAGGACTACTTCCTTTAACATACATTACAACATACATTACAACACACATTACATTTTAACATACATTTGCCTTCCTTCCTTCTGACATTATGTATTTATTTTTAACCCCCGACGCAAAAAGAGGGGTGTTATAAGTTTCACCGCTATGTGTGTGTGTCTGTCTGTCTGTCTGTCTGTCTGTCTGTGGCACCGTAGCGCCCAAACGGGTGAACCGATTTAGATGCGGTTTTTTTTATTTGAAAGCAGGGTTTCTTGCGATGGTTCTTAGACATAATTCATCAAAATCGGTTCAGCCGTTTCAAGGTTATCAGCTCTTTTGTGTTAGCTACCGTTGCTATTTTAGACGTCTATGGGTATTATCTTTACTTACAAACATATTTGTGTCTTAAAATTTCAAACACCCATGTGTGTAATATTAATAAGCAACATTGTGGTTTATTTGGTCTGATGCAGCCAGGATATCTAGCAGACTAATACACTCTTGGAAAAATAACAGCAGTTATGTCGTGTTTGGATTCATTTTAACCTGCATTTGATTCTGCACACAATGCACTGATGGCAACACGAGGAGCTGATGCTGCAGCCAGGCTATCCAGCACACCAGTAGGTAGACTCTTGGAAAAATAACAGCAGATATGTCGTGTTTGGATTCATTTTAACCTGCATTTGATTCTGCACACAATGCACTGATAGCAACTGGATGAGCTGATGCTGCAGCCAGGCTATCCAGCACACCAGTAGGTAGACTCTTCACAAAATAATAGCAGATATGTCGTGTTTGGATTCATTTCAACCAGCATTTGATTCTGCATACAATGCCTTGATGGCAACACGAGGAGCTGATGCTGCAGCCAGGCTATCCAGCACACCAGTAGGTAGACTCTTGACAAAATAATAGCAGAAATGTCGTGTTTGGACTCATTTCAACCAGCATTTGATTTTGAACACAATGCACTGATGGCAACAGGATGAGCTGATGCTGCAGCCAGGCTATCCAGCACACCAGTAGGTAGACCCTTGACAAAATAATAGCAGATATGTCGTGTTTGGATTCGTTTTAACCAGCATTTGACTCTACATACAATGCACTGTAAAATTCTCATAACTGTAAACTCTATAAAACAAAATTTATGCGTTTAAAAAATATAAAATAAAAATTAAATTAAAAATTTAAAAAACCCCCATCGCAAAAAAGTTAAACATTTAAAAGTTAAAAATAACACTTTAGCCATGAAATTTTACGTAACGTCGGGGTACCGTTAAAATAAGTAGGTATCTACATACCTAAAGTACTAGGAACATTTCTTACTTAAGCGGTACCCCGACGTGAAGTCAAATTTCATGGCTAAAGTGTTATTTTTAACTTTTAAATGTTTAACTTTTTTGCGATGGGGGTTTTTTAAATTTTGTATCTTATTTTTATTAACCCCCGACGCAAAAAGAGGGGTGTTATAAGTTTCACCGCTATGTGTGTGTGTCTGTCTGTCTGTCTGTCTGTCTGTCTGTGGCACCGTAGCGCCCAAACGGGTGAACCGATTTAGATGCGGTTTTTTTTATTTGAAAGCAGGCTTTCTTGCGATGGTTCTTAGACATAATTCATCAAAATCAGTTCAGCCGTTTCAAGGTTATCAGCTCTTTTGTGTTAGCTACCGTTGCTATTTTAGACGTCTATGGGTATTAACTTTACTTACAAACATACGTGTGTCTTAAAATTTCAAACACCGATGTGTGTAATATTAATAAGCAACATTATGGTGTATTTGGTCTGATGCAGCCAGGATATCTAGCAGACTAATACTCTCTTGGGAAAATAACAGCAGATATGTCGTGTTTGGATTCATTTTAACCAGCATTTGATTCTGCACACAATGCACTGATGGCAACTGGATGAGCTGATGCTGCAGCCAGGCTATCCAGCACACCAGTAGGTAGACCCTTGACAAAATAATAGCACATATATCGTGTTTGGATTCATTTCAACCAGCATTTGATTCTGCACACAATGCCTTGATGGCAACAGGATGGGCTGATGCTGCAGCCAGGCTATTCAGCACACTAGTAGGTAGACTCTTGACAAAATAATAGCAGATATGTCGTGTTTGGATTCATTTCAACCAGCATTTGATTCTAAACACAATGCACTGATGGCAACAGGATGAGCTGATGCTGCAGCCAGGCTATCCAGCACACTAGTAGGTAGACTCTTAACAAAATAATAGCAGATATGTCGTGTTTGGATTCGTTTTAACCAGAATTTGACTCTACTAACAAAATTTCATGGCTAAAGTGTTATTTTTAACTTTTTAAATGTTTTACTTTTTTGCGATGGGGGTTTTTTAAATTTTTAATTTAATTTTTTAACGAACGGCTACCACTGCTACCAGTGTTGCCAGCGAACGTTCATATGAAATCCTGAGTATAGCATAACGAGCTACTTTCCGAGAGATCTTGACTTTTCTTGCGGAGTCGGGGTGAGACACCAGCCCGATATAAGTGCTTCCCTACAACACGATTGGTGAAGAACTGATATGAATAGTGACAAACAAGAACCTTGCCGAGAGGACTTCCTCGTCGGGTACAGCGTTACGTCCCGATTAGGGAAAGAGTACCTACAGAGCACAGCCGAGCACGAGGCTGCGTGCGCGACCTTCACTGCGCGGGTTTGGGTGTCCGTTATTACGACTGCACAATATACTCTGTCTAGGGCCGCCAACCAACTCCAACAGAGTCAACTTGGAAATGTTACTACCGACATGTAACGCTAATGGCAGCGCTCACCATGCCCGCTTTAAAAAACCAAAACAACAAGCATTGAGTAGCGTCTGGAAGTCGCGCAGAGGGGCAGCAGACATAGCTAAGGAACCCAATGCTGAAAACCTCCTGTCGGTAGCCCTATGCGTATCTGATGAATTTAATGTTTTATTCGGCAGCATATAAAGAGGACAATGGCTACGTGGAGGCGGACAGTGCGCCAGGTCAGCTAAGTGAGCGCGCCGCCGACCTCGGGGCGCGGACATATTGACACTCGCTAATGTTCAGTTAGTAGCGTTTGCTCATTAGAGATAGGGTGCAACGTGCAGCGGGCCGGTCACGCGGCGCGGCGGCCCCGGATACGTTAGGCGGGTAGATAGCCGGCGTCTGTAGTACTCGTATTGAGATATCGACTGCACTTCGTATCTCTAAGCCACGTTATCTCTGCTAACATTGGCGCGTTGAGTCGCAACTTGTGATTTGTTGAAGTATCTACAAACAAAGGTTCCTTACGCCCGATATTAATATTCTATCTCAATCCAAATCATCCTTCCTTTGTTTTTGACGGCTGCTTCTGATTGGACATCTTTAAGACTCGGATAGGCGAATTCGGTCGTTGATTGGTTACAGACAAAGATCGGGATCAAGATAGCAACCGAGATAGATTATTAATATCCAGCGTTAATAGTATCTGAACCTTGATGTTTTCGAAAGCTTAAAAGTATCACTCAATTATTATTATCATTGGATTTGGATTTCTTAAATTAAATAGGTAATGTGTTCCATAGATGGTACAAAGTGTGGGCACAGTGACATTGGAGGAGAGGAAGAGGGCTAAGTTGCAATTGAATATTATTATGAACTAGCTATGGCCGCGACTTCGTTCGCTTATAGAAAACTAAAATGCGTCGCTTAGATAGCGGTCAGTTAACACAATGTGTTGCCTGCTGAACCTGCCCGCTATAGAAAGAGGTTAACAATGGAACAAAAAGAAGAAGAATACTTAATGAAATAGTTTTAAACACTCGTACAACACACAGCCTCGAAAAAATTGGCACTTTTGAAAGTTAATCTTACAGTTTAACCTTTCAATCGTGTCAATTAGAGACACAATGACACAATACTATGACAGCGCGGACGCCGGCGACCGCTTGGGGTTTAATAAATTAACTTAACTATGTATAAAAAATGATTCTAGTTGCCACTTCCACAAGGTAGTTTCACATGTAGAAGATTCCATTTGAGCTCTTTTACAATGTACAGACGCCAGCACATCAAGTTACCCCGATGTTAAATTTTCCCAATGGAATATGAACCTTACTCTGTCTGACATAAAGTTGAAAAACGGTCAAAGAAATTTCACACAATGGGTAACTTGATGTGCTGGCGTCTGTACATTGTAGTACAGTACCTACACATACATTGTACTACAGGACCTGAACATACATTGTGGTACAGTACCTGCACATACATTGTAGTACAGTACCTGCACATACATTGTAGTACAGTACCTGCACATACATTGTAGTACAGTACCTGCACATACATTGTAGTACAGTACCTGCACATACATTGTGGTACAGTACATGCACATACATTGTAGTACAGTACCTGCACATACATTGTAGTACAGTACCTGCACATACATTGTAGTACAGTACCTGCACATACATTGTAGTACAGTACCTGCTCATACATTGTAGTACAGTACCTGCACATACATTGTAGTACAGTACCTGCTCATACATTGTAGTACAGTACCTGCACATACATTCTGCCGTGGTATAACTATAATGCCGTTAAAGTCATTTTCAGACTCACAAAGTTACTTAATGTTGTTTTTGCTTATTTCACACGTGAGAAATATGTACTTAACGGCATTTTTAAAATAATTATTTCCAAAACTATTCAAGATATTGAAAATTCGCAAACACAGATCGATAGATTTTTTTTTCTCATTAATGTAGCATCAAAAGTTGAAAATCGACCAGATGTTGGATAGCGGCATTTTAGTTATACCACGGCAGCATTGTAGTACAGTACCTGCACATACATTGTAGTACAGTACCTGCAAATACATTGTAGTACAGTACCTGCACATACATTGTAGTACAGTACCTGCACATACATTGTAGTACAGTACCTGCACATACATTGTAGTACAGTACCTGCACATACATTGTAGTACAGTACCTGCACATACATTGTAGTACAGTACCTGCACATACATTGTAGTACAGTACCTGCACATACATTGTAGTACAGTACCTGCAGATACATTGTTGTACACATACATTTCGCTTGTCATGAATTGATTGTACTCGTATGTAATAGTTCAGATTTCGGACATTTATTCCTGACACTGCCTGACCCGGGGGTCGGACCCGAGACTCATGCTCATCAGTAGCAGAGCTAGCGACCAACGAGGCAGGCGAGGCAGGCGAGGCAGGCGAGGCGGGGGTTTTGACGATGTTTTGTTCACAATATTAAATTATTTATTGAAGATGATGTGGTACCTACCTAGAACAAAAACTACTACGCTAAAATACGCTCAAGGTAAGCATTGTAGAGCGGCAATTCCCGTATTTATAAGAACTTACAAATTATAATCTCAATCTTAATCTGTCAAAATACTAATGTCTCATTTCCCAACATTTTAGACAAGTTTTGACATTAGATTGTCTCTAATTGCGATTGCGACTAGATTTGAAAGTTTTAATGAGGGGAGTTGACATTCAGGTTAGTAGAGTACTAAGTATAAAATAAATAAAAATCAAACAATCAAAAGTCCATTATTCAAATAAGGCTGATTAGCACTTTTTGAACGTCAAAGTTACATTAGACTGTCCCCCAATAAGCCCGCGCTTTGCCCCTTAGTGTTTTTGCTAGGAAGAAGAAGTGGCGGCGCAAACCCCCAGCCACATGTTACGGGCGTGTCCGTTTGAAAGAAAGAAAGTAGTGGTATAATTACTTGTAAAGTAATATATTTTAGTATTTTAGTGTGAACTAGCTTCTGCCCGCGACTTCGTACGCGGAACCGGTTGCTTATGCCAGCGACAACCGGGTCGTCAAAATTGAAGATCTGAAACGTCTTATGTCGAATTCTAAAAACCCGGGGACGGGAAAACAATGAGATGCGCGAGACGATTCAAGACGTTCCAGATTTTTTATTTTTGTTGGTCAACAGGAAATGCCATCAGACTTAACAACTTTTGCTAAGACGCCATTTCTATTATGTATATGTTATATTGTCGCTGGGCTTTGGAGTTCCACTACAGGTGCTCCAGATTTTCAAATTTAGTCTCACAGCAGAAAACACTCTTTACGTGGAATAGTTTTTGCAATGGCACCATTTTTATATCTCTTTTACTTTAGGTGTTCCATTTTCCAAAATAAATTATAGCCTATACGTCGCGTGACGTTCACGATCAGCGGTCAGTCGCGCATCTCCTTCCCCCACTTATCTCTAGAGTCAATGCGTATATACGCTGAAAACTCAAGCGTCATGCTTTTTCCGTGAACGTCAGTCGCGCACATATTCTTCACTGGTGTCCTAGAGACCCTAGAGATCCTAGAGACCTTGATGTAGATGCGTAAATACGCTGAGAATGCAGGCGTGCTTCGCGATCCCAAGAAGTTTCCACGGAGCGAGTTGCAGCCTCATGTTCTCGAACAACATCAAGTCTCTCCTAACGCTCTTCGGTAGATTGTTGGGATCTTATGATCTTTAATCATTTAGAACCTTTGGAACATTGGGAAAGATTTGACCTCTTTCTAGGCATGATTAGGTATAGTATTATTGTGGTTTCGTGTATGGTATTATAGTTTGATACCTGATCAATTAAAATATAAGTGGCTGCTCCCCTGCGTTACCGGGTAGGCAACCATGTCACAAAGATAAATGAAATTAAACACTAAAATAACACAAGCCCGAAGGCATATTTATACGATAAAAAAATGAGAGTTTTGGCCAGTAGAGTCTAATTTTCAATGATATACCATCGCCATCGAAAATCAGTCCAGCTGGCTTATTCACAACCATTCGACTAGATTCCGTACCGAATCGAACGTCTAAGATGACGAAGATGTCATCCAAACGCAATTCACAAATCCGAAAACGATTTTTTTTGACAGTTCAAATTCGATAAGAAGACTCAAATCTTTCCGACAGCTGTTTGCTATCGGGAGTCATACCGAACAAAATTTAAACGATTTATTTTTCATAAATCCAGGTTAATTCACAGAAATATAAACACTGTAAACCTTTAAAACACTGCACTTTTACGTAAATGAAGTTTTATTATTGTATTGACCGTATTTCATTGATACTTTCGCATTTACATAAATTCAAAGTGTAATTATGTAGAACTACATAATTACACTTTGAATTACTTTATTCGTATTGTTGTAAGTGTTATTGTTTGACAATAAGCAAATAGCAAGATTTGTGTATTGATATCAAATACTTACAGTCATTTAGCCTTTTTAAAGCAAAGTTATAATAAAAGAAATTTTAATCCATAGTTTTATTTCAAATAAAAACTTTTTCCACATTGCCAGACTGGCAATGCGGAAAAAGTTTAAAAAGTAAAAAAGTCTGTCAAACTGGCAATGCCAGTGTTTGACAAACGGCTGTTTACAAAGCAAGTTTATTCGAAATAAAGTTTGTTTGATTAATAATAAAATCATTTTGTACCGTTTGCCGTCTATTAAATTACTAGCTGTAAATTCTATAATTAAACGGATCGAAACATTCAAATAAACCAATTTTATTTACTACTTTAAATTTTCTACCACGGTGATCATTTACTACCATTTTGTAGCGTTCCCCATAAATACAATGATCAATCGTATAGAAAAAAAAACGTATCCGTTCGGATCTGTGAATAGCGTTTTGGCATCACAGAGCATTTTGGCATTTCTTCGGCTCGGAAATGAGATTGTCGAAAACGGTTCCTTACCGACACGGAAACCAATCGAACGGTTTAGAATAAGGCAGCTGAACTGTTCCCGCCTTCACCGCGTTGAGGTACTTATGTTATTTTATAATTATGCAATGAAATTAGTGATAGCTTTAATTTCTATATCAAATGTTTCTGATCTTCGATTTTTATAAGTCAACAGGAAATGCCTATCAGACTGAACAACTTTTGCTAAGACGTCGTTCCTATGTGAGTTATGGTGTAGCTGGGCTCTTGGAGTTCCACAACAGGTGTTCCAGATCTTCGATTCTTATAAATTTAAATTTATTCTCTCAGCAAAAAATGCTCATCACGTGGAACAATTTTTGCTATGGTACCAATTTTGTATCTCCTATAGTTTAGCTGGTCTGTTGCGGTTCTGCATCAGGTGTTCCAGTTTCCAAGATAAATTATTGCCTATGTGTTGCCCAGACTTAATACCTATACAACAAAAAAAAAACATTCAAATCCATCCAGTAGTTCCGAAGATTAGCGTGTACAAACAAACAGACAAACAGACAGACTTTTTTTTGGATTCGTGCTCTATTACTGTTTCTAAACCCCCCTCAATTGTTATATTCAATGTACAGACACAGTTGTTTTACTGTCTTATTATATGTATAGATATAGATTATGTAAGGAGTACCGATTAGGTACCTATGAGGATTTTATTTCTTAATTTCTTTTATATTTTTTTTACATTTTTATAACATTTTGTGTGCCAGTTTGAGGACTTAAATGCGACCAACCAAAATGTTCTTTCTTTGGTATTGTTCGTCAGTAGGTACGTGGGAGCTTTTCGAGTTGAGCTCATGATTTTAGAAAAATACGTGCACTGACTGATCTGGTCCCCTCATCTGTGAGGTTCTATCTCAAAAGACCATTTGTGATAGCCTAGTGGTTTGACTGTGGATTGCCAAATCATAGGTCTCGAGTTCGAACCCAAGGCACGCACCTCTGACTTTTCGGATTCATGTGCGTATTGTATATTTATCACTTGCTTCAAAATCGGTGAAGGAAAACATCGTGAGGAAACCGGCATGCCTGAGAGATATTTCTCGAGGGCATGTGATGCCAAGTCAGAGGCCCATGGGCGGCATTAAAACTCTGACACCAGGTTAGTTACTAACCACACGATAAGAAGAAGATTTCAGATACTAATCTGTATGGTTACCACATGATCTGACCAAGATATGTAATGTCTGAACTTTAAAAATAGACTCTGACCTGTAAGTTTCTTTCGATGTTTCTTCTCAGAGCAGCCAGATGGCAGATGGTGAAAGGAGAAACACCGACCTCTCCTTCTTTTTTAAACAATTACATCAAAAAATACGTTGTACGTTGTACGTTGTACGAACCTATTCACGGAAATAAATATTATTTAATTTCATTCAATTTCGTTTCATTATCATAAAGTAAATAAGAAGTGAACAGCTGCCACCCTATCACAATGGAAACTTTCATTACTGATAGGTAACGTTTGTTTACGCGGCCGCGCGACGCGCGACGCTTGAATCAGCACTTTGCAATTCATATGATAAGTATATAAGTTCTTCTTAATGTCAGGGGTATTTTTTATTTAAGTATTAATCAAATTATTCAATTGACCAACTGTTACTCACACATACAGTAAACTACCACACTTACCTACAAGCTAGAGGCCATGTGTGGGGCACATAGCACAAACAATGACCCCTTAGCGTTGAGATACAATTAAGATGGTGTGTATCGACTTAGTTGTCCCTCGACAGGGTGTGGGGCACATAGCACAAATAATGACCCCTTAGCGTTGAGATACAAGATGGTTTGTATCGACTTAGTTGTCCCCCGACAGGGTGTGGGGCACATAGCACAAACAATGACCCCTAAGCGTTGAGATTTGTTAAAACCATGAAAAAATCATCATTCCTGTCTAATCCGATGCAAATTTTGTCAAAAAGTGAATAATTAGTCCCTTGCTGTCATTTACAATCTCATTGGTTTTGAAAGAAATTACGATTTTATACAATTTAAAGTAAGAACATCAGGCAGAACTTGACTAAGTATAAGGGAAAGACAAATTTTAGTGCTGGAGGGTCCAGCGTGATGTGGAGAACCCTCCGTGAGTTCGCGCGGGGTTCGATGTTCCACCTTGTATCCTTTTATTTATATTAAATCTAATAGGACAGCATCAGTGTATTATTTAAATACTTAATTAAAGTTTGTTTTTGTGTCGAAGGTTTGTTTAAATTTTCAACTTAATTTTTGTTCTCCACCATGGGAGCTCGCTTATCATTCACCACACCCACTCATTTATACCATTGTAATGAGCAGCACTCGATATCTGCTGTGAGTTGCGAGCAGTTGCAGCTCCAGGACAGGACTCGTGTGCATGCGAGGTAAACACCCCTAGTCCGTCATGAACACGACCAGACGCTAACGACCAGCCAGATAGCAATACCTAACGAGTTTTAATGTTTTGCTTACAATGAAGAAATGAGAGTTGTCGCGCTGTGAGTACTGCCACTGATAGGCGCTGAACTTTGTCACAGAGTCGCGAACTCGCCGTCATTACATAAGCATGTACTGATAGCGCAGCAGCGGGGCCCAGGGGCCGGGGCCGGGGGCCGGGGCCGGGACCGGCGGCCGATTGTGGATTTGTCACCAAGGTTCCGTGCCCGCAACTGGGGCTTTTGTTACAATAAGTATGTTTGCCTAGTGCGGCAGCAGCGAAACTGATATATGGAACGTGCACGCTTACTTATGTGTTCAAATCAGTAGTCAGGTAATTAGTTTCGTTACCGATTTTTGATTGAATTCAAAACAAAATTCATCTTCTTCAACTTGGGCTGATAACACTTCATTAATCACATAATACAGCCCCCCAAAACACCAGTTCCTAGTGTTTTAGCTTGGAAGAAGTGGCGCAGCGCTTCCCCAGCGACGGTTCATTTATTTCAAGTCCAGCTTTTGCCCGCAAACTAAGTTTCTCGAGACTGTCAAGGGAACCATTCAAAACCAAAATCAAAAAATCTAAATCAAAAGTCATTTATTCAAATTAGGCTGAGGATCAGCAGTTTTTAAACGTCGAAATTACATTAGACAGTCCCCCAAAAAGCCCACCCTTCACTGTCTGATTCGTTTGAAGAACTTGAATTTACACAGTACAATTAGTTTTACAATACAATACAATATCTTTATTTTCTCTCTTCACAAAGGTTCACATAGTTTTAATTATGAAATAATTTAAATAAGTTATTCACTACATGTTAGCTAGCACAGTCAATATCCAGAATACCAGTAATATATATTATAGCTACCGACATTAAAACTAACTTAACTCAAGCAAAAGCAACTGACTAATAAGAAGCCTCCAGGTATAAAGGGTGTGCCGGCTTACATGTGCAGAGTAGGATTAAATCGATAGATCTGCAAGACAATCTAACAAAATGATAAACTAGGACTATCGAAGTTAAATAAAACAAAAACAAGTAACGTGATAGTTAAAACAATAGCAAAACCCAGGCCAGCAAGACGACCAGTTACCACAAGCAGCACCCGTTCACGAGCATAACGCAAATATCAGCCATTACCCCCCTCGCCATATTAGAGGGAAAGTGGTAACCCGACACTCTGCGCTACCGCAAGCAGTAACATCTGAGAACTAACCAATTAAAATTAACCAATAAATAGTCTAAGTCTCTAGTTAATCGCATAATGCAATACATCTCATTTAATACAATGTACTTAGTGAGAAGATCATGTCAACAAAATAAAAATAAAAAATATAATAAAAAATAAAAACGAAAAATTACGCACACGTCTATATCTATACTTATAATAAATCTGTAGAAGTCAAATTTCTGTACATAGAAAATATCAAAAAAAAAATAGCAGGGGGTGTTACTAGACTGACACCGAACCCAAAAATATGATTAAAAAAATTTGTCTGTCTGTCTGTCTGTATGTTCAGGTATCACGCAAAAACTACCGGTTCGATTACGATAAAACTTGCTATACTTATTTTTTAATATCCTGGGCACAACACTGGGTACTTTTTATCCCGGAAAAGTATATAGAATAAAAAAAACTTAATTTTGCGGTTCGATCCCTAGACCTGACTACTGTACCAACCGCAAATTATAAGTTTGTCGTAGGTTACGTCACCCGCAGTGGAGTTCACCAAGGGGCGCTGCACACGGCTATAGTTCGCCATAAAATTTAATGGACTATCACACAATAATTAATATATTCAAAATTAACATTGGAGGATGATTGGTGAGCGATACTGATGCCAAAAATGCAATCAGTAAATGTTTTGTCTGTCTGTCTGTCTGTATGGTACACGCATAGTTCAAAAACTCTTATAGGGATTTTGAACAAACTTGGTACGGTTGTAATCAATACGCCTGGGCAGATTGATCTTAGTCTCAGTTGTTTTACACATGGTCGGTTGTACGGCGCTCTTTCCTGGGTCAGTAGTTCCAGAAATCTTTATGCATACTTACCGGAAGGATCATCTTTGAAAGTAGTCTATCCGGAAGTATTATACTAAAATTATTACGTTTATATATCAACGCACAACCCAAACCTCTGGTACCTATTAGAGAGATGAAACTTGAAGGGGTGTTCTTAGTGAAAAGTATCCACTAAAAACGATTTTTGGAAATTCAACCCTTAAGGGGAAAACATAGGGGACGGCAGTACGACATCCACTCGGGCGAAACCGCGGGCAAAAGCTATAAACAATAATTTACAACTGGTTCGTAAATTAACTTCAGTGAAGGAACGGTTCCATGCCTGTGTTGCATTATCTGTTAACCATTCGTCCAAATGATAAGTAATCAGTGAGGAACAGTCTTTTGTTTTCAACGCTTGAGACGATAAGTTTACTTGCTTTGATAAGAATTCATGATTGTTTATAATATGACCGATAAACATGACCTAACAATTTTTATAAATGTAAAACTACTTGTGATTTAAATAAAAAAAAAAAGTGAAACATGCTGTCGCTGACTTGTAGGCATTGTCAAGCTGCACAACAGAACTCAATCATAATGATGATTATCTCTCATCTTTGTACCTAACAGCGTTCTAAGAAACGTTTTCGTTAAACCGTTTTTTCTCCGAATTACTAATTTGCAAATCCGACTTCTACGAAAGTGTTTTTAGTTTTTGGGTTAATATAATAGCATATGATGATATGACACTCTCCAGCAGGGCTAGCATGGCCGGAGATATTCTTTCCACGGGGAGAGGATAAAATACTATTCCCCTCTGTCATTTTTATCCACCCTCCGAGCATGGCGACATGGGTGGATAAACTATTCACGGGGATAAACCAGGGGAAACGCTTGTCCTCGAAATTATTGCCATTATAAGAAAACTTTAATGAAATTACACAATAGTCGAGAATTTCATGTAAACCAAAGTACGTTCATCGTTTTATTACATCTGTACTGGATATTTATTTTTTTTTGTTGTCAATTGGGACTGCTCGAATCGCGAAATCTTTCACTAGTCGCCATGCTACAACCCGTGGATGAGTATCCACGTCTAATGTCAAAAAGTGATATAATTCTCTTTCCCCCTGTTGCCGTGCTTTGGCAGGTGGATAAGATAATTGTATCCCTTGTCAGTGGAAATAACCGGTGGATAAAAGTTATATCCCCAGCCCATGCTAGCCCTGCAGTAACAGTTGAGAAGATCCAGAGACACGTCACAATCTCACAAGCCACCAATGTTACTTCTTGTATTAGTATAGATAATGCTTGGTATGTTTGTGTGTTACTTACAAGTAAGTACGTCTGTCTGTCAAGACACTTCAACACGGCATCGCGTGGAAGTGTCGAATTAAAATTAAAACTATGTCGGTACTCAGGTCTACAGTCCCTTGAAGCTGCAAAAAAAACAAACTTTAAGTTAACAACAAAACAAAATTAGTCGTTTATGCGAAAAAACCCCCAACGCCAAAAATTAGGTAAAACTAACATTTAAAAAATTTAAAATCTTCGCCGTTTCGCTACAGTCGTGGAGGTGATGCGAATATTTAGTTTCTGAAGTAAGTAACGAAACGGCCAAGCTATACATTAATACTGATATGTAGAATATGTGAAGTTTGGGTCGGTAGGTTAGGCCGTGTAAATTCAAAAGCTTAAATTGGCTCTACATGAGATTTGGTATCTTTTTCAAAGGACAAACCTTATGTGGTCGTCTTGGCAACATTTTACATGTGATGTTTTGGTGGGATTTCAGTTCTTTTTGTAAATTGCCAGGCAGTCTTTTAGTATTTTTTTTTGGGTGTATTTCTTGCACAATAGTAGTGCCGATTTTCATAGCCCATTCTCTGTCTTTGCCTTTTCTCTTTGATGGTTTACTGATTGCCATTGGCGATAAATCAGGGCGATATTTCCCTCTCCTTATACAAACTTCCACCCCCCTATTTTAGGAGATGGGGGGCGAAAGTTATGAGTTTATGAATTTTTTTGTTTGTTGTATATTAAATTTAGATTACATACCAAATTTCAGCTTTCTAGCACTTCAGGAAGTACCCAAACATTTTGATGATCATCAGTGTGTCAGTGACGAAATCGGTGTATTTAGATATCAATAAAATCTAAAGTATTAGAGCTATTCAATTGAGACTTTGTATATTTAATTAATTTATTAGTGACATCATATCTTGAGAATATGAACTCTCTGGTACATTGGAAAACAACTCTATGAGGGTTCAAAAAAACGACGAAAAAAACTCGAGAAAAGGTAGGTAGTGCCCTTGCGCTTCGCTTGGCTCGTCTAGGCAGCTGAAGCAGGCAGATGAAGCTAATATCAATAGTAGCCTAGGTACGCTTGATAAATTCGTGAATTGGCTGGATAAAAATAATTTACCTAATTATAATTTAAAAAAAAAGTAATGCATTTCTATCAAAGAATACTAGACACCAATATGAACATAAATTATAATGGACAAACAATAGATAAGGTAAATGGTACTAAATTTCTAGGAATATCAATTGTTAGCCAACTGACTTGGAAGACTCAAGCAGATGACGTATGCAAAAAACTAAGTTCAGCTGAATACGCATTACATAATTTATCAAAAAAGTTAATTTACAGACAGTATTGATAGCATATCACAGTCTAGTTGTTTCTGTATTGAGGTTTGGTATATGTTCTGCGCAACTGTAGAGAGAAGAGACAATTTTCTGAAGGCGCAAACAATACAGCGTGTATTAGATTTATGTATTTTGATCTTGAAGTGACCGGCAGCTGTATACCTGTATTTAAAAAAAATAAATTAAAAATTTAAAAAACCGCCACCGCAAAAAAGTAAAACATTTAAAAAGTTAAAAATACACTTTAGCCATGAAATTTTACTTCACGTCGGGGTACCGCTTAAGTAAGGAATGTCCCTCGTACTTGTAGGTACCCCGGCGTTACGTAAAATTTCATGGCTAAAGTATTTAATTTTTATTTTAAAATTTTTAAACGCATTTATTTTGTTTTATAGAGTATACAGTTATTAGAATTTTTCAGTGCATTGTATGTAGAGTCAAATGCTGGATAAAACGAATCCAAACACGACATATCTGCTATTATTTTGTCAAGAGTCTACCTACTGGTGTGCTGGATAGCCTGGCTGCAGCATCAGCTCATCCTGTTGCCATCAGTGCATTGTGCTTAGAATCAAATGCTGGTTGAAATGAATCCAAACACGACATATCTGCTATTATTTTGTCAAGAGTCTACCTACTGGTGTGCTGGATAGCCTGGCTGCAGCATCAGCTCATCCTGTTGCCATCAGTGCATTGTGTGCAGAATCAAATGCTGGTTCAAATGAATCCGAACACGACATATCTGCTGTTATTTTCTCAAGAGTGTATTAGTCTGCTAGATATCCTGGCTGCATCAGACCAAATACACCATAATGTTGCTTATTATATTATAGACATGGGTGTTTGAAATTTTAAGACACACATATGTTTTTAAGTAAAGTTAATACCCATAGACGTCTAAAATAGCAACGGTAGCTAACACAAAAGAGCTGATAACCTTGAAACGGCTGAACCGATTTTGATAAATTATGTCTAAGAACCATTGCAAGAAACCCTGCACACATAGCGGTGAAACTTATAACACCCCTCTTTTTGCGTCGGGGGTTAAAAAATATACATAAGTCAATGAATAATCGGGGAAATATTGGCAGTCGAACACCACTTCCTTTTTAAAAGTCGGTTAAAAACCAAACCAATAATGAATGAAAAATACCAGACTTCCGAAAGTGGAGTTATTTTTCACCTGTTAGTGTTTTTTTAAGAAGTCGGTTGATTTTTTGTAAAAAAGGTTTTATTTTGCAATTTTAAGTTTCTTCGCATGTAAAGAAAGTCTTTCAAAACTTAAAAGAATCATTGAAATCGGTTAACCATTGCTAAAGAAGTTCCTTTTAAACATTAATCTGTACATCTCTGCCGGGCCCCTTTTTAAATAGACAGGCGTAATTTTGTGTTATGAAATTACAAAAACTCTGCATAGACAACTCACTGTAGCAATCACGAATAATTTGCTGTTATGTGTTTAAGAGTTTCGTTGCTTATCTTCTTCATCAGTTTTTCTTCATCAAATTATACTTTCCAAATGAACATGCTTGATTTGTTACTAAAAATGCAAAAATCGGTACGTGTGCACCTAAATTATTGGACGAATTTCTCTAGGATCCCAATCAGATCGGGGTTTTGATACAAATGGGACCAAGTTGGTAGTATACCCTAACAAATAAAAAAAAGAATTTTGAAAATCGGTCCATAAATGGCGGAGTAATCGCGTAAAAAACACAAAAAAAAACATACAGTCGAATTGAGAATCCTCCTTCTTTTTTTGAAGTCGGATAAAAATATTTGATTTGATTGATTTGATTTATTAATTCAAAAACAAATTACATTGTGTGTGAATATTACAGTTTAAAAAAAAACATAAGAATAAATTACCGTTCACAGAATTGCATAAAACATAAAATAACAATAATAAAACATAATAAAAATAACAATATCAAATGTAAATATTAACAGTGTTAAAATAAAAACAAAACCACCAATTAATTAAATACCTAGAATAATACAGTAAATAACAGCTATGTCATGCCATCTTAAAGATCGTCAAGAGCGTCGACACAATGCCTTGAGCCTTGCCTTAAAAGAACCTGTATACAGTGCCCTTTTCAATTCGAGCGGTAATCTATTAAATATTTTAACTGCCTGGTATAGTGGACAATGTTTGACAATGTTAAAATGTGGGATGATTCTGTTGTCTATGTCTTTTCTACGAGTTTTTTCCCTTACCAGTCTTTCTTCACTGGTTTCAAAGTCATGAATGTATTTTTTAAATGTGGATAAAAGTACCAATTTGTAAAGCCCAGGAACTGTGAGGATGCCAAGTTCTTTAAAAAAGGGTTTACAGCTATGTTGTTGGGAAATACGGACAATGGTTCTAATTGCTCTTTTCTGTAGAATAAATGTCCTTTGAAAATATAATTATAACCGTTACCCCAAAATTGTATGCATTAGCGCACTAACTTCATCCCTAAGAGTTCTTAGAGCATAGCATGCCGAGGAAATAGAAGAATCCAGTGCTACTATTTTTTTTTCCAATTCAATAAATCGTCTATATTTAATCCCAGAAACTTTACTTCCCTGACAAGTTCACACAACGCCATTTAGTCCCAAATTAAGCTTGAGAGCTTGTGTTATGGGTACTAAACAGCTGATAAACATACTTATACATATTTTTTTTAATACATACATATTATAGATAAATAGCACCCAGACACAGAACAAATGATCGTGCTCATCACACAAACATTTGTCCTGGGTGGGAATCGAACCCACGATCTCCAGCATAGCAGTCAGGGTCAGTAACTACTAGACCAACAGTAATATTATGACAAGAGTAATATTATCAGGTAATATTATGACCAAAAAACTTATGAGATCGTAAACAGAGTAAATAATAAATTAAACCTTTTCATAAAACTATTTGTGTGGTCTGCAAATACTATTAATTTGATGTCAGCTAATATTATGTCCAAAAAACTTATAAGATCGTAAACAGAATAAATAATAAATTAAACCTTTTCATAAAACTAATATTATAATATTATTATCGTAATTATTATTCTACAAATAGTTTTATCTTTTTATTTATTGTATAACTTAATTGTAGGTAAATGAAATTATTGTTTTAGATTATTATTCTTTTTTTTAACTGTATAAGTAATTTTAATTTGTAAATGAATTTATTATTTATGATTTAATCTGATCTGATTTTGTAGCTATAGCTCTATAGTAACTTGTCATTTATTTATTTATCCCTAATTTTTAATTGTGGTAGTGTTGTCTAGTGGCTACCACTGTTCCTTGAATATGAATATCTGCGGATAATGCAGTTGACTGCAACATTATTACTCAAAATTGTTAACCTCCTGCATTATATATTATGTTGCAGTTGTTTGTTATCCCTCAATAAATAAAATAAAATAAAAAAACTATACCTTTTACACACAAAACAAAAGAACCGATTTATTTTGTTAGTTGGTTCAAGATTGTATTCTTTTGATTTTGGTTGCGAAGACAATTATTGCCTTCAAATCCAATATAGACAAAACAATAACCAGCAGTTGGATTGCCAAGGTATTGGTGTGTAGGCTGTAGGCACAGCTCATCGGTACTCGTACTAGATGCGCGTCACGTGACTCGTGCAAGTCACGACGGGGTAGTGCAGCGGTCACCTGCGCGCACCCGGATGGTGGCGCGGCCGTAAACACGCGGGTGCAGAGGGCAGGGCCGCGCCGGCCGGGGCGCGGGGCGCGGGGCGCGGGGCACGGGGCGCGGGGGACGCTATCTACCGCCACTATATAATAGCCCGTCATACATCCCCGGCACATTCACTGTTGTGTTGCAGGCAGGTACACTTGTATCCCGACTTCATCTCCCACAATTGAATCTCTCATCACAATGGCCGCCAAGTTGTTCGTGTTGGTCGGTTGCGTCGCCCTGGTGAGTAGCGGTGGTAGCGGTGGCAGCAGTGGTAGAGGAGTCCGTTCTGTATTAGCGTGCGCTTCCGTCCACAGAGCCAGGCCGCCATGGTGCGCCGCGACGCGCCCGCCGCCTCGCCGCTGCAGGACATTGAGAAGCACGCCGCCGAGTTCCAGAAGACGTTCAGCGAGCAGTTCAACTCGCTCGTCAACTCCAAGAACACGCAGGAGGTCAACAAGGCGCTCAAGGAAGGATCGGACTCCGTGCTGCAGCAGTTGTCTGCTCTCTCCAACAGCCTGCAGGGCGCGGTCAGTAGCAGGCATTGTTTTATGTATCCCAGATATTTTATTATGAGATTTAAAAGTATTTTCATTAAGTTCATTGTCCGTGGTTTTCTAAAGAAAACTCAAGAACAAGAAATTACGAAAGTGCTCGTTAAAGAATGGTTTGTGTCAAATGTGTGCCTTGAGTTGGAGCCGGTAATTACTGATGTGCTTGTTGCAGATGAGCGATGCCAATAGCAAGGCCAAGACTGCGCTAGAACAGACCCGTGCCAACCTGGAGAAGACCGCGGAGGAACTGCGCAAAGCGCACCCCGACGTGGAGCAGCAGGCTGGAGCGCTGCGCGACAAGCTGCAAGCCGCCGTGCAGAGCACCGTGCAGGTATGTATACTAGAACAGGCGCGCGCGAACCACTTGTAACGGTGAGGTGATAATAATACGATACTTGTCATTTTTATAGGAGACCCAGAAGCTCGCTAAAGAAGTCGCCAGCAACATGGAGGCCACCAACCAGAAGCTGGCTCCTAAGATCAAGTCCGCCTACGATGACTTCGTGAAGCAGGCTGAGCAGGTGCAGAAGAAGCTGCATGAGGCCGCCTCCAAGCAGTAATCATTGCATAGCACCCATAGCTACCGACTTGCTCAATAAACTCATACATGTACCTAACTGATGACTTTCATTGCTGTTTGCCCTCGGCGAGCTGATACATTCCGAGTCGCATTCTCGTAGCTTCATATCACTAATGAAACACAACCGTCTTGCTACCAAGCTACTCCTACTTCCCCAGTAGTGAGTACCGGTCGCTCGCCGATCTCCTCACTGTTTCTTCACGTTATTGGCACTTATTGCTACGGTATTTCCTATCATGGTCGGCCGTGACCTGCACCTATTATGCGAAATAGTATATTTTTTTAATTTGATCTGTCTGTTATAGCTGATTCTGTAATCAAAATAAGGTCATAACCCTCCTTTTTGCTTCGCCGAAGTCGGGTCAATATAAGAATAAGTAAAATATCTAATGACCCGACACCGCTGCACCGCACTGAATGATTGGTTTAATCGAGGGATTGCTCGTATTACCGATGAGGAATAAGTTATCAACACATTGCATATACTTAGTTATTATCATTTATTTTAAAATAATACTTGTGGGTTTTGTAGAAACATTTAAACTTTTTCAATCAAATAAAATTTAATTAAAAATTTAAAATACCCCCATCGCAAAGAAGTAAATCATTTAAAGAGTTAAAAATAACACTTTCGCCATGAAATTTTACTTCACGTCAGGGTACCGTTTAAGTAAGGAATGTTCCTAGTACTTGTAGGGTAGTAGGTACTTATTTTAACGGTACCCCGACGTTACGTAAAATTTCATGGCTAAAGTGTTATTTTTAGCTTTTTAAATGTTTTACTTTTTAGCGATGGGGGTTTTTTAAATTTTTAACTTAATTTTTATTTAAAATTTTTTAAACGCATTAATTTTGTTTTATAGAATTTACAGTTTAAATGACCATTTTTTCAGTGCATTGTATGAAAAGTAAAATGCTGGTTAAAAACGAATCCAAACACGATATACTTATCTGCTATTATTTTGTCAAGAGTCTACCTACTGGTGTGCAGGATAGCCTGGCTGCAGCATCAGCTCATCCTGTTGCTATCAGTGCATTGTGTTTAGAATCAAATGCTGGTTGAAATGAATCCAAACACGACGCATCTGATATTATTTTGTCAAGAGTCTACCTACTGGTGTGCTGGATAGCCTGGCTGCAGCATCAGCTCATCCAGTTGCCATCAGTGCATTGTGACCAGAATCAAATGCAGGTTACAGACAGTTTGCAGACAGACAGACAGACAGACAGACAGGCAGACTGATTTTGTCTGATTCTGTCTGTTCTGTCTGTTCTGTGTTACTTAAGCGGTAACTCGACGTGAAGTAAAATTTCATGGCTATAGTGTTATTTTTAACTTTTTAAATGTTTTACTTTTTTGCGGTGGGGGTTTTGAATTTTTTTTCATATTTGCGTTAGGTACTATATTAATACAAGCTCGATTGATTTACAATTTGTCAGTTTTACAAAAAATACAACCGACTTCGAAAAACACTAACCGGTGTAAAATAACTCTAAATTCGGAAGTCAGTGGCCAATCATGAATGAGACAAAACCACCAAAGCCACAGTCTTCCTAATTTAGAGTTATTTTACACCGGTTAGTGTTTTTCGAAGTCGGTTGTATTTCTTTTACAAAGCATCAATAAATAATATTCATAAACAGCATTATTATTAGCGTTTCTTTATATCCCAAAAAGTCACTCAATTTATGGAAATATTGTACCAGACTATTCATAGTCCGAGTGTGTATAATATAATATTTTGAATTGAATAATTTTTATATTTTTTTGTTCAAATGTTAACGGAACGCAGGAGTCTGGAACTCACGACACAGGGAATCCTAGTGTGAGATTCAGGAACTAATCTACTGAATGTATTTAAACGAACAGTAAAAAATATTAATTATTAATATTAGTATTCATTAATCGTCATCTCTCGCTCACTTTCGCGTGCTCTCGCTCTAACATGCCCCGCCTCCAACAGCAGTTTTCGTTTGACCCTTTGACCTGAATCGGCTGATTATTTACAATAACTTAGGTACCTACTTATTTAAGAAACTAAAACTTATTATTTTATTGTTGTCCTTCGATATGTCCACCACTATTATCAATAGGTACATAGACGGGCACGTCTCACTATTCATTTCGTCAAAGCGAAAAGCTCTTGGGAAAATAACAGCAGACATGTCATGTTTGGATTCATTTTAACCTGCATTTGATTCTGCACACAATGCACTGATGGCAACTGGATGAGCTGATGCTGCAGCCAGGCTATCCAGCACACCAGTAGGTAGACTCTTGAAAAATTAAATTGAAAATTTAAAAAACCCCCATCGCAAAAAAGTAAAACATTTAAAAAGTTAAAAATAACACTTTAGCCATGAAATTTTACTTCACGTCGGGGTACCGCTTAAGTAAGAAATGTTCCTAGTACTTGAAGGTATGTAGGTACTTATTTTAACGGTACCCCGACGTTACGTAAAATTTCATGGCTAAAGTGTTATTTTTAACTTTTTAAATGTTTTACTTTTTTGCGATGGGGGTTTTTTAAATTTTCAATTTAATTTTTATTTTATATTTTTTAAACGCATTAATTTTGTTTTATAGAGTTTACAGTTATGAAAATTTTTCAGTGTATTGTATGTAGAGTCAAATGCTGGTTAAAACGAATCCAAACACGACATATCTGCTATTATTTTGTCAAAGGTCTACCAACTGGTGTGCTGGATAGCCTGGCTGCAGCATCAGCTCATCCTGTTGCCATCAGTGCATTGTGTTTAGAATCAAATGCTGGTTGAAATGAATCCAAACACGACACATCTGCTATTATTTTGTCAAGAGTCTCACTACTGGTGTGTTGGATAGCCTGGCTGCAGCATCAGCTCATCCTGTTGCCATCAAGGCATTGTGTGCAGAATCAAATGCTGGTTGAAATGAATCCAAACATGATATATCTGCTATTATTTTGTCAAGAGTCTACCTACTGGTGTTCTGGATAGCCTGGCTGCAGCATCAGCTCACCTAGTTGCCATCAGTGCATTGTGTGCAGAATCAAATGCAGGTTAAAATGAATCCAAACACGACATATCTGCTGTTATTTTCCCAAGAGTGTATTAGACTGCTAGATATCCTGGCTGCATCAGACCAAATACACCACAATGTTGCTTATTAATATTACACACATGGGTGTTTGAAATTTTAAGACACACATATGTTTGTAAGTAAAGTTAATACCCATAGACGTCTAAAATAGCAACGGTAGCTAACACAAAAGAGCTGATAACCTTGAAACGGCTGAACCTATTTTGATGAAATATGTCTAAGAACCATCGCAAGAAACCCTGCTTTCGAATAAAAAAAACCGCATCTAAATCGGTTCACGCGTTTGAGCGCTACGGTGCCACAGACAGACAGACAGACAGACACACACACATAGCGGTGAAACTTATAACACCCCTCTTTTTGCGTCGGGGGTTAACAAAATAATAGCAGATATGTCGTGTTTAAATTCATTTCAACCAGCATTTGATGCTGCACACAATGCCTTGATGGCAACAGGATGAGCTGATGTTGCAGCCAGGCTATCCAGCACACCAGTAGGTAGACTCTTGACAAAATAATAGCAGAAATGTCGTGTTTGGATTCGTTTTAACCAGCATTTGACTCTACATACAATGCACTGAAAAAATCGCATAACTGTAAACTCTATAAAACAAAATTAATACGTTTAAAAAATTTTAAATAAAAATTAAACTAGAAATTTAAAAAAACCCCCATCGCAAAAAAGTAAAACATTTAAAAAGTTAAAAATAACACTTCAGCCATGAAATTTTACGTAACGTCGGGGTACCGTTAAAATAAGTACCTACATACCTGCAAGTACTAGGAACATTCCTTACTTAAGCCCGACGTGAAGTAAAATTTCATGGCTGAAGTGTTATTTTTAACTTTTTAAATGTTTTACTTTTTTGCGATAGGGGTTTTTTAAATTTTTAATTGATTTTTTTTATACATAACACTAGCATATAAAATTAAACTATTAATCTTTAGAGGAACCAGTATACAAAAAAATATGGTTAATTTTAAAATTGCCTTAGGGGGGTCGTTAATACCTGCTTTGTTTAATTTATTTTCAAGTAACCAATTTGTTATGCAGACCTTAGCCTTATTTATATCATCTTCGTAAGTTACTGTATTTTTTAACCCCCGACGCAAAAAGAGGGGTGTTATAAGTTTCACCGCTATGTGTGTGTGTCTGTCTGTCTGTCTGTCTGTCTGTCTGTGGCACCGTGGCGCTCAAACGGGTAAACCGATTTAGATGCGGTTTTTTTTTATTTGAAAGCAGGGTTTCTTGCGATGGTTCTTAGACATAATTCATCAAAATCGGTTTAGCCGTTTCAAGGTTAACAGCTCTTTTGTGTTAGCTACCGTTGCTATTTTAGACGTCTATGGGTATTAACTTTACTTAAAAACATATGTGTGTCTTAAAATTTCAAACACCCATGTGTGTAATATTAATAAGCAACATTATGGTGTATTTGGTCTGATGCAGCCAGGATATCTAGCAGACTAACACACTCTTGGGAAAATAACAGCAGAAATGTCGTGTTTGGATTCATTTTAACCAGCATTTGACTCTACATACAATGCACTGATATTGAAATTCTCATAACTGTATACTCTATAAAACAAAATTAATGCGTTTAAAATAAAATAAATTTAAAATTTAAAAAACCCCCACCGCAAAAAAAGTAAAACATTAAAAAAAATAAAAATAACACTTTAGCCATAAAATTTTACCTAACGTCGGGGTACCGTTGAACTAAGTACCTACATACCTACAAGTACTTGGAACATTACTTTCTTAAGCGGTACCCCGACGTGAAGTAAAATTTCATGGCTAAAGTGTTATTTTTATTTTTTTTAATGTTTTACTTTTTTTGCGGTGGGGGTTTTTTATATTAACCCCGACGCAAAAAGAGGGGTGTTATAAGTTTACCGCTATGTGTGTGTCTGTCTGTCTGTCTGTCTGTGGCATCGTAGCGCCTAAAAAGGTGAACCGATTAAGATGCAGTTTTCTTTATTTGAAAGCAGTGTTTCTTGCAATGGTTCTTAGACATTATTCATTAAAATCGGTTCAGCCGTTTCAAGGTTATCAGCTCTTTTATGTTAGCTACTGTAGCTCTTTTAGATGTCTATGGGTATTAACTTTACTTGCAAACATATGAAACATAATAATTAAAAATATTAAAAATTCTAATTTAGATAGTTATTCTGCATTGGTTTTGTTAATAGGCAATAGTAATGGTATTACCAAAAAGGACATAGTGGATAGAATAAACACTTAATTAAATTTCAAAATATTTTGTTGATGTTGTGTGCTTTTCCTTATTCTGATACTTTGTCAGACGATGAAAACTATAATATTTATTTGCTAAATAACACAATTCACATGTTGACATGTTGTCATAGCGACAAATTATTGTATTTTGACACTAATACGTTTATGAGTGGTTTTAAGTTAACTCAGAGAACTTTATCTCTGTCTGGTAAATGTAGACACATGATTGTTATGTTAATAGCATATAATATTAACCCAGTTATAGCTCATATAACAAATTGTAGAATAAGTGACGAAACTCTGTTGTCTTGTAACACTAACAACATAGTGATTGATTATTGTAAGTCCCCATGTCGTACGAAGTAGGCTACACCTATAATACCAACATCCTTGGTGGCCACTACCAGTCAGATTGAGTATTCTCTTCCTGCTGGCACGCACACTGGCACTTCAGACTCTTTGATTGAGGGTGGAGGGGTCACTCCTGATAATACTTTAAACTAGGATTTACAGACAGAAGTCACCCATTTAAATAGACAATTATCATTAGTGCATAATAACAAGGTTTCTTCTGGCCATTTAGGAAATTATAAGCAACCGAGAGGAAAGCAACATACCTTGAAATTATTCAATCAAAACATTCAAGGTTGGTCTTCCAAACTACTGGAAATAGAAATGTTTTTAGAAAGAACCAGGTTTGATGTTATTTTTTTGACAGAACATTGGTTTAAAGATTATCAGGTACCTAATGTCCATTAATTATGTTAATTATTGTGTAGTTAGTTATTTTTGTCGGAAACGTATGATACACGGTAGAACACTAATTTTAATTAAAAATTCAATTAAGTGTAAAGAACGAAAAGACATTGCTGGACTTTCGGTTGAACATTCCATTGAGTTGTCCTGTGTCGAGCTAGATAGGCATGTCATTATACTCGTCTTTGTTTCATTCTCAATGAGATAGGTTTACTTGTAGTAGTGCTCATTTATATCACCGGCATTACATTAGTTTGAAGCCTCCAGCCAAAAACTGATCGCATCCCCTCGTGTTACCGTACCTGTCAGTTATCTGTTAAATATCTTCATCGGTTTTTTTATGCCTATATTTTTTAATATTTTGTGTTGTATTGTGAAAATACTGTTCCAAATAGCATAAAAATGGGAAAAAGGAATTCACTAGATAAAATTAGAATATCAAAACGACTGAGAGATGTATTAAATGCTAAAACTTGATTCAAGTCACGAAGAAGGTAAGAAAATACCTATAAAAAATGGCCGCTTATAAACTGTTTTCTGTAACTATTTAATCAGAAAACTGATTCTAATTAGCCTTATTATAACTATAGCAAATCAAGACCCTGTGTGCGTATTATAGCTAGTGAATATGAAAACATAGGGTGCGCTTTGTGTTTTTTTGCGTTATGCACGTGCTACTGTGCTTGCAACCTACAAGTGCATGCCTGACCTGTGGGACGTTCTGCGGGAACGTACGTGGTCAACAATGGCAGTATTGGCAGTGAATAGCCCAACCTGTGGAGCGTTTTAAGACGCATTTGTGATGAAAAATGGCTATATATGGTGAGCAACTTGCCTAGAACCTGTGGGGCGTTCTGCGGGAGCGCACGTGGTTTACAATGGCTATGTTGTGATTTAAGCAATCTGTGGGGTGTTCTTTAGGGACACACGTGGTTGACTATTTTCTTATAACCTTCAAGGGAAGTTCTGCGGGAACTTACATGGTTGTATGGTACAATATTTGTTGCCTTTACATAATAAACTGTTTTCTTCAGACACTGTAATAAATTCATTAGAACAATTCATCTGAAATTAATGGAAAAAAACAAAAAATGTTTCTCCGGAGTTCATAAAAAATCTTCAAACAAAAGTTGTATTATGCAGATTCTAGTTGGTAAATGGAATGATTGAAGAACAGGTACCAGGTACCTCCGGAAAAGACATAAGATGTTCAGATTCACAAAATGCTAGCCGAGGGTTCTCAACTGGAGAAATCAGGATAAGATTCACCAAAAATAGATTACCCAGGTATCTAATACTTACTAAGAAGCTTAACAAAATGTGTTATTTAATAAGCATAATGAAGATGAAGACAACATCAGGGTGTCATCGCCCTGCCTTGTTTTGACTCAGACCTTCAAATGTGTCTAGATACTCCAGAACAAAAAATGTAACAAAGTTGAGTGATACTTTAAGGTATGATATATATGTATACATACAGAGGGGCATTTTTTCCCTGATAGTAACAGTCATAAAGACATCGAGAGTTTTCTGCCTTATTCGGAGTCAGGAACATACTTATTTGGTGAAGACCCAATACTTCCCAAACCAGCAGCTTTAAACTGGTGGAACCAACCTCACTCCAAAAATGGGGGGGGGGGGGGAGGCATCATCTGAGACACCAGTGGTTGAGAAAACATGAGAAGACCGGAGGATTCATCAGCGCTGCAAAATACACCCACAGCTGGGCATTTTAAAAATTAATTTATGTGATTGATAACTAATCATCACTTCTATTTGTGGTTATTATTTTTTGATAAGATTGTAACTACTTTACAACTTTATTTCATACTAAACTACACCAAAGTTACTTTTCATTGAAAGAAAAACTCTCCGAAGAGAAATCTTTTCAGATAATATCTGTAATTTATAAATACTTTCTGAGCAATAAAAATTGGTCAGAATACTAAAGCTTAGTTTACCAGTCTTTTATTAGTAAAAAGCCTATTGGAAACTTTCCATTAATTTCTAAATTAAAGAAATTGAAGATTTTTGTTAAAACAGAACTGTTACTGAAAGGTGGATATTTCTATTTTTCTAGTTTTATGAAAGAAAATCCATTGTTCTGACAAGCAATTATAATGAACAGACCAAATAACAAAACAAAATCAAAAATAGACAAAACGTGAAAAGGTAAAAATATACATAACATAAACAATAATTATAAAAAAGGTTCCTATCGGCCACATGCTCCCCTTTTTTAAAGGAGAACGATTTTCTTTAATGGCCGCCTCAAAATGCCCGCTTGTGTCCGAACATCCACCACCCGTACCACCCCATCACGACCCGGATACAGAGCAGCAATCACGCCGCGTGGCCAGGTTCCCCTCGGCAAGTTCCCGTCACCGATGAGAACTGGGTCCCCGACCTTGACGGCGACATCTACACCCGGTACGCGACGGGGTGCCAAAGTGGGTAGATATTCGGTGACCCAACGACGCCAAAAGTTATCACACAGCCGAAGTGCCCTTCTCCAGCTGCTCCGGCCAATCAGTGCGGCATCCGTCAGGTCTGTAGCTGGAAATGAACGGCCCGATGAGTCTCCCAGCAAAAAATGATTGGGGGTAAGCGCCTCCGGGTAGTTACTTTCGGGGGAGATGTGCGTCAGTGGGCGTGAGTTTACCACAGCCTCGGCTTCGACCAGCAAAGTTGCCAGAACCTCTTCTCTTGGAACGTGTTCTCTTAAAGTTACTTTCAGGGCTGACTTCACTGACCGAATCAGCCTTTCCCAGGCCCCTCCCATGAAGGGCGCCGATGGAGGAATAAAACGCCATTTTATTTTTTTATCTGCTGCAAACTGTGGAACGGCGGCATCATAAAGAGCTTTTAGCTGTCGGTTTGCTCCCACAAACGACGTCCCGTTGTCGGAGAACATTTCACTGGGCGTACCACGTCGAGCGATGAAGCGTCGAAAACACATAATGGCAGAGTCTGCGGATAAGCTGGCTACGATCTCGAGGTGGATGGCTCTGGTTACCATGCACGTAAATAGGGCGACCCATCGCTTCTCCCGCCTGCGTCCAATAGAAATTAATACGGGGCCGAAATAATCCACACCTGTATAGGTGAAAGCACGTCGATGATGGGCGAGTCTCGCCTCTGGCAGATCTCCCATGGGCGGTTGCAAGGTTGTGCTTTTCAACAGCTTGCACAACTGACATCTATGAACCACTGACCGCACGGCGTTCCTCAATCCGAGAATCCAGTACGACTGCCGCAATTCATTAATAACAGTTTCTGTATTGGCGTGAGCAAACTTGACGTGGTAATGGCTGATCAGAAGACGCACAGCTGGCTCCTTGCCGCTTAGAATAATGGGCTGCCTATCAGCAACAGCAGAAGTTCTTCCCGCGAGATGTATAGGCCCGTCTCTGAGTTCTGGGGACAAAATGGCTAAAACGACTTTTCTTAGGAACGGGCTGCCCACGTCTCAGATAATGAATTTCCTCTCCGAAGGCGCTAATCTGGCTCCTCCCCAAAATGTGCCGTTCCGCGCGAATGATGTCCTCTGAGATTAATGGCGCTGGAGCAGTGGAAGAAGTGGCATCAGGCTGCGAATCACGCAGCGGCGCATTTACAGATTGACAAATTCCCCGAACCCAAAAATTTTGAAAATTATGACCCCGATGTTTAAAAATAGAGGCAATAAATTGATGAGTCCTAGCTGTTGCTCTTACCAGCCTAATCCAAGAGCTAAAATGATTGATGTCAGCTACAACTGGTAAGGACAACTGATGTGAATTGATAACATTAATAGACTCTGCGATATGTGATGGATGATTTAATGCTTTTGAAAGACGAAGAGATGGCTTGAGCTCCTCCTCTCCAAACGCTACTGGCGTTGCGACTTTGGGCTCTGATGGCCACTGGGAAGTGGAAGCTAGGAGGAAATTTGGGCCAGTTACCCAGCGTGATTCAATACTGGCTTTCCCCCGCGTCGCATCGTCAGCCACGTTGAGTTCGGTTGGAACCCAATGCCATTCATCTAACCTAGTGCATTCTAAAATCTCTCCCACGCGATGAGCCACGAAAGGTTTATGGTTTCTCGCATCGCTGCGTAGCCACCCCAACACGGTCATGGAATCACTCCAGATAACTCTACGGTTAGGCTTAAAGCGGTGAGCTTCGCAAATCGTAACGGCAAGTCGAGTGGCTATCAAGGCGCTTTGGAGCTCCAGGCGTGGGATCGAAACTGGCTTCAAAGGAGACACACGTGCCTTGCTAGTAGTGCAAGTTTCACGTCACCGTTGGGAAGTACAAATCTCCAGTAAGCAACAGCGGCGTGTGCCAGCTCGCTAGCATCACAAAACATGTGCAGCTCCAGTTCTGAAAAACCACATAAATTGTAGCACCTTGGAACTCTCAATTTCGAAATCGATTTTAGGCATTCAAACCATTCGAGCCAAGTTTCCTGATCAGCTTGTGATAGCCTCTCGTCCCAGTCAAGATTCTTACGCCACAAATTTTGAAACATAATTCTACCTTTCACTACAATGGGGGCTAAGATACCTAGTGGATCGTAGATCCGCATGACTTGGGCTAAGACTACGCGTTTTGTGAAATGACCTGAAGTTTCCTTTAGGCCCGGGTTAAAACCTATTGTGTCTTGAGCAGGTTTCCAGATCGAACCTAGAGTCCGTGTTGAGGTGGATGAGAGAGGTAAACTACCCAACTCTACACTAGAACGATTGGCTAGTGAAACGTCAGACAACAGCTCATTTGGCAATCGATTAAGTGCACCAGGCTTATTCGATACCCAACCGCGCATCTCGAATCCCCCTCGCTTATGAATTTGAACAATATCGGCGGCCAAACGAGCCGCGTCCTCCGTGGGGACATCTACACTTCCGATAAAGTCATCCATGTAAGTATCGGACGTAATAGCTTCAACAGCTTGTGGGAACTCGCTTATAAATTCCGATGCGTTTCGGTTGACAATGTAAATAGCCGTAGATGGACTGGAGCACGCCCCAAAAATCATAGAAGACATACGATAGGTCTTTATTGGTCCCACAGGATCATCGCGCCAAAGAAATCGCTGAGCATCTCGGTCGCACTCTTGTATTTTCACCTGCGGGAACATCTCCTTGATATCGGCAGTCAAGGCAATTTTTCCTTCCCTAAAACGCATCAAAATTCCTAGTAGCGGTTGTAAAAAATCAGGACCCGACAGAAGCATAGTATTTAGTGATACACCCTGTACTTTAGCAGCCGCGTCGTGAACAACACGCAGTTTTGCCGGTTTGTTGGGATTTACCACACCAAAATGCGGCAAGTACCAACAAACCGATGTGGGCGACTGTCCTTTACACTCCTCTGCATAACCCTTAGCTAGCATTTCCTGAATATTTATCTTGTAACGTTTGGCGTATTTAAGATCCTTTGACATTTTCAATTCAAGGCTTTTGTACCTAGAAAGTGCCAATGGATAGCTCTCAGGAACAGATAAGTCATCCGTCTTCCACAATAAGCCGACCTGGAAGTGCCCATTTGGTAGCCGTTGGGTGGTATTCTCTAGAATACTAAGAGCGCGCTGATCGCCTGCACTGCGAGGCTCATGTTTCGTGATACCGATCGCGTCTAACCTATATTGTTCCTTGATGAGGACTTCCAGGTCATGCTGCGGACGCTCACGTAAGGATACGTGACAGGCAGTCTCCACTAAAGTTGTCCGGCTGCTTGTGAATCCGAATAACACCCACCCTAGCGATGTTTTAATGGCGACAGGCTGGGTCTTCGTGCCTTTCCTGACCTCGGATGCTGTTATCAGGTGCCAGTTGTCAATTCCTATTAAAATTGTAGGCTTTGCTTCGGTGTAGCACATCTCTTCAACTATACCAGACAGGTAGGGGTAGCGACGTAAAGACTCGCGGGTGGCAGATTGGCTATGCAGCCCTAAGTTTTTAATTGCCCTTGCCCGCTGTATTAAGAAACTCTGTGAGGCTGATCGACCTTTTATCTGAAAGTCTACAAACTGAACGCTGCTATCCCTAGATAACCCTCCCACACAATCCAAATGTAGGTTGCCCTAGGGACCCTCGGCACCAATTTTGGAGGCGATGTCGGCATCTATGAAGGTAGCCGTCGACCCGTCGTCCAGAAGGGCGAATGTGTCTACGCTCCCAGCCGGCCCGGAAACTGTGACGGATACTACTTTTAATAGTGGAGGAAGTGTGACATCAATATTTTGAGTGTTGTTGACAGCTACGAGAACCTGTTCAGTTTGTTCAGCATCAGTTTTAGGCCTTGGTTCAGTTTTGACTGCCTCATTCACATGTGAAAATGCTACAAATCTATCATTATGCAAAATAGTGTGATGCCTACGATTACAATCAGCTATTGTGCAACTAGCCTTATTTTTGTTACAAAACCTAAAATTGTGTGGAACTTTTTGAAGACAGCGATAACATACTTTGTTGTCTTTGATGAAACGCCATCTGTCATCGACTGTCAAAGATGTGAATGTTGGGCAATTTGACAACTGATGTTTACCTTTGCAAAATAAACAAACATTTTCCTGGTTGGATGTTTTTGCAGGTTTTAATTTGTAATTCTTAGGTAAATCTGACGCCCCCGCACCCGACTCTGAAATGGCATGCGCTCGTTGTTTCTGTGAAAGGGTTGATAAAGATGGTGTCACCTCGAATACGGCACCGAATTTCATCACCAAATCGACCTCACGGTTTAGGAAAAGCGACAACAATAAATTATTATTCTACTCGAGCTCGGCTTAGATCCTCGTGAATAGCAGCGAAATCCAACCACCGCGCGCGTAACAATGGAGATAGTTTACTAAGCAGCACTCCAAATAATTCAGGAGAACGTAAATAATCATTGTGCTGTAATAACTTAGCAACTTCGACACAATTATTCACACGGGTGGTGAAAACATGTAGATCTTTTACCTCCGGCCCAAGCTTGGGCAGCGCCCTGATTGCGCTTACCTCCTGTAGCACAATTTGTTCAGCCCTTCCATAGCGACGATCTAGGGCTTCAATAACGTCGTTGGCGTGAGGTGCCAACACTAACAGCATGCTGACGGCTTCACGCGCCGTACCTTTTAGGGCTTGGTTTAGGCGTGCAAGGTTTTCCGCATCTGTGAAAGAACCTACCGTATCCTGAAAGGCTCGTTTGAACATAAGCCAATCAAGTGGAGATTTACCATCAAAACATGGAAGTTTTATTAAATTTTTATTGTTGTTGGGACAGTTACTCTTCGCAAGTGCCTTTAGGGCCCCCACTAACTGCGTAACGTCTTCTCGATGAATATCAGTGGCAGCCACCCTGTTACCCCGGCTAAAACTGTGCTGAGGTAATAGTGCAGGATTCTGTGCTGCGATACTCTGAGAAACGACGACATTGTTACGTAGTGGAAGTTCCTGAGAACACAAGATATTATTAGCCCCTACCTCACATCTACTGTTAGACTGAAAACCATTCACAGATGGTTTTCTTTCTTGATGGGCAGGTATTTTAGTAGGCAGAATCGTACCATCTAACCATTGTTTGACACTGTCACGGCTCCGTCCACTGCGAGAACCGTGGTTACTACACTCTGCCTCAATTGCGATGAGCTCAGCACGATATTCCGCTTCAGCAGCGTTGCGCTCTAACTCCGTTTGCCTAGCGCGCATCTCTGCCTCCATTTGTGCAATTTGTAACAGAGCCACACGACGAATGTGTTGCGCTCCCGCAGCTGATTTTCTAGCAGCGACCATCACGGAAGTGCGACTCGGCTAGTGTGAGTGCCGACAGATTGAGCGCTCGAGCTAGGCTCTAAACCTGAAGAATGTACCTGTGATATCCCTGTGCTAGTATATGTTGGAGGTTCTGGAACGGCCTCACTAGTCGACTGGGTAGGTAAATCAGAGTCATTTTGTGGTAGTTTTGTCTGTGACCTCGTCACAACCATTTTTTTGCTGGAAAAAAATGCTGAAAACGCTGAAAAACTAAATTCTTGTGGACTAGTCTTACTAGACGCTAGTTCAATTGGTAGAAGGACCACTTATGTTACTGAAAGGTGGATGGATATTCCTATTTTTCTAGTTATAAGAAAGAAAATCCATTGTTCTGACAAGCAATTATAATGAACAGACCAAATAACAAAACAAAATCAAAAATAGACAAAACGTGAAAAGGTAAAAATATACATAACATAAACAATAATTATAAAAATTAAATTAAAAATTTAAAAAACCCCCACCGCAAAAAAGTAAAACATTTAAAAAGTTAAAAATAACACTTTAGCCATGAAATTTTACTTCACGTCGGGGTACCGCTTAAGTAAGGAATGTTCCTAGCACTTGTAGGCATGTAAGTACTTATTTTAACGGTACCCCGACGTGAAGTAAAATTTCATGGCTAAAGTGTTATTTTTAACTTTTTAAATGTTTTACTTTTTTGCGGTGGGGGTTTTTTAAATTTTTAATTTAATTTTTATTTTAAAATTTTTAAACGCATTAATTTTGTTTTATAGAGTAAATAGTATGGGAATTTTCAGTGCATTGTATGTAGAATCAAATGCTGGTTAAAACGAATCCAAACACGACACATCTGCTATTATTTCAAGAGTCTACCTTCTGATGTGCTGGATAGCCTGGCCGCAGCATCAGCTCATCCTGTTGCCATCAGTGCATTGTGTTTAGAATCAAATGCTGGTTGAAATGAATCCAAACACGACATATCGGCTATTATTTTGTCAAGAGTCTACCTACTGGTGTGCTGGATAGCCTAGCTGCAGCATCAGCTCATCCTGTTGCTATCAGGTCATTGTGTGCAGAATCAAATGCTGGTTAAAATGAATCCAAACACGACATATCTGCTATTATTTTGTCAAGAGTCTACCTACTGGTGTGCTGGATCGCCTGGCTGCAGCATCAGCTCATCCTGTTGCCATCAGTGCATTGTGTGTAGAATCAAATGCTGGTTAAAATGAATCCAAACACGACATATTTGCTGTTATTTTCCCAAGAGTGTATTAGTCTGCTAAATATCCTGGCTGCATCAGACCAAAAATACCATAATGTTGCTTATTAATATTACACACATGGGTTTTTGAAATTTTATGACACACATATGTTTTTAAGTAAAGTTAATACCCATAGACGTCTAAAATAGCAACGGTAGCTAACACAAAAGAGCTGATAACCTTGAAACGGCTGAAACGATTTTGATGAATTATGTCTAAAAACCATCGCAAGAAACCCTGCTTTCAAATAAAAAAAACCGCATCTAAATCGGTTCACCCGTTTGGGCGCTACGGTGCCACAGACAGACAGACAGACAGACAGACAGACAGACACACACACATAGCGGTGAAACTTATAACACCCCTCTTTTTGCGTCGGGGGTTAAAAAAAGGTTCCTATCGGCCACAAGAACATTTCAAATGAAAAGTCTACCGCACTATAAGTGATATTTAACAGAAAAATTACTTTCTGATAGAGGTAGTTTTTAAACAGGTTTATTGCCTGGTCAATATTTATACATATAAAACATTATATACTCTTCAAAGGAAATGGCAACAATTAATTGTTTTATGTTTTTTGGGTTATATATCGACACCAGCAATTTATACTACGCTAACTCAAAAAAGCGTACTTTACAGTAGAGGCGTTTGAAGTGAAAAACGTGATAACTTTTACATTAATTAAGATACTTATTTGAAATTTGGTATGCTTAATAGTTAATTATTTCATTGTAATATCTAATATTTAGTTTTCCTTAATTATTATTATTTTTTGATTTAGCGTGAGTTAGCCGTATATAAACGTAATTCATCAATAAAATGAAACATGTTAAACACGTCTAACTAATGTTAGCGTTGTGTAGTACGGGAGGTCGTAGTGCTAAAGAAGTGTTATTTTTATTAAGTTGCAATAAAAAAATTACAGTATTTTGTGTATTAATCATAACTTAAGGGTATTATATACACCCACAAGATATATTATTGTAATTTATCATGCTTAATAACAAATTATTGAAGTTAGCTTTGTTTAACCGGTACTTGCGTCTCTGGCGGATTTCGTATTAAAAGCCGTCAAATTATATATAGCGTAGTATACATCGCCCCGTGCCACAAGTTAGCGTATCATCTAACTTTCCGTTGAGCTATAATACGTGTTAAATTTTATAAATTCCATATAAAATTAAGTAGATAGTAATAGCTGAGCTATAATACGCGTTAAATTTTATAAATTCCAGATAAAATTATGTAGATAGTAATAGCTGAGCTATAATACGCGTTAAATTTTATAAATTCCAGATAAAATTATGTAGATAGTAATAGCTGAGCTATAATACGCGTTAAATTTTATAAATTCCAGATAATATTAAGTAGATAGTAATAGCTGAGCTATAATACACGTTAAATTTTATAATTAATTCCGGATAAAATTTGTAGATAGTAATAATTGTAGGTACCTAGATACATAATTAAAGCAAAATTAGTGTAGTAGGTAATCAACAGTTTGTAGGTAAGTAGGTACTTACTTATTAATTAATGAATAGAGATCAGATCAATCACAATTCGACTTCGAATAATTATAATTTTAATGAAGATTGCACTCAATATTGTTATTCTGAGAAAACAAAAACTTCCAATTGTTGAATATAAATCACATAATTTAAACAATAAGATGTAAGCATTTAACCTCTTAATCTTCATCACTTGCATTGTCCACATCATATTCATTTGTTAATAAATTTCTATAAAATGTATGATAATATTATCGGGTAAAATATTCTTATCACAATAATATTTAAAATCTTTATATTTTGCCACATTCATTGTTAACAAAGCCTTGTACGCTTTATTCAGGAAAAGGCTCTAACTGGGATAATCTAGTTCTTGTTGTCTTTTTAAAATATTGTATTTGTTTGCTTTATCTATCACCTAAACTATATTTATATTCTAAGAAACCGTCATTATCAGGAGAAACTTAAATGTTTTTAATTTTATTCCACATAATTTTATCGTTATTTATACTTTTAGTCAATTTTTGCTTATATTGTATGTTTTGATTGACCTCGATAACAATAGGTATGAGGATTCCCATTGACTTTTGCCCATCGCACTAGTGAATATCATTCATCTGGCGAATATACCTTTCTACCTCTTGCAATCTTTTCTATTAAAGCATGAACTGAGTCACCCTCATTCTATGTATGGCCCTTTTCCATAAAATGATGGCTAATCTTCATTATAAACATTTTTGCAGCTAATACAAACATATAGTATACGATACGATTACGATTTTGTCCCCCACAGTTGTCATGTCAGTGACCATAGTTTGACTTCTTTAACTCCTTTAGAAGTAAATTTATTAAAAAAAAACGTTTGCTCGTCCCACATATTATAACAAAATGCTTCTTTTGATACCATATCGTAAATTGTAAAATTGTATACATTGAGCTTATACTTAGTAATCTTCAGTCTCTTTATAGCAAGAAGTCGGCACCAAAGTAGCGTTTAAACTTTGTGAAGATTTCGAAAAATCACAATAGGGTGAAGGTACAGGCATCCGGGTATTATCTATGCTATCAGAAAGATAATGACGACCGAAAACAAAGGTTCAATACTTGCTGGAGTTAATGCCAATGGAGAAGGTTTTTAGATAGAAGTCATTACCTGTGGTGAATAAATATTAATTGGAGAATTAGGAGCCCCCAAGTCGTTTAAATTAATATCGTGTAATACGGCTTCATATTTGTAGTTGACTATGTCTCGGCTTGCAGAACTAGACATAGAATAATTTTATTATGCTCTTGAATAGGCTCATCAAACATGACGTGCTCATATAAAGACACGAATTCAGGATTATCAACTTCAGCAGGTAAGGGCGACGATTCTAAAACAATAGGTAGGTATAATGTATTGAAATGACATTTCAATATTTTTTTTAAAAACATGTACTTACTTAAAAAAAATAGTCTACATACCTTCCATTAATAAACTAATTAATACGTTAACACAATAAGTATTTACTACGTAAAAGTCGCTAAGTAGTTCCTTTTACAAACGAACAAGTATACACACGAACGCACTAAACTAAGCTAACTATGAGTTAGCGTAGTGTTGCACGGACTTTGACCAAAGTAACCCCAATTTTCAAAAAAACCTAGAGTTTTACTATAAAACATATTTACATACTTTAACATACGTTAATAGTCCTTAATAACACATTAATTTAACCTCTTTCGATAGTATGAAGCGATTTCTCACTATTTTCATCAACACTCATCAATGAATATGCTTCTTTTTTTGTTAATTCCACTAAATATTTAGCTCGTTGTCGAGACATATTGGTAATAATAAAATAACACTAACAATAGTTTAAATAACTGGTTACAATAACACTATCTATTATGATTTACTGCTTAAGTTTTAAAACCGCGCAATCACATCTAACACACCGACAAGTGTCGTTAGACTAATGTAAGCAAACAAGCGGTGCGTGCCCTCCCCGCGCACACTCCGCTAACAATAGTTAGCGTATTATAAATCGAGTGATTTCAAAAAGTAGCTTTAGTTAGCGTTTTATAAGATTTGTAACTTTCTTGTTTTTGTATATTTCTTCCCGATTTTTTTATGACATAAATAAAAACACATTTTAAGCAACTTGGCATTAAAAAACGTTTTTACCTAAATTTCGAGTTAGCGTAGTATAAATTGCTGGTGTCGATATAATGATCAACTTTTACAAGAAAGGTGAAAGATGCTTACAAAATAGAGAGGCTATAATATATCAGTTTGTTTATTCAGAATTTCTGTTAAGAAATAATTCAGTTAACTGTAGATAAACAAGGAAAAACGAGATTCCTAACTAACAAACTAAACAACAACTGTTACAAGTTTGATAAATTAATAATGAGAATGAATTATTAAGGAATAGATACTACCTTGAATACTACATGTTTAAACTAGAAGTTTAATGGTAGTTCATGAACATAGTCAGAGTAAAAGAAAATTTTGAAGTTAGAAACATTTATTTTATTTCTGACGGGCCTGTTGGTCTAGTGGTTAGTGACCCTGACTGCTATGTTAGAGGTTTTTGGTTTTGGTTCCCACCCGGGACAATTTTTTTTGTGATTAGCACAATCATTTGTCTTGTGTCTGGGTATAATTTATCCATAATATATGATGTATTTATTAAGAAATATTTAATTGTTTTTATCAACTGTTTGGTACTCATAACGCAGACTCTGCTTAGTTTGGAACTAAGAGGCTTTGTGTGAAAGTTGTGGAATATTTTTTTATCTACAAATGCCTTTTTTACCAGGTAATTTCCAAGAGGTTATTTCAGAGGCCTTTGGAGGCATGTAAGGAATGGACTGGGAATGAAGCTAAGCTTCAAATTATTTTTTAGATTCAATTGCTGCCTACTTAGTCTGTAATGCCTTGCCAGACACCCAACAGATAAGTAGTGAAATCTGATTGAGAAAGGATTATATGACTACAATATCAACAATTGATTGGGAGGAGTTCAATATCCTACCTATCTATACATATACCATTACCTACTAAAAATAATTGGCAGTGGTGTGATTACAAACCAAAGGGTTTTTGATTCTGGTTTTCTACATGACTAAATTTTAATTAATAGCTGATTCTGAATCTAGAAGAAAAGTAAACATTACAAAATCACTAATAAGTAATACAAATTTTCAAGAGATTACATATTTATTTGGTGAAACACCAATTTAATTGTCTGCTTCCCAGATCAACACAAAAGTGCCAAAGTACATGCTTTCTTTTTGCATTGGTCTCAATCATACAAGGTATTAAGTTTTATGATCTCTCTGCGTTCTCCTTGTACTCAAATTAAAGACGAAACACAAGGTACTGTTTGTACTTCATCCATTGTTCAGTCAAACCATGGTTCTCAATATTTCAGAGATTGTTGATACAGGTCACTGAGGCATTTTAACCCTTTAATTATCTCCTTGGCACTATCATTCTAGATTGTTACATGTCCTTCACAGGAAATTGAAATAAGCGCCAAGAATAGGTTTAATAGACTGAAAAGTAGTTCATATTGGACCGTAAAGTTAGTAAAATACAAAATGAAATGATTTGATTTAAATTTATTTATTTTTAAAAAGTATAGAATACTCTTGATTATCCACCTTAATAACTTAAAGAGTTATATGGGGTATTTATTACTCATAAAATAGGTAAGTGATCTCTTACAAACAACCGTTCAAGAATATTGTCATGTAAACATTTGTAAGAAAGAAAAGAAAGAAAGAAAGAAAGAAAGAAAATATTTTATTTGGACGCACAGAACATAAAACAAAAGAACAGCAATACAAATAATAAAAAAAAAGATTAAAAAACGAGAGACAAAAATAAAATACACGTTTGGAGTGTGAACAAGCAGTTGAAAATTAATTACGTTAAATATTGATTTAATTCCAGTGCGTTTGACTTAAAACTGTAAATTGTAGCAGTACCAAGCCTACCATAACTTATGCTGTTCAATATCATAATGAGACTCCTGGAAGGAGTTTTTTCCTATGAAAGTTTTGTTTATATTTGATCTGCTCTACCCTTGATCATAGGACCGCATAAGATGATAAAATGAAAAGATTATTTAAAGGCTTCATAATAAGACCTCTTAAACCTAGATATACTTGGGATGTTTTTTCATGTTTACGTAATTATTTTAAATAATTACATGCAACAAGGTAATTCATACTTTGTTACCAAGAAGGTTTATTGAGTCTGTTTGCGATAACTACAGGACAAAGGATGATAACAATCTCCATTATAAAAATAGAGTGATCCAATTAGACATAGGTAATCATAATTAAGAAAATTACAGCTATTACAATTGATAACAAGAAGCATTAACAATAAATTAGGAGATGGACAATTACAAGGTTTCTATTTTTTGTTTACTGTTTTTACAAAACAATAGGTAAGTACCTACTAAACATTGTAACAAAAACGCTGAACTGTGAGCTCCAGTGTCAGCCGTTGGATTACCAGGGCTATGGAAGAAAGAGTGAACTTAATATTAGCGCGTTTTTTCAACATTCATTACATTCATTATGTAAGAATTTCAGCCGGTAAGGGGGTTTTTTAATATCAACTTTATTATAAACTAGCTTCTGCCCGCGACTTCGTACGCTGATCCTGTTGCTTATGCCAGCGACAACGGGGTCGTCAAAATTGAAGATCTGAAACGTCTGATGTCAAATTCTAAAAGCCCGGAGACGGGAAAACAATGAGATGCGCGAGACGATTCAAGACTATTTTTAACCGACTTCAAAAAAAGGAGGAGGTTCTCAATTCGACGGTATGTTTTTTTTTTTTTTTTGTGTGTTTGTTACGCGATTTCTCCCTCATTTGTGGACCGATTCTCAAAATTCTTTTTTTATTTGAAAGAGTATACTCCCGAGGTGGTCCCATTTTAATTTGGTGAAGATCTGGTGCTGATCTTCGGAGATATACAATGGAACTCTTCAAAAATAGACGGCAAATCTGTCGTGATTGCTGGAATCGCTTGGATATTTATTGTTTATACAACATCATGACGTATCATCACGCCTGTATGCTCTGAGGGGTACGCAGATGTGTACAACATACCTAGATTTCGACAGTTAAGTATGTTAAGTTTCATTTATTAGGGATAAGTGGATAACCCTATTACTATGACATATGTATTGTTAACAAATCTATACATATAATAAAACAGTAACGACAGAAAAACTGTACATTGAGAATTTTCAAGAAAAAATAAGTGGGTTTTGTTAGAAAAACGTAACTGGTGACAAAAAGTGACTTTTTAGAATTTTTGTCTGTTTGTCTTTTTGTCTGTATGTATGTCCGGGGTGAACTCAAAAAGTACTGCATGGATTTACTTCAAATTTTGCATGATTATTACTAAGAGGTCGGGTCAACACATAGGCTATATATTATCACGCTATCACCTACGGGGGAGGAGCAGTGAATCTTTATTCTTCTAACTCATTCTGTGGAAGCGTGTAATCAAAGGACGCATATTTCTGATAATGGCATAGTCACCATTTTTTCGTGCCTTTATTAGGTTTTGTCTCAGTTCATATCTTTCCTCCAGTGTTTTCTTATCCATATATTTTTCGATAGTTATTCCAGTATTCTTAAAGAAGCTTGCATTATCCAGTATGTAGGTGGTCATTCTTTTGCTTATCAATTCAATGGCGAGGGGCCTTCTATTTCCTCTTTTCCCTATGCGTTTAATGTCTTCTATATAAGGATCTATATCTAGACCCAAAACTTCGTAAAACAGGCTAGACGTGCGTTCATACAGGTTTGTTTCAGTCTCACGATGGTCTTCAGTTAATCCGTAAATGTTGGTTTTAAGTAAGCTATGCTATTATCTAGCTTTACACTATAAAAACTACGCTATTTAAGTAACTTTGGCAGAGAAACAAAGTTTAATGAATGTTAGTAGCATAAAGACAATATTTATTTGGAATCAGCGCCATCTATGAGAATGTATAAAAATCAAATCAAGTAACACATAAACACTTTTTGAAAATTAATTTAAATTTTGATCGTGTTGATGAGGTTAGTAATTAGTTATTCTTAAAATTCATAGATGGCATTGTGCATTTTTTTCATAAAAGTTGTATCGTATAATTCGTTTTGACAAATTGAAGTTCCAACAAAACCCTCAAAATCTTGAGCAGAGTTCGGATCGTATCATATGGGATCGTATCAGTGTACGATTTTCAAAAGGAAGGCAGTAGAGGCCGTGGACAGAACCCTGCAGGGCATCTGCAGGAACGAACATTTGATGGGTAGTGTCACAGTTCTGTTCAGTGGCGATTTCAGGCAAACGCTTCCCGAGTTGACGCGGGGATCGAGGGCTGACGAGATGAATGCTTCGGTGAAACGATCTTCGTTGTGGTCACAAGTTCGTACGCTGCGCTTGACCATTAATATAAGAGCTCGGCTCGGCGGCATTGCACGCGCTCAAGAATTCTCCGATGTCCTTCTAAGTCTTGGCAAAGGCACTTTACCAGAAGAGAGAAGTGGACAGGCGGTGCTTTCAGAGTCTCTCGGTAGAGTGGTATCCAGCTTCGAAGAACTCATTCGCTGTGTGTACGTGGACATCAGTCGTATAGCGCACCAGCAGAATTCGTGTGAGAGGGCCATTTTGGCGCCCAAAAATGATCATGCTGCAGCAATTAACGAATGCATTCTCTCGGACATTGAGGGGAATGAAGTGGTCTATACGTCGATAAGCACTGTCGTCGAGCAAGATGACGCCACACATTATCCCGTGGAATTTTTGAACTTCCTGTCAGCAAGTTGACTTCCAGCGCATACCATCAAGCTGAATGAAGGTCGGCGTCCCGATTATGCTTTTTAGGAACAAATCTCCTCCAAAGTTGTGTAACGGGTGGTGCCTTAAAGTCATCTCTCTCGACAGACACCATTGAGGTGGAAATTATTACGGGTTGTGGCGTCGGCAAGGCAGTATTTATACAACGCATTCCCCTTATACTTCATAGCTTCCCGATCCAGTTCGAGCGCGTACAGTTCCCCGTGAGTGTTTGCTTAGTGATGACAATCAATAAATCGCAGGAGCCGATACTCAGAGCAGCGGGTGTAGATCTCAGGACGAGTTGCTTCTCACACGGGCACCTGTACGTCGCTTGCTCCCGCGTCACCAGTCCTGACTATCTTTACATTTTGGCTCCTGGCAGTATAATTATCAACGTAGTTTATAGGGAAGTGTTATAAGGTATATACCTTTGAACGTATTTTTAACCGACTTAAAAAAAGAGGAGGTTCTCAATTGGACGGTGTTTTTTTTTTGTGTGTTTGTTACGCGATTACTCCGCCATTTATGGACCGATTTTCAAAAATCGTTTTTTTATTTGATAGGGTATACTACCAGGTTGGTCCCATTAGTATTGAACCTCAGATCTGATGAGGGATCTTCGAGGAATTGAGGGAACTCCTCAAATAATATAGGAAAACATGTACCAATTTTTACATTTTTTTTTGGTGACAAATCAAGCATTTACATTTAGCAAGTATCATTTCGTGTAGAAAAACTGATGAAGAAGACAGGCGATGGAACTCTTCAACGCATAACAACAAATTACTCGCAATAGCAGCTACAGTCACATGTCTGTGCATGGTTTATGTATTTCCCATAGCATTACGCCTGTCTATTTTAAAAGGTTTAGAAAGAACTTCTTTTGCAATTATTAACCGATTTCAATGATTCTTTCAAGTTTTGAAAGACTTTCTTTACATACAAAGAAACTAAAAATTGCAAAATAAAAAAAAATTACTTTAATTAAATAAAAAAACTCTCTTCATGTAACTTATATTTTAATGCTATTTTAAAAGTTGTTAACTTATAATGCTATAGCGACACTGGAATCTTAGGTTGGTATATTTGGTGCTGTAGAACCTTCACGCAGACGACGTCGCGGGCAGCAGCTAGTAACAATATAAAAATAAATTCATGGCAAATATTTGTATGGGAACAACTAAAAATGGAAAAATAAAAATCTTTTTTGCAAAAAATAAAACCGACTTAAAAAAAACACTAACCAGTGTAAAATAACTCTAAATTCGGAAGTCGGTGGCCCATCATGAATAAGACAAAACCACCAAAGCCACAGACTTCCTAATTTAGAGTTATTTTACACTGGTTAGTGTTTTTTTTAAGTCGGTTTTATTTTTTGCAAAAAAGATTTTTTTATACGTCAACAGCGAGTGCTCATAAGGCTGAACAACTCTTGCTAAAACGTCATTCCTATATTATGTTATAGTGTAGCTGGGCTCTTGAAGTTTCACATCAGGTGTTCCAGATCTTCGATTTTTATACGTCAACAGCGAGTGCTCATAAGGCTGAACAACTCTTGCTAAAACGTCATTCCTATATATGTTATAGTGTAGCTGGGCTCTTGAAGTTCCACATCAGGTGTTCCAGATCTTCGATTTTTATACGTCAACAGCGAGTGCTCATAAGGCTGAACAACTCTTGCTAAGACGTCATTCCTATATATGTTATAGTGTAGCTGGGCTCTTGAAGTTCCACATCAGGTGTTCCAGATCTTCAAATTTATTCTCTCAACAGAAAATGCTAATCACGTGGAACATTTTTTACTACGGTACCATTTTTGTATCTCCAATAGTTTAGCTGGTCTGTTGCGGTTCTGCATCAGGTGTTCCGGATCTTCAAATTTATTCTCTCAGCAGAAAATGCTCATCACGTGGAACATTTTTTGCTATGGTACCATTTTTGTATCTCCAATAGTTTAGCTGGTCTGTTGCGGTTCTGCATCAGGTGTTCCGGATCTTCAAATTTATTCTCTTAGCAGAAAATGCTCATCACGTGGAACAATTTTTGCTATGGTACCATTTTTGTATCTCCTATAGTTAAAAAAAAAATGAAAATGTTTTTATAACTGGTACAATAAAAAAATATCTCTGCCAAACTGTAAAGCAGTTTGTTGGCAGATGCAGCTCCCGTATTACATTTATAAATAACATTAGTGTGGGTACTTTTCCATCAAAAACATAAAAAATAATAAAAAAATAAAAAGTTACCAATTTAGACACAGGAATTGTATGCATTAAAGTTTTACAATAGCACTATCTTATGTGATCTATAATATACTTATTAATTATCACTTATGAGGTTTTGACAAAAAGAGTTAAAGAGAAACTTCTCCATTTTATTTTTGAAAGATACTTTAGTGGTACAGCTACTTAGCAAATCTAAAGGTACGTCATTATAAATTGATGGTACTAGGTATATTCTACATCTAATTCTTTGTTTACGCTTGTAGTCATCCAGTCTTTTCCTGCGATATATGATATGTCATCAGCCCACCGTTTGTTTGGTCTTCCAACTTTTCTTTTACCATGTGTTGGGCCAAGCCACCGAGTGCTTCGTTTGGTCCATCTGTCGTCTGAGTACCGTGACAAGTGTCCTGCCCACTTCCATTTCAGTCTTAAAGCTTGCGTTAGGGCGTCTATTATTCTTGTTTTTTGTCTGATCACATCATTTCTGATTTTCTGCTTTTTACAGATCTTTAGGATGCTTCTTTCCATGGCTCTCTGTGTCACATTTATAGTCTGTTTTATTCAGTTTGTGTAAGTCCACGTTTGGCACCCATATAGCAAACTGGGTAAGAGGCAGGTATCCATAACAGTTTTCTTTAAGTTTATACTGTATTTTCCTTTCAAGATTTCTTTTAGTGACCAGAACTTCTTCCATGTAATGTTTTTTCTTCTGTGTACTTCATCATCATTGTTGGTTTTTAAGAAATATAATTGTTTGCCTAAATAGATGTAACTGTTCTCATATTCTATATTGTTTCCTTTTAAGTTGACGGGTATGTTGCGATAGTTGGTCATTATCTTGGTCTTACTTGCGTTCATTTCCAAGCCTACTTTTGAGCTTTCCTGGTCTAGTGAGTAAAGCATACTTTTGAGTTCGCTGGCTGTTTCAGCAAAAACGGCTATGTCATCTGCAAACCTGAGGTGATTTAAACGGTACCCATCGATATTGATGCCATAATTAGTACATTTTAGATTCTTGAATATATATTCCAACACTGCTATAAAAAGTTTGGGTGATAAAGGATCTCCCTGCCTGACTCCTCTTTCTATTTTAATTGGGTTACCTCGTCTTTCTAGTTTAACAGTGCTTACTGTATTTGAATATATATATTTAATGATATTTATGTATAGAAAAGCTACCTAGCGTTATTAACAACCAAATGTTGTCAGATGTTGATAAAATTATAAATAATCCTAGTTCTAACTTAATTGAATATAGTTCTCACTATCCACTACTGTCTTATCTTATATTCATCCTAATTTTAATTCTCATTAACTTTGTAAGAAGTTTGGAAAATATTCTGGCTGCAAAACAACACATAACTTGCAAAACAATGATGTGACCTTAGATAACGATCCGGAACCAGAAACAATCCCTCTTCCAAGGTTAAGAATAAACTCGTAACTTTCCATGAAAACCGTAAAGTTCCTCTTAACAACCCCCCCTGGGTTGTTACATCCCTAGAATGCACCCTTAAATGCCTTGTCAGCGCCATATCATCATTTCTCTATAGACTAGGTGCATGAGTCAGGCAGTGAGGTCAGTTCGGGTAGAGACTCCTATCGGATAGGTCGCAAGTCAGAATATTGACCAAGTTTCCCTACTAATTTTATGTTAACTGTGTTTTCACTCATTATAATAATTAACTTGAGATAATCGTTTTTTTTGTAAAAGGAATTCCTAAATCGTGTCCTAACAGTTCGTTTTAACCAGCATTTGACTCTACACACAATGCACTGAAAAATTCTTATAACTGTTATCTCTATAAAACAAAAAAAAAGCGTTTAAAATTTTTAAAATAAAAATTAAATTAAACGTTTAAAAAACCCCGACCGCAAAAAAGTAAAACATTTATAAAGTTAAAAAAAACTTTTTTACAAAAAATAAAACCGACTTAAAAAATAACACTAAACGGTGTAAAATAACTCTAAATTAGGAAGTCTGTGGCTTTGGTACTTTTGTCTTATTCTTGATGGGCCACCGACTTCCGAATTTAGAGTTATTTTACACCGTTTAGTGTTATTTTTGAAGTCGGTTTTATTTTTTGTAAAAAAGTTTTTTATTTTTCCATTTTTAGTTGTTCCCATACAAACATTTGCCATGAATTCATTTTACATTGTTAATTGTTAACAATACATGTCATTATAATAGGGTTATCCACCTAACCCTAATAAATGAAACTTAACATACCTAACTGTCGAAATCTAGGTATATTGAACACATCTACCTACCCCTCTGAGCATACAGGCTTGATGATACGTCATGATGTTGTATAAACAATAAACATCCAAGCGATTCCAGCAATCACGATAGATTTGCCGTCTATTTTTGAAGAGTTCCGTTGTATATCTCCGAAGATCAGCATCAGATCTTCACCAAATTAAAATGGGACCACCTCAGGAGTCTACTCTTTCAAACAAAAAAAGAATTTCGAGAATCGGTCCACAAATGGCGGAGAAATCAGGTAGCATACATAAAAAAAAAAAAAAAAAAAAATACATACACACGAACATAGAACCTCCTCCTTTTTTTGAAGTTGGTTAAAAATAATACTTTCCTATCTGTTAAATTAATAAGTGGAAGACGGTTTATTATAGCGTGAATATAATTTTATTTAGCAGAAATAAATGTACATGTACTTTCCTCGTAGTGTCACGGAATAGACAAAAACAAAATAGTTGTCAGAGACAAAACAAAACATATTAGAAGGCGCGAAATTTAAATAACATTTCAATACTCTCTTCAAATTAAAGCCTTCCTATAGATATGACAAACAAAAAAAAACATTATACAACAAACTTAACTTATCATAAAAATACAATAGAATAGTATTAAATTATAAGTTTTGTTGTTACAAAAAAAAACACTACTTGAAATTATTAAGCTTACACATCCCTATGTTACTTCTCATAGAAATGAATTTATCCTTAGACAATGCTTTGGTAAAGATATCAGCATATTGATAGTTTGTGTTTACATAGTTAAGACTAATTACATTTTCATGGTACTTTTCTTTAATAAAGTTGTATTTAACATCAATATGTTTACAACGTTTGTGAAATTCGCTATTTTTGATAACACTAATTGCACTCTGATTGTCAATGTTTATAATCACAGATTTTTGTTTATATTCACTTATTTCCTGTAATAATTGTCGTAACCACATGGCTTCCTTAGTGGCAGCACAGGCAGCCATAAACTCTGCCTCAGTAGTATGTAAGGCCACTGTCTGTTGTCTTTGGGATGACCAGGTAATAGCAGCACCATTTTTGAGAAAAACATAGCCAGTTGTTGAACGCCTTGTTTCAATATCATTGGCAAAGTCAGCATCACTGTACCCTTCTACATCAGTGCTGTCTGGCTTTGTCATATAACACAATCCATAATCTTTAGTATCTTTAAGATATTTGAGTATTCTTTTGACAGCATTCCAGTGAGATTCATTATAACAGTTTAAGAATCTACTCACCTGACTGACTGCAAACAAAATGTCTGGTCGGCATACTGTAGCTGCATGTATGAGAGATCCTACGGCTTCTCTATAGGGATATTTTCTTTCAGGTAGCCCATCAGCCTTCATGAGTTTGACATGTGGGTCAGCTGGTACACTGTTACAGTTTGCTTCAGACATGTTGAACTTCTTAAGTAATTGCTCAATATATTTAGTCTGGTGTATAAAAATATGATTATTGGATTTTTCAATTTGCATTCCTACAAAACAGGAAAGAGGAAATGTTTTAACATCAAAATTATTTTTAAGATCATTAATTACTTCAGTTAAAACTGATATTTCTTTACAAAACAAAAGGCCATCGTCAACATACAGACACAAGTAACATGTTATGCCTCTAAATAATCCAATATAAATGCACTGATCTGCTTTACTTCTTTTGAACCCATATTTCTTTAAAACTGAATTCAATTTTGTGTTCCAAAATCTTGGTGCCTGTTTTAGCCCATATAAGGATTTGTTAAGTTTACATACCATGTTTTGGTTGCAGTCCAACCCCTCTGGTGGAGTCATGTAAATTGTTTCTTCCAGGTCACCATACAGGAAAGCAGTAGTTATGTCGAATTGGATTATCTCTAAATTTTTCTGAGCTGCAAGTGATAACAATAATCGTATAGAGTCATACCTCACTGTTGGCGTAAAAGTTTCATCAAAATCTATCCCTTCTATTTGTGCATAACCTTTTGCACAGAGTCTTGATTTGTAACGGGGACCCGTTGGTTCATCTTTGATGCGAAATACCCACTTGCAACCTATAGGCTTTATGTTTTGAGGTTTTTCTACCAATGTCCAAGTTCCATTTTTAACCCCCGACGCAAAAAGAGGGGTGTTATAAGTTTCACCGCTATGTGTGTGTGTCTGTCTGTCTGTCTGTCTGTCTGTCTGTCTGTCTGTCTGTCTGTGGCACCCTAGCGCCCAAACGGGTGAACCGATTTAGATGCGGTTTTTTTTTTTTATTTGAAAGCAGGGTTTCTTGCGATGGTTCTTAGACATATTTCATCAAAATCGGTTCAGCCGTTTCAAGGTTATCAGCTCTTTTGTGTTAGCTACCGTTGCTATTTTAGACGTCTATGGGTATTAACTTTACTTAAAGACATATGTGTGTCTTAAAATTTCAAACACCCATGTGTGTAATATTAATAAGCAACATTATGGTGTATTTGGTCTGATGCAGCCAGGATATCTAGATGACTAATACACTCTTGGGAAAATAACAGCAGATATGTCGTGTTTGGATTCATTTTAACCAGCATTTGATTCTGCACACAATGCACTGATGGCAACAGGATGAGCTGATGCTGCAGCCAAGCTATCCAGCACACCAGTAGGTAGACTCTTGACAAAATAATAGGTAGAAGATATGTTGTGTTTGGATTCGTTTTAACCAGCACTTGACTCTACATACAATGCACTGAACAATTCTCATAATTGTATGCTCTATAAAACAAAATGAATGCGTTTAAAAATTTTAAAATAAAAATTAAATTAAAAATTTAAAAAACCCCCACCGCAAAAAAGTCAAACATTTAAAAAGTTCAAAATAATACTTTAGCCATGAAATTTTACGTAACGTCGGGGTACCGTTAAAATAAGGGCTGACATACCTACAAGTACCTACTAGGAACATTCCTTACTTAAGCGGTACCCCGACGTGAAGTAAAATTTCATGGCTAAAGTGTTATTTTGAACTATTTAAATGTTTTTATAATGTGAATCTAACTCTTCTTTCAATGAAGTTTTCCATTTTTCAGATTCAACTGAGGTTATTGCTTCTTTATAGTTTTGAGGAATAGAATTTGTGTTATCTTCACTGTAGCACAGATAAGTTTTATCTTTATTTTCATTCAATTTTGATAATTCTCTGTTTCTTGGTCTCAATTTTATTTTAGAAGGTGTTGACGATATTTGAACATTTGTATTTGGTTTATACTCAGGATCTAAGTTATCTTCCTGATCTGATAAATATTCACTAGTAGTAGTTGAAGAATCTAATGTGTCATTGGAATTCAGAGATGTAGAATTATCATTTTGTTCCAATGGTGTTTCTTTCTCTGTCAGATTAAAAGGAAGATAGTTTCTTTTTACTGTGGTCTCTAAGAAAACAGCATCTCTGCTCTTTATCACAGTTTTAGAGGCAGGTATTATAAATCTATACCCCTTGGTATTATCACAGTATCCAATGAATATTGCTTTCTGTGATTTACTGTCCCATTTCTTACGTTTCTCTTTCGGGAGATGTATCATCGCTTCACAGCCAAAAATTCTAAGATGACTTATATTTGGTTTCTTCTTTGACCATATTTATTCTGGAGTCTTAAAATCCAGTGAACGTGTTGGAGTTCTATTAATTAGGTAAGCAGCTGTGTGTATTGCTTCTGCCCAATACAGTTTAGGAAGTTTTGCATCAATTAACAGACACTTTGCTTTTTCCACAAGCGTACGATTCATTCTCTCAGACATACCGTTTTGCTCCGGTGTATAAGGCACTGTTGTTTGATGAATGATACCAGCTGTTGAGAGGAACTCAGAAAAAGCATTGTTTATATATTCAAGTCCATTGTCAGTACGCAAACGTTTTATACTGCACTCCAATTGATTTTCAACATGAGATTTAAATTCTTTGAATTTTTGAAGAGCTTCTGATTTATTCTTTAAGAAATAAACAAACACCTTTCTTGAAAAATCATCTATGAATGTGATGAAGTATTTGGCTCCACCAATGGATGTGGTCTCCATTGGTCCACATAAATCTGAATGCACAGTTCCAAGTAATTGTGTAGCTCTTGATTGACTCAACTTGAATGGTAGGCGTGTTTGTTTGCCTTCTAAACAAGTCACACAGGTCAGTTTGTCTTCTTTCTTAGATAATTGCACACCATCTGTATTTTCTTCAACTTTCTTTAAATCACTGAAGTTGAGATGCCCCATCCGCTGGTGCCAGAGATAAATATCCTGTTTATCAACGTCGGATATGTATGCTTGAATGTTGTACAGATTTAGCCGGTACATATTGTTGATAAGGGTAGCTGTAGCTACTATCTTCTTTCGACTGCTTAATATTACACAGCCTTCATTATTAAGTTTCACTTCACCACCATGATTCACTATCTGACTGACTGACAGTAAATTTGTGGCTAACTCAGGCACATATAAGACATTTTGGAATAAAACTTTATTACTCCGACCTCTGTCATCACAGATATCCAAACTCAGCTGACCAGAGCTTTCTACTGGTAGGGATTTGTTATTTGCAACTGTAATTGTATTCACTTGCGGTACTGTTTCATTATGCAATAATTGTTTATGCCTAGTCATATGCATTGAGGCGCCGGAGTCTATATACCAGGCATCGCTGTTACCATCAGAAGCTATAAATGCAGCAGCATAGCTGGAACTTTCAGGTTTCTGTTTTTGCTTAGACTTGCACTCAGTACTAATATGACCATATCTGTTGCATTTGAAACAACGGGGACCCTTTTGAAATGGTTTTTTAAATACCTTTTTCTTTGAATTAGTTGCAAAGGCATTTGTATCACTGTTGCTCATTTTAACGTCTTGAAGTATTTTAGCTTTTACTGAATCGGAACTTATTTTCATACCAGAACTTTCGATGGCTATGATCATCGGTTTGTATGTCTCAGGTAGACCAGAGAGAAGCAGGGTTCCCAGCCACTCATCATCCACTTTGAATCCGATATTACGCAGCTTATGAGCTGTGGTGAGTACATAATTCACGAAGTAAGCCTACTCGGCGTGTTAGCCCCGAATCATCGAAGGTACTTGCCAGGTTGTCCCAAACTTCCTTCGCAGTCTTCGCTTCTTGTATATGGACATAATTTACGGAGTCCACTAACAAGATTATCTTAGACTTAGCTTTGAGATCACGTTTTTGGTGTTCCGCGTCGCCGGTTGGATTTTCTATGCAGTCCCACAATTCCTCGTGTTCAAGGTATGTTTTTACTGCGAATCTCCATGTGGAGTAGTTATCGCGGCCAGTTAGTTTCTCTATCATAGTCAGCGGGTTATTTGAAGACATTTTCAGCACTTTATAACATTTACCGGTTACACTTGATAGTTTAGGTTATGTTTTAAAATTTTGCACTTTAGTTCTTTTATTTTACTTTTTCACTATATCAGGGCATCTGGGCCCATAACCTGTTAAATTAATAAGTGAAAGACGGTTTATTATAGCGTGAATATAATTTTATTTAGCAGAAATAAATGTACATGTACTTTCCTCGTAGTGTCACGGAATAGACAAAAACAAAATAGTTGTCAGAGACAAAACAAAACATATTAGAAGGCGCGAAATTTAAATAACATTTCAATACTATCGTTGAGCCATGAAATTTTACGTAACGTCGGGGTACTGCTAAAATAAGAACCTACCTACATACCTACAAGTACTAGGAACATTCCTTACTTAAGTGGTACCCCGACGTTACGTAAAATTTTATGGCTCAACGATAGGAAAGTATTATTTTTAACTTTTTAAATGTTTTACTTTTTCGCGGTCGGGGTTTTTTAAATTTTAAATTTTTACATGGAACAAGTCATCAGCAAACAAAACAGTTTGATAATCGGTGCAATTTGGCAATTCGTTAATATACATTTATATTAGAAACAGCAAGGGCCCAAGGACACTTCCAAGGTACACCATGCTGTTTCTCTAATTGATGACATATACGTAACTTCGGTCTTGGATTGTGAACAAACTACTCAAAACAGTGGATTGTTTTCGGCCAGTGAGGTATGATTTTACTAGAGCCAGCTACAGCCACTTAGCCCAAAGTATCTATTCCACGCGGATAAAGTCGCGGGCAGAAGCCAGTATCAAATAAAGGGCTGTAATAAACTTTCTAACGACATCAGGGACACATCATCTGCCTAACCTTTTCCCAACTATGTTGGGGTCGGCTTCCAGTTTAACCGGATGCAGCTGAATACCAGTGTTTTACATGGAGCGACTGCCTGTCTGACCTCCACAACCCAGTAACTGGGTAACATGATACCCCTTGGTTAAACTGGTTGTCAGACTTTCGGGCTTCTGACTACAAGTAACGACTGTCAAAGATCTACAACTGACAGCCGGGACCAACGGCTTAACGTGCTTTCCGAGGCACGGAGGAGTCTTGGTATGTGATAAATGGTCACCCATCCACGGACCGACCTCGTCAAGCGTAGCTTAACCTTCGATCGACCCATGCGGCTGTTATAATTTAGCCACAAGCTCCTCCTAACGACATCAGGGACCTGCAAATAAATATAACTTATTTCTTTTCGGTCTTTTTGATTTTGTGTTCAACTCGGGGATATTTTTATGTTTAGAGTGAAGACGGACATTCACATATTTCTCTATAACAACTTCCAACAAAAAACTTTTTTACAAAAAATACAACCGACTTCAAAAAACACTAACCGGTGTAAAATAACTCTAAATTCGGAAGTCTGTGGCTGTGGTGGTTTTGTCTCATTCATGATTGGCCACCGACTTCCGAATTTAGAGTTATTTTACACCGGTTAGTGTTTTTTGAAGTCGGTTGTATTTTTTGTAAAAAAGTTTTTATTTAACAATTTTTAGTTATTATTTTTACATACCTAGATGACAAATAATTATCCATTTCTACAACACATATTTACATATTACAATCAAACAAATAAACAACAACTGTTCGCGATGAAATCAAAAAGTAAAATTCATGAACAAAAGTGTTCATAAAAAAAAAACCGACTTAAAAAAAAACACTAAACGGTGTAAAATAACTCTAAATTTGGAAGGCTTCGGTGGGTTTGTCTTACTCATAATGGGCCACCGACTTCCGAATTTAGAGTTATTTTACACCGTTTAGTGTTTTTTTTGAAGTCGGTTTTATTTTTTGCAAAAAAGTTTTTATTTTTCCATTTTTAGTTGTTACCATAAAAATATTTGCCATGAATTTATTTTATATTGTTAATTGTTAACAATACATGTCATCATAATAGGGTTTTCCACTAATCCCTAATAAATTAAAATTAACATACCTAACTGACGAAATCTAGGTATATTGTACCCTCCTGCGAACCCCTCAAAACATACAGGCGTGATGATACGTCATTATGTTGTATAAACAATAAACATCCAAGCGATTCCAGCAATCACGATAGATTTGCCGTCTATTTTTGAAGAGTTCCGTTGTATATCTCCGAAGATCAGCACCAGATCTTCACCAAATTAAAATGGGACCACCTCAGGAGTATACTCTTTCAAATAAAAAAAGAATTTTGAGAATCGGTCCACAAATGGCAGAGAAATCAGGTAACATACATAAAAAAAAAAAAAAAAAAAAAAAAAAATACATACACACGAACATAGAACCTCCTCCTTTTTTGAAAGTCGGTTAATGAAAACTACTAGACCAAACTAAATAATCGGTAAGCATACATACAAAAAAGCGTTCAAAAATAAATTAAATTTTCATAAAATTGTTCATAAAAAAACTTTTTTGCAAAAAAATTAAACCGACTTCAAAAAAAACACTAAACGGTGTAAAATAACTCTAAATTAGGAAGTCTGTGGCTTTTTGGTGGTTTTGTCTTATTCATGATGGGCCACCGACTTCCGAATTTAGAGTTATTTTACACCGTTTAGTGTTTTTTTTGAAGTCGGTTTAATTTTTTTGCAAAAAAGTTTTTTATTTTTCCATTTTTAGTGGTTCCCATACAAATATTTGCTATATATATTGTTAATTGTAACAGTACATGTCATGATAAAAGGGTTATCCACTTATCCCTAATAAATGAAAATTAACATACCTAACTGTCGAAATCTAGGTATATTGTACACATCTGCGTACCCCTCAGAGCATACCAGGCGTGATGATACGTCATGATGTTGTATAAACAATAAACATCCAAGCGATTCCAGCAATCACGACAGATTTGCCGTCTATTTTTGAAGAGTTCCGTTGCATATCTCCGAAGATCAGCACCAGATCTTCACCAAATTAAAATGGGACCACCTCGGGAATATACTCTTTGGAATAAAAAAAGAATTTCGAGAATCGGTCCACAAATGGGGGAGAAATCAGGTAACATACATAAAAAAAAAAAAAATACATACACACGAACATGGAACCTCCTCCTTTTTTGAAAGTCGGTTAAAAATGAAAACTACGAGGTCAAACTATGTTATATTTTTATGGGACCAAATGGCATCGAACTCAAAAAGAATCACGTAAATCGGATCATTAAAAAAAAAAAAAAATACCGATCGAATTTCAAAGTCAAAGTCAAAGTCAAATCATTTATTTCAATTAGGCCTGAAAACAGGCACTTTTGAACGTTATACTTACAAATAAATTAAATTAATATGATTCTAGTTGCACATTCCAAAAGGTAGTTTTGTATGGAGAAGAATGTGCAAGAAACTCCATACTTACTCTTTTAAAATAGATTTTACAATATTTGTATACATTATCAGATTATATGTGAGGACGATGTACCATGAGAAAAAAAAAAAACAGCTATCCTGAGATAGGTGATATAAAATAAGCAACGCGGCTGGTAATAGTATGAGCGTATTGAAAGATACATGGTGCTCACATATTTACATAATATTTAATCCAAAGTTGATTATTAAAAACAAAGTAATAATCATGAAGTTAATACTTAAAATAAAAATAAAAATAAAATAAAAAATCAAATTACAATGTGTGATGTAGACAAAAAGCAAACATTCCTGTCCAGACACTAAGTTGTCCTATGGAGCAGGACCAGCATGTTCCCAAGCATTTTTATCTTCAATATAATCCATTAATGTATAATAAGCCTGTTTGCAAAGTGTTTTTTAACATAAGTTTTAAAGTTTCTTTGATTTAGTTTTAATATATCATTAGGTATTTTGTTGTAGCATTAACGCAGTACCCCATAAAAGATGATTGTACTTTGGCTAGTCTGAAAGCTGGTTGAGCTATTTTATCTTTATTTCTAGTGTTAAAATTATGACTATCACTTATTTTGCTAAAAAGATGCAGATTCTTTCTAACATACATTATATTTTCATAAATAAATTGACAAGGCACTGTCATAATATTAATTTTCTTAAAAAGTTCCCTAAGAGATTCGCGATTCGGTAAACCGTAAATGGCTCTGACAGCTCTCTTTTGCAAAATAAAAATGGATTCGATATCAGCAGCCCTACCCCACAGTAAAATGCCATAAGACATTATGCTGTGGAAGTAGCTAAAATATACCAAACGCGCGGTTTGTACATCTGTCAACTGTCTTATTTTTCTAACCGCATAAGCAGCTGAGCTTAACCGCCCTGCAAGAGATGTTAAGTGAGGTCCCCATTGTAATTTTTCATCCAGTGTTATGCCTAGGAAAACTGTTTGATTAACAAATTCCAGTTTTTCTCCATTCAATATGATATCACATTCGCTACTTCTAACATTTGGTAACGTAAATCTAATACATTTCGTTTTTTTTTTCATTTAGTACCAAATTATTTACAGTAAACCAATTTTGGACCTGAATAATTGAATTATTTACGCCGTCAAGATTTTGTGACCGACGGTCTATTTTAAATATTAATGATGTGTCATCTGCAAATAACACCATCTTTGGTTGGTTCTGAACTAATTGGGGCAAATCATTTATGTAAACTAAGAAGAGGAACGGCCCTAAAATGGAACCTTGGGGAACACCCATGATCATTTCAGACCCTAATGAGTTCACGCCATTAACCTGAACTTTAACCTGACGTTCTTTTAGGTAGGATCTCATTAAATCAAGAGATTTATTTCTAATCCCATAGTGATCAAGTTTTAGCAAGAGTGTCTCGTGGCTAACGCAATCAAAAGCCTTCGAAAGGTCACAAAAGATTCCAATGGCATCTTGTGCTTCCTCCCAGGCGTTAAAAATATTCTTGATTAGGGTGACACCGGCGTCAGTTGTACTGCGCCCTTTGGTGAAACCGTACTGCTGTTCATGAAAAATGGAGTTTTTGTTAAAGTGGCGTAACATTTGATTAAGCATTAACTTTTCAAACACCTTACTGAGAACTGGTAGGATCGAAACTGGCCTATAGTTATTGGGATCTTTATCAATTCCGGATTTGAACAATGGAACTACTTTGCTTTGTTTCATGAGATCCGGGAAAACTCCTTGGTCTACACTGGTGTTAAACATAGAAGCTAAATAAGGCGCAATCGTTTCAATAATAGATCGACACACTGTTACAGACATTCCCCAAAGATCTTCTGTTGATTTAATTTTAAGATCTTTAAAAGCTTTTATAACTGCCTGGGGGTTTGTATAATGAAATTGGAACTCTAGTGGGCATGCCTTTACATTCTTTCTAAGTAAGTCAAAAGAAAGCGCGGATGATGAGTTTAAAGCTTCAGTAGTTTTAATTGGAATATTAACAAAAAAGTTTTCAAACTCCTGAGCTATTTCTACATCTGAGTATATTGGGCCATGTGCAGTCTCTAGATTAAATTCAGTATTCCGCTGCTTTTTCCTACCTGTTTCATTATTTATTATTTGCCAGGTAGTTTTTATTTTATCATCCGCTGATTTTATTTTATTGCTAATATAAAGTGCTTTAGCAAGTTTGCACACACTTTTAAAAGTTTTTGAATATTTCGCAACATGCTGATGAAAGTCTGTGTTATTCACATATTGCTTTAGGCCATACAGTTCAAAAAGTTTTTCCCTACTTTTACGAATACCTGGAGTCGCCCAATCACTAAATAAGAACTTAGTGTAAATACTTTTAGTTTTCAGAGGAACAGTGTTATTGAATAGGGTTTTTAATAAAGTAAAGAACTCTGCGTAGAACTCATTTGGGTCACAAATATTATTAAAGTTATGAACACATAATTTACTGACCAAAGAATGATTTAATTTCTCTAAATTTTTACATGTAATTGGCCTAAACCTTATTTGAATTTTTTGCATAGGTATATAGGCACAAAACGTAATTGTTTGTCCACTGTGATCAGATGGCAATTTATTTATAATTTCTTTATGTAAGTAATCACAATCACAAAAAATATTGTCTATGCAAGTGGCAGAAGAAGCTGTAACTCTAGTTGGTTCCATAAACACATTTGACAGATTAAATTATTTAAAAAGACTTAATAATCTAACACTGTTTGAGTTATTTTCTAATATGTTAATATTGAAATCACCACATACGATGATTGATTTACTACTAATACTAATTCTTTTTAACACATCCTCCATTACAGATTCAAATACAGATACATTCTGATAACCCGGAGGTCTGTAAACACATACTACAACATGCTTATCAAGCTCGACACAGGACAACTCAATAGAATGTTCAACCGAAAGACCAACAATGTCTTTTCGTTCTTTAGCTTTAATTGAATTTTTAATTAAAATCATTGACCCGCCGTGAATCATATGATTCCGGCAAAAATGGCTAATTACACAATAATTTACATAATTGATAGACATTACTTCATGACTTTTTAACCAATGTTCTGTTAAACAAACAATATCAAATTTAGTTTTTTCTAAAAACATTTCTATTTCTAATAATTTGGAAGAACAACCTTGTATGTTTTGATGAAATAATTTTATTGAATGTAGCTTTTGTCTGGGTTTTTTATAATGTGCTAAGTTGCCAGAAGATGCCTTATTAACTTCTGTTGTCTTACATCCTAGTTTAAAATATTATCCGGAGTGTCCGTCATAACTACAGTTGAGGAATCTAAAGTATGTGACCCAGCAGGAAGAGAATACTCTATCTGACTGGTAGTGGCCTCCAATGATGTTGGTAATATATGTGGACCCTCCTTTGTATAACTTAAAGACTTATAATAATCAATCTCTATGTTGTTAGTGTAACTAGACAACACAGTATCGTCACTTATACTAGAATTAGTTACATAATTATCTATAACTAAATTAATGTTATATGCTATCAACATAGCAATCAAATGTCGACATTCACCAGACAGAGATAAAGATCTCTGAGATAATTTAAAACCACTAACAAACTTTTTAGTATTAAAATAATTACTCAGATAACTGTATTCAGCAGATTGTTTAATCCAAATCAGTCAAGAAAAACTATTTTTTAACAATAAAATTTCTGTAGCTGTCATTATATTTTTTCATCCAGTCACGAATGGCCGTTTCAGGTTGCCATCTCAAAATTTGTTAATTTACTTGCCAATTTTTACTTCTCATTTTCAAAACTAATATTAAAACGATTAAAATAATTGCTTCATTCTCTAAACGCTAACAGTCGGCCGTCCTTTAAACGGAATGACCCTATTCCGACTCGGCCATTCGAGTGATTTGTATGACTCTATACAAAACAATGGTAAATTATGAATTTGAAACACAAGAAAAGGGCAAACCAAAATAGAATTAAACAAAATCACGATAATAATAAAGATAAAATTAAGACTAATCAATCCTGAATTCCTGATTAGATGTGCCTTCTTAGCAGATATAAGTTCCATGTCCGATTGAGTTGGGATACCTGTGGACGAAATGTTCATTATTACCTAAGAGTTGTGAGCACTGAACGAGTACAATGTATTGACTCTTTAATTTAAAGTGATCACCACAATAACGTGGCATGTTTCACTTTAAATATGTCCCCTAAATAGGTTGAAGTGATCACCACAGTATGTAGTATATTTCACTTTTAATACATCTCTAAAATGGTTGAAGTGAGCACTACAGGTAAGTAGCATGTTTCACTTTTATTACATCTCTAAATAGGTTCTAGTGAGCACCACAGGTAAGTAGCATGTTTCACTTTTATTACATCTCTAAATAGGTTCTAGTGAGCACCACAGGTAAGTAGCATGTTTCACTTTTATTACATCTCTAAATAGGTTCTAGTGAGCACCACAGGTAAGTAGCATGTTTCACTTTTATTACATCTCTAAATAGGTTCTAGTGAGCACCACAGGTAAGTAGCATGTTTCACTTTTATTACATCTCTAAATAGGTTCTAGTGAGCACCACAGATAAGTAGCATGTTTCACTTTTATTACATCTCTAAATAGGTTCTAGTGAGCACCACAGGTAAGTAGCATGTTTCACTTTTATTACATCTCTAAATAGGTTCTAGTGAGCACCACAGGTAAGTAGCATGTTTCACTTTTATTACATCTCTAAATAGGTTCTAGTGAGCACCACAGGTAAGTAGCATGTTTCACTTTTATTACATCTCTAAATAGGTTCAAGAGTGAGCACCACAGGTAAGTAGCATGTTTCACTTTAAATATATGTCCCTTAAATAGGTTGAAGTGATCACCACAGTATGTAGTATATTTCACTTTTAATACATCTCTAAAATGATTGAAGTGAGCACTACAGGTAAGTAGCATGTTTCACTGTCTTCTAGATGGAAAATAAAATGACACTTACACATATTTTTTCCACAGTGCATCAGACATGAACTTTTAGCCAATATATAGGATGACTTGATCTAGTTGCAGACCTGAAACGTTTTCTTTCAGGATAGGGATTATAACGTGGTATATACTAATTAATATAATACAAGAATACATTCAACTATATATATGCACATGGTACATGTATGGATAAAGGAATGTTATAGGAGGCTACATAAATGTATATACATTAAGTTTCTGAACACTCATTGTTGTCGCTACTGGAGTCACTATTATTACTATCGTCATCACCATCAGACGCAGTAATAGTAATCCACTTCTTTAGAGCATCAGCAGGGTATACACTTTTGTATTTGCGTTTTGCATGGCCCTCAATACTAGAGACTTCGTACCTATCATTATTAAGAACAGCACTAATTTTGTAGGGTCCTCTAAATTTGGGTAATAACTTTTTGCTTTTACCATTTGCAGGGATGTGATAGTTCGGAATCATAACAAGATCTCCGAGTGCGAAGAATTTAGTGGGCGATTTCTTACTATCGTAATAAGCTTTCATTGCCGTTTGGTTTTTCTCTATATTTTGTTCGGCCATTCGCCGAGCTGATTCTCTCGCAGAATCCAAGTCCGTTACGCAAGAGTCTACTTCGGATATGTTCGTACATTGCACATTGATATCTAGATCCGTCTCATTCGATTCCGTAGGCGACGTCAATTGAGGATTTTCAAGGTCATTCTGAATGGAATTTAAGACAGAACCCTCGTTAGGATTAACTGTTCTATGACCAAAAACAATCTCTGAAGGGGATGTTCCGGTGCTCTTATTTCGTGTATTATTCAGACTCCATTGTATTTTACTTAAATGTTCATCCCAACATCGTTCATCGCAACCATGATTCGATGCAGCAACTGACTCCAGTATCGTTCGGTTATACCGCTCTATCTTTCCGTTAGCGCGGGGTGTGGCAACTGCATTCAAAACATGTTTCGCGCCGATAGACTTAACATATGCCTCATAGGTTGATGATGTGAAACTAGTCCCCCTATCAGATATTATAACTTTTGGGCATCCGATTATACTGAAAATCTCAGTAAGGATTTTGATGGTAGTTTTGCTTTTCAAATTCTTAACGGCCTTAATAAAGATAAACTTACTAAAACCATCAATGATACCTAATATGTAGGAATTACCAGTCTTGCTCCTAACAAATGGACCAAGATGGTCCATTATGTAACGTATGGAATGGAATGTTCCCTTTGGGAATAGGATGGAGAAATCCGCTACTTTTGGAGGTGGAAGCCTTATTGTATGCGCAATTTAGACAAGCTGATACGTACTTACGTACAAATCGGTTCATCTTTGGGAACCAATAGTCTTGCTTGATTTTATCTAATGTTTTGTCTGCGGCGAAGTGTCCTGCTTCATCGTGATTTAGCTGACATACACGCCACCGAGCACTATTAGGTACAACCCATTTTAAACTGTCACCTACCTTCCTATAGATCTTATTTTCTTTTATTTTAAAGTTATTTATTATATCCTTAATTTCTTTACTTTCAGTTTGCAATATTGATTTTACTAGTTTAAGTCTAGGGTCTGACATTTGTACTGATTGTAACCAATCAGAAGTTGTAATGTTCATTATCTTGTAAGCGCTCATGTCATCCAAATCACCAAGATCGGAACATTGAACGGGATTACGGCTTAGTGCGTCAACATGACGCATGTTCTCTCCGGGTCTATATTCAATAGTAAAATTGTATTCTTGCAATAACAGCCACCACCGGGCAATTCTTGGAATTAAATCTCTTTTCGTTAGGGTAGTTCTTATTGCGTTACAATCTGTATATACTTTAAACGTCATACCAATAAGATATGTGCGGAATTTCCTTAATGACTGAACGACGGCGAGTGTTTCTAACTCGTATGAGTGTAAATGTTCTTCCTCTTTAGTCGTCTGTCTACTGTAGTAGGCCACCGGTCTTAATGGCGACCTTTCATCGACTTTTTGCAGCAGTATACCGCCAACTCCTAACTTGCTAGCATCACAATGGACCTCTGTTAAATATGCGGGGTTATATAAGGCTAATATAGGTCTCTCGATCAACTTAGACTTTATTGTTTGGAAAGCTGTCTCTTCCTCATTACCCCAGACCCAAGGTGCATTAGACTTTGTAAGCCTTGTGAGCGGTTTTGCGATGCTTGCGAAGCCTGGTATGAATCGACGAAAGAAGCTTGCCAACCCTACAAATTGCCTGACTTGATGTACAGTCTTAGGAGTTGGGAATAAAGCTACTGCTTCTGTCTTCTTCGTTCCAGGTCGTAACCCTTCATCTGACACTTCATAACCTAGGTAATCTAGTTTTCTTTCAAAGAAATGACATTTCGATATGTTTAGTGTCAATCCAGCATTCCGTAATGAAATCATAATTCGTCGAAGGTTCTGAAGACCTTCGCCAATGGAAGCTGCTGGTGACAACAAGTCATCCATATAGGGTAGTGCCAGACTAAATCTATCCTTTCCCAGAGTTTTATTAATCATATGCTGGAATACAGCAGGGGCATTGACTAAGCCAAAGGGCATACGAGTATACTCGTAATGCCCATCCGGTGTTATAAATGCAGTTAGATGCTTAGACTCCTCAGTCATCGGAATTTGGTAATACCCAGATTTTAAATCCAAACTAGTAAAATAAGATTTCCCGCTGAGGAGATCCAACTGGTCATCAATAACCGGCATTGGGTATGAGTCCTTTACTGTCTTCTTATTCAAGGCCCGATAGTCAATGCACAAGCGGTATTCACCATTTTTCTTTTTAACTAATACTATCGGACTTGCATACGATGAATTGGATTCTCGAATTATTTTGTTATCTAAAAGTTCTTTAATCAAATCACGCACAACTAATCTTTCGCTATACGGAAGCCGGTATGGTTTATATGAAACTGGTGTATTATCATGTAGTTGAATGTGCATTTCTGATATATGTGTACTTCCTAATTCACTCAAATCTAGTGCAAAACAGTCCCTAAACTCATTAACTAAATCAAGTAGACACTGTTTTTGTTCTTGCGTCAAGTCACTTCCAATATTTAACATGTCAATAGTGATTATTCTGTCATATTTAGGAATAGGGTCAGAGTCGGATAGAGTTATTGCTTTTACCTGAAATTCAGTAGGAGGATTTAAAGGTGTGGCTTTAACCAACGTCGGCAAAAGTCGAGCTCGCGTTAATAGTCTGTTCTTTTTCAGGGTAACGTCTTTCTTTTTAAAGCTCATTACAAGTATGTGGCCTACACCATTTTCAACATAATAGGCTCCCGGCAGCGTAATAATTTCTTCACCGTCTTTAAACGATGTGTTTCCTGGTATATAAATATGTCCCGTGTAGTCTTCATTACGAAGAATTATCTTTACAATCTTCATGTTGTTGACGATAACATCTTCGGCAAGATATACTTGTATTTTTTCGAGTTCTGAATCATCCGAATATAGTACCAGACTGGACTTGGTTTTAAATGCAGTAACGATTGGTAGATCAGTAACATTCTGTCCGATAAGTAGATCTGTATTTAGAAATTCGTTTGGTACTACAAATGCTTCGACATCCGCCTCAACAAAGTCTATTTTTAAGTCGATGGTTACCTTTCCAAGTGGCGTCAGTGTACCAGAGGCAAAACCTTTTAATAGTGGAATATCTTTGTCATCTATCTTAAGTCCTAACTCATCAACTACACTTTTCTTTATCAACGAACATTGACTCCCAAAATCTAGAAATGCTAATTGACTCTTATCATTAACTTTTATACTCTTGTTGTATATAATATCATCAGTTTCGCCTTCAGTAGTGATACGCTGTACTTTAGTAGAGCCTCTGGTATTGTCTGCACCTAACTTCGCTTTGATAGCATCAGTTGTGTTTTGATCACGCCTACAATATTCAGTGAGATGTCCTATACGGGAACATTTGCTACATTTTTGTGGTTCTTTTCGGCATTTAGGTGCAGTGTGACCAGGTTCTGAGCAGTTGTAACAAGTAGGCGTTATAGAATTTGATGAGTTGCCATTTCTATTAATAATAATAATAATAATAATAAGTTTATTGATTCATAAAAAGGTTTACAATATGAAGGAGTGACACTGAATCCCGCACTAGGATACCCTGTGTTGCAGGATCCAGTCTCTTTCGACAGATATTATGAATTATAAAAAGGTAGGAACAAATGCAGCGGTTACAAAATAATTAATTAATTAGGTAATTAAACTTAGGACTAAAAGGTAACGAGGTTTATAAGTGTGTATATGTGATGAGTGTGAGTGTGTATGTAAAGAGTGTGGGTGTGCAAGTGATAAGTATGAGTGTATACAGCTTGGCAAAAAAGAGTAGAAAATAATGGAGGCGCCACTGTGCTCTTCGTATGGCAACCCGTGGTAACAGCATAGCGTACCAACCTAGTCTTGATACTTAACTGATTTTTAGACAAATTAATCTAATTTTGTATTATTTTTTAAATCAGTAAGTAATCACTTTAAATCGTGTCAATTAGAGACACAATAGAAAGACAATGACAGCGTGGACACCAGTGTCCTCTTGGGGTGTAATGAATTAATTATTGAACAAGGACGTGTTCTTGTCACGCAACTGATTACTTACCTAAAAATAATAAATTGGGTAAATACTCCTGAGATCACAACATTGTTTAGGAATTATAAAAAAAGAAAACATTAAATTGTATAACATAATTTCTATATTTTATTCTAGTAAATCTTCCTCTTAATATTCTATCCCGAACACGTAGGCCGCAAACTCATCTGAGTCATGTTCGGGTTGAAAGGTGAAGCTGCTATCATCTTCTAGATTTATTACTAATCGCTCTATTTCCTCGTTCATAGTTATTATTTTTTTCAGTACCTAATCCTTTTCTACTTTTAATACATGTTATTACGAGTTCTCCTCGGTAATAGCTTGGAATGCATGTTCAGCTGCTTCCTGTAAAGACGAAATATTTCATTTATCCTTAATAATATTAAAACATTTTTATCACATACTGCCAATAAGCCAGATATAGAAAATACCCCTTTGTTTATCTCCTTCCAGCACGATTTTGCTTAGAACGGTAACATATTTCCCTAATGAATTAAATAATAGATTTAGACTACCTATGGCACGACTATTTCTTTTACATTTCTAATGCAAACGCTAGAACAAATAATTATCTCCCACTTAAAATATAATTTACGAAGAAATTTAATTTTCATTCAGTTAAAAGTCAAGTCACCAAAGTATCAATTTATCTCAGCGCGCTATACCAGAGTAATGCAGAAAAAATGTAAACATAACCTATGTGCTCGACATTTATTGTTTCAAATTTCCAGTTATTCCTTATGCAAGCGAATTAATCTAGCTTTGTATTCATCAATTAACACTTGATTCAACTAAAATCAACAAAACAAACTCTTACATACCTGTCTTATCAGGGTTTCTTTGGTAAACATTGTGAAGTTCAGAAAGAATTGTTTGGGCCTCATGTTCTGCCAGACATCGCCTGTACACCTTATAAAATAACCTCCCTGTCAGCACTCCGAATGGTTTTATTCATTATTCTTCACTTTTTACGGTTAATAATTAACGTTTGGTGGTCGAAATTAAAATTTTACGAAATTGTGAACTTTGTTTATTATGAGATGTCATTGTTTTGGAAATGTGGCCAACAGACAAAAATTTAGTTCCGTTTCTACACTTTTTTGCCAAGCTGTATGTGATGAGTATAGGTATGTAGGTTATGAGTGAGAGTGTGTGTGAGACGATTGTAAGTGTGTGGGTTATGATTGTGTGTATGTGATGAGTAATACTTTAATGGTTGAACGCTAAGAAGTTTTCCGTTTCAGCATAATTAAGAGCAAGCAGCCAATCCTGTACCTGCTTTTTACACCCAAACTTTGTCAAGGGGAAGATTTGGAGCTTATTGTTAACTTTCTCGTATAGGTGTGGCCCAAAACGAGAGAAGCTCTTATTACCAAATTTGAGTTTGCAGAAGATTTTGTTCCACTTATTAGCATTTGTGTTTTTCGAAAAAGTCATATTAGGTTTCGTCATGGGTAGATTATTTTTTCTGGCGTCTTTGTTAAAAGTTACCGCCTTCACGGAAACGCTACGTAAGTATTTCAAAAGTTTGTTTGGATGTTTGAAGTTAGCCCCTTGAGCATTCAATTTAATATTCTGATCGAAGATGCCGTGGATTATGCAGTCAACTGCCTCTTTACCTTTAATATTACAGTGACTTACTAATTTCGCTTTTTCATAAAAATACTCCTCAAGGGTCTCGTCTCGACGGCTTCTCCGTGAAAGCATTTCGGATAACTTATCGGCATAATTGCGATCATCGGGGAAATTTGCAAGCATTTTTCTTTGCCATTCCCTCCAAGTAAACTTAACTGATGATTAGCCCTCGTACCATTGTCGAGCTAATCCGGATAGTTTAGGTAGCGCATGGAAAATGGTTTGTTTATCGCTCCACTTATATATTGATGCCGTCTCATTCACCTTTTTCAGCCAAGCTCTTGTTGATTGGTTTCTATGGCTCGGGTCAAAATTGGGTATAACGTCTTGCGCGCCTACAAAAGTGTTCCGTCCATGTGAACTAATAGCATTGATGAAACGTTCCATTACACTATGATCTCTGCTGCTACGTTTGCTAAAATGACGATCCCTGCGTCGACGTTTTGTTCTAGGCAGTCTGTTTCTAGACCTAGATCGTTCGGCGTTTGAAAAGGTCGAAATGCTGCTTGAAGAGCTAAAGACACTACTTGAAGAACGTATCGAAGATCTGCTCTGCGTAGAATCACTTCCTGTACTGGAGTATCTTAAGATTATACTCCTTGATCTCGCAGTTCGATAACGTATCTTCTCCGCTCGAGAGCGACTCCTACTCATACGTCTCTTTTAAGTCCGTGGTATACGTCTCTTTTGAGTCCGTGGTATGCGATTAGTTCGAGAGCGATGGCGTCGGTATTTGCGTGTATTTTTCGGATCACGTGATTTATTTCTACGTCTCGATCGTCCACGTGTGCCTTCGCGTAGAGGAGATGGTGATTGCTTCCTCTTTCTACGCATTTCAGCAGTTACCTCCGGCGTGTATCTACTGTTTGAGCGATCCGACATCGCAATTACGGTAAGTACGTACTTTTCTCTTTATTTTTAATTTTTAATACGATGTATAGGTAAGTATTATAGTTTAATATCGAAGTATACTAAATAATTTATATTTATATTAATCAATATAAATTTGTGAGTTAGGAAAAGGGACAGGACAAGACAAAAACAGCATTAATTAGTGGTATATAATCAGACCTTTAAAATATTTAGTTTTGGAAGAAGTCAATATTCAAGATATATTTTACAAAAGAAAACCATGTAGATATGTAGAATTATGTGTATAAATAAGTTATCCATTTCATTATTTGCACTATTATTATTTTATAGTCTTATGATTTGTTATTCCGCTCACAGTAAGTACATAATAAGTTAAAAAATAAAGAATACTAATTGATTTCATTTTTTTTTTATTCAATATCCTCAGATACTTGTACTTAACAGTGCTTCCAAGCTTGCTAAGTACAATAAAAGCTGCTTAACTATGTGTGTACCAATTTACAACAAATTACCTAGTGATCTGAAAATGCTAAGCTTAAAAGAATAAATTGTATGAATGGTTAATTAACAACAACTTCTATAGTATAAAACAATTCCTAGAACGAAAAAAAAAAAAACAATAATAGCGTTGTTGTAATATAATACTTAATAATTTTGCAATGGGAATTGTTATTACAAATATTTGCACGCTATGTTTAATCTTGGCAAAACATGTCTGTTCAATTTTTGTACTGTAAGACCTTTTTTATACAAATAAATATATTATTATTCCTTTGTTTATTTTTATACACATAAATTATATTGCATAATACCTTATAGTAAATAAATAGCTCTCATTATTATAAGTCGAGTCACAGTAATTATTATTAGGTTTTTCGTTTTTTTTTTTTTTTTTTTTTGGTATTTGTTACCCTATCACAATGTTTTCCTATTGAACCCGAAGGTTGACTGGTAGAGAATGCCTTGTGGCATTAAGTCCGCCTATGTACCACTGTTGTACATGAAGTTTAAATAAATAATTAAATAACCTTGTGTGCACAAATCTTACATTAATTCTGCATGTAAACAAAATACATTTTAAATACCAACATCACCAACTCATGGTTGGTAATTATTACAAGCAAAAATGGGTCATACACGCAAGCAGTGACGGGTTTTATTAGAGGCACAGCCAAGTATTTGGAGACATTGTGATGATTCCATTACACTACACGCCCATGTTGTACAAAACTGTACAAAACAATGTCGTGCATTGAGGTATGTGTTAATAGCTGCATAATTTTTGTTATTCTTATCCGAAATAATCGTGATAAGGTCTCAGTATAACCGTAATTAGTTAAACTAGACACCTGCATCTAAAATATACGATACGCCTATTCAATGCGTTCTGTTCTGGCCAATGAGCATGAAGTAAACAAAGAATACATATCGATATCAGCACTATAAATACCTCTGGATTCGTGTCACTTCTGAATTATTAAAATAATTACTCAGATAACTGTATTCAGCAGATTGTTTAATCCAAATCAGTCAAGAAAAACTATTTTTTAACAATAAAATTTCTGTAGCTGTCATTATATTTTTTCATCCAGTCACGAATGGCCGTTTCGGGTTGCCATCTCAAAATTTGTTAATTTACTTGCCAATTTTTACTTCTCATTTTCAAAATTAATATTAAACGATTAAAATAATTGCTTCATTCTCTAAACGCTAACATTAGTGTCAAAATACAATAATTTGTCACTATGACAATATGTCAATGTGTGAATAGTATTATTCAACATAAAAATATGACTGTTTTCGTTATCTGACAAAGTATCAGAATAAGGGAAAGCACAAAAATTGAGAACCTCCTCCTGAAGTCGGTTAAAAATCTAGAAACAATTAATTAGTTTAATATTTACACCTATAGAAAAACATTCTATTACGATATAGTAAAATTTATATTTTGATTTCAATTTAGTAATATAATATTTAATAAGCTCCCTCGTCATAACAAAAATCAAGTGCCACCATTTGTGGCTACTGTCAGGCAACTGACCTACCTATCTGTTTCTTAGGCATAATTTTACTCTACGATTGATAATGACGTCTATCTCTATCGCACTCGTTCATGAAGAAACTTTTGTTGCATTCATTCTTTTCCGACGCCATTTTAGGAAACAGTTGACACATGCATTTTTCTTGGAGGGCGGTTAGTAGCTCAGTCGCAAAAGCGGCTGAGCTTAACCGCCTTGCGAGAGATGTTAAGTGAGGTCCTCTTTGTAATTTCACATCTAGAGGGAGCTCAGGCACTTCCAAGGTGGTCTCCCCAGACTCTGGCGCAGGATTCTGACGGGTGGTGACCTCAAGCTCCTCCGGGGTAGTAACGTCGGGCACCTTGGGGTTGGGCCTCAGGAACCTCGCGGGTTGTGACCTTCCGCTGCTCGGGGTTGTGTTCTTTGGCTGATCGGAGCTTGTGGCTTTAGACTGGTCGAGGTTCTGGCTTTAGGTTTATTGGGGGTTGTGAGTTTAGGCTCAACAGGGGATGTGACGTCAGGCTCATCGGGGGTTGTGACCTCAGGATCTTCGAGGGTCGTAACCTTAGGTTCAACGGGGATTGTGACCTCAAGAACCTCGGCGGTTGTGGCTTTTAGCTCTCCAAGTCGTCTGGGCGCCCAGATACGTGTGATCTTTAACTTTTGTGTTGCAATATACTGGCAATTTTTCTTCTGATGTTCACATAAGTAACCCATCATATAGGCTCGGCTTACATTAAATTTAAATTGCTTTTTTAATCGATTTATTTTTTTAGGTGCAACAACTACACCACGTACTTTAATAAATGCTCTTACGCGTTTTCTTCGGGTAGTGGTGGGGGTAGTTGTGGTAGTAGTAGTAGTGGTGGTGGTCGTAGTAGTGGTAGTGGTTGTCGTAGTGGTAGTGGTAGTGGTGGTGGTCGTCGTAGTGGTAGTGGTTGTAGTGGTGGTCGTAGTAGTGGTCGTAGTGGTGGTGGTGGTGGTGGTGGTCGTAGTGGTGGTGGTGGTGGTGGTGGTGGTGGTGGTGGTGGTTGTGGTTGTGGTGGTGGTGGTTGTGGTTGTGGTTGTGGTGGTAGTGGTGGTGGTGGTGGTGGTGGTGGTGGTGGTGGTGGTGGTAGTGGTGGTGGTGGTGGTGGTGGTGGTGGTGGTCGTGGTCGTGGTCGTGGTGGTGGTCGTGGTGGTGGTCGTGGTGGTGGTGGTGGTGGTGGTGGTGGTGGTGGTGGTGGTCCTCCTACGTGTCCAAGGAACAAAACCCGCCCTTGAGGGTGTCCCGATGCCGGGCGACGGTTCATAACTCTCCGGATTAGTTATATTTTCACAAGGAATGTGATACCCATACCAAGTGTAACATATATAGATACATTTTGTTACGTCCCTTGGTGTCGGTCCAAAACAAGTTTCACGAAGATAATCATAATATTCCTTGTTTTTGTTGTAGTGGGTGTCCCAGTCATCTCGCCTGAAGTCTTTAGCGCTTATCCAGCCATTTAATAGTGTGGAAGGCATATCTTCCTCACAAATAAATTGCTCAAGGAGTGGCGCGTGCGTTTGATTTGATTTATAATCCAGCTTTGTGTAAGCATCATCATCTTGTTCATAGCATATTATTTGAGTACCGTTTGCATTTACTAAACAATTGACAGTATAGAAATATTTGTGCGGGATGGTCTCAGATAAGAACAATAATTTGTCAACAATGTTTAAATTATCATATGTTATTGTCTTACAGTCGTACGAGAAGTTTCTTGCTGTGTTTGGAATACAGGATTTCAAGTCCAGGTAAGCCGTGGTTAGCGCAGTCATAGATGTGAATTCGACCGGCTTACAGCTGGTGTTGTTGAAACAGTTTATGAGCAAAGTTCTGTTGTTGTTTCTACGAGTATCGTTCAATATTCCTTCGTCCCTGTTATTTATTGTTTTGACTCTCTCCACCAGCTTAAAACTAGGTTCTTGTCCCTGTAATGTGAGCGAGTTTTGCGTTATTTTTCAGTGCTTCCTTAGGGTAACTTTAGTAATTAGCCGCTGATAGTGTATTGATTTTAATAAACGACCAGCTTGCGGCTCATAAGACATTAATACTTGAATACCTGCATTGTGGTCCGAGTCAGAAAACATGCTACCTTCTTAGTAGAAATCTGGAAAATGACAACAACTCGGTAAACAAATGCTCATGAAACTTAATATGGGATAAGCAAATGGTGGAATTTAGACATCACCATCATCGTCATGTTGGTCTTCTCTTGAGGACCATGTTTAGATCTTATTATGAGGGTCTGAGATTGTTCTTTGAGCAAAAAACCACCAGATTTTTTTCTTTTTTTTTCTTATGTAGAGATATCATATCATATTGTTCTCCGCATCGCTGGCACTGTGGCGAAGTTGTCACCCGCCACGGACACCACGGCTTACCATGCAGCCGTAGCGCGGAACATCATCCGACGAGCTCTTGTCACCGTCGGCGTTCCGGCTGTAGTAGAACCCAGTAGCCTGGCACGCGACGATGGCAAGAGGACGGCATGTCGTTATTTCCATAGAAGATGGGTAGGCCTTTAGTGTGGGATGCTACTTGTGTCGATAATGCTTGTGTTGATGCAATTTGCTCAAAAATTTGTGGAACTTCCAATTACACATGTTTTGCATAAAATCAAGTATGCAAATTTCAAATTAATTTATATGATGGAGAAAATCTAAGTGCCTCGAATACAGCTGTTAGAATCAGATTGTGGCGTTTAATATTGTATGAGGTAATTTATATTTTTCGGAATATTCCGTAATTCAGACCTACCTCATTTGTACGCAGGCCATTAGTTAATTTTGCCAAAAAAGCGAAGTACCACCAATAATTCATGTTTCCTTTTTTGATGGTTTCTTCAAGTAGTGATAACACAAACAAAGTGTATGATCTAGGAATAGAAGGCCGAAACTATGCAATGTAAATCAAATACTTTAACTGTGCTCCAGCCCATTGCACATTAATTGAAAACCTAATCGGAAACTGTTTGATGCTGTTTGATAACACACAAAACCATGGAAGTTTCTTGCAATGTTTAAAATTGGAAGCCATTAACTAGATTTATGTCACACGTAAAGTTAACACTTATTACAGAACTACAGATGTTTCACTTCTTTCCTTTCATGTACCCTACTAAATACCTCCTCGGAGTGTTGGGCTTAAACTCGTTGGAGGTTAGACGAGGCCTTCAACAGGTTATAGATGGCCTGCAAAACTCTTAGAGGACGCATCGATAGTCTCGAGCTTCACGATCTTTTCTGTCGGCTATTTGCTCCTGACAAATACATTGGACATCGCCAAAACCGTCGATGCAAGCTATTCACGCCGCCCTCATCTAAAACTGTCGCCAGAGCAGAATCCCCAGTGTGTCGTACTTTAAGGATGCTTAACGCCCTCCTGCCTTTGTTCTCATATTATTACATTCGCAAAATATTTTATTCGCAAAATATTATATTTTCGAATTATTATATTATCAAAATATTACACAAAGATTAATCACAGCGAAAAATGTTTTTATTTGAGGGGGGAAACAATAATAAATATTTGACATCATCACATAGGTTATTCATCACATATATTTGTCTCGGATTGACCTCCAATCCTGAATGTGATCTGTTTGCCGATGAATGGAGTAGAATTATAATAATATGTGTGTGTCTGAGAAAGTATGCTAGGGTGTCCTCTTATTATATGTTAGTATTTGATACTTTTAAAATACCTATGTTAATAATTAATGTAATAATAGGTGTTATAGTTTTAAATTAACAATAAATAATTAAATAAATTAGACCTAATTACAGTTTATTAACTCGCATTGTAAGAATCGTCGCTTGGGTATCGCGTTTCATAACGCTATTACGAAGCAAATAATCACTATCATTACACAAAAAATAACTTAAATCAACTCCATCTGTCGTATTATTTATGAACAATACGTCAATTCGAACGATACCTACGTTACATTCATTCAATTCATTCAATTCGCTAGCGATGAGGCACAAAATGATCCTGATTCCTGAAAGATTATGCCTTTTCTAAACTATCTTACGGTTAAACTTTTTTGCAAAAAATAAAACCGACTTAAAAAAAAAACACTAAACGGTGTAAAATAACTCTAAATTCGGAAGTCTGTGGCTTTGGTGGGTTTGTCTTACTCATGATGGGCCACCGACTTCCGAATTTAGAGTTATTTTACACCGTTTAGTGTTTTTTTTTGAAGTCGGTTTTATTTTTTGCAAAAAAAAATTTTATTTTTCCATTTTTAGTTGTTACCATAAAAATATTTGCCATGAATTTATTTTATATTGTTAATTGTTAACAAAACATGTCATGATAATAGGGCTTTCCACTAATCCCTAATAAATTAAAATTAACATACCTAACTGACGAAATCTAGGTATATTGTACCCACCTGCGTACTCCTCAGAGCACACAGGCGTGATTATACGTCATGATGTTGTATAAAAAATAAACATCCAAGCAATTCCAGCAATCACGACAGATTTGCCGTCTTTTTTAGAAGAGTTCCGTTGTATATCTCCGAAGATCAGCACCAGATCTTCACCAAATTAAAATGGGACCACCTCAGGAGTATACTCTTTCAAATAAAAAAAGAATTTTGAGGATCGGTCTACAAATGGGGGAGAAATCAGGTAACATACATAAAAAAAAAAATACATACACACGAACATAGAATCTCCTCCTTTTTTGAAATTCGGTTAAAAAGAAAACAAGTGATCGCGAAAGCTCGTTACACCAGATTTCGAATGATGCGAACAAAAGGTTATATTCTTATAAATCGAAGCAGGTAATATTAAAAAGCTAAAATACACGCAACCCAGGAAGTTTTATTCCTTACAAAATAATTTTACTTAACAAGAAAATTATCAAAAGACAACCATTGAGTTTGAGTTTGAGTTTGATCCAAAGAGTATAATAATTAATATGGGAGGTTTGATCCAACACCGAACAAATGTCAAGCGTCAAACGCAGAATGAATGCAATAAAAAGGTAGGAACCGACTTGTACAGAGGTTTTATCTAAGACGGCCGTTCCTGTACTGATAGCGCGGCGTCCTCGACCGCAACATCTGATCACAGTATTTGATTCATCTCTTGCAACCTGGTCATTATCACTAAGCTCCAATGCTCTGTAACACATCGTCCCATTAGAAGAATAACGTTTTATCTGCGAAATGCCAACTTTTCAGTAGAGCGATTAGAAGTTTAGCGCACACATATTGGCTTATAACTCTTTAAAGAAAGACACTAGCCATTTTTAACCGACTTCAAAAAAAGGAGGAGGTTCTATGTTCGTGTTTATGTATTTTTTTTTTTTTTTATGTATGTTACCTGATTTCTCCGCCATTTGTGGACCGATTCTCAAAATTATTTTTTTGTTTGAAAGAGTAGACTCCTGAGGTGGTCCCATTTTAATTTGGTGAAGATCTGGTACTGATCTTCGGAGATATACAACGGAACTCTTCAAAAATAGACGGCAAATCTATCGTGATTGCTGGAATCGCTTGGATGTTTATTGTTTATACAACATCATGACGTATCATCAAGCCTGTATGCTCAGAGGGGTAGGCAGATGTGTTCAATATACCTATATTTCGACAGTTAGGTATGTTAAGTTTCATTTATTAGGGTTAGGTGGATAACCCTATTATAATGACATGTATTGTTACCAATTAACAATATAAAATTAATTCATGGGAAATGTTTGTATGGGAACAACTAAAAATGGAAAAATAAAAAACAATTTTACAAAAAATAAAACCGACTTCAAAAATAACACTAAACGGCGTAAAATAACTCTAAATTCGGAAGTCGGTGGCCCATCAAGAATAAGACAAAAGTACCAAAGCCACAGACTTCCTAATTTAGAGTTATTTTACGCCGTTTAGTGTTATTTTTGAAGTCGGTTTTATACCCTATAATTTTAGTAACGAAGTGTAATTTTACTTTTGTGCAACGTACTCATACATAATAGAAGAAATTGATTCGATTTCTGTTTTGTTCAGCGCAGATATCGAACTAGAACCTACTTCGATAACTGATCGATAACTAATTTATGGATATCTTTTTTTTCAAGTTGTCTGTATATGTCGTAGGATAATTTGATACTTCGAATTTTCGCGAAAATCCTAGGGGTTTTGCGAAAACGCGGATAATTAGACATAGGCGAAAAATTATCAAATCTTACTGGACAAAGTCCAGTAAGATTTGATAATTATAACCTAACCAACATGATTCACCAACAATAGAAGAGATCTGGCGCTCGGCGGCCGCTGCCGCGGCACGCTCGCTTCGCTCGCTCGCCTTCGTACGCTAATGGTCATGGTTCTAACCTAACCTAACCAACATAACTAACATTATGTCTAATTATCCGCGTTTTCGCAAAACCCCTAGGATTTCCTAGGATTTTCGCGAAAATTCGAAGTATCAAATTATCCTACGACATATACACGATCAAAAAGACAACAGCTGCTCACTTAAATTCAAAAATCGAAATCAAAAGTTATTTTGTCTTTAGAGGCTGAGGATCAGCACTTTTTGAATGTCAAAATTACATAATACAATCCCTAAAAAGCACGATCCCCGACCGATCTCCTACCCTTGGATACAATTACGTTCTCCTTCTTCTTATTTAGTCAGATTCGATGGGCACTAACGTGGTTACCTCCTCCTCCTTGCGTCGTACTCCTCAATGCTGAGAGTCGTGACCTCCCTGCTTTATCACCTTTTTCTTCACGATGTTCCTCCATCTGCTTCTGTCACTGGTGGTGTGATGGGCATCGTATACCGAAGAGTCAAGAGTGGTGCGGATCTGGTCGGACCAACGTATTGGGCTGCGTCCACGAGGCCTTTTCCCATTCACTTTGCCCGTCACGATGAGCCTTTCGAGATTACCACCGTCTTTCCTTGCTATGTGACCGAAGTATTGAAGAATCCTACGTAGGCACTCGGACGACAACCGCGAGGAAATTTTGAGTTCTCGCAATATGGATACGTTGGTGCAAAATGCTGTCCGAGGGATTCGGAGCATCCTTCTCCAGTACCACATCTCAAAAGCGTCAATACGTTTGCGGTCTGCAGTTTCCAGCGTCCAAGTCTCAGCACCATATGAGAAGATCCAGAATACCACGGTCCGTACCAGTTTGGTTTTGGTCTTTATGGAGATATTGCAACTACTCCAGATTTTGTCCAGCTGGGACATGACGCTCTTAGCCATGCCAATTCTCCTGCGAACTTCCTTCTCGCACGAACCATCGTTTGTTATATTTAAATAAATAAATAAATAAATATTCCACAACTTTTCACACAACGCCATTTAGTCCCAAGCTAAGCGAAGAGCTTGTGTTATGGGTACTAAACAGCTGATAAACATACATATATATTTCTAAATACATACATATTATAGACTAGCTTCTGCCCGCGACTTCGTACGCGGATCCTTTTGCTTATGCCAGCGACAACGGGGTCGTCAAAATCGAAGATCTGAAACATCTGATGTCGAATTCTATAAGCCCGGGGACGGGAAAACAATGGGATGCGCGAGACGATTCAAGATGTTCCAAATTTTTTATTTTTGTTGGTCAACAGGAAATGCCATCAGACTTAACAACTTTTGCTAAGACGCCATTTCTAATATGTATATGTTATATTGTCTCTGGGCTTTGGAGTTCCCCTACAGGTGCTCCAGATCTTCAAATTTAGTCTCACAGCAGAAAACACTCTTCACGTGGAATAGTTTTTGCAATGGCACCATTTTTATATCTCTTTTTCTTTAGGTGTTTCATTTTCCAAAATAAATTATAGCCTATAATATGTTGCATGTCGTTCACGATCAGCGGTCAGTCGCGCATCTCCTTCCCCCACTTACCTCTAGAGTCGATGCGTATATACGCTGAAAACTCAAGCGTCATGCTTTTTTTCGTGAACGTCTCCAACTCGCGAGACAGTGCGTGATGTTCACGATCAGCGGTCAGTCGCGCACATATTCTTCACTGGTCTCTAGAGACCTGGATGTAGATGCGTAAATACGCTGAGAATGCAGGCGTGCTTCGCGATCCCAAGAAGTTTCCACGGAGCGAGTTGCAGCCTCATGTTCTCGAACAGCATCAAGTCTCTCCTAACGCTCTTCGGTAGATTGTTGGGATCTTATGGTCTTTAATCATTTAGCACCTTTGGAACATTGGGAAAAATTTGACCTCTTTCTAGGCATGGTTATAGTTTTATTGTGATGATACCTGATCAATTAAAATCTAAGTGGCTGTTCCTCTGCGTTACCGGGTAAGCTACCGTGTAACGAAGATAAATGGAAAAGGAAATTAAACACTCAAATAACATAAGCCCGAAGGCATACGATAAAAAAATGGGAGTTTTAGCCAGTAGAGTCTAATTTTCAACGATATACCATCCATCATACCATCCATCATACTTATGTTATTTTATAATTATGCAATGAAATTAGTGATAGTTTTAATTTCTATATCAAATGTTTCTGATCTTCGATTTTTATAAGTCAACAGGAAATGCCTATCAGACCGAACAACTTTTGCTAAGACGTCATTCCTATTTGAGTTATGGTGTAGCTGGGCTCTTGGAGTTCCACAACAGGTGTTCCAGATCTTCGATTTTTATACGTCAACAGCGAGTGCTCATAAGGCTGAACAACTCTTGCTAAGACGTCATTCCAATATATGTTAAAGTGTAGCTGGGCTCTTGAAGTTCCACATCAGGTGTTCCGGATCTTCAAATTTATTCTCTCAGCAGAAAATGCTCATAACGTGGAACAATTTTTGCTATGGTACCATTTTTGTATCTCCTATAGTTTAGATGGTCTGTTGCGGTTCTGCATCAGGTGTTCCGGATCTTCAAATTTAATCTCTCAGCAGAAAATGCTCATCACGTGGAACAATTTTTGCTATGGGACCATTTTTGTATCTCCTATAGTTTAGCTGGTCTGTTGCGGTTCTGCATCAGGTGTTCCGGATCTTCAAATTTATTCTCTCAGCAAAAAATGCTCATCACGTGGAACAATTTTTGCTATGGGGCCATTTTTGTATCGCCTATAGTTTAGCTGGTCTGTTGCGGTTCTGCATCAGGTGTTCCAGTTTCCAAGATAAATTATAGCCTATGTGTTGACCAGACTTAATATCTATACAACAAAAGAAAAATCATTCAAATCCGTCCAGTAGTTCCGAAGATTAGCGTGTGCAAACAAACAGACAAACAGACAAACAGACAAACAGACAAACAGACAAACAGACAAACAGACAGACTTTTTTTTTGGATTCGTGCTCTATTACTGTTTCTAAACCCCCCTCAATTATTATTTTTTAAATATATTCAATGTACAGACACAGTTTTTTTACAGTCTTATTATATGTATAGATAAATTACACCCAGACACAGAACAAATGTTCATGCTCATCACACAAACATTTGTCCTGGGTGGGAATTAGTGAATAGTCCCGGGAAATCCCGGAACCGAAAGTACCGGGAAATCCCGGAAATTTGCGTCGTTTTAGGAACCGGAATTTTCAAAACTAAATCCCGGTTCTTTCGGTACTTTCGGGAAAAGATACTTCGCGTTTACAATTTTTCTAATTTTATTGTCTGAAAAATCCTACAGCTGCACTGTTACTATTATACTACCTAGCTACCACCGTTGCTACCTAGTAATACAAGAGCATGATGCGCGAGGGTGCGAAGGTGCGGGAGGGGCAGGTGGCGGCCATCTTGTATACGCGTGTCCTGCTCAGTTAGATTGTGATCGCGTCTTCGAAATGTCGTGCTAGTGGGATTTCGGTGTAAAGTGCTTTGCAAAAACTACTCAAACAAGACTACGTCTTTTGGAAAGTGAGTATTTATTTTTAATTAACAAAATTAATGAAACATGAGCGGCTTTATATAATTATTTAGTTATTGTAGCCACCATTCTCATTCTCCATCCTCATTTTGAATACAAAATACGAGCAGCTGATTGATCACCAACCGACATGGGATTCGGAAGTTGATTTTAATACGTACACTAATAAAATTTGCTGTTCTAAAGTTTTACAAATTTAGTTTATTTTTAATGTTACTACGGCACAATAAAACTACAATGCACTGTATTAATTAAGCAAGAAGTAGTTTAGGTACGACTAGCTGTTGGTTTACCAACCTACTTACATGGGATTGGGAAGCTTATTTTATTCGTAAAATAATATTAGCTGTTCTAATGATATTTTTAATTACCTTTTTTAATGTTACATACGTAACCTTAAAACTACAGTGCACTGTATTGATTAAACATCAAGTAATATAGTCGGTACCAACGTTTTTCGTTTAACTTTGTATTTCAATAATTACTCTATATTTTGTTACAGACGATGGATTTTGAGGCAGTCCTTAATAAAGCCAACGATAAAACGTCAGTATGGCATTATTGCCGCGTGTAAACGAATTTTGAAGTGTACTGGAGGTAGTACGAGTGGTCTCCAAAAGCATTTAAAAATGTGCATTAGATTAGCATGAACACAGCGGATAGTCAAGTTCCTCAACATGTCGAATCTACTTCAGCATCGACAAATACTGAAATTATACCAAAGAAAAAAGCTTAACTGATTACTACGAATCTGACGCAAATCCTTCCAAGGAACTTATGGTTTCCCGAATGTCAGCTATGGATGAATATCCTTTCCGAACATTTGTAGAGTCTGAACATCTGCGAATGCTGTTTCGAAAATTCGGACATAAATTGCCGAAGGATGCAATTTCAATTCAAAATATTGTAATAAAACAAGCAGACAAAAGAAAACAACAACCGATCAGCGAAATCCAGAAACTATTATCAAGACATAAATTTTCATCTTTTATGCCTGAATCTGCACTCACACAAGAAATAAAACGTTTTATTTGATTTGATTTAAATGTTTATACTTTGCCCTGTCATTTTGTCTTATTTTTAATTTCTCCGTTTCAACACTTTCAACTCTCTTACAAAGACGTATTAAAGTATCGATAGTACCGGGAATCCCGGTTCTTAAGCCATAAGGTCCCGAAAATCCCGGTTCTTTAAAATATCACCGGTTCTGCATTCCCTAGTGGGAATCGAACCCACGACCTCCGGCATAGCAGTCAGGGTCACTTACTACTAGACCAACAGGCCAGTCGTTGCCATATTTGTCACGTGATGGTTACAAACGCTGTTAATCATGTCCACGCTGACGTTCCTGTGATTTGTAGGGCGATCCCGGTAATCGTCTCCAACAATGGTGCTGTTGGCCTATTTATCTCAAGCCGGTAAAACTGCTCTATCGCTTAAACTTCTAGTTCAAAAATATTTTCTTGCGAACAGATTGTATGGCAGCCTAAGCTTCAGTGGGCACATTGCGCGCAGAACAGATGGTCGTTGAAGCCGCAAAGTTCTTGAGTGTCGGCCACATACTGTAAGACGCAGTGCTTGAAGGTCTCTTGCAAGGTCGACCGATGACTTTTTTTTTTTTTTTTTTTTTTTTTTTTTTTTTATTGTTGTTCACGTACATATACATATTGTTGTTAATTAACAATTTACTCGCCAAACTAATCAGTTTGTTGGCGAGAAGCGCTTGTTTTTAAATACAGATTCATACAAACATGATCTAGTGAACAGATAAACTTAAAACTAACAAATAACAGTAGGTACTAACAAATAACTGTAAAATAAATTAGGTAGACTGTGAATTTATTTCTCTGTAACGGCTGTATCCTCGTTACCGAGCAATAAATTCCTCAGTCTTGATTTCAACAAACCTTTACTTAACTTAGGGCTGTGTCTCAGCATATCGATTTTATTAAATACTTTAGGCACTATGTATCTAGTAGTTCTTTCCCCATAATAATTTGTTGCTTTAGGCTGGACTAATCTTTTCTCCCTTACACTTCTAGTATTATATTTATTTTCAATCAGGACTTTAAACTTACTTGGTGAAGGCCGTGAAAACCCGATAGATGCGTGACGCACAAGACCGGTCGTTGTGGCGACACTTGGGGAAGGCCTTTGTCCAGTAACGGAAGTCTTTCGGCTGTTAAGATGATGTATGGTCGAAGCTTGCCCGGTACTTTTTATCTAATGTTAGGAAGAGAATATTTAGAACTGAATTTCTATTTATGTTGTTGCCCAATAATTGCGACATTTCGTTTTTTTTATTTGTGTATGAGAAACAGACTTGTCTGTACCGTAGATTAGAAGGAGCGGGATATACAATCACACTACTCTCTCAATCTCAGACTGAGTTGGCAAGATTGAACAACGGGAACATTATGTTCGTCTTCTAAAGAATGTTCGTTGAAGGCTTCCAAATTCATGTGATACCTTCTGCCGATGTTATTTAAATATCTTTGGCTGACATGTCTGAATTTGAGCTGGCGCTTTTGCAGTGGACTGTTTAGTAATGTTTATTTTCAGCGCGTGTCAGTACATATAGACAAAATTCACTACCACACACCATACAGGATACGGTGTAGGACATTTGTGGGTACCCTACTTGATGAAGATGATATTAAAATTATGCAGATGGCAGGTGATTCTTTGAAACTCGACGCAGATTCAAGTTGAAATGGAGTGAACGGATGGTGGTTAGAAAGAGTCGTCGGTTCCGCTGGTGCGGCATAATAAGTAGCGTGAGCAGGAACATTGCCTGATGAATCTTATCATCCCAAAGGGGCAGAATTAAAACTGTAAATCATATTATATTTTTTTAAACAATTTTTTGTAGAAATAATATAAATTCACAATAGAAATTTTATTGTTCGCCGGTCACCAATGACCGGCGAACAATAAAATTTCTATTGTGTCTGGAAGTCTGGCAACGAAAGGGTTTTTAACTCTGAGACCACCTTTGACTAAGTTAGTTCTTAATGTTTATCACCTATAGTTAGTAGTATTTTTTTAAACCTGAAAGGATTTCCTAATTTTGTATAAACTGATAATTAATTATTGAGAATGGCAGTGCATATAAAATAATATTTAACCATGTTATAGGACTTTTAAGATTTCGAATAATGTTTTACGATAAAACAGTTAGTAGAAAATTGTGGCATTTGCATTTGCGATACTAACTTTAATATTTTGTTTAATAGAATAATGTTTCATGTGTATGTCGGAGATAGCTTACGTTCGGGGTTGAATCTTCATCAAAAATCAAATTCACTCAAAATCAAAAGTCGTTTATTCACTTTAGGCTGAGGATCAGCACATTTTGAATGTCGAAATTACATAAGACAGTCCCCCAAAAAGCCCACCCTTCGCCACTTCCTAGTGTTTTTGCTGGGAAGAAGAAGTGGCGGAACAAACTCCCCAGCAACACATCTGTCTGATAAGTTAACACATCGTCGAACATGATTATCACAGCGTTATTGGTTACAAGCAGAAACGTTTCTTCAGGATAACTTAACCGTTACATTTTAACACTTTACAACGAAACGAATGACAGTTCGTATAGTGGAGGTGACGTTGTCTCCAAGACGGCAGGATGATAAGAGGGCTGTCGTCGCAGCGTTCCTCCGTTTTATAGGCTCCGTCGTAGCACGAAGTTAGCCGTCATCGCGACGGTGCAGTGTTGTCATCTCTCGAAACTCGTGCTGCGTTTCGTTTTCGCTCCATACTATTGACCGTCTCCGACACGGCCATCCTGCGTTTCACACGTCCTCGTGTGTTAATCTGAAGCAAAAGAAAATACCACACAGTATCATTCACGCTCGGCCAGATCTGACCTAAATAACTCTGACTCAATAAAAGTATCATGTCTTTGAACATTTTTATTCTAAATGCAAGAATGTAACTCCAAAATTCTGTAACACCATTGAAATTACAGAAACAAAACATAAGTGACTGACAATTGCTGCAAATTCTCTATGTACAACACATGTAAACAGTAAAAAAAACATCCCTGTGACCATGAAATGCGACACACACTAAGTCAACTCTGTGACTACAAGTGTTCTATGGTAGTCATCCCTGTGACACCAAATTAACAGTCAGTCAACCCTGTGACCGAAGCGCAACACATGTGCGCACACACACATGTCAACCCTGTGACCATGCGAACTCAATGATTCAGTCATCCCTGTGACTAATCAATCAGACAGTCATCCCTGTGACCATCACATAATCTTACAAAGATTGTCATCCCTGTGACAATAACATACAATCACAGAGTCATCCCTGTGACCATCGCACACAAAATTAACAATAATTGAACTAATTAGGTACCTAGAGTACCCGCAGCAATGTCAGGTGAAGGTTCTGAAACGCCTTCAGTATCACATTTCGGTAAATCACAGTTGTCATTCAATTCAATAATTACTTTAGCTTCTGGCGTTTTCCTTACCCCGGTGGAACATCGGTTTTAAGTTGAATAAAAAGAATTTCCGTCATTAATTAACATGGTAATTATCTTATTGGTTCACATCATCCTCATCAATTTGGTCACAGCGCACTGCGCACCACATTAGTCATTACAAAAGGTTCAACTACACGTTAAAAATATTAGAAAACTCAAAGCACAACTGACGCAATCACCGCGCTATCTCAGAAGTGACACAATTAGACCAGATAAACCAAAATACTTAAGCACTTCGCGTGATGTCTGGCTACGCATAGCCCTCCTCCTAGTAACCTAGTAACCTCCAGTTACCATCTTACTCATGGTTTCCACTGAAACCCGACCTCCGCCAGAGTTGACTGCCCACCACGTACTCACGGACTACATACCGATTTCTACTGAGCTACGGTTGCACGACAACCTCTGGTACGGTCTCATCCATCACGTAAGCTTAAAGATTTCATTTCCACAACTACTTTACTAAAATCTTGTCAGTTATACTCTGAGCATGTGCGTTAGAAATACAGTTACAGTAAGTCAAGTTAACTCGTCAACTACCGCAACCTAGACAATTAAATGACCATTGTTTGCGCGGAGCCTTACTAAATAAGCACCCTTATGACCTTGAACGGTCTCAAAATCAACAAGATCAGACTAAATCAACCGGAAATCTATTAAGTTTCGCATTTGCACGATTCAACCTCAGTTTTACGTTTGCCTAAAGTTATACCTCAAAAATCGAAACTCACTTATTCTCATTCTTCAGTTTGAATTAATAAACGACTTTATCAAGTATTCACATGCTAGCAGCCACTAAAACATCCTAAGAACGTCACAAATCGCTAAGCAGGAATCTTATCCGTGGCCTGTGGCTTTTCACTAAGCCCCAACAAACCTCCAGTTTGTCACTATGCATTCTCATCAATGCCGAGTCCCACGGACTCTCATGGTCTCTACAAGACCCCGACCTCCGCCAGTGCCACTCGCAATACCGCGTATCCACGGACTACTTAAAGCAGATACCGATTTCTACTGGACTACGGCTACGAGGGGCTACTGGTACGGTCTGACCAGCCGACCTAAGATTCCCCACTATCACTCGATTCAACCTTTTCTATTTTACTTAAAATTTGGCCCTCAGGCATCCGCCTTAACCTATCATGTGCGTACTTGCAAAAACGTTATGAAAGATCCCTTATATTTGGAGCCTAGTTTAGTATGTTTCGTTATGACTGTACCTACAGTTTATTGCTAACTGAATTTCGATTAATGAGTCTTGCTAAAACAACTAGGCATCGGTTTTGATTGCTGTAAGCATCGACTTAGGAACTGCCATAACACGTTCAACCTGTTTGTTGGCCCTAAATGAACCAGTAACGTGTGTAAATCAATGTTACTAGAATGACAAAACCTTTTATTAACACTTAAGCACTCGTATGCCAAAAACTTTGTCTCGAGTGGATCCACGTTCGATATGACGGGACTCGCAAATAACAGGTTTAGGTTTCCGTGTACAATGTACGCGTCCGTGTACCAAATTAAGCTAAGATATCTTTAATCGCCCTCATAGTACTACTAGCAGACTACCAGTATCGATAAACCGGAACAAACAAAGGAACTTATTTGGTTAATGCGTCTATTAATACGACATGCATTCCCTTAAATCTTATTTACCGCTCAATTTTCCAAACGCGTCACGTTGGTAACGTTTATTTACCTACCGAGTTTCAATTGTCACGACTTCTATTCTTTACACGAAGTAACAAAATATGCCTACGTAAACAGACCCCAGGCAAAACGCTAAACAATACTTCGATCGCATTATTGTCAATTTAACGCACTAAAATAGCCCTCTGCTAATTTAACTTCCAGTAGCCTATCTACGCGATGCTAAAAGAATATTCATGACGTTACATACCCGCGGTACCGACGCTGTTTTAAAAAAGAACATTTTTGTTTAGTAATAACTAACGAACATTTTGTCACGGTTGATTGTGATAAGTACCCTGTTTAAAATATTTCGCGAACGATCATCACACCTATTTGAAATGATTTATTATCTTATTGTACGCGCTACCCGCTTGTAAAATAAACTATTGGCACTATTTAAAACTTCGCAAATAATTCGTTCGGTACTAGGTCTATGTTTGCAGTACTATCTAGGTATGATTTTTACACAAACGTACGCATTGACCTTCAAAATTGCGATTAGTACTGCTTGGAAAGAAAACATTTTGGTTCCAAATTCAAACAAAAATGACACGACTCACCGGATTGTTGTCTGCAAGTGGGTACCATACCAGCTATTTCGCGCGCATTTGTAGGCCGCACTGCCGCCCGAGACGCGCTTCCAAGCCGCGCCACCGCCAGTCAAGTGGGAAGCAAGTTCTTTATCCCACTTCTGATGTCGGAGATAGCTTACGTTCGGGGTTGAATCTTCATCAAAAATCAAATTCACTCAAAATCAAAAGTCGTTTATTCACTTTAGGCTGAGGATCAGCACATTTTGAATGTCGAAATTACATAAGACAGTCCCCCAAAAAGCCCACCCTTCGCCACTTCCTAGTGTTTTTGCTGGGAAGAAGAAGTGGCGGAACAAACTCCCCAGCAACACATCTGTCTGATAAGTTAACACATCGTCGAACATGATTATCACAGCGTTATTGGTTACAAGCAGAAACGTTTCTTCAGGATAACTTAACCGTTACATTTTAACACTTTACAACGAAACGAATGACAGTTCGTATAGTGGAGGTGACGTTGTCTCCAAGACGGCAGGATGATAAGAGGGCTGTCGTCGCAGCGTTCCTCCGTTTTATAGGCTCCGTCGTAGCACGAAGTTAGCCGTCATCGCGACGGTGCAGTGTTGTCATCTCTCGAAACTCGTGCTGCGTTTCGTTTTCGCTCCATACTATTGACCGTCTCCGACATGTACATGCGGACATAAAAAATACAAAATTATTCGTGGTAAAATGTTCTACATGCATAAGAAACCACAAAGTTAGGGAAATAAATTAGACAAGCTTTATTGTATAGTTTGTGTTATAGAGCTTATAAATAAACTATTTATTTCGTGTTACACTAAAATTTAAAATGTTTTTGCAACTTCATAAAACAATGTCTTATGTGATTATAAATACTGTCTTTGTGGGAAATAGCTACAACTTCGGTTAACACAAAAAATAAAAGGTTTTCTTCCACTTTTGATCGCTAATATCGATATTTATCGCCACCAACGCAACTCGCGTCCACTACGTTGAATAACGTGATTTGTGATGATGCGACACAGCGCACGGAGCCGAACGCGCCGAAACCGGACACAGAATATCGCGCTATGTGATCAAGCAACGGTATTCTAGGTTCTCACAGCAGAAGAAACTTTATTCGGGCGTTATAACTTTTGAAATACTGGTTAAAAAAATTTAAAAAAAATACCAGTCGATAGCTTACGTTATTGTAATGACGAATTTAATATAATATCGTTTTTGACATATGTGATGATAAAACATTATTCTACTAATGGGACGACATACTTAAAGAGAATTTGTAAGGAATTAACCCAGTTTTGTGCCCACAGAGAGATAATTCGAAAAGTGTTTTTACGCAAAATAGCTTGAAACTTAACAAAAATGAAAAATAAAATTCAATGTATCGTGAATGATAGTATCCGGACTTCCATCACTCGCCAAACACTGCCACATGACAAAGTTTACTTGTCATTTTCTCGTATTCATCGTAAAGCCCCTAACGGCTTTATCCTATGACTATGTGTCGCGTAAACACACTTTGTTATTAGCAAAGCTGTTAAAACAGAGACCCACACCTTGCATGTTCTCTCAGTGGCCTAAACACACATTAGCACCACCAAAGTCTAAAACAGAGACCCATACGTTCATTTTTTTTTTTTTTTTTTAATACTTATAGGCACGCGTTTGACCACTATCTCACCTGATGGTAAACGATGATGTGGTCGACGATGAAGCACGTGTTAGGATATACACATATATATATGTGTCGTGGCGAACGATATTCAGAAATAAGAAGTTGTGAAGTTGATTACATTAGTACAGAGTCTGTGGTAAACGCCGTGACGTCAGCTGTCATTTGCAAATGGCGCGAGCGATGTCACGTGGATGGAGTCGTATTGGGAAGTGGAAGCTAGACAGAGCTCAGTTGGATTTGAGACACCAACGAAGACACTAGTCCAGTGCGAAACTGTCTGTTTACCTATCTGAGTTGTGTTATGTGATTGCTTTTAACAAAGTGAGGTTATTACTGCAATGAAGATTATTATTCAACGTTATGTACCTGGTACCACGGAACCCCTAATGTCGGCCCGTACCGCTCAGCCATCGCTGACGCCGACATCAGAAGTGAGGATAAGGACTTGCCACCCACTTGGCTGGCGTGCTTTGCCAAGTCGTCAAGATGTAGCAGAAGAACATGATCAAGGCTTGCTTGAGGTTGTTATGGCTGCGCTGAGAACGCTGGCATGGCAAACGAGCGGCGATAGCTACATCGGGCTCTAGCAAGAACGTTTGCGAGGTGCAATATGCAAGTGTAGCGGGTTCCAACAGCGCGGTGGATAGACGCAGGCAAAATATCTGGTATTGTGGGCAGTCACAGCACAGCAATCCGGTGAGTCGTGTAATTTTTGTTATGATTTCAATACCGAAAGATCTCGTTCGGAGTTTGTTCGTCTTTTTAGAGGTTAAATGCAGACGTTTATGTAAAGGGTATGTAGGTATACCTATGAAGTACAAATAGATCGTACTGTATGTACCTACTTAGCGAGCAAATTCTTTGCGACGTTTTGGTTTATGGTCTTTGTTTACCTGTTTTATTTTCGGGTACCCACGTATTACGATTAAATTAATATCATTTGAAATATAATGTGACAGGCGGTCACGATGTATTTCTTGGTTATTTCCAACAAAAATGTGCAGTGGATTGTAGTTACAAATCTAACCAGATAGGTACTTGAAATACGTTACGTAAAATACCTACGGTACGTAAAATAGAGAACCTCTGAAAACTTTACTTAATGAATATTGCCATACTTTTATTATTGGTTTACCGTACGTACACGACGTACGTCTATCGGCGCCTTACAAAATTAGCTTAGACAAAAGGCTACTAGTGCGAGCAACGGTTCAAGAACTAGTAGATGCTTATTACATACGCTTTAGTAAGCCTCCGTTTGGGAAACCGGGAAACCTATTCTCTCAGCAAAACTAGATAGGCTATTTGAAGTTAAGTACCTAATAAACTAGCAGAGGGCTATTTCAATGCGTTTAGGAATGACAATAATGCTATCGAAATATTATTTAACGTTTGATTTACGTAGCCATATTTTGTTACGTTGTAATACAACAGCGATCGAAGCTGTGACAGTTAAAACTCAGTAAGTAAATAGACGTAACCAAGAATAGAGTGATAGACGTGACGCGACACATTCACTACTTTTGGAGTCATCGCAGTGAACCGAGAAATAGGCTTCAAAAGCTGAGCCTTAACCTCTGACGTCAACCTTACAGACTAAGTCGGACGAAAGGAAAGTAGTGTGATAGGTACTCTGTTAAAAAACTAATGAGTGATGGTTACTGTTATTTGCCCTAGTTAATCCCTGTTAAGTTCCCTGTTAAGTCCTGCTACTTTAGCAAGGATTGAAAGGCTGCTCGGTGTATAATAATTCAATAAACGCCGGTTTGAACATTTCGAAGTGTTCATTTGTGAAGCGTTATGTAAAGTTTCTAGGCTATGATATCACAGCTAAGGTGAGCTGAAGCTTAGTTAAGCTGCCTCTCTTGATAACATTCACCATATTTTCGGAAGTTCGTCAGTTGAATTTTTCGTTTTTTTTTAATGTACCCTCAGTGTTTTTATAGATGACTAGTAAACAATTTGGTCCATTTATTTGGAAATTGGGACACTGGCAGATAAGATGACAAATAATTTCAATTTTAGAGACTATATACCTGGTTGATTATTTTCTTATTATGAACTCTCAATTTAAATGAGATTGAAATTCAAACTGATGCAAGTGCGGCGCTATTCCCTTTACTTTTTTTGTAAATCGGATGGAAACTTGTTGATATCACCACGGTATCAGAAAGCTGGTTGATAGCCTAACTTTAAATTGAGCAAAGGTGAAAGTCGGTTTGACCATAATATTAGGCTCAGGGTTTTAAATTAGCTTAATTGTGTTTTAATTGAAAATGTTGACAGAAGTCAAACTAAATTAGATTCAAGTATGAAGGCCCCGATCACAAAGTTCCTCGAGAATTGAATGTCATAGTTAATGACAGTGGTAGTGAAATCATATATCTTAAAAATAGCTTGTATACTCATACTCGAAGCTTTCGACCCCGCCTCATGAGTAACATGTGGCGATAGGTCTATAAGGAATCGTGGGTGCGATTTCGGTCTGTGTTGATGCACAGATTTTAATGAGTTGAGTATGCATTGCTTATAAATGATGATAAAGAGTAATAGAACTGTTAGAATTACTGGTTGTAACTTATTGGTCGGATCTTTTCTAATTACTAATGTAGTGCGCAGTGCGCTGTGAACGAAGGATAAACAAGGCAGTGTAGTTATTAGCAGAGATCAATACTGTGCTTAGACATGTGAAGTAGGTACCAATAGGTTATCTTGTTTATTAATGACAGAAATTCATTTGAGTAAACTTAAACTGATGTTTAACCGACTAGACGACTGTCCAAGATAGCCGTGAGTGTCTATTGACTGAATTACAATCGGGATTTATTGATGGTTTACCATTTACTTGGGTAACGTGCAAAAGTTCCCACTCTTATTGTTTATCGCTGTCTTTCTACACGAAGTAGAGGTAGTAGTACGATAATCCGACAGAGTGGTTCCCACTTTTCTAAACCTGTTTTTGCTTTTCGAAAAGCGTGATAGTTTCGAACGTATGTCAGTAGATGATTGACAGTTAAATTCAGATAGTAGGTACTTTGGGTGAATTCCCACTACCGTGTAAAGATATCAAACTTCTTAGGTCAATGGTAATAAAAACGTTTCTGTAAGTCTCGTTTTGATGGTACACCTACTAAAACGAAACTTAAGTGTTAGTAACTTGGTTTACATTAAAAATGAAGAGCCTAGCTAAACTAAGCTTGAACCGAAGTAAAGGTTTCTTTTAAACGCTTGCGTGCGACCAGTATGTTGTAAAGTCAAGTCATAATACCAACCTGTGAAGTTCAAACAAGTTAGAAGTAGAAGACAATGTTTCTGAGGGCAAAAGAATCCCGATAGACCTATGATATGCTTGTTGGCTATCCGGTTAACCGCATCTATAAGATGCAGTCGCAACTGCGTACGTTGTCGTTCAGGGCGTGATGAGCGGCTTGTGGTCTGGCGGGGACCCAGGCCTTGAAAGAGACTATTTGTACGGTCATGTATTGACTCGAGAGTCGTGGACCCTAGAGGAAGTGTTGGTCGTATCACGTGAGATGATAACGATATGGGTGGAAATACCGAATTGTCAATGGCTGTGGCAGGGCCATGAGTAGTGTGTTTACTTTTGAAATTTGATAATTAAGAGGCTTTGAAGAACCTTCCGTATTTAAAATGGCTTAGTTAAAGTTAATTTAGTTATTGTGTGTACTGAGTAGTCATTACTAGAGATTACCTGTAAAGTTTTGGAATACATTTCATCTAACTTAACGTATACTCTATGGATTAAGTGTGAGTGTTTGGTGACCGATCCAGTTGCGCCGGAGCATGTAAGAGGTGCACGTGGTCTGCTTTTTATGCGCAGCATATCCTTTCCGAGGGGTAGCACGTACGCGGCTGAGATGGTTAGCTTCTGGGGATGGATCACTGGCCAATGCATTGGCAGACTATGACTAGCCGATGGACTGGCAGACTGTGACTAGCCGATGGACTGGCAGACTGTGACTAGCCGATGGACTGGCAGACTGTGACTAGCCGATGGACTGGCAGACTGTGAAAGGCCGATGGACTGGCAGACTGTGAAAGGCCGATGGACTGGCAGACTGTGAAAGGCCGATGGACTGGCAGACTGTGAAAGGCCGATGGACTGGCAGACTGTAAAAGGCCGATGGACTGGCAGACAATGAAAAGCCGATGGACAGGCTGACTATGAGAGTCTTTGTACTTACAATTTATGTCTGACGACACCAAGTGACGTTTGTTTATAATTATCTCATGTAAAGTGATCTCATGTGTTTTATGGGATGTTTCCTTCCTAGAATTTTACCTGTTTGGTTCTAAAAGGCTGGATTATTGTGACTTCCTTAATCCTTGAGACCTTGTCAACGCTGGCTATATTGTACAGCTATAGTTGTTAAGAATTAACGGCAGGATAGCCGAACGGCTTACTTTCAGAATGTTTCTATTGTCAGATCAGACACACGAGGACGTGTGAGGGTCATGATGGCCGTGTCGTGGCGAACGATATTCAGAAATAAGAAGTTGTGAAGTTGATTACATTAGTACAGAGTCTGTGGTAAACGCCGTGACGTCAGCTGTCATTTGCAAATGGCGCGAGCGATGTCACGTGGATGGAGTCGTATTGGGAAGTGGAAGCTAGACAGAGCTCAGTTGGATTTGAGACACCAACGAAGACACTAGTCCAGTGCGAAACTGTCTGTTTACCTATCTGAGTTGTGTTATGTGATTGCTTTTAACAAAGTGAGGTTATTACTGCAATGAAGATTATTATTCAACGTTATGTACCTGGTACCACGGAACCCCTAATGTCGGCCCGTACCGCTCAGCCATCGCTGACGCCGACATATGTATATATGTACGTATGTGGCCATAGACGAAGTTTTTCTTTGGCAACTGTAATATTTCTTAAGTTTCTAACACCCCTTAATGAAAACTTGTCATTTTCTAATATGCTGATTATTTCATAGGGTCCCTTAAATTTAGCTTGTAATTTATCATGTCGTCTATGGTCCTGATTTACATAAACAGTGTCGCTTATATTATCTATACTAATATTATAAAGAGGTAAAATTTGTAAGTTTGTAAGTTTGTATGTAGGGGGTAATCTTCGGAACTAATGATCCAATTTTTAAAATTATTGTACGGGTGGAAAGCTACACTATTCCCGGTGGACATAGGCTACTTTTTATCCCCGTATTCCTACGGGAACGGAAACTACGCTGGTGAAACTTATTCCATATTATCTCTGCGAGTTTGATCAAAACGTACTTTAAATTTGCAAGGCGTTTGTAAGCTGCATTTGTAAGGCGCTGTCTTGCCAGTTACCTATCAGAAGTTGCATCTATAATTCCGTTTTCGTTATTTTGCATTACTTCGTCTAATCGAGCCTGTATACATGGAACGTTAGAAGTTCTGCCCACAAGCAGCCGCATAGGTGAAAATCCGGTAGATTTCTGAGTCGTAGTATTAAGAGAGAGTTGGTCCTTCCACAGAACGCTCGGCCAGTCTGACACATCAGTACAAGAGGTGCTAGTCATATTCGTTATTGTGGATACATATCGTTCTACCTGACCATTTCCACGTGGGGTACCGGTGGCTATCATGTGGTGTCTGACCTGTCAGCTAGCAAATAGCCCTTGTATTTGTCTCGAACAAAAGTTTGTTCCACGATCAGTGATAATTAAGGATGGTGTACCAAAATCAGTTAGAGAATTACGCAAATTTGGACCAGTTCTTGGGCCCCCATTGTTTTAAGCGGCTTTAAAATACAGAATTTAGTAAATCCGTCGATCATAATAAGCAAATATTTATAACCGTGAGCAGATTGTGGAAAAGGTCCTGTACAGTCTAAATGAACTGTATGGAAAGGTATAGGTATCTTTTCTATGGGATGTAACATTCCTTGCTTTGGTCCATGATGAGATTTCTTTTCAATACAAATAAGGCAGTGAGCAATATACTTTTTTATAAATTTATATAAACCAGGGAACCAAAAGTATTCAAATTCTTTTTTGTATGTTTTATCTGAACCGACATGGCAATTCTCATCATGAAACAAATAATAATAATAATAATAATAACCCCGCAGGGCAGCTTGTGGCGAGCTGTTGGGCAGTAGCGACCCCACGGACCTGATCTCTCGGGAGATGTCTTGTTCCTCATCTCCGGCTTGCCTTGATTGGCCGGCCAGAGTGAACTCTGACGAGGAACGGAGCTTCCACCTCTTTCTTGCCTTAGTTGGCCGGCTAGAGTGGAGATTCGCAAGAGCAAACGTGCTCGGAGGAAGGAAGCATTCCAGTAAGGTGCTGGTAGGGATCTTGACCGTACTTCCGGGATTGTCCTGATAGCCGTGGAATGCCTCTCCACTCCTCAAGCACCTCAGGTTATGTTGCTCTCTTGTCGCTACGTCACTATGTGCTAGCGGCCGTTTCAGAGAGCCCATTACTGAGTGTGCAAGTCACCCCCTGTCATTTTATTCGTGTATTTATGAAGCATTGATGAGGCAGGGGCCATAGTCCTTCCATAGTACTAGGTAACCAGTTCACCTTATCCACTCCTAACCTATAGCCCAATACATTTGTTGCTTTAGTCTGCAATAGTCCCGCACTAGTCGTAGGTTTTCCTTGGGTGCATTTGCATAATGCTTACAGGGAAGATCTGCGATTGGTGCCTCACTGCATTAAAAACGACAAAGGGCCTCTGCGAGTTGGCTTTGGCCCCTCGTACCTACGCCTTCCAAAGGTCCGGAACCTAAGGGTTCCGAGAAATATAACCACATAAAAATAATAATAATAATATTTATTCAAAATTAGAATTGGCACAAATGAGTACAATTTAAATCTTCAAAATAATGTAGGTATAACAAAATTCGATGCCTGTACTAGGTACTAGGTTAGACCTGTATTACAGGTGGCAAGTTTCTACTAATTACTATATGGACAATAGATTTGATAACAACATTATAGGAAAAATGGAATAAGTTTGTAAATGTAGAATACTAAGCCTACTTCCTTTTGGAATATATAATTTAGGTACGGCTATTAGATCCGTTTTATAATAAAGTAAATTATTTTGAACCATGTATCGATTAAAATCTAAATCTCCAGCTCTAACTTTTTCTAAAAGAATTTGAGTTTCCGGATCCCTATCCTGAGCAGTTTCTAACCAAGATCGCGGTGGCGGTGCATTGATTAGATTGACCGATATATTATTATTGTCTGTTTTGAGAGGAACTGATACACTAGACGAGGTACGGGATGTATCATTTTCAAATCATTGTTCAAATCGATATGCTGAGACACAGCCCTAAGTTAAGTAAAGGTTTGTTGAAATCAAGACTGAGGAATTTATTGCTCGGTAACGAGGATACAGCCGTCACAGAGAAATAAATTCACAGTCTACCTAATTTATTTTACAGTTATTTGTTAGTACCTACTGTTATTTGTTAGTTTTAAGGTTATCTGTCTGTATTTAAAAACAAGCGCTTCTCGCCAACAAACTGATCAGTTTGGCGAGTAAATTGTTAATTAACAACAATATGTTTATGTACTTGAACAACAATAAAAAAAAAAAAAAAAAAAAAAAAAAATTTAAACCGTGATCTACTTCTGGATTTCGGCTAAGATAGTCGACATGATTAACGAACTGCCTCTTTCTCTAAACAACCTCAAAAGAAAAATCTTGCATATAGGTCCACCATCGTGCCACCCGAGGTGAAAGATCCTTCTTATTAACTGTGGATTTTATGGCATTACAATCAGTAATAACTTTAAAATGTATTCCCAATAGGTAGACGCGAAAATGTTTTAATGCATTGAATATAGAAAGTAAAGAAAATATAGAAAGAAATCTCCAATTCGTAAGAATGGTATCGGGAATTCGGGACTCGCAAGGACATATTTCAGCAAAAGAACTATCTTTTGCTGAAATATGCCACTACGGATTAAAAATAGATAACAAAGATTCTTTAGTTAAACTGAAGTGTTTAACTAAAGAATCTTTGTTAAAAAAAACATAACAGCGAGCTTCCTCTTGTTCCGGTCCCCATTCCCGTTTTGGTCGTTTTTTACGAGTTAGGGCGAGGCCACAACACTGCGATGCGGCGTCGTATCGCGAAAACGACGCCCACAGCAATACAACGAGATGCGTAGATTTTTACGATGCGACGCCGCAACGCAGTGTTGTGGCCTCGCCCTTATGTAATACAAGAAGTCCTAGTAGAAAATTCAGGTATAAATCGTCTAAAATAACTTGCGAGTCCCATAAATTGCCTAACTTGTCTGATATTCGCCGGGATTGGAGAATTAATTAAAGCAGATACTTTTTTTTGGCTAGGTTTTACACCTTCATGTGAAATAGTACGACCCAAGTATTCAATGCTAGTTTCAAAGAACTTACATTTACTTAAATTAATGGAAAACCCTGCATCATTTAAAGCTTTGAGCGTCTGGTCTAAATACTCGAGGCCTTCTGAGATAGTGCCAAATAGTATCAAAAGATCATCTATGTACACAAGAATAAACTTGAGAAGTTGTACCGCCTTAGTTATAGCCCTTTGAAAAACCGAAGGTCCATTGCATATGCCAAATTGCATTTTCAAGAATTCAAAATGGCCATCGAGTGTAACGAAAGCGGTATAGTTTACGGATTCAGGTGCTACAGAAGTTTGGTAAAAACCATTTTTCATGTCAATTGAAATGTAATATTTTGCTTGCCCTAATCAGTCTATCTGGTCATCGATGAGAGGGAGAGGATATCGTTCCTTTTCAATGTTTTTATTTAGTGCTCTGTAATCTACACATAGTCTATCCTTGCCATCCTTCTTTTTTTACCAGGAGGACTGGACTGGCGAACTCAGACTCACTTTCTTGAACGATTTTCTTTTGTATCAAATCGTCAATTATTTGTTTTACCCTATCTCTCTCAATCGGCGCCAAACGATATGGGCGATAATTAATGATTTTATTTGTTTTCAACCGTATAGTAAGTGTCCGTTGGAATAATGCTAGGATACTTTTGTAAAATGTTGATAACATTGTTTTGCAAACATCTATCTAAGTGACTGAGAGACTCCATGAAGTTTTTAAAGTAAATAAATGGTTCAGCTTGAGACTGGAGTGACGCAATTGTTAATTGAAGGTCTTCATTTTTTATTTTTAATATTTAATTCCATTAATATTATTTTTTGTGAATTTACTTGCTAGTCATTTGGTTACTGAGATGTTAACACTTTTATCTTGTTCCCGATTTGAAAACGGTGGAAGCATCTATCAGATGAATGGCCCATTTTATTGCAAACTGTACAGGGTATACGATGAAAACATTTTTCAAATGTGTGTCCCTCCTTCTTACAAAAAGAACAAATATCTCTAATACTTAGTTTTAATAGTCTGCAAGTTTTTATATTGACTACTCGATTCCTTATCCGTAGAGTGAACTGCATTTTTCGAACAACGAGCCATTAAATGTCCACTTTTACCACACGTGTAACACATTTTTTCTTCTCTGGGTTTAGACTCGTTATTCGGCTTAAATCGTTTAGCATGATTAACAGTGGCCTGATTAGAGTTTATTGCTACCTCCAAGGATCTTTTCTTAGCGACTTTTTCATACGTGGAAAATAAGGCAATCAATTCAGGAATCGTACTGACAGAACTATTTAAACTAGCCATTCTAACGTTGACTTCAGCATACAAGCTCAATTAATTGTGTTGGTGTAAATGCTATTTTTGTACTACATAATAATCTAACCTTTTCCCTAGCAAACTCGTAATAAGTGTCAGCAGAGTCAGAAGTTTACAATACGGCTTTGTTAACTTTTCAGAAAGGTTCTTTTTTTCTGGGTATAAATCTACCAGATCTTTGCGGAGAGTTTCCCAAGAACGTTCGGACTCTGGTTCCCAGGTTTAGAACCATGCTAGTGTAGAACCCCGAAGGGCCTTACCTGCTTTAGCGGCTTGTTTAATACTGCTCCACTTGAATTCCGCACCAAGCTTCTCAATACTTCTGCACCACGACGTCTCCGCTCCGTTGTCATTTTTATCTGGGTCGAAAAGCGGTAGTGCGATGTCATCATGGCGCTGGTTTGCTGTTACTGCATCGCGGATGGCTCTCACCATACTTTCCAATAACTGAGACGGCTCCATAACCTAAAATAAAAATAACTGTTCGGTACAAATCGAAGATCGCCTGTCTTGCACATTAAAGCAGTACGGAATAAACCATCAAACCGTAAAGACGTGTGTTATTTTTTCTATGAAGTCCTACAATCAATACTGAACCTTAATCACTTCAACATATGGTCCAATCGAGCCGCATTATTAGAAAATAGATAAATCGGAGAACAAAAGGCCGCATACCTGAGCCATTTTTTGTGTGCACCTTTTTCGCAAGTCATTAGTGATTGTGAATGCTACTGTGAATAACTTAACAAACGATTAACTTTATAAACGTGAACTGTGAGTGTTTTAAAACTATAATATCAAAAGTACATCTTAATAACTATACATAACAGTGACTGCTACGTGGATAATTAGTGCATAAACAAGTAAAACGATTGACTTTAAATTGTGAGTGCCGCAAAACTATCATATCAAGAAGAACATTTTAATAGCTATACAGAACAATGAGTGTTACGTTAACAAGTGAACAGCAAAAGTTAATTAACTCGAAAGAAGATATTGGCTTACTACTACAAAAGACTCAAAGTAATTTGAAGAAATGTCCGAAGCAAAGATTATCAAGAGGTTATGTTGAAACTAAGTTACAAACCATCGAAGGATATTGGCGAACGTTTAATTCGACACATCAAGACTTAGTGAAATGTACACCTAAGACCAAACGAAATGAAGTTCCCTATTTTGAAAACGAAGATTACTTTGTTGTGGAAGATTTATACTCGTGTTTAATAGGCGATTTAAGGGATATGTTGTCGATGCTTTCGAAGTCTACGGACACTCAGAAACTATCATGTGATGCTTCGACGCCACCACGAGTTAACTTGCCACGCATCGAGTTACCTACTTTTAACGGAAGCTATGATGACTGGCCGATGTTTCGAGATATGTTCACGTCGCTGGTACATAACAACACGTCTTTATGTAACGTCGAAAGGTTACATTACTTGAAGTTGAGCCTTGGTGGTGAACCTAAAGAGATAATGAAACATGTGAATATCACGGATGATAATTATTAACAGGCATGGAATACACTTGCCCAACGGTATGGAAACAAACGTTTAATTGTTTATTCTCTGCTCCACAAGTTATTTACACAAAAGAAAATAACCTCACCATCAGCTGTCCAAATCAAGAATTTATTAGATACAACTTCTCAGTGCCTTAATAACTTAAAAAATCAAGGAATACCCGTCGAGACCTGGGATCAGACCATAATTTACACACTTGTACAAAAGTTAGATGTGGATACACACAGCCTGGGAAGAAGATTCTTACAAGGGAAACTCTGACAAACTATCAACTTGGGAAGAACTAAAGACGTTCCTGGAAACAAAATATCGGACACTCGAGATGGTCAACCCAACAGCAAGAAAGGAGCAGACAAATGTTAAGGCGAAGTCATTCCATTCCACATCACCGGAAGATAAGACAGATACATCACCAACCAAGTCATGCAGTATGTGTAACGCGGAGCACCCCTTGTGTCACTGCAAAGAATTTAGTAAGTTACAACCGAATGAACGCAATGAGTTTATTAAGAAAAACAAGTTATGCTTCAATTGCCTGACGTCAGGACATTCTGTCAGAAGATGCCGTAATAAAATGTCCTGCCGAAGATGCAACCGCCGCCATCATACATTGTTACATCAACCCAGCAGCGGTCAGTCAGACAATGTGAAGACGAATCAAGGTCAAATAGGAGACGAACAAAAGAAAGGGGAACACAGTGACAATACTGAGGTGGCATTATCTACACACTTTGTATCAAAGAGGTCAACAGCGTTGCTTGCAACAGCATTAGTGCCAGTTAGAGATGAAGAGGGACACAGTACAGTACTGCGAGCACTAATAGACCAGGGCTCACAAGCAAACTTTATTAGTGAGCGAGCAGCGCAAATGTTAAAAGTCAAGAGATCGCGAATAAAGGGAACTATCACTGGAGTCGGAGCAACGCAGACTACAGTCAGTCACGTGATACAAGTAGAGCTTCATTCGAGATATGATAAGAACACAAAGCTTGCTATCAATGCCTATGTAATGCCAACGCGATTAACATCACACTTGCCATCTGAAACAATTAGTGGTTCAATGCACACCTGGCCACACTTAAAAGGACTCACCCTGGCAGACCCGAGTTTCTATTCACCAGGGCGAGTAGACATGCTGTTAGGCGTAGAAGTTTGTGCTCAGATTTTAAAGGCTGAGATAATCAAAGGTCCACCTGGCTCCCCATGTGCACAAAATACAAGCTTGGGTTGGATCTTATTTGGAAAGATACAAGCACAAACTTCAGAACAACCAATACTGGTAATGCATCATAAGCTTGATCTAGATGAAATGTTGAAAGCTATGTGGGAGGTTGATACAGATGCACAAGGAAAACTTACCAAAGAAGAAGAAGACTGCGAGAGAATTTATAAAGATACTTACATGCGAAATACTGAAGGGCGTTACATAGTGAAACTGCCATTCAAAACAGAAAACCCACAATCACCGCATGGCAATACGAAAGAAGGGGCTATAAGTAGATTATTTCACTTGGAAAGACGTTTTATGAAGAATGATGATCTGAAAAGAATTATACTAAAGCAATTAATTAATACAAAGAAATGAAACATATGGAGGAGGTTCCAAGTTCTGAAAGTAATAAGCCAGCTGTATATATACCCCACCATGCAGTGGTCAGAGAAGAAAGTGAGACAACAAAGGTCAGGCCAGTATTTGACGCCTCTCACAAGGGCTCAAATAACATAGCACTCAATGATGAACTGCAAGTAGGACCGCAACTACAGGAAATTATGAGTTCACTCACATTTTAGACGTCTATGGGTATTAACTTTACCTACAAACATATGTGTGTCTTAAAATTTCAAACACCCATGTGTGTAATATTAATAAGCAACATTATGGTATATTTGGTCTGATGCAGCCAGGATATCTAGCAGACTAATACACTCTTGGGAAAATAACAGCAGATATGTCGTGTTTGGATTCATTTTAACCTGCATTTGATTCTGCATACAATGCAATGATGGTAACTGGGTGAGCTGATGCTGCAGCCAGGCTATCCAGCACACCAGTAGGTAGACTCTTGACAAAATAATAGCAGATATGTCGTGTTTGGATTCATTTCAACTAGCATTTGATTCTAAACACAATGCACTGACGGCAACAGGATGAGCTGATGCTGCAGCCAGGCTATCCAGCACACCAGTAGGTAGTCTCTTGACAAAATAATAGCAGATATGTCGTGTTTGGATTCGTTTTAACCAGCATTTGACTCTACATACAATGCACTCTATAAAAGAAAATTAATGCGTTTAAAAATTATAAAATAAAAATTAAATTGAAAATTTAAAAAACCCCCACCGCAAAAAAGTAACATTTAAAAAGTTAAAAATAACACTTTAGCCATGAAATTTTACGTAACGTCGGGGTACCGTTAAAATAAGTACCTACATACCTACAAGTACTAGGAACATTCCTTACTTAAGCGGTACCCCGACGTGAAGTAAAATTTCATGGCTAAAGTGTTATTTTTAACTTTTTAAATGTTACTTTTTTGCGGTGGGGGTTTTCGACTGGCCTGTTGGTCTAGTAGTTAGCGACCCTGACTGCTATGCCGGAGGTCGTGGGTTCGATTCCCACCAAGGACAAATGTTTGTGTGATGAGCACGATCATTTGTTCTGTGTCTGGGTGTAATTTATCTATAATATGTATGTATTTAGAAATATATAAGTATGTTTATCAGCTATTTAGTACCCATAACACAAGCTCTCAAGCTTAACTTGGGACTAAATGGCGTTGTGTGAAAAAGTTGTGGAATATTTATTTATATTTATTTTTAACCCCCGACGCAAAAAGAGGGGCGTTATAAGTTTCACCGCTATGTGTGTGTGTCTGTCTGTCTGTCTGTCTGTCTGTCTGTCTGTCTGTCTGTCTGTCTGTGGCACCGTAGCGCCCAAACGGGTGAACCGATTTAGATGCGGTTTTTTTTATTTGAAAGCAGGGTTTCTTGCAATGGTTCTTAGACATAGTTCATCAAAATCGGTTCAGCCGTTTCAAGATTATCAGCTCTTTTGTGTTAGCTTCTGTTGCTATTTTAGACGTCTATGGGTATTAACTTTACTTACAAACATATGTGTGTCTTAAAATTTCAAACACCCATGTGTGTAATATTAATAAGCAACATTGTGGTGTATTTGGTCTGATGCAGCCAGGATATCTAGCAGACTAATACACTCTTGGAAAAATAACAGCAGATATGTCGTGTTTGGATTCATTTTAACCTCCATTTGATTCTGCACACAATGCACTGATGGCAATTGGATGAGCTGATGCTGCCGCCAGGCTATCCAGCACACCAGTAGGTAGACTCTTGACAAAATAATAGCAGATATGTCGTGTTTGGATTCATTTTAACCAGCATTTGATTCTGCACACAATGCCTTGATGGCAACAGCATGAGCTGATGCTGCAGCCAGGCTATCCAACACACCAGTAGGTAGACTCTTGACAAAATAGCAGATATGTCGTGTTTGGATTCATTTCAACCAGAATTTAATTCTAAACACAATGCACTGATGGCAAAAGGATGAGCTGATGCTGCAGCCAGGCTATCCAGCACACCAGTAGGTAGACCCTTGACAAAATAATAGCAGATATGTCGTGTTTGGATTCGTTTTAACCAGCATTTGACTCTACATACAATACACTGAAAAATTCTCATAACTGTAAACTCTATAAAACAAAATTAATGCGTTTAAAAAATATAAAATAAAAATTAAATTAAAAATTTAAAAAACCCCCATCGCAAAAAAGTAAAACATTTAAAAAGTTAAAAATAACACTTTAGCCATGAAATTTTACGTAACGTCGGGGTACCGTTAAAATAAGTACCTACATACCTACAAGTACTAGGAGCATTCCTTACTTAAGCGGTACACCGACGTGAAGTAAAATTTCATGGCTAAAGTGTTATTTTTAACTTTTTAAATGTTTTACTTTTTTGCGATGGGGGTTTTTTAAATTTTTAATTTAATTTTTATTTTTTTATTTGTAAGTAGAGTTAATACCCATAAGACGTCTAAAATAGCAACTGTAGCTAACACAAAAGAGCTGATAACCTTGAAACGGCTGAACCGATATTGATGAATTATGTCTAAGAACCATCGCAAGAAACCCTGCTTTCAAATAAAAAAAACCGCATCTAAATCGGTTCACCCGTTTGGGCGCTACGGTGCCACAGACAGACAGACAGACAGACAGACAGACAGACAGACAGACAGACAGACAGACAGACAGACAGACAGACAGACAGACACACACACACACATAGCGGTGAAACTTATAACACCCCTCTTTTTGCGTCGGGGGTTAAAAACAGAGACCAAATCGAAATAAAGAGACGGTAGCACATCAAGTTACCCCAATGTGTCAAATTTTCCCAATTGAATAATAATATGAACCTTATTCCGTTTTACATAAAGTTGAAAAATGATCAAAGAAATTTGACACATTGGGGTAACTTGATGTGCTGGCGTCTGTACCGTCAAAAATACTTTTGACAGAAATTGGCCAGGTACGGCGTCACGCTTTACGACAGCACCGGAAGACTGTAATTTAGATATATCTCGACCTTTAAGTCGCTTATTTCAGAATTACTAAAAATTTGATTTTTGGGTATAACTTTTTGATGTACTGGGTTTGTGAAAGCAATTTTTAAACCCTTCACATAACTTAAGACGACCGGATCGTCGGTTATAACACGCCATTTGTCTAGAAAGTAGCTTAGTCTACCCGCATGGGGTATTGTTACCTCGTTAATGGTTTGTGAGTCTCGAAGTTGGTCTTTGATGGCTGTGTCTGGCGATGTGCAGCTGGTGTTGGCCGTTTGTTCGTTTGAGTATGGTAGCGAGCTCTCTGCCCACCCTGTCTGTGAGCCTATTGACCTTGAGATCTGGGTGGGCCCTTCCAGTTTCCCTGCTGCGTGCATCTCCGGGATGTATGTGCCGTATCAGTGTGGCTGATCTGAAGTCCAGACCTTTCGGCAGTCTTAGACGTTTATTTTCTCACCTTGATTGTATTTACGTCGGTAACGAGCTGTGTGAACTTCTTATCGAGGGATGTAATCACTAGTTTCCTCCTAGTTTTCGTATTTTCATAATGCCAAAGACATTCAATAAACTAAATCTCTTTGCATAATGCAGATCCAGCAGTATTTTATTGACGTCTGATATTTTCTTTAATAAATCTATTTTATTTGTATCCCCATCAATAATGGAGCATGCCAGATTAGATAAACCTGCAATTCCATAACCAAGGTGGTTTTGGGCCTTTTCCAGTAGCTTGTCTCTATGCTAGTAAAAAAGACCTATTGATATTAGAAATATTAAAATTCTTTTTTTGTGTCATAACGAGAATAAACTGTTACTCCATAAAATTATAACCAATAAACAAATAATCACTTTCTAAACGTTTGCATTCTATTTTCCTTATTTTAATAATATTAAATTAAAAACAAAAAAGCAGAGGAAGGATTTTTGGAAAAGTGATTAAAGTCGAGATTGGAACCCAGACCCACGCGTTGTGGGATTCATTACTATACGCTACCAGCTATCGGCACTTGATAAACAAAGTGATTTTATATATTTATTCATTCATTTAGTACATGGAGGACTTAAGTACAGCTAATGAAAACAAACAAAACAACAAAAAAAAAGGAATTATAGTCACCAGAAAGCCAATTACAGCTTGGCAAAAAAGAGTGTGGAATAAATGAGGTCGCTAGTATCGTGCATGTGGCCACCCTGAAACATAACAGGTTTGATACTAGTTATGTTTAACCGACTTCAAAAAAAGGAGGAGGTTCTCAATTCGGTTGTATTTTTTTTTTAGGGTTTGTTACCTCAGTACTCCGTCATTTATGGACCGATTTTCAAAATTCTTTTTTTGTTTGATAGGGTATACTAACAGTTGGTCCCATTTGTATCAAAACTCATACTTGATGAGGGATCTTCGAGGAATTGAGGGAACTCCTCAAAAAATATAGGCACACATGCACCGATTTCAGCATTTTTAGTAACAAATCAAGCATTTTCATTTAGAAAGTATCATTTGGTGAAGAAAAACTGATGAAGAAGACAGGCAACGGAACTCTTCAACGCATAACAGCAAATTATTCGTGATTGCTATAGTCAGATGTTTATGCTGAGCTTTTGTATTTCCACAACATAACATTACGCCATTCTATTTTAAAAGGGGCCGGCAGAGATGTACAGATTAATGTTTAGAGATAGAACTTCTTTAGCAATTGTTATCCAATTTCAATGATTCTTTCAAGTTTTGAAAGACTTTCTTTACATACAAAGAAACTAAAAATAACAAAATAACCAAACCAATAATGAACAAAACAAAACCACCAAAGCCACAGACTTCCGAAACTGGAGTTGTTTTTCACCTGTTAGTTTTTTTTTAAGAAGTCGGTTGTTTTTTTTTGTAAAAAAAGTTTTTTTAGTACCTATATAATCCTGGAGCTAAGTGGGTGGTTCTGTCTGTCGGATGCTACGCAAACACCACGGAAGGCTTCTATGTCCAGTACATGTAGAAATGTATACGAAGCCAAAGAAGTATGTAATATTCGTAGCATATGGCGCTCTGTAGTTTCTGCCTACCAGCGTGGGAAAGAGGCGTGAGTTAATGTACCTATGTATGTTATAGTGGGCACTGAAGCCTTGCACGAAAGTGGTGCATTAGGTATCCACAGACAGATATAATCATGCCCTCGAGAGCAGTCTAACCGTAAGATTGTTAGGAATTAACAACGATAGTTTGTTTACAGGGATAATAAAATAACACGTTTTTTAAGTTTTATTTTAATACCAAAAATTTAATCACACAAATTGAACACACTACCATCAAATATTCGATCCCGGAAAAGCTCAAATATTGGCTAGAGCTTCCTGCAACTTCTGAAACACTAGTATTTTCTAATTCTGTTAAACCACTGCTACTGCCATCTGTGAGATTTATTACTCTCGTGATATTATTTTTCTATTTTCATTACAATATCCTTGCATGAATATTTCCAATCATAGTAGGTAATGTTTATAAATGCTTGTTCAGCAGCCACCTATAAAAACAAAAAATAAATCATAAACAATGGTTCTAACATAGCAACTTTAAATATGCACATATAAACTAGGCTACATACCTTTATATCAATGGATCCAATATTGTAGCAACTTAATGTTTTGCAATTCCCCATTTAATTAAATTTACGTCACAATGATGACGTAATTTTCTTCGGGTGACCTTTGAAATGTTTTCCCGGTGTTGAAAAAATATCTTATTCTTTACCTTTCTTAAACATTTTTCTTACTGTGTTGACAGATTTACCTAAAACAAATAAAGATACGGTACTTTATTATTAATTCCCTATTCTTTATCTTCAAGTATCAAATATGGGTATACGAGGCTCTTAAAACTACAAAACATAACCTTAAATTTCAAGAATGTAAACAAGAAAAATAGTTACTTAAATCTGTATATCAACAAAACTACGCATTGAATACATTTAGAAAAACTTATTTAATGTACAATGATCTATTTAGGGTAGATAAATACCTGTCCTAGCGGCAGTTCTTCCATTAACATTCCCGATATCGGACAAAACTTGTCCCGCTTCAGATTTGGCCAAACAACACAAAAAGACGTGGTAAATCACTGCTCTGATACAACTACGAACGGTTTTATTAATTTTTAATCGTTAATTATGCAACGAAACTTAATAATTTCGTTATATCTATGAAAAACGACGAAGATTTACGCACTTTTGACACATGATGTACTAGCAGTTGACAAATAAAACAATGTTGCCACAATCATCCAGTTTTAGTTTCAACTGTCACCGCCTTAGACTCTTTTTTGCCAAGCTGTACCAATTAGTATTGGTGACATTGGTGTGAACTGTTAAAGGTCATGCAATAGGGAATATGCATGTAATTTAAATATGGTTCGAATATTTTTTTTCCGAATCTTTAATGGCAGAAAATATGAACTAAATCATTATTTTACTTTTTAATAGCGTCATAATTATTTAAAATTATGTATATTGCCGTGTGTGTTGTGAACTAATTTAATGTTCAAGTCTAATTTTAGCTTCATAGTGAGCATATAAAAAAAAATTAAGAAAAATTACTTAAAGTGGTTTTGTAAAAGCACAATCTGATAATGTTTATTGCATTCGGGTACAAGCAATACCTGTAATCTGCTTTATGAGCTTTTTTCATGGTGAAATGGTTAGAAGAACGAAAACACCCATAGTAATAGTAAGTAATAGGATCCTAGTAAATGACGTAATCGTAATGGCGCAAAAATGGCAGCGTTTAAACAGCTCAAAATTATTCTTTACTAGCTTTTGCCCGCGGCTTCGCCCGCGTGGATGTCGAACTTCCGTCCCCTATGTTTTCCCTTTAAGGGTTGAATTTCCAAAAATCGTTTTTTAGTGGATACTTACTCTTCACTAAGAACACTCCTTCGAGTTTCATGTCTCTAACACCAGCGGTTTGGGCTGTGCGTTGATATATTATAAACGTAATAATTTTAGCATAATACTTCCGGATACTTTCAAAGTTGATGCTTCCGGTATGTATGCATAAAGATTTCTTGAACTACTGACCCGGGAAAGAGCGCCGTACAACTGAAACTAAGATCAACCTGCCCAGGCGTATTGATTACAACCGTACCAAGTTTGGTTAAAATACCTATAATAGTTTTTGAACTATGCGTGCACATACAGACAGACAGACAAAACATTTACTGATTGCATTTTTGGCATCAGTATTGATCACCAATCATCCTCCAATATTAATTTTGAATATATTATGTTTAATGAACATAATTATTATCTTCGTAGTGTGTGATAGTCCATTGAATTGCATGGCGAGCGATTTTGTATCTTAAGATAAAATATAATAATATCTTAGCCGTATGCAGCGCCCCTTGGTGAACTCCACTGCGGGTGACGTAACCTACGACAAACTTATTATTTGCGGTTGGTACAGTAGTCGGGTCTAGGGATCGAACCGCAAAATTAAGTTTGTTTTTTATTGTACATACTTTTCCGGGATAAAAAGTACCCAGTGTGGTGCCCAAGAAACTAAAGAATAAGTATACCAAGTTTTATCGTAATCGAACCGGTAGTTTTTGCGTGATACCTGAACATACAGACAGACAGACAAAAATTTTTTTGATCATATTTTTGGGTTCGGTGTCGGTCTAGTAATTGCCCCCTGCTATTTATTTTTTTTATATTTTCAATGTACAGAAATTTTACTTCTACAGATTTATTATAAGTATTTAGATTTTAAATATTTTTTTAAGCTTCATTACAGGAATTTTTAAATATGTTTATATTTTTTTACTATGTTAAAACGTTGTAAACAGTGAATTAAAAATATAAAAAAATACATGCATATATATACCCTATTACGCGTGTGTAAAGAAGCAACGATATGTTTCATTCGACGCAAGCGCGTTCGAGGCGGGCGCTGTGTATTGATATATCATTATTTTATATACACAGACGTAGCACGGTGCGTACCGCGCGGTTATGGCATTAATAGCATTATGGCATCCTTAGCGTGCTAACCAACCTAACCCGACTTTGGCATCTCCTAAAAGTAATAGTAATCCCCATAGTAACCGCCGCGGGCCCCGCGCCCCTCCTAGACGTCGCGAGGGGAGTCCAACACCTCACTCCCCTCGCTGACTTGGCGAGGCCCGCGGGGCCGGCACCAGTCGGGGGTCGCGGAAGTATCTTCCGTTCCCGTGACCCCCGGCGCAGGTGTGAGAAGGAACACGGGGAGGTTTTTAGTCAGTAACAGACCCATCCGCCTCCCCGGGCGGGGGACATCCATGAGCAGTTTCCACCCCTCAACAAAAAAGGCCCGTGCAATAAAGAATTCCCGGATAGTCGGAGATAAAAAAATGTAATAGCAAAAATAATAATAATAGTTTTATTTCGGACAAAAGAATCCATATGGTGTTAGTATTACAAAATAAAAACTTATTACCTAGTGTTAGTAAATATCAACCTCCGAACAAACTGCTGCATTATCGGAGAGCCGACGCTCTCAGCTACAGTTTTCAGGATGCTGTTCCGACTATCCCTCACTCTCCTCAGTAGCGACGCCGCTTTTTTTCGCATAGAAGCCATCGGTGTGGGCTTGTGCAAACATTTCCGACGCGCTACAGTATCGAGGTAGCCTCAACAGCATCCTGAAAGCATTGTTATATTGAACACGCAGGACGTCCAGCGATCTCTTAGTATAATTGACCCATAGATTGCCCGTGTACAGATTTTGGCAATATGCCTTGAAAAGTGTTACTTTTACCTGGTCTGTACACCGTGCAAATCTACGGGACAACATATTGCTCCGGACCGCTAGAGCCCAGCCCTGCGCTCCCTCTCAATGTCTACATCGTTCTTGAGGTCAGCGGCAAGACCATGCCCAAGGTATTTAAAAGTGGACACCCTCTTGATTTCTGAACCGTTTACAAGCAGCTCGGGTCCTTCTCCACGACGTTTGCCGCTAACCTCAAAGACCATGTATTCACATTTGTTTACATTATATATTACACCATGCACTACAGCGTAGGCTTCACACGTTTTAATCATTTCTCTGATTGCTTCCGCCGACGGACCCAGCAGCACCATGTCATCTGCATAACTGATGTTGTTAATACTAACCCCATCAACACTGCATCCGACACGCATGCTGCTGAGTGCACCTATCAGGTCATCTACGTAGAGGTTGAAAAGCCTGGGAGACGTCAGACCACCCTGTCTCACCCCGCATTCCAACCAATACGGCTCAGAGACCGTATCGTCCCATTTCACCTGATTGACTTGATTTCCGTACCAAAACTGGAAGAGCCCACATATTTCCGCAGGTATACCTCTGTCTCCCATCTCAGACCTGGACAGTACCTACTAATAATTTCTGTATGACAAGTATATTATATCCTATCAAAAACATAGGTATGTTAAATAGAGCTAAGTACAACATTATAACATGCTTTGTTTGTTGACTTCAACGAAAAAAGAAGCGAGATCTAAATGGGTGCCAAACAGGGTTGTGACCCAGGGCTCCTTGGGGTTGTGAACTCAGGCTCTTCGGGACTGTGATTTCAGGCTCCTGGGTGTTGTGACTTCAGGCTCATCGGGTGTTGTGACCTCAGGCTCCTCCTGGGTAGTGACGTCAGGCACCTGGAGGTTTGTGACGTCAGGCTCATGAGGTGTTGTGACCTCAGGCTCCCCCAGGGTTGTGTCGTCAGGCTCATCGGGGGTTGTGCCGTCAGGCGCATCGAAGTTTGTGACGTCAGGCTCATGAGGCTTTGTAACATCAGGTTCAACAGGGGTTGTGACCTCAAGAACCCCGATGGTTGTGGCTTCTAGCTCCCCAAGTCGTCTGGGCGCCCAGATACGTGTGATCTTTAACTTTTGTGTTGCAATATACTGGCATTTTTTTTTCTGATGTTCACATAAGTAACCCATCATATAGGCTCGGCTTACATTAAATTTAAATTGCTTTTTTAATCTATTTGTTTTTTTAGGTGCGACAACAACACCGCGTACTTTGATAAATCCTCGGACACGTTTTCTTCGGGTGGTAGTAGGGGTAGTGGTAGTGGTGGTGGTAGTAGTGGTTGTTGTGGTTGTAGTAGTAGTGGTTGTAGTAGTGGTGGTGGTGGTGGTTGTGGTTGTAGTAGTAGTGGTGGTGGTGGTAGTGGTAGTAGTAGTGGTAGTGGTGGTAGTGGTGGTAGTGGTGGTAGTGGTGGTTGTTGTGGTTGTAGTGGTGGTGGTTGTTGTAGGGGGCTTTAGAAATCCGATTTTCTTGGGGTACCCAATACCGTCTGGTCCCTTATGTATAGGATTTTCAAAGTCGTCACAATCAAAAACATGCCCTAACCAATCTAAACATATGTAAAAACAGTCATCTGGATTAGCATTCGGTCCAAAACATTTTTCATAGACCTCTTCATCTCGATCGTCAACATAACTCCCGAAGATCCGAATGGTATCGTTCAATATTCCGTCCTTGTTTCTTCTAATTTCGACTCTCTCAACCAGCGTTAAACTAGGTCCTTGTCCCTGAAATGTGCAAACTTTGGATTATTATTATGTAGTGTTGCCACGAAGTTACTTTACAATCAACGAGCCACCTAATGCGCGTAGCGCAAAAGATAGTATGATAATACTTAAATATAACACATCATACTTTTTCTATAGCAAACCTAAGTACCTAACCTAACTAGGGAGAGAGGGCGCTACTGTGCGTTAACAAACATCTGTTCCGTGTATTCTAAAGTCTTAAAAAGAGTTTGAGTGACAAAACAGTGCAAAATATTAACCAAAGTTATAAAAAATCGGTGTCTACAGTGATTAAAGTCAAAATACACAAATTTCAGGCGTATTCTATGAAGATTTCTTAATAAAACTAAGTGCATACAGTTTTAACGAACAAAGTTCAAAGCGGTTTTTTTTGTTATCATAATTGGCCGCTTACCAAGCTGATCCCAAGCATCTCTGTGGCCATCGGATACAATGTGTGGATTGAAATCTAATCGAGGTACGATAGCGATTGTATAATTTACTTATTTGAAACATCCCGAAATACATCAAAACCTGCTTGTCACCTGGTCATGTAACAGCGCCATCTATCATCAAGTACGTGAAACAGCTGCAATCATTGATTGACACCAGTACCGATTTAGACCGGTTTTTACCGATTTTTACCGATTTTTTTGTAAAGCCACATGGCAAATAATAAATAAGTGTAAAAATAATAAGCCCATTGAAGGAATACCAAGAATTAGAATAAATGATGTAGATTTAACTGACCCAAAAAGTATCTCCCAAACTTTTAATGACTATTTTATTGACGAAATTGAATTAGTATCTGACATTAATATTAATAATATGAAGCAAAACTTTAAGTTTGACATGCATCTGAATTCATTATTTTTAATACCAACAGTTACCCCTGATATTGTAAAACTAATAAATTCATTAAATAATACTAATAGCTCTGGTTACGATGACATTACAACAAATGTTATAAAGTCTGTGTCAAACACTATAGCACCAATACTCAGCTATATAATAAATATGTGTTTAGAATCGGGTGTATTTCCGGATAGATTAAAATTAGCCGTTATAAAACCTTTATATAAAAAAGGTAGCAAACACGATCCAGCCAACTACCGGCCAATTGCTTTACTACCAATATTTTCTAAAATTGTAGAGAAAGTAATATACAATTCATTATACACATTTTTTGAACATAACAATCTTTTTGCTGATGAACAATATGGTTTTAGGAGAAAAAAGAATATAAATATGGCAATTTTTAATTTCTTTGAAAAAATTATAACTGGCATTGATAACAGAAGTCCAGTAGCTGCTCTATTCATGGACATGAGCAAAGCTTTCGATTTTGTGGATAGAATAGTACTATTGAAGAAAATGGAAAGATATGGAGTTAGGGGTAATGCTTTAAACCTTTTGAAATCGTACTTGTGCGATAGAAAACAAGTTACAAAAGTGGACAAGGTCTGTATTAAGTCAAAAACCGAGCGTACGTATGTATCGAGTCAGAGAGCTAATAACTACGGTGTACCCCAAGGAAGCATATTAGGATCTTTATTATTTATTATCTACATTAATGACATGCCCAGAGAAACACATCACCCGATGGTTTTGTTTGCTGATGATAGCACGGTCGTTTTTGGTGGAAAAAATAATGAGATAATGCTTGAGAGAGAGGTAAATAACTGTCTCCAAGTATTAATAGAATGGATGAGTGTTAATAACTTAAGAATTAATATTGATAAAACTAAAATAATGACTTTTGAGCAAAGGACGAATCATGAAAAACCTGAAATAAAATATGGAGACAAGATAATTTCAGAAACGTCAAATACAAAATTTTTAGGTCTAGATCTGGATAGAGACATGTCGTGGAAAACTCATACGGCCAGCGTATGTAAACGTCTGAGTCAGCATTCATATGCTTTACGTAATCTCGCAAAGGAGGTAAATAAAAAAGTTCTGGTGACGGCGTACCATGCATATGTTACGTCAGCATTACGATACGGTATCATTTATTGGGGTAACTCTACGAATATGGAAACAGTATTTAGAGCGCAAAAGAGGTGTGTTAGAGCGATATGCGGTATTCAAAACACGGAAAGCTGTAAACCGTTCTTCTTGAATCTCCGTATTCTAACAGTACCCTGCCTATACATATTTGAGGTCGCCATGTTTGTCAAAACAAACTTACACTTATTTGAAAAACTACACAGCTCGCGTTATAGAAATAAAATAAGCAGTAGGCAACACAAAAAAGCAGTATACCGGAAAAATTTCCTGGGAATGGCACCACATATATATAATAACTTGCCAAGTGCTTTGTTAGATATAAATGATATAAATGTCTTTAAGAAACAATTGAATAATCTAATGATAAGCAAAACTTACTACACAATAAATGAATACATATCAGATAGTAATTTGTGTGTATAATAATTTGCCATTAACTATGGTGCCTACTAGATTAGAGTCCGATTTATTTCCATGAAAATTGTGTTTTTAATTTAAGGATTTAAAAATATTTATTATTATTATTAATTTATTCAACCCTTTCACATTATTTTATTATGAATTTAAATTTATGACATTGATTTGTGTTTATGGCATTGTATTACTTGTTTATTTGAATTTATGACACAGGTATGATTTAGAATTTAGAATTTTGTATTTATGACATTTTGTAACGCATTATTAGATAGGAGAATTTATGACATTGTATTGTATGATTTAAAATGAGTTTACGTTGTAATTTTTTGACATTGTATTATTATGGTATTAAAATCACATTATTAAATTGTATAATTTTTGCATGCCTAACTTGGTGCAACACAGTTGACTTCACATTCAATTGACATCTAGAAATATATAACTATGTACTGTGTTGAGCAATAAACATTTGAATTTGAATTTGAATTTAGACTAGGGATCACTAGATGGCAGCACCAGTATCAAAAGTAAGTAAGTACATTTATTTGCTCAAACAATGTGTATACATACAGAACGGTGATGTCAAGCATGCAAGATATTATTATAAATTATGGTCGACATGTTTGCCACATAAGCGACGTGCAAATATATTAATGTTGTTTTATTTTTAATGCACACTTTGTAATAATAAAATTAAAGAAATAATAACAATAATAAATTTAAAAAAAAATACTTTGGAGATGTTTCTTTTTCGGCCACCAGATGTACGTATGTCGAAAAAAAAGGAAAAAATACCACGAATTGGGGAAAAATAGTATCTGGTGAATTAGAGTCTGATCTGTTGTGTACAAAAAATAATAGTTTTTCAATTATTGCCATGTTTTATTCAACATGGCGTCTCGTTTGCTTGCATACTACATTCGTTCTGAAATCATTTCTCATCAAATCCATTAAACATAGAAAATAATTAAAATATGTGTGTATTCTTGTACGGTTAAAAATAAATTACTATTATTCTCTTGTACATATTTTGAGTAAATATAGTTAAGTGTGATGATTTCATCGTTTCAAAAATCTTTAGACTCTATTTTTGAACTGTGTTTCTGAACGAACTAAAAAAAACAGCTCTAATTGAAACTCATTTATGTCACTTGTCAAGTTGTCAGTGAGAGTTTCGTTCGACTCGATTAATCGATTTGATTTTGGCTTTCGTGGTTTTCAGTGTTATTTTGCATTTTCTCAATTTTATACTACTACAACTTTGGTTTTGTGATATCTGCTCATTCTTGGATTGACTTTGGCTTCGTTTAGCGGTACTCGAACTCAGAAATCTGCGATTTGGATTCGTCTGCCCATTGGAAATCTTCTGTTTTTACTTACGTTGAAGGTAAATTATTGAAAAATATTTGTAAATCACCTGGATTAAGTTGGAAACACAAGGTTTACCTCATTGTTTTTTGCAGATCCTTTGGCTTGTTGGAAAATGGCTTGTGTGAAGTGCAATAAAGGGATACTCAGTGATGAAGTCATTATATTGCAGCAGATTTAGGTCCAGAGCTTATGTTTATTTTTTTAACAAGACATGGCTCAAGAGGTAAGAATATAATTTTTAAACAAACAGTTTCAAACATGTGCAACTCAACATATAATAGGTAGGTATCACTTTCATGTTGGAACTTTAAATATTAAATGTAAAAACAAATGTTAAATACAAACACATGAATGCAATAAAGATTTTGAGTTTGAGTTTTATCCTTTCAACTGTCAAATGACTATAAACAGTTCTTAATATGTTAACTATTATGAACTTGTTTTTTAGAGTATATATAAGTATGTTTTCAGATGGCTCCTGATGCTGCATTATGCAAGGCATGTTGTTACTCAATTACTAATCTTCTTGAGAGTACTCATAGTAGTACTACAGTAAAGCAGGATAATGGAATAGGACCCATCAGTGAAACATATGAATCAAATGTATGTGTCTGTGTCATAATGTATGTGGTGCCTTTTATCTTTATTCTCAAGGAGGTCGCATGATTTAACGAGTGGGCCTCAGAGAGATGCAATATCTAATTTAATTGCCCCAAGACAGGTACCTATTATTTGCAAACAGTTCACTTTGCTTTTTTTTTGGCTTTAACAATAATTTATAGTATCACTAACATCATGATAATAATTTCAGATACCAGTAGGTGCCATTGTTTGCCATTGATGTTAGGTCAGTGCCTGCAGGCTGGTAGATGTATCTACCAGATCTCTCTCTCTCAGAGAAGATCACAGTATTCCACATGGTCCTGAGAGAGATGAAATCACAGCCCGGATAACTCCACAACAGGTCTGTTACCTACTGTATATATGCGTTATATATGATTTTTATATACCTATGTTAAGATTACACTTACAATTCTCCTGCAATAGGCTGATTCATGCGATAAGAAAGTAATGATTGTCAATTGTATGGGAAAAATACATAATAAAACTATGAAAATGTTTTATGAAGCTTGGTAAAAATCCTAACAAATGTATTATTTTTAGATACCCTCTGGAGGCAGAGTATGTTATTCATGCTGGGTATCTGCTAGAAGAAATGTACAGCGTGCAGCCAATCTTCACCTTAATAGTAGGAATGTTTGTGTTGTATGTTCAACATCAACATTGAGACGTCGCACACATTTGTTTCTGAATGCTCCAGAAAGAGATGTCATTTCTAGAAGAATATAACCTAGACAGGTGTGTAAAATAGTTAACTGTAAATCTATGTAGTATGTGGTTTTTATCTGTATATGACTTGTAAGAATCCCTTATCAATAAAATACTATGACTACTATGTATTGATCTGTGAATGTGTGAGTTTATTCTGTATTGTTTTTACAGGTCAGTTATCGTTCATTGGTGTGCAATGTTTGTTGGACTTGGGCTAGAAGTGCTGTTTGTTTAGAATATGAACCACCTATCGTTGAAGCTGACTCTAATCCAAACTAACCTCCACAGGTTTTGCCCATTACATATAATTATACTCATACAAAAAAGTTGGTAAATCTAGTTCAAGTTGTTTTGTACCAGGTTGTACAAACCTAGAACGACACATAGTGCCTGTGTACTTGATGATGTATCAGTAAGAGAAGAAGAATAAAGTTTTAAATCCAGATTTGTTTTTTATTTTCTTTTTTTTGGAGAGTCGCTACACTTCTTCTGTAGTTCACCAAAGGTTTAACATCCCTCAGAAAGCATGTTAAGCCTTATTTATTTATCTCCATCGTCATTTGAAGATATTTGACAGTTGTTATGGATAGATAAAAGTCAGTAGGTAAATCTGATACCAATATTTACAAATGGTAGGTACCATGTTACCCAGTTACCGCACTCTTTATATTCTGCGGCATCCAGCTTAACTGGAAGCCGACCCAAAAGCAATGACCCTTTCTCCAATAGGTTTTGGGGTCGGCCGGTACCTTGTTCTCCAATTATGTACCTACTTACATTTTTAATTTCAATCTTACTAGTACCATACCAATCTATCATCATTATAGCATATTCTGTATAACATTAGACAAATGAGACCGGTTAGCTGAAGGAAATGTATTGAAATAAACGCATCCAGCAGGGATTGAACACAGTAGGTTTTAACTTTTATATGATAAGCCAATATTCCCTAAAGAAATGATTCTTGATCTTGCTTTAGTGAACCACTTTTGTCTAATATTTTTTATGAAAGATCACAGTAATTATGATCTTAGACTATTAATGATTTATTTGTTCGATGAACAAAAACTAAACAATTATAATATTATAGGTTAAGTAAACGTCATCTCTACCTACAACCTGTCATGGATGGCTGTCAATAACCCTTAGGACAAACGTCAAACTTTTTCAATTTCAATTTTGTACATAAAAACCATGCGATATTATGTAAAATAATTAACTTTATTCTATTCAGGGATAAGTTTCGCAGCTTCGCTGACGACGTACATGTTATGGCCGGAGGCCCATACAAAAATGAAACATGTCCTTTACAATAAAATTGAAAATGTCAATAAAATAAGAATACTATAACAATGTCAAAATGTCAAAAATGTCATGTTAAGAATGCAATAAATTGTCAAAAATTACAATAAAATTATGTCGATTAAATAAGATCTCAAGTATGTACAATACATAATAACCAAATTTTAACTTGCTGGAAATGACTGGGCCATAAATTCATGAATTTTATAATAAGCTTTGGTCGTCAAAAATAGTTTTAATTTCGCCTTCAAGTCTATGTTAGTTAGCTCCATCCAACTTTTTGGTAATTTATTGTAAATAGTTGGAGCCATGCAAAGAACACTCCCGCGCATCAATGCTGTCCGACTTACCTGAAGGCAGATCTGAGTTTGATCACGGCGATTTCTTGGAAATTGATCTGACATGCGGGGAAATAACTCTGGATTGTTTCTAATATATACAACAGTCTCTAAGATGTAAAGAGATGGTAATGTCAATATTTTATGTTGTTTGAAATAGGGTTTACAACTGTCCGTGGTTTTTAAACTAAACATTTGATTGCTCTGATGCATCTCTTTTGAGCTGTAAACGCTATCTCCTTGTTTGTTGAATTACCCCAAAATATAACACCGTATCGGAGTATAGATTCCGTCAGACCGTAGTAGGACGTTAATAACGCCTCAGTATTAACCGTTCGCGCCAAAATATTCAGAGCATACGCATTACTTACTACTATTTTTTTTACTTAGAATCTCTATGTGTGCCTTCCAATTTAAATTACAATCGATAGTTAGCGCCAAAAATGTTGTCGTATTTACTGTGTCAATAATATTATTCTTATATGTAATGTCGAAATTCTTATTTTCTAACCATTTTATAATTTTTATTAAAGTATTCGTTATTTCATCTTTATACAGATCTCTTTGGTCACAAGGTATAGATATAGTACTGTCATCTGCAAAAAGTATCATAGGATGTTCTATTGCCATTGGAAGGTCATTAATATAAAGCGTAAAAAGTGGTGGTTTCGGCCTATTACTGTCCCTCTGCTCAGGGCAAAGGCCTCTTCTCAAACAGAGAAGGCGATCACCACGCTTACTCAAGGTGGATTAACGACTAAAATTCACGAGAAAATTCGCGTTCAATGTGTGATACGCCTTTAATTAAATATACACTAGTGAATTTAAGAGCTTTTAAGTAATTGTTCCAATGAAATATTTAAACTCAGGTTAATCTAATTCACATGTATATTTTGTTGATTAAATTCAATTCTCTTAAGTGTATGTTTTAAACATTTGAATAGATAAGTTATTGAGCCGTCTTACTTGAGACGATTTGATAAATTGAATTAGTATCTACTTATCTTTATTGAAATTATATATTAGAATCTGCATGTATAAAGAATTATTAATACGAATTGTTAAATTGAGAAGACATTTTTATATGACATCTAAACAAAAAGTGAATGTTAAGTAGGTACGCTTGTCAGAAGTTATAATTCTTTGAAGTTACAAGATACGTCTCGCTGCGAGATCGAATCAGAAATGAGGAGATCCGTAGAAGAACCAAGGTTACCGACATAGCCCAGCGGATTAGCAGGTTGAAGTGGCAGTGGGCAGGGCACATAGCACGGACGACTGATAACCGATGGGGTCGAAAGGTTCTCGTCTCTCGAGTGGAGGCCACGTATTGGCAAGCGCAAAAACGACACTAAAATACTGTAATGTTGACTTATAATAGCTATATTCAGGGTGTAGGCTTTTCGTGACGGTGTGCGCGCGCATCGTAAAAAAATTACTCTCAACATTTTTCTCTAACGCGCCAAAAGAAGTATATAACTTCAAAAGGAGATCGAAAAGAGTATGCTTAGATGGTTTGGTCATGTTGAAAGGATGAATGAAAGGCGACATACGAAGGGTAAATATAAGGCAAATGTAAGTGAAAACGGCGGAAGGGGACGCCCTAGATGGACACACCTTATTGGTGAGGTTATTCAGAAACGTCAGGTGCTTGGTACTCGCAACAGAGGGTACTACCTCAGGCCTCAACCACCCAGTTACTGAGTACGATAGGACTGTTCATCCTCCTTTCAGTGGTGATACCTAACTTTTCGTTCTTCAGATAAGATTTTCTTTTCTTTTTTGGTATTAACATTCAATCTTCTTATTTCTGTTACTTGCATTCGGTCACTTAAGTAGGATTTTAAGAGATCAAGTACATTACCTCTTACTCCATAGGCATCTAATTTTTTAAATAAAGAACATAATCAAAAGCCTGAGTCATGTCACAGAAAATAGCACAGACTGGTTTATTGGTTGCCATATTTATTATCACATTCTGCAAAAAGTCATAAATAGCCATGTTAATGGTCTTTTGTTTCCTGAAACCCTTTTGTTCTTTACATAGAATTTTATTCGCTTCTAAGTAAGCACTCAGTTCTTTATACACCACTACTTTTTAATTAGTACAAATACTTCAAGGGCATATTCTAGAAGGTCTTCTCATTTTATTTGTAAAGTATCAATAAATAATATTCATAAACAGCAAAGTTATAAGCGTTTGTTTATATCCCAAAAAGTCACTCAATTTATGGAAATATTGTACAGGCTATTCAGAGAGAGAAGGAGAGCTCTGCATATGGCCTTTTAAGACCTGCAGAAGGCCTTCGACTGTATACCTCGGCAATCCATTTGGTGGGCACTTCGCTTCAGGGGCGTTCCCGAAGTCTATATTGACATTATCAGAGACATGTACCGCAATTCCGTGTCCTCTGTCCAGACCGCTGTGGGCGAATCCAATGGCTTTCCAATATCTGTTGGCGTTCACCAAGGCTCGGCTCTTAGCCCGTTCTTATTTAACGTAATGCTCGATGTAGTTACGGCAAACATCCAAGATCAGCCTCCATGGCTAATGATGTATGCCGATGACATTGCCCTCGTTAATCAGAACATATCACATCTTGAGCGCAAAGTCAATATTTGGAAGGATACGCTGGAAAACGGTGGTCTGAGACTAAATGTGGCGAAGACTGAGTACATATCCTATGGCAGCACGGATTCAAATACCATCCGAATAGGTTCGGACCTGATCTCTAAGTCCGATAAGTTCAGGTACCTTGGATCCGTGCTGCACGAGTCTGGCAACGTGGATTACGATGTCCAAGCACGTATAGGCGCAGCTTGGGCGAAGTGGCGCGAGGTAACGGGCGTTGTATGCGACCGCAAAATGCCTCCGAAGCTCAAGGGGCAGATATATAAATGCATCATACGGCCTGTCCTCCTGTACGGCGGCGAATGTTGGCCAGCATTAAGTAGACACACCCAGGAACTCCGCGTCACGGAGATGAAGATGCTTAGGTGGATGAGCGGCGTAACGCGATCCGATCGCATACGCAACTCATTCATCCGGGGTAGCCTTGGTGTCCGCGACGTGGGAGAAAAACTACAAGAGTGTCGTCTGCGATGGTATGGACACATCATGCGCTGCTATCGAGTACCTACGTTGGTCAGAGATGTCGCCCTCGCAAACGCTGGCTGGACGTCGTCAAGTCCGACATGAGAGCCAATGGCCTGACCGAAAAGGATGTTGAAGATCGGGCAAAGTGGAAGAAGCTCAGTCGGAAGGTGGACCCTGGCAATAGCCGGGATTAACGCCAGGTGGAAGATTGTACAGGCTATTCATAGTAGTATTCATTAATCGTCATCTCTCGCTCACGTTCGCGTGCTCTCGCTCTAACATGCCCCGCCTCCAACAGCTGTTTTCGTTATTTTAGGTAAGTAAATTGTGGCAATAAGTTTGACTCTTTGACCTGAATCGGCTGATAATTTACAATAATGTAAGTACCTACGTATTTAAAAAACTAAAACTTACAGGTATTTTAATGTTGTCCTTCGATATGTCCACCCACCACCATTATCAATTTAGGTATCTACATAGACGGGCACGTCTCACTTTTCACTTCGTCAAAGCGTCCAATATGCGTTGTTTTAATTATTCTACACTTGTTGTTTTGATTTTGGTAGCTCACTAATGTAGGTGCCTACACTCGTTTTTTAACTTCACTCCACAATAAAAAGTCTAACGGCGTGAGATCAGGTGAGCGTAGAGGTCATGGTAAAACTTTCCTTTACGTGTTAACGATTTATGGGTCGGAAGGGGGAGTGGGGGGAGGGGAGGGAGGAGGAATACCCTCCTGTACCATCCCCGACCTGCGGAGCCCTATGGTTATGGAGATATCCACGGTTAAAGTTTTGAGGTTAGGTTTGGTTGAAACACTAATTTCCATTATTTTCACTCTAATTTCCATATATTTATGGGGCGGGGAAGGCGAGGGTGGCAAGGGCCTACCTCCTGTACCATCTCCACACCGCGGAACCCCAAGGTTACGGAGATATACGTGTTTAAAATTTTGAGGTTAGGTTCTTGTATTTTTCGGATAGGTTGAATAAACCACAAGGAATATTATTATTCTTATACACTACCGGTCCGAGTGTCGTCTTGGGGGCACTATGAAAAAAATACTTTCGATTTTTGACAAATAATTTCGAGGTAGCGCTCGCCGGCCGCTGCCGCGGCACCGCTCGCTTCGCTCGCTCGGCTCGCGCGTAGTAGGTCACAGTTCTAACCTAACCTAACCTATGGATCCCTTCCACATCATTTTTACGACAAACGGTTAGTCGGAGACAAAAAACACCAAGACACTTAACTCCAAGGCTACACTCCAACCACGTAAAATTGATAAAAATAAATAGAATGAAACGCACTCTCCACCGTCAACGAAACGTGAAACGTCAAATTTGACATCTACTATGACACTATCCAACCTAAATGGCGTGTTATTATCAATTTATATGGAAACTTTAAAAATGTATATCTCGTAAACCGTGAGTCTCCGCAACTTTATATTTTGCGAAAAGCCTTTATTTTATGAGTACTATCTACAAAAAAAAAATGAACGTCGAACTCGTTGACACGTAAAGGAAAGTTTAGCCGATTGACCACTAATGTTCATTATGTGAAATCCAGACGAACTTATGATCTTCCATGCACAGTATCAAAACGACGAGCTGCGTCATTCGTAGGTACCTACTTCGTCGGGGATCTTCTTCAAAGTAGTCCACTAGGTACCTACATCGTCGTATGAGTTTTGCGAATACGCCGGCTTCCACGTCCTTGGCTATGTGCGTGGTAATCCATGGTCGATTAAACGCTGGTAAACATAATCATTCCACAGTCCGAACGTTTGGTTGGCGAGAATTTTGGTAGGTAGGTACTCTTCTCCGTAATGTAGGTACAGCAGCACTCGAACTCTCACCAGCATGCGTAGCATGAACACATTGAACACCGAAGAAACGGCCTTTGTCTACAGACGAATCGGCTAAGTGACAGATTATATAGACAGGAACCTCAATCCGTCAAATTTCTTTCAATAAACCTGCCTGCGTAGCATGAACACTTAATTTCTTTCTTCCGAGACACGACAAAGACCGTTTCTTCGGTGATCATGCTACGCGTGCAGACAAAAAGTACCTATACACGTACCTACTCCCGAGATGAGAACTAGTAAGAAAACGCGACAGTATTTAATACGTAAATTTAGGGAAAAGATGTGGCACGTGCGGGCACTTCCGCAAACAAAATGGCACTGTCCTTGTTTAATGTTAGAGACAGAGTTTTCTTTGCTGCTCGATAAAGGATCGCTGGCCAGCTCGCTGACGCCGCGCCGGGGGCGGGGCCTGCCGGGATTTATGAATGGCGATCAAAAAGGAAAGCGTCCGCGTAGTATTTTCTAGTAGGATTTATTATGAATGAGTGGTTGAGTTAAGAATTTACCAAGTATGACAAATTTTTGTGGACAAATTTGGAACTTCGTTTTTTTTACTTTTGATTACGCAAATATGATCAGTAACAGGTACTGATAAAGCCCATTTTTTTGTACTAATTAAAAAATAGGGGTGTATGTATATGTATTTTTCAATGATTTTAGAAACAGTTGGAATTAATGCAATCGGCCTGTAGTTTTCCATTAACTCTCTATCCTGTTTTTTATAGAATGGCTGTATCACTGACTTTTTTAGAGCGTCTGGAAAAGTACCTTCGCTTATACATAAATTTATAATATGACTTAAGGGTTGGCATACTTCACCAGCTACTGTTTTGAGGATTTTTGTGCTGATACTGTCGTAACCCACACTATTTACCTATATTTTTAAGCGCTAACGTGATCTTGAATATATCAAGAGGCAGGCTTGGAGCCATGAACATGGAATCCTTTCTATTTACAATATCTTTCGTGATACTGTCTCCCGAATTAAGCATTGGTTGAATTTTATCGATAAAATAATTGTTAAATGAGTTTGAAATTAGTTTAACATCCGAGATAACTTCGTTATTAATTCTAAGTTTATTAATGTTATTCTTTGGTAAATTTAATTTTGCTTCATTTATTACCTGCCAAGTTGTCTTGGATTTGTTTTTTGACGTCTGGATTTCATATATATTTTGTGCTCTTTGAGTTAGATTCATGATTTTTTTAAATAATTTTGCGTAATTTTTAAACTGCGTTTTATTTCGTTGGTTAGGTTTTAAACGGAACTGCCATAATAATTTCCGTTTCTTCTCACTACATTTTTTTATTCCACGTGATATCCATTTTTGTTTTTTGTTTACATTTATCGTTATACGGATCTCAGGGAAGCACTGATTATATAAGAATATGAAAATATCAGCAAACGCCTTATATGCTACATTTGGATCATTAGCCTCATATACTTCTGAGAAGGTCAAACTGCGTAGATAGGATTTAAATTTTATTATGTTACCCTTATTATAGTCCCTTTTTATCGTTGTCCACCGTTTGATTGTACACAATGTTTTTACTGGACAGTTTAGCAACTGTGCCGTGTGATCCAACAACGCTAATTCCAATACTGTGGCTTTCCAAGATTTACGAAAGTTATGCGCAAAATTGTCAATGCATGTTTGGCTCTTAAGACGAGTTGGTTGGTAAAGAGCCAATTTCAGGTTAAAGCTTATTAACACATTTTCAAATTCTATACTTTGTCTTAAGGACATCAACATTAAAATCTCCAACTACACGACACGATGTGACACACACACACCACCACACCACCACACTACATGATGTGTACCTACTATTGTTTTATTAATTATTGTGTGTATGTGTGTTTTGATGACTGATGTCAAATAAATATTTTTCTTTCTTTCTTAACTAAAACTATATTTTTGTGACCTTTTTTTAACAGGAGGTTTACTAAACGTTCCAATTTATCCACAACTTCGTTAAAATTATTGGGATTTGATACTCTATAGATACAAACACATACAATTTTATGGGCAATTAGTTCAATGGCGCAACATTCAAAAGTCCCTGTTGAGGCAAACTTTGCTATTTGAGTTAACTCTCTCCATTGATGACCCGCCTTCACGAGTATACATGAACCACCTCTTTTGGTTTACCCTCAACTAAAACAGGCAGCAAGATCATAATTGTTTAAGTTCAGATTTCTTTCATATCCTTCGGCCATGAAATGTTCTGTGACGCATAAGACATCGATGCTTATGTTTTTATCTAATAATTCATTTAGACAGACTGCTAGACTATCACATTTACTCAGCAAGCCAGCAATGTTTTGATGCATAAAATATAGATGGTTAGTCAAGAAAAAAAAAATATTATTTTCAATTAATGTTTCGTCTGTTTTGTGTACGTCATTACATTGCGCAGCTACAGTCTTATTTATGTCAGTTACTAAATCCAGTAGGTCCTTAAATATAATATTTAGTCCGAGGTTATTCAATGTACCACAGTATTTATCAAACATGCTACAATCATATTCGAGATTAAGATTACTGTCTAATAGAAATGCATGTCCGTGCGTTAATATATCTAAATATAAAATATTATTAAATGTCACTACTCGGCAGTTGAATAAGCTCGTGTCGAATGGATATTTATATGTTGGTAAACAAATAATAATGTTAGTATGTTGCACTGTTTGAAGAATATCCCTTATGTGAAAAATAATATCATAATAATTGTTGGTTCTTTTGAAGTCTTCTTCTCCGAAGAGTACAATGCAAAAATCATTCATGGTATAATTTGCTAGTTTTGTCTCCAGTCCATTCAATAGGTGTTTTGTGTTACTGTGTGGTTTCAGATAATGGCACAATGTGTGTTTATTATTTTGGAATATGTTTTCCGCTGTGGACAGCACGTCATTTTTGTTGTTAGTGCTTAATATACATATTTTATGTTTCGCTATCCACTTTTCTCTATTCTGGCTATGAGTTTTATTTTCTAGAATTGACTGTTCATTGTTTGTCATATTCTGATCTTTTGTTGTTTCTTGCTTCTGTTTGTCCTGTTTTTGTTCTATTAATAATTCTGGTTTCCGTTGTTGTTTTTTTGTAATTGGCTGTTTTGGTTTAGTTTGAGGCGTAACAGTCAACTTCGGTGATTGATGTGAGTTTATCTTAATAGTTTTTGTAAATGGAGATGGTGAGGCTTGATTGCTTCTTGAGTCTGTCGTTATTGGAGTCTTTTGATTTTGTTTCCGTTTTTTTCTCAGATCTAGGTGTGCCCTTTATGTCTGTTAGGGTAATGCTGTTATAAGTTTCTATGAATTTTAAGTATTTTTGTATATCCGATTTTAAGCGAAAGTTTTCAATGTTGAGGTTTTCAATCTCCTGGTGAGCAACTAATAAGACAAGTCGTCGGTCAATAATATATAATTTTTCATTCACTTCTAGTAGCGCTTGACTATTATTTAATGAAGTGTTCAGCAGACTCATCATAGTCGTATCGAATAAGTCCGAATTGTCCTGAATGGCACTAATGTAATTCAATGTACTTGTTTTGTGTATTTTACGATGGGTGATATTGTTAATTTCTTCTATTGTTGTTGATAAAATTTTCACAAATTAAAATTTGCGTTAAACGGAACACAGACTCAAATAAAATTGCAAGTAATTAAATCTGATTTCTTAATTTTTGAACGAAGATTATCCTGTCAATGTTACGAGTTGGCCTGTGATTGGTTATTCTGCCAGCTGAACTTTGTTTACATTGAAAACATATCTGGTTTTGAATTAAGAACTGCTTTTTCTTGATGGTATTGTTATTTAGTAACGTAGTAACGTTGTTGGGTAATAAAAAGGTTGACACGAGCTTACCTTTAGGAGTGCTTTTTGTGCTCTCTCAGCTCATAAGAAATTTGTTTTTCATGAGCCACCCCAAGTGGTGATACAGTATTCAAGCTGAGATTGACATAGTGCATAGTAGACCGATTTAATAACCGATTTTGGTGCAGTATTTCTTAAGGCTTTGAATATTACTATAAGTCTACGCACTCTCGCTGTTATAAGATTAATATGTACCTACGTGAAATTTAAGATTTCTATCTATAATTACTCCTGAATACTTGGTAGATTCAGCACTTTTAAGGTTGGGGCACCGACAAATTGAATCATTTTCATTAGGGCATTAATGGGACACAATTCTCAAAGAAGGATCCGGTCTGTCATTAGTTTGAATGGGAAACGTGATGAAGGTCGTTTTTTCTACATTTAATGTAAGTAAGTTCTTAGTTAACCAGCTAATTAGCAGTCAATCTGAAGTCCGTACGCAAAATACGCGCTTGGTCGTGGAGTTGCGGACACCTGATGGATGTCCCCCGCCCGGGGAGGCGGAGGGGTCTGTCAGACTCTTACTGACTAAAAACCACCCCGTGTTCCTTCTCACACCTGCGCCGGGGGTCACGGGAACAGAAGATACTTCCGCGACCCCTGCCCGTTAAACCTTTTTTTTTTTTTTTAGGGGTGGAAAATCCTCATGGATGTCCCCCACCCGGGGAGGCGGAGGGGTCTGTCAGACTCTTACTGACTAAAAACCACCCCGTGTTCCTTCTCACACCTGCGCCGGGGGTCACGGGAACGGAAGATACTTCCGCGACCCCCGACTGGTGCCGGCCCCGCGGGCCTCGTCAGGTCAGCGAGGGGAGTGAGGTGTTAGACTCCCCTCGCGACGTCTAAGAGGGGCGCGCGTGAACACGACGCGCTACCACCTCGGGTCCATGCACGTGGGGGGCGGCGGACATCCCCGCGTCCGTCGCCCCTGGACCCATGCCCGTTAAACCTAACCTAACCTAACCTACAGAGTTCATGGCCATCTGAGCCCTAACAAAAACTTCATGCCAGGAGTTACCACTGAATAGTAATGCCGTATCATCAGCAAATGCAACAATTTTCGAATCAGGGAAGACTAACTGACATGTTTATAATAATAATAATCATCATTTATTAAACAGATCATACAATCCAATTTGTTAGTAATGAGTTTACAACTTAAGCACTAATGCACACATATTTGGTGAATATTGATAATAATTACTAATAATGTCAAAACAATCAGCAATAATAATGTCAAAATCAGAAAATGTCAAAAACAAATAATGTCAAAATCTAGCAATGTCAAAATGACCACTAATCATGTCAATACTATTAGTATTATGATAATAATCAAAGAAACATTAAAAAAATAAATAATAATAAAATAAACATTACCTACTTGAGCCAATCATTATGAACCAATAAACTTTATTATTACTTCAAGGCACGGTTTGATGATATCACTTGTGTTCTGGTCCAGTGCTTGAGTATAATACCTTCGGCCCTATCGGCCACAGTGACCAAGAGGCTGTTAGCACTGCCCCGAACCCGCCGCATCAGGGACGCGACACGCGTTCGCATAATTGCGTAAAAGTCGTTTATACGTGCTTCTGCGAACATCCCTGACGCGCTACAGTGTCGTGGCAATCCCAACAACGCCCTGTAATTATTGTACTGGACGCGTAAGGCGCTGTAAGCCTTTTGCGTGTAATCGACCCATAGACTGCTGGTGTAGAAAGTTTGGCGGTATGCCCTAAACAGAGCAGTTTTTACACCCTTCGAGCACTTTGCAAACCTACGGATCAACATATTGCTCCTGACTGACAGCGCCCTATGCTCCCTCTCCATGTCAACGTTATCCGTCTGCGTTTCAGTGACCCAGTGCCCCAGATATTTGAACGACTACACCCATCCCAACTCCGTCCCACCGATTGTGACAGGCGGTATTTCGTGATAGTCTTTCGTGCCTGCTTTAAACAGCAGACACTCGCTCTTTTTTGCATTATATCTGAGACCCTGGGCTTCCACATATCGCTCACAAACCGACATGAGTTTTCTGAGGGCGCTGTTTATATAGACCAGGAACAGTGTTACATACATTGATTATATAAGTGCTGTGCACACCTATAAGTGACGAATTCACCGCAAAGCTGTTGAAATAGAATATATTTAATGTAATTATCTAGTGAATAAGTCGTTGGTGTGTCAATAAATAAATAAATAAATAATTATATTTTTGCTAAAATATAAGGGAAAAAATGATTTGTTTTTATTTCGCGTGAACAAATTTAATAAATAAATTATGGTTTATTATAACGCCTATATTTATTGACGTTTTAGAAAACAAGAACCACTAACTAAAACCATCAGTAAATCGCGGGCCTTAATCTTCTTCTTCTTATCTTATATATAAAATTCTCGTGTCACAATGTTCGTTCCCATACTCCTCAGAAACGGCGTGACCGATTCTCATGAAATTTTTAATGCATATTCAGTAAGCCTGAGAATCGGCTACTATCTATTTTTCTAACCAGGAGGCTTACTATGAACTATTATTACGATTCAATTGACGACCTAAAATGAACTGCTTTGCAATTTCATACTAAGACGTCATTAAAACGATCCGGTTTAGGTTGACGCCAAATCAAGTCGGCACTTGAATCGCAAGCTGTTTTAGTTCGTTCATTTTTCGTACCATGAGGTGACATTTGAACCTAAATTGGTTCGCATAGTGTCAAAAATAGCGATCCAAAAAAAGTTTCTAGTTTCGTGGCGTAAACTGAATCGTTTTGTTATAAACTTTGAAAAAATGTGGAAATATACGTACCAAATTCAAGGTATTTCAGTTAAATATGTGTTTCTTACGTAACAATGTAAAATGTACGCCATTATTCGTATTACTAATTACTTTATCCAAGTTAACGCATAGGTTGGAGTAAAAGAGACAAACTTATGCAACAATTGTCTAGCGTCATCTCTTTCTCACACCGCGGACCACCGACAAATTTCGTTCTTTCATTCCTCCATGAGCGAATCAAACACCACTCAGTTATAGGCACTTCATGGTGTGAATATTAGCGAATCAGTTTAGGAACCTAAACTGGTTTGCGTCGGAATTGAATGGCTAACTAAAAGTTGACGGTAGGCCTGCTGTAAGTGATAAGGGGTGTTCACCCCAATTTTTTTTATTTTTGTTTTTTGATCATTTTTATTTATTTTATTTTTTTATTATGTGGCATCAAAAAATACATACAACTCTAAATTTGCACTTTTTTTATCACCAACCCTTGCTTTTTAATAGTAATTTTCATAATTTTATCATTTTCTATCCCGCTCGATAACATCAATTATTTATGTATAAAAATGTTATGTTGGTTTGTGTACGTTTCAAAAACTCAAAAATTTCTGCACCGATCGAGCTGAAATTATATAATCCGCGTCAAGGTTGGTTTTTACAATTTTTTTTTTAAGCTATTGCATAGCTTCTATCGCGAGCCTTGAGCGTAGAAACCGAATACAGAAATTCCGTTACGAAAATAACCTAACACAGGCATAGTGGTAATAGTGGGGAGGGGGAAGGGGAGGGGAGGGGGAGAGGGGAGATTGTGAGAGAGGGAAGGGGGTATTGTGAGAGGGGACGGAGGGGCAGTGGAGGGGAGTGGGAGGGGAGTGGAGGGGGAGGACAGAGGGAGGAGGTGGAGAAGGAGGGGCGGAGAGGGGAGAGGGGAATGGAGGAGGTGAGAGGGGAGGAGAGAGGGGGAGGGGAAGAGGCAGGGGTCGGGAGGGGAAAGTGAGGGAGGGGTGAGGGAAGGGGAAGGAGGGGTGAGGTGAGGGGTGTGGGAGGTGTGGGAGTGAGGGAGGGAGGAGAGGAATGGGGAGGGGGAGAGGAGAGGAGTTGATAAAAAATGCTATGAAATAGCTTTACCGCGGCAGTCTCCGAGTTCCACACGTCATTTTTTCTTTTTATTTTAAAGCATTCAATCACAATGTGTCACAGCGAAGCGTGGCAGGGTACAGCTAGTCTTATATATAAAACAAAGTCGTGTTAGTTACACCACTTATAACTCAAGAACGGTTGGATCAATTTGAATGATTTTGGTCTTTTTGGATTTCTCTTTATCCGGAATAGCATAATAATTAATAAAAAACGTGGAAAGTCCTCGAAAAAATAAATATCAAGAATATTCGTTGTCTCAAACATTTTTCAAATGCAGCACCATCTTGGATGACATGACAGGAGTCAAACTTCCCAGTTCATTATCAGGTAACAATTTGACATTGACAAGTCTTAAGCTAAACCTAAGAAGGTAAGGTTGTCAATTTATACGTACCTACGTTCTGAAATTGATTTTGTTATTATACTTAGAGGTTTTATGTAGCATAAAAAAGTCTTATATTTCAGAAATCAATTTACGTAATTAACAATGACAACAGAGACAAACTTTAATAATTCTTTGCAAATAGAACTTACTCTACTGTTAAGACTTTAATTAAAGTAGACCGGGAAAACTATAAGTATAAATTGTATGTAAAATAGAGGCAATAGATCAGATTAAAATTATGAATTAGGTATTTTTTATATCAATGCATTTTAGTAATAATCAGAATCAGAATCAGAATCAGAATCAGAATAAGGGTGTAAGGTAGTTAGGTTAGGTAGTTAGGTTAGCTTTAGGATAGGTATGATCAGTTAGGTTAGGTTATATATACATGTTGTAATTTTAATTCTATCGAACACAAAATGTTTAAATAAGATCACAGTAGAGACTCGCTACATAAAAAGTAGTAGTAGTTGTTATTGGTTTGGATTTATTTTTTGTCGTCTTATTAAACGTATGTAAGTATTAGATATACTTACGTTTAATAAGACGACATGTAAAAAAAATGATAAGCGCAATAAATTGACTCTAAGGCACAACGAAGTTTGCCGGGGCAGCTAGTTTTAAATAAAACTTTAATTATCTCGTAATCAGTGTTGACGTAGTTACGGCCCTATTTCTAATGACGGCAGTATTGTGTCAGGAGAAATGATAACTTTTCAAAGTGTACTTCAGACTTACCTCGTTTGTAAGCAGGCCGTTTGTTAATTTTGCCAAAAAAGTAAAGTACAAACAAAAAATCATGCTTTGTTATGGATGTTCTTTTCAAGCGGTGACAACACCAATAAAGATTAACTGTTTGAGAACAGGCTGAAACTATTCAAAGAAAGTCAAGTCATCCGTTAACTGTGCTCCGGGCCACTGCACATTAATTGAAAACTTCTTGATAACACACGAAGCTGGGGAAGGTTTCTTTGTAAAATGAAACAGTGATTGTGGTGTCACAACAGAATGATCATGGCGTCACCTGGCACAATAACGTACACAACAATGTTCGAGCTACTATTGTACGAGTAGCATCAGGTACGCCTGGCTGTGAACAGAGATAATAACAGCAAACTGATTTTATAAAGAGCAAAGATTTGACATTTGTTTTTGTTAATAGATTTCACTCAAAAACTTCTCAGCCGGTTTCCAAAATAATTTCAGAATACAACAGCTATATTATCACCGAGTATCATAAGCAACATAGTTATATGTGTATACTATGTAGGAGGGGTTTTCAAAGGTCCAAGGTAAACTTCGAAATAGACGTGGATGAAGTCACGAGTGAATTTTTAGTAAAACATATAATTTACTTATATAAAGTAGCCAGTAGCGTCTGAAACGATTTGCGAGCCTTGGATTAAGCCTACAACTTCTGATTCAGTACAGAATCAGCTAAATGTAAACATAACGAAATCTAAACAAAGTAAACAAGACATAAAGCACACAAAGTACGACGCATTGGCGGTGGCGCTCTACAAGGTTACTGGTCATTCGATGTATATCCTTCAGGAGCTGCTAGGGGGGCCAAAATGCAATAAATTGAACCCCCTGTATGTATGGCCGAAATTCAACAGTTTTCGAGATATTTGTATTCTAAGGATTTTTCGATATTTACCCACACTTTGACGTTAAACCAAATAAAAAAAACTACATACTTACATATTCAAATTGGTACCATTAAAAATTATGTTAGATTTACACCACTAATTTTAATTAGTACAAATACTTATAGGGCTTAATCTAGACAGTCTTCTCATTATATTTGCAAAGTATCAATAAATAAAATCCTGAAACCGCTAAGTTATAGCGTTTGTTTATATCCCAAAAAGTCACCCAATTTATGCAAATTATTGTACCTACAGGCTATTCAGGACATAGTAGTATTCATTAATCGTCATCATCGCGTGATCTCGCTCAAGCATATGCCGCCTCCAACAGCTGCTTTCGTTATTTAAGTTTAACTAAATAGTGGCATATTTTAAAATTGAATTTAGTTCGTTTTACTTTTGATTACGCAAATATGATTACAGGTAGGTACATCCACATTTATTCAGTACATACAAAAGACATAGACCAAGACACATTTCAAAATAGAAAAGAGATAGATCAATGATTGATGAATGATTCAGTGTGCGGTGTGCGTCTCAAGGCTGCACCATATGGGAGTGGGTGTCCAGCTCAGCATGTGCCAGGCTAATGTACCTGACGCTGATATTCCGCTGGATCCGTGCAGTGGCGTACGGACGTTGTACCTGGCACTTCAATTAAGATATGAACATAATATTAAAACTACTTAATTTAACAAAATAATTAAAATAATGATCGATTTATGAATAATATCTTACCAAAATTTAAAAAAGCTTACAGAATAGGCAAGTTGTTTACGATAATGTCATAGTCATCTTTTTGACGAGACAACATTTTTGAAGCGTCAAATTAAAATGTTGGTAAGATATTACTCTTATATCAATTATTATTATTTTGTTTTTCCCAAGATACAGGCTTGCCTAGTTTGGAGCCAATGTTAAAACTGCATGAATCAAATTGATGACAGCAGAATCCATATCCCACATGTCGACAATCTCGTGGGCTAAGTCGATTATTATTATTATTGTTAACTATTGAATTTCGGCCATACATACGGGAGGTTCAATCTGTTGCAGTTTGCCCAATTATTACTTTTTATTGGTCTGAGCTCTACCCAGCCATCTCACAAACTTTACATAGGTACTTACCGCATTACCCGATTTTTTTTAACATCTACACTATCATCTACATATTATTCAATATAAATTTCCTCTTACACACTTGTAAGGTCGTAAACTCTCCGCGGTAGGTATAATGTAACCAGCGCAGCGTTGAATGACAGATAGGATTTATTTTACTTTACTTCAAACACTTGACAGAATTTAGCAAACAATGTTGGATTCGTGGACCCTATTCGTGGTCTTAGGGATGGACTGCGGGGCTATCCTATCCCTTAACCTCCTAGCTCGGCTGTTCCTGAGGGCTACGGGGCATCCGCTCAGGTCAGCTTAAGACAACAGTAGTGACTGCGGGGCTATCGGATTAATTTCTTCGTGGTGCCGGTTTATATAGGCGGTTTGACAGCTTAGTGTGTATCTTCAACATCTCATGCTTGTATGTAGTGGTGACTCGTTGAGGCATTTTTTTTTAAACAAGAAAGAAAATACTTTATTTGGATTCACAGAACATAAAACAAAAGAACAACAATGTAAATAAAAAAACAAGAAAAGATTATAAAACTAAAGACAAAAACAAAATTATAATAATAAAAAGACCTGTGCGAGACCAAAAAGGCGCCTACTTATCTCAGCATTAGCTGCGACATTTAAAAACAAATATCGCAGCGCTGTTATTCTGATAGGGCCCGTTGTGATGCCACGGCCACAGCCAAGAAAACAGAGTCATAAAAAAAGATAGATCATATAATATTATGATGCAATAAATAGGGGGAAGTCCCCTAGTGGCGGACATATAAGGTTTTCAGGAAATAAAATGAAAACTACTTCGAGAAATATGTATTTGTTTATGAATTAGTTAAACGAACAAAATATAAAATCAAAATCAATTAACAAAAATTCAACTTCTGCGTAAACATAATCTAGGAACGTTAATTAAGATTTCGTAAAAAAAATTAAGTCTTTAACATTGGCACCTAGCACCGGACGCTTTAATCTTCAAACCCCAAGCGCCGTACATTCTTAAAACATTGTGCATCTGTCACATATATAGGTATCACCACATTCTGGAATGTCTGCGCATGCTTCATGGGCCCACTCTTGGCAACTGGAGCATTGTATCCAGTCCTCGTCGTGGTCCTCTAAACACACTACACAAGTAGTTTTTTCCATATTAGATATGGAAAAAACCAGTCCAGTTCCAGTTAGTGGCTCCTTTTTCTTATCGTTATAACTACTTTTTCCTTTGGCTTTCACACCTTTGGTTAGTTTCCCTTTTTGTTCCATTGCCGTTTTAAACTTATTTGCCATTCTTTTTTTTTGTTCCTTCTGGCTCTTTTCGTTCTCTTTTTCTTGAACAGCAATTTTGTAGGGCGATGACGTTAAAATTTCACTTCTTTCACTTTTCCTCTTCCGAGCCACTGATCTTTTTTTTGCGGCATCTGGCAATGGCGACAGCTTATGTATAGTCTGGACAACATCAAGATCAAAGCTCGTTGATGGTTTGGGACTGCTGATTGTTGGTACGTTGGTAGATTCTGGGTCTGTCGTTTCTTCTGATACTAAATTATCACAGGACGATGAGCTAGCCAAAGCCAAATCATTGGAAGTCACGGAAACTTCCTTGCTGCAACTTGGTGTGTTTAAGGAGGTTCCTGGCTCTTCTAGTGGAATATTGGTCATGTCTGAAGCCAAATAATCCAAGTCAGAAAATAAATGTCTGTCGAATGGGTGAATTCCTGTTCATTTAAACCCAGACACCGCAATATCCAGCCGAGCTACTTTGGTAAACGCTTCATTGACCAGACCAGCAATATCGTAGTCGGTTATCCGAGATCCAGCGTTTGCTCTCATCCACGTGTCGCATCGTTGGTTATAGGCATCTTTGAATGGTTTCATAAATGTTATGTCCAGTGGTTGGAGTTTGTGGGTGGTGTGTGGTGGTGAGCTCATCAAATGAATGTAGTTGTCTCGGCAAAGATTTATTTATCTTCTCTGAGACTCATTTCTTTGGACAAAATCTTGTCCATCGCAGTTTTTAAACTTTGCTGATCCCATTTTCCTTTCTTTTTTGTCTCTTCCATGTTGAAATATCTCCCTCCTTCTATCCTGTAAAACAACAAACAATCGTTATAATGATAAGTATAAATGCTTAGTAGAAAAGCCAACCTATAAACTGTCCGGTGGTGAGGGACACCTTTGTGTCCGGAGGTAGGGGACAGGGCATGTCTAAAATTACGTATTTCATACTAAAACTGTTTGGGTAATTAATAGAAACTTTCATAATTTACGAATTATAATGGAACACTGTCTTTATTAACCAATAAAAAAAACAATTAAACAAAAAACCATAGCAGTAATACTTACTTGAAATTTACGTGACGCAACGCTTTCCCGCCAAAAACAGCAATCGACCTCTCCCACTGCGGCTGTGCGTATCATTGGCAAACCGCGTCGCGTGATCCTGTATTCCTACGTTCCCCCGCGCCCCTTTCACCGATATTTGAATAGATTGCGTTGTCGTTTGTCGAGATAGTACAAGTGTCCGACGCTAGGTGCCGTCCGGCGCTACGGGACTTCCCCCTACAATACGATTAAAAAATATTAAAATGATAAAATAAGGTAAAAACCAATAATAGAAACCGGCCAAGAGCGTGTCGGGTAACGCTCAGTGTAGGGTTCCGTAGTTTCCCGTCCGTCACAATAAGTGTTCCCACTTATGAGTTTAAAGGTTGGTATCCATTATGTTCGCGCTCCAGCAGCGCTCCACATATATAATAAATACATAGACGTGCCAGAAGTTTTCGGTGGTCATTTTGGATTGCGAGAACCGATTTTAATAATATTTTTTTTGTTTGAAAAAAGATACTTTCAGGATAATAAAATATGTAAACGAAGTTAAAAAAAATGCTTGCATATACGATTATACTACAAATACAGAAATTATTTTATACAACTTTTTGACTTTTTTGTACAAAAACTGTTTCCATCCAAGTTCAAAATAATTTTTCTAGAAAGTCCTTATAAAGTTATACTTTTCAGATTTTTTCATATTTTCTAAACTTATGGTTCAAAAGTTAGAGGGGGGGACACATTGTTTTTAACTTTTGGAGCGATTATTTCCGAAATTATTGACATTATCAAAAAAATGTTTTAGTAAACCCCTATTCATTTTTAAATACCTTTCCAAAAATATACTTATCACACGTTAGGGTTGAAATTAAAAAAAAAAACCCTTCCCACTTTACATATAGTTACTTTCATTTGTCACCTATTTAATTTTATAGTCTGTGGTGACAAATGGAAGGACGCGGGCGCAACCGGTGCGCTATGGCCGACTGACAAAAAAATTATATACAACTGGCTACCCTGCCACGCTTCGCTGTGGCACATTGTGATTGAATAGTTAAAAAAAAAAAATGTAGATAAAAACAATCCTTGATGCGGATTATATATCTTGCAAAAATTTCAGCTCGATCGCTGCAGAACTTTTTGAGTTTTTGAAGCGTACACAAACCAACATAACATTTTTTAATTAACCCCCGACGCAAAAAGAGGGGTGTTATAAGTTTGACCGCTATGTGTGTGTGTCTGTCTGTCTGTCTGTCTGTCTGTGGCACCGTAGCGCTTAAACGGGTGAACCGATTTAGATGCGGTTTTTTTATTTGAAAGCAGGATTTCTTGACATGATTCATCAAAATCGGTTAAGCCATTTCAAGGTTATCAGCTCTTCTGTGTTAGCTGCCGTTGCGATTTTAGACGTCTATGGCTATTAACTTTACTTACAAACATATGTGTGTCTTTAAATTTCAAACATCCATGTGTGTTATATTAATAAGCAAGGTTATGGATATTTGATGCAGCCAGGATATCTAGCACACTAATACACTCTTGGAAAAAAACAGCAGATAAATTATGTCGTGTTTGGATTCATTTTAACCAGCTTTCGATTCTGCACACAATGCAGTGGTGGCAACAAGAGGAGCTGATGCTGCAGCCAGGCTATCCAGCACACCAGTAGGTAGGTAGTAGACTCTTGACAAAATAATAGCCCCGACGTGATGTAGAATTTCATGGCTCAATGATAAGAAGGTGTTAATTTTAACTTTTTAAATGATTCAATTTTTTGCGGTGGGGGTTTTTTAAATTTTTAATTTAAGTTTTATTTTAAACATAATTATAACGTTTAGTTGACCTAATTTTCTACCCAAAGTCGGTAGTGAAAAATTAATATACTTATATAAGTATTGTTAATAATAATAGCCTTTATTAACAATACTTACAATCTAGTTACTTAATATTATTTTTAACCGACTTCAAAAAAAGGAGGAGGTTCTCAATTCGACGGTATGTTTTTTTTTTTTTTTTTTTTGTGTGTTTGTTACGCGATTTCTCCCCCATTTGTGGACCGATTCTCAAAATTCTTTTTTTATTTGAAAGAGTATACTCCCGAGGTGGTCCCATTTTAATTTGGTGAAGATCTGGTGCTGATCTTCGGAGATATACAATGGAACTCTTCAAAAATAGACGGCAAATCTGTCGTGATTGCTGGAATCGCTTGGATATTTATTGTTTATACAACATCATGACGTATCATCACGCCTGTATGCTCTGAGGGGTATGCAGATGTGTACAATATACGTAGATTTCGACAGTTGGGTATGTTAAGTTTCATTTATTAGGGATAAGTGGATAACCCTATTACCATGACATGTATTGTTAACAAATAACAATATAAACATAAATTCATGGCAAATATTTGTATGGGAACAACTAAAAATGAAGAAATAAAAATCTTTTTTGCAAAAAATAAAACCGACTTAAAAAAAACACTAGCCGGTGTAAAATAACTCTAAATTCGGAAGTCGGTGGCCCATCATGAATAAGACAAAACCACCAACGCCACAGACTTCCTAATTTAGAGTTATTTTACACCGGCTAGTGTTTTTTTTAAGTCGGTTTTATTTTTTGCAAAAAAGATTTTTTGTATATAGAATTATAATCTTCAGACATCGGTTTCCGAAGTTTGTTTTGCTTTCGCATAGGCCTCCCCCATACTCTTCCATAGTTCCCGGTCATGGGTTTCCCTCTTCCAAGTTGGTGGCCCCGCTGTAACTTTCAGATCCTCGTCCCACCGTCGTATCGGGCATCCTCTTTTCCTTTTGCCTTCTCTTGGGTACCATTCGGTTAGTGATTTGGCCCATTTCTCGGTTTTGTCTCTGATTAAGTGGCCCGCCCATTTCCATTTCAGCTTCTTTATCTTGTACGAGACGTCCGCTATTTTTGTTTGGCCTCTGATATTCTTAAGGCTTGATTTTTCCCTTTTCTTCACATTAAGCATACTTCTTTCCATGTTGTGTTGGCATGTTTGTAGTTTCCTAATGTTTTGCTTTGTAAAAGCCCATGTTTGGCAACCGTAAGTCATGGAAGTAAGTATACACGCATCAAATACTTTGCTTTAGTGAAAAAGTAAATATCAGAAAACATCATTCTGTTATAACCTCATCTAACCCACATGATTCACCAACCATAGAGAGGATCTGACGCAGGTATATACAGGGTGTAAAAACACCGTTCCCTTAGCCGATAACCACACATTCTGTACATTAAGCTACAAGCGTTTTTTTGTTCAAATGCGTACTTATTAAATACTAGCTTCTGCCCGCGACTTCGTACGCGGATCCTGTTGCTTATGCCAGCGACAACGGGGTCGTCAAAATTGAAGATCTGAAACGTCTGATATCGAATTAACAACTTTTGCTAAGACGCCATTTCTATAAATAAATGTGATATTGTCGCTGGGCTTTGGAGTTCAACTACAGGTGCTCCAGATCTTCAAATTTGGTCTCACAGCAGAAAACACTCTTCACGTGGAATAGTTTTTGCAATGGCACCATTTTTATATCTCTTTTACTTTAGGTGTTCCATTTTCCAAAATAAATTATAGCCTATATGTTGCGTGACGTTCAGGATCAGCGGTCAGTCGTGCATCTCCTACCCCCACTTATCTCTAGAGTCGATGCGTATATACGCTGAAAACTCAAGCGTCATGCTTTTTCCGTGAACGTCTCCAAGTCACAAGACAGTGCATGATGTTCACGATCAGCGGTCAGTCTAGAGACCTTGATGTAGATGCGTAAAAACGCTGAGAATGCAGGCGTGCTTCGCGAACCCAAGAAGTTTCCTGTTCTCGAACAGCATCAAGTCTCTCCTAACGCTCTTCGGTAGATTGTTGGGATCTTGTGATCTTTAACTATTTAGCACCTTTGGAACATTGGGAAAGATTTGACCTCTTTCTAGGCATGGTTATAGTTTTATTGTGATGATACCTGATCAATTAAAATCTAAGTGGCTGCTCCTCTGCGTTACCGGGTAGACTACCGCGTCACGAAGATAAATCGAAAAGGAAATTAAACACTCAAATAACATAAGCCCGAAGACATATTTATTCGATAAAATAAAAAAAATGGGAGTTTTGGCCAGTAGAGTCTAATTCTCAATGATATACCATCGTCATCGAAAATCAGTCCAGAACTGTTCCCGCCTTCACCGCGTGGAGGTACTTATGTTATTTTATAATTATGCAATGAAATTAGTGATAGCTTTAATTTCTATATCAAATGTTTTTGATCTTCGAGTTTTATAAGTCAATAGGAAATGCCTATCTGGCTGAACAACTTCCGCTAAGACGTCATTCCTATGTGAGTTATGGTGTAGCTGGGCTCTTGGAGTTCCACAACAGATGTTCCAGATCTTAGATTTTAATACGTCAACAGCGAGTGCCCATAAGGCTGAACAGCTCATGCTAAGACGTCATTCCTATATATGTTATAGTGTAGCTGGGCTCTTGAAGTTTAACATCAGGTGTTCCGGATCTTCAGATTTATTCTCTCAGCAGAAAATGCTCATCACGTGGAACAATTTTTGCCATGGTACCATTGTTGTATCTCCTATAGTTTAGCTGGTCTGTTGCGGTTCCTCATCAGGTGTTCCGGATCTTCAAATTTATTCTCTCATCAGAAAATGCTCATCACGTGGAACAATTTTTGCTATGGTACCATTGTTGTATCTCATATAGTTTAGCTGGTCTGTTGCGGTTCCTCATCAAGTGTTCCGGATCTTCAAATTTATTCTCTCAGCAGAAAATGCTCATATCGTGGAACAATTTTAGCTATGGTATCATTGTTGTATCTTCTATAGTTTAGCTGGTCTGTTGTGGTTCCTCATCAGGTGTTCCGAATCTTTAAATTTATTCTCTCAGCAGAAAATGCACATCACGTGGAACAATTTTTGCTATGGTACCATTGTTGTATCTCCTATAGTTTAGCTGGTCTGTTGCGGTTCCTCATCAAGTGTTCCGAATCTTCAGATTTATTCTCTCAGCAGAAAATGCTCATCACGTGGAACAATTTTTGCCATGGTATCATTGTTGTATCTTCTATAGTTTAGCTGGTCTGTTGTGGTTCCTCATCAGGTGTTCCGAATCTTTAAATTTATTCTCTCAGCAGAAAATGCACATCACGTGGAACAATTTTCGCTATGGTACCATTGTTGTATCTCTTATAGTTTAGCTGGTCTGTTGCGGTTCCTCATCAGGTGTTCCGGATCTTCAAATTTATTCTTTCAGCAGAAAATGCTCATCACGTGGAACAATTTTTGCTATGGTACCATTGTTGTATCTCCTATAGTTTAGCTGGTCTGTTGCGGTTCCTCATCAGGTGTTCCGGATCTTCAAATTTATTCTTTCACCAAAAAATGTTCATCACGTGGAACAATTTTTGCTATGGTACCATTGTTGTATCTCCTACAGTTTAGCTGGTCTGTTGCGGTTCTGCATCAGGTGTTCCGGATCTTCAAATTTATTCTCTCAGCAGAAAATGCTCATCGCGTGGAACAATTTTTGCTATGGGGCCATTTTTGTATCGCCTATAGTTTAGCTGGTCTGTTGCGGTTCTGCATCAGGTGTTCCAGTTTCCAAGATAAATTATAGCCTATGTGTTGCCCAGACTTAATATCTATAGAACAAAAAAAAATCATTCAAATCCGTCCAGTAGTTCCAAAGATTAGCGTGTGCAAACAAACAGACAAACAGACAAACAGACAAACAGACAAACAGACAAACAGACAAACAGACAAACAGACAGACTTTTTTTTTGGATTCGTGCTCTATTACTGTTTCTAAACCCCCCTCAATTTTTTTTTTTAAATATATTCAATGTACAGACACAGTTTTTTTACTGTCTTATTATACAGGGTGTCCAAGAACCTGGCGTCCAACTGGATTCCCACGATGCCCCAAGTTCTAACAGTACTCAGAAAAATATTTTAAAAAATCCACCCCATGTACTTACAGAATTATACTGATTTCAAAAAAAAGGGGGAAATGAGCACCCTGTGACATACTTTTGAATGCTGTGACTGCTAATGCTGATAATTTCGATATTTCTTGGAGGTTTTGTAATCTAGGGTATTGCTGTGTCTAAATAGAATGTAAAAATAAAGTACTTATTGTACCATTTTAAAATAAAATATTATTTTAACTAAAGGTGATATGGAAAACTATTGAATTTCGCAACTTTGACCGACTGTAGTGTAAAAAAAATGTACCAAAATAGTATGGCAAGTGACGTCAAATTTTGACGCGTTTATTCCTCTTTTTAAAAAGGTATAATACTTACACATTAATTTGAAAAAAAAAAATTTGATAATATTTTTACTCAACAACCCAATTTTTACGAAGTGCCTACCTACTAACGGTAACTGTCGGACCCTTTCTTATCTTAGAAACTGTTATGTTACTACTATTATTTACTTCGGTTCCAAGAGTGAGCAAGAAGGAAATACACACAGGTAGATGGGTTCCCAGTAGAATAAAAGCAAAGAATGTTAGTTTAAAGATATTTTATTACAATAAATGTTCAAAATGTTGACCACCCGCGGCAATACAAGCTCTCACTCTCCTTAAAAAGGACCGCTTTATGTTTCGCGAGTAACTTTTTTGACGTATCATCTGCACTGCTTGTGTTATCTTCTCACGAAGGTCAGCGATGTCATTAATGGGCTTCGCATAAACGAGCTCCTTCATAGTTCCCCAGAAAAAAAAATCCAGCGGATTTAAGTCAGGTGAGCGGGCTGGCCACGGGATTGTTCCTGATCGCCCAATCCACCTGTTCGGGTATTGCTCGTCCAAAAACTCTCTAACGGATACGCGAAAATGTGCTGGACAGCCGTCGTGTTGGAACCACATATCTGGTGGGGTCTCTTCTAGTAAGTTTGGCAAATCATTTTGAAGAAAATTTAAATATGATTCGCCAGTCAAATTCTCGGGCATCTCAAATGGACCAATAATATTCCCACAGAGAATACCGGTCCACATGTTCACTTTGAACCGGTACTGGGATCTATCTTCTCGCATCAAGTGCGGATTTTCCACATGCCACTCGTGCAAGTTGTGTAGGTTCATGTAGCCATCCTTCTTAAATGTTGATTCATCTGACCACAAAATTTTGTCGATAAAGTTTTCGTCTTCTCGATGTTTTTGCAGGATTGTTTCACAAAACGCGACTCGGCTCGGATAGTCTCGAGGTAAAAGACTTTGCACTCGCTGTACGTGGTACGGATGATATTCTTCTTTTTGGAGAATACTGTGTGCTGTGCTCTTCGGTATCCCCGTATCAGCTTCTATTCCTCGCACAGAGATGCTTGGATTTGCCGACACCGCCTCTAAAACTTCATCGCGTATGAAGTCATTTACGGGTCGTCCTTCATCAGCTACTTGATTGGGGAACCGCCCGTCACATAGTGATCTGTGCATATTAATGAAAACTCGATGGTCGGGATATCGCGTAGCCCTCGGATACCTTTCTCTGTAAAGTCTCGCTGCAGCTCGTCCATTACCTCTACATTCTCCATAAATGTAGTGCATATTTGCGTATTCTTGCGGAGTGTAGGTCGCCATGGTAGCACACACAAAACACAAACTGTCCAAACACAGGCAAAGGTCGTCGTAAAGAGTTCGTTTCAAAGTTCAGAGCACAAAGAGTAATCGAGTCCAATAAACAAAGCTTTAAATCGTAGTACGTGATCAATGGTAACAATAAGAGAGAGGTGCGTAGTAACGGCAGGAGGCAGTGACGCGTACTGACCGTACTGTTATCCTAAATAGCACGATCCCAGATAGCGTCACTATCTATCTCACTCGCACCTCTAACCTTTTTCTCCCTCACTCTTACCTGAATAATGGGGTACCATAAAGAAGAACCAGCAAATCGCAAAGATAGTTTCTGTCTTGCTCCCTCCTGTTGTAATAACGAATCACTATGGTGAGATGCATGCACATACCGTCCCTTACGGTCTAACCTGTTTTTTGAGAGGCCTGTTGTTATTTTTATGAGCATACAATAGTAATTCTTTAGAGGTTAGATTCAATTCGTCGTAAATTTTTCTTTCTAAGAATTCTGTAAGACATCGTAAAAATTGGGTTGTTGAGTAAAAATATTATCAAAATTTTTTTTTTTTCAAATTAATGTGTAAGTATTATACCTTTTTAAAAAGAGGAATAAACGCGTCAAAATTTGACGTCACTTGCCATACTATTTTGGTACATTTTTTTTACACTACAGTCGGTCAAAGTTGCGAAATTCAATAGTTTTCCATATCACCTTTAGTTAAAATAATATTTTATTTTAAAATGGTACAATAAGTACTTTATTTTTACATTCTATTTAGACACAGCAATACCCTAGATTACAAAACCTCCAAGAAATATCGAAATTATCAGCATTAGCAGTCACAGCATTCAAAAGTATGTCACAGGGTGCTCATTTCCCCCTTTTTTTTGAAATCAGTATAATTCTGTAAGTACATGGGGTGGATTTTTTAAAATATTTTTCTGAGTACTGTTAGAACTTGGGGCATCGTGGGAATCCAGTTGGACGCCAGGTTCTTGGACACCCTGTATGTATAGACTAGCTTCTGCCCGCGACTTCGTACGCGGATCCTGTTGCTTATGCCAGCGACAACGGGGTCGTCAAAATCGAAGATCTGAAACGTCTGATGTCGAATTCTAAAAGCCCGGGGACGGGAAAACAATGAGATGCGCGAGACGATTCAAGATGTTCCAGATTTTTTATTTTTGTTGGTCTACAGGAAATGCCATCAGACTTAACAACTTTTGCTAAGACGCCTTTTCTATTATGTATGTGTTATATTGTCGCTGTGCTTTGGAGTTCCACTACAGGTGCTCCAGATCTTCAAATTTAGTCTCACAGCAGAAAACACTCTTACGTGGAATAGTTTTTGCAATGGCCATTTTTATATCTTTTTTACTTTATGTGTTCCATTTTCCAAAATAAATTATAGTCGCGCATCGCCTTCCCCCACTTATCTCTAGAGTCGATGCGTATATACGCTGAAAACTCAAGCGTCATGCTTTTTCCGTCATCGTCTCCAACTCGCGAGACAGTGTATGATGTTCACGATCAGCGGTCAGTCGCGCACATATTCTTCACTGGTCTCTAGATACCTGGATCTAGATGCGTAAATACGCTGAAAATACAGGCGTGCTTCGCGATCCCGCGATTAGTGATAGCTTTAATTTCTATATCAAATGTTTCTGATCTTCGATTTTAAAAGTCAACAGAAAATGACTATCAGACCGAACAACTTTTGCTAAGACGTCATTCCTATGTGAGTTATGGTGAAGCTGGGCTCTTGGAGTTCCACAACAGGTGTTCCAGATATTTTTATACGTCAACAGCGAGTGCTCATAAGGCTGAACAACTCTTGCTAAGACGTCATTCCAATATATGTTATAGTGTAGCTGGGCTCTTGAAGTTCCACATCAGGTGTTCCGGATCTTCAAATTTATTCGCTCAGCAGAAAATGCTCATCACGCGGAACAATTTTTGCTATGGTACCATTTTTGTATCTCCTATAGTTAAGCTGGTCTGTTGCGGTTCTGCATCAGGTGTTCCAGTTTCCAAGAAAAATTATAGCCTATGTGTTGACCAGTATTAATATATATACAACAAAAAAAAAACATTCAAATCCGTCTAGTAGTTCCGAAGATTAGCGTGTGCAAACAAACAGACAAACAGACAAACAGACAGACTTTTTTTTTTGGATTCGTGCTCTATTACTGTTTCTAAACCCCCCTCAATTATTATTTTTTAAATATATTCAATGTACAGACACAGTTTTTTTACTGTCTTATTATATGTATATAGATATATAGATTATTAAGCAGATTTAGTGATAAAATTAATAGTGGTAGTCAATAATAACAATTTTTTCATGTAACGTATTAAATAAAACCGTTACAACCTTTTAAATAAAATGTACCTTACTATCTATAGTTACCCGTTTGAAAAGTTTATTTTCTTCCTCTGGCGATAGAATAAAATAAAAATAAAGTTTTAATTTATCCAATCAATAATAATTTGTTGATACATATTTTTATATTATAATAATATAAAAATAATTTATTTAGGTCCTTTTACACATTATTACATTTGTAAACTTAAAATATATAGTCGAAAGTTTTTTTAAACAAAATAGCTTAAAAACTTATAATCGTAAAAAACGAGTTTAATTAACACATATCTCTAAATATCTAAACGAAGGTGCGGTGGAACTGACATTATCTTGTGGCGACCTACCTGAGCTAGGTTAATAAAAACCTGTGTTTCAGGCCATCCCCAGACTAAGCGAACAGCTGACTACAGTTAATACATTGAATTGAATTACATTTCCACTATGCTACTTATGCAAATACAATATAAACAAAAAATACCTTAATAATAATATCTACAGAGTTATTGAAGTACTACTAGAAGTTTTTCTGTATCAGCGTAATCAAGTTTACCCAGATATTCGCACAGCTTTAGACTACAATCTTTGTAGCTAGCACTATAAATATCAAGTATTCTATTGAGCTTATTATATAAAACGGGTCTTAAATAGATATAGATATTAAAACATTCGAATGAAAAAAAAAGTACTGGCATTTTAATATCTTGTTTTGGCAGTAAATAAATAAGTGTGAAAAAGTATCGATAAACTACAATTGCACGGATAACCTTATTTTATTACTTTAAAATTATTTGGCATTTTAAGTGTCTCTTTGTTCCTATCATTCCGCGCCGTCTTCCGCCGGGACTTACCTACGCAGTGATTTGGTCGAATTCAAATAAAACGACATTTTTTGTTTTAGTTACGGTGAAATGGAAACTTACAAGTTATTAGCAAATAAAATTCAAACAAATTATATTTTAAAAGATTAAGTTTAATGAATTTATAAAAATGAATTTGAAAAGATTTGATTGGTTATGGGGCTGGGCTAGGCCGACGGTTATTGATGACTTTACTGCATTCTTAACGCGAACGTACTATAGTGTGTGAGCGTAAATTGTGTTTTTCAATTAATTATTATTTATTTTTGTTGAGTGACATTATTACCCTTTGTGAACGCGCGTGTGTTTTATCCAATTTATCGGGAGCCATTTCCAAGAGCATTCCTGCGAGATGTGGCGAAACTTACGTGTGCCCAACTAGTGTCTGTACAAACCTGGGAGGAACCTATGCTAATTAGAGAAGAAAAATAGTGCTTAGCACTAGTCAAGGAGTCTATCAGCGTTATATTCCATCTTCTTTTGAATAACGACTCTTGCAACTAACGTGCAACATTGAATTTATTTAGCTCAGTTCAGTTATCGCGAATTAAAAATGTGGTGATAAAAACCAACATAGGTACCTAGGTACTAAGTGAACTTAATATCATCGCACATTGTCAAACGAATCAAATCGTCGGCGCTGACACAGTGCTAAGCTACTACCTACATGGTGAATCATGGTCCTTACTGGGTCAAGGTACGTTTTCTAAATAGAGTGTACTTAGACTTTTACTGACTTTATTTTGATATTTAGTTTGTTCGAAAATTTCACTTTTTTATTTTACGTTTTTTTATGAAATATTTAATTTTGCCGTACTTCTGTTGACTACTATTACTTGTGGTTTGAATTATTGTATAAGTGTAAAACCCATAGTGTATAACATATAATAATAACATTACAAAAAGGATTTTTTTTTTAATATAAACTGGACCGATTTGAAAAACTCTTTCACTGTTAGTAAGCTACACAATCCCCGGGAGACAAAAGCTACTTTTTATTGCTGTATTCTTACGGAAACAGGAACTACGAGGGCGAAACGCGTGACGTCCACTGAACTACGCGAGCGAAGCGCGTGACATCCACTGTTCTACGCGAGCGAAACGCGTGACGTCCACTGAACTACGCGAGCGAAATGCGTGACGTCCACTGAACTACGCGAGTAAAACGCGTGACGTCCACTGAACATGGGAATTAACAAAGTGTACCTCCCGGAACGCTAGTTACTGACTGGTCTACTTGGTGACTGGTCGACTTGCTTATCAATGTTTTTTTTTGTTATAATAGTTAACTGCTTATAGGTTTCACTTCGATGGTCTTAGATTATCATTTTAAACTTAGAGTCACAGCCTTATGAATATAACAGCATTGCACATGTAAGCGGGTACGCCTTTGAAATGTGGTCGTATGATCGGTGTCGACCGTCGTCGTCGGTGGCGTGTGCGCAGGAGACGGCGGGTGACGCGAGGGTGGGGTGGGAGCGAGACAAAAACACGCCATGTCATTAAAGTGCTTTGTTTCTTTTAAACTAAAATATATACTGTATATACACTTTGTTTATTTTAAAAATATTTATGCTGTCTTAGTTTATCTCTGTATTTATTTATCGTTGCTAGTGTCACTCTCTAACACAATATATATTTGTTTTTTACTTTTATGTATAACCGACCTCTTCTCATTACACACTGAACTGATTTACTTACTCGTTTTATATTTATTTATTTCCTTCCGTTACTGGGTACCCCTCAAGGTTCATTGGAAGACCAGCGTCAGACAGCATCACCTGCCTGGAATGAATGCTGAAATGGACCTTTTTGGCGCAGCCGTGAGGCACACAGCACATAATATGTACCTACCTACTATTGTATATTTTCTATTGTTTTATAAAGTATTGTGTGTAGGTATGTGTGTTTTGATGACTGATGTCAAATAAATATTTTTCTTTCTTTCTTTCTTTCCTTTTATACCTGGAGGCTGTTATTTTTCAGTTTTGTATTTGTTTTGCTTGAGTTTAGATTTCAATGTTAAGGGGCCATGCCTGAAATCGACTGATTTTGATCAACTGTAATCATTATTTGTGAAAAGGGAAGAAGAATTTATACAATCCTATTTGTGATTTGAAAAGACGAGTTCTTTGCTTTGCATGTTAGGGAAATAAATTTCGGAAATAAATAAATAATAAATAAATATTCCACAACTTTTCACACAACGCCATCTAGTCCCAAGCTAAGCTAAGAGCTTGTGTTATGGGTACTAAACAGCTGATAAATATACTTAAATACTTCTAAATACTTACATACATATTATAGATAAATTGCACCCAGACACAGAACAAATGATCATGCTCATTACACAAACATTTGTCCTGGGTGGGAATCGAACCCACGACCTCCGGCATAGCAGTCAGGGTCACTAACTACTAGACCAACAGGCCAGTCATAGTCAAATAAATTACGTATTCATGGAAAATCACTAAAATTCTTGTGTAATAAATTTTAATAAAGTGTTTAGTTTAAGATTAGTCTTACATCGTACATAATGTTAAATAAATAATGTTAAGTTTCACATACCAGCAATGGTCAATATGAGGATCCAACATTTATATATTACGTACCACCTATTTACCCTTAATATGTGAATAAATTATTTTGATTTGATTTGATTTATTTGATTCACCCACATGTTTTCCAAAAAATGACGCGAGACTGACGTTTGATCATTTAGTTACAAGAAACTGCAATAGATTTTGAAAATTAAAAAATCTTACCAACACCGTCTACTTGCACGTGAGGGAACCACTTTTTTGACTTTCAAAAAAGGAGGAGGTTCTATGTTCGTGTGTATGTATTTTTTTTTTTTTTTTTATGTATGTTACCTGATTTCTCCCCCATTTGTGGACCGATTCTCAAAATTCCTTTTTTATTTGAAAGAGTATATTCCTGAGGTGGTCCCATTTTAATTTGGTGAAGATCTGGTGCTGATCTTCGGAGATATACAACGGAACTCTTCAAAAATGAACGGCAAATCTGTCGTGATTAATGGAATCGTTTGGATGTTTATTGTTTATACAACATAATGACGTATCATCACGCCTGTATGCTCTGAGGGGTACGCAGGTGGGTACAATATACCTAGATTTTGTCAGTTAGGTATGTTAATTTTAATTTATTAGGGATTAGTGGAAAACCCTATTATGATGACATGTATTGTTAACAATTAACAATATAAAATAAATTCATGGCAAATATTTTTATGGTAACAACTAAAAATGGAAAAATAAAAAACTTTTTTGCAAAAAATAAAACCGACTTCAAAAAAACACTAAACAGTGTAAAATAACTCTAAATTCGGAAGTCGGTGGCCCATCATGAGTAAGACAAACCCACCAAAGCCACAGACTTCCGAATTTAGAGTTATTTTACACCGTTTAGTGTTTTTTTGAAGTCGGTTTTATTTTTTGCAAAAAAGTTTTTTTTTCTACTACAACATGCGGAAAAAAAAATTCAATGTCGTTACTTTCCGGAAATTTCAAGACAAATCAGTATTTTTTTTCTATTGTTTGAATCACTTTTAAGAAATTTTAAAAGTAACATATTAATGTTCAGTTTATCATATATTCGTACTATTTTTTAACTTGTGTACTTTAACATGTGTACCAACATAGTAAACAAACGTGTATACACAAACATTCCGGAGATTTATTTCTCAACCGTCTTAATTTACTTAGAAACTCAAAATAAGATAAAAAAAGGGTTTTATTTTATCTAACATTGCATACCTACATAAAATAAATTAAGGCAGCCGCAGTAAGTTACAAAAGTGCTTGTGCTGGGGCTGTGTCGCTCCTTTCCTTACAAAACAATGTTGAGTCCATTTAACAATAAAACTATCAAATTAAAATTAAAACAAAACCAAAATTAAAAGAAAAAAAAAGAAATGTGGCAAGTGCATGTGAGAGGGCAGCTACAGAGTGTAATATGTTTATGTGAGTCTGTGAGTGTACATAAGTAGTGGGGTGTGTATGTATGTGGGTGTGTATGTATGTGAAAGTGTTTTAGTGTTTTAGTATATGGGTATTGATGTAGTGTATGTGTGTTTAGCTTGATCTAATTAGAATTTCTTCAACTTCTTCATAAGTCAGAGTTTTAAGCCATTCAGCTATAACTTTTTTACACTTGTGCGACGACAAGGGATATATATGTAGTTCGACGTTTATTTTGTTGTATATATAGGATGACTGTGTTACATATTGGCGTTTGGCAAAGACCGTTCGTACTCCTGAGGTGTAAGCTACAATGTCTTTCCGTTAAAGCAGTTTTCAAAATATATAATTTTCGAACTGATAGTAAATTACTAATTCTATAGAGATCAGTTGTTGGGAACCTAAAAGGTTTGAAGTACATCACCTTGATGAGAGATCGCTGGGCTCTTTCAATGTCAAGAAATTTCCCCTTCGAAGACCCACCCCATACCGGGATGCAGTAAGTTATTATTGATTGATCAAGGGCAATGTAGACTGTGTTAAGGACTTTTGGAGACATCAGGTGACGTTTTAAAGATCCAGATAAATTTCCTTACTCTTTTCATGAGTATATCTATACGTGGGTGCCACGACAATCTTTGGTCAATAATTACGCCTAGATATTTGGTGGAACTCACTTGCTGAAGGTACGGACGGATGATATAAAATATTAAAATATTAAAACAGTTTAAGCGTTCACTACGCTCGAGCATTACGCGTGTGTTCGTGAACGGTACACACAAAATATAGCATCGTAATGATGTTACCAAAATCCAGCGAGCGAATTTTATGCACGGCCCCTTAATATAATATTCCACAACTTTCCACAACTTTTTTTTTCACACATCGCCATTTAGTCCCAAGTTAAGCTTGAAAGCTTGTGTTATGGGTACTAAACCGCTGATAAACATACTTATATATTTCTAAATATATACATATTATAGATAAATTACACCCAGACACAGAACAAATGATCATGCTCATCACACAAACATTTGTCCTGGGTGGGAATCGAACCCACGACCTCCGGCATAGCAGTCAGGGTCACTAACTACTAGACCAACAGGCCAGTCAAAAGTAATATGAATATTGTTGTATATGTATATGTATAATAATGAATATTTTTAGTTACTTTTTTTTTCTTCTTGGTATAGTGGATTGTGCTAGCTAACACGCGACAATTATTCTTAAATATAATATTTTACCAAGTGTTTAAACCTTAGTGCTATTTATTGAGCATTTCATTGTAAAGATTCTTTGTACAGTTCTTCAAACAAATCAGACAGATGTGTTGCTGGGGAGTTTGTTCCGCCACTTCTTCTTCCCAGCAAAAACACTAGGAAGTGGCGAAGGGTGGGCCGTTTTTAGGGCACTGTCTTTATGTATTTTTTTATATTACGCTCAAAAAGTGCTGATTTCAGCCTAGTTTGAATAAACACTTTTGATTTTGTTTTTTTGACTTACTAATTTGCATCACTCTGTTGTTTACATATTTTTTATTTGTATTGCCCCCTTTTTAACCCCCGACGCAAAAAGAGGGGTGTTATAAGTTTCACCGCTATGTGTGTGTGTCTGTCTGTCTGTCTGTCTGTCTGTCTGTCTGTCTGTCTGTGGCACCGTAGCGCCCAAACGGGTGAACCGATTTAGATGAGGTTTCTTTTAATTGAAAGCAGGGTTTCTTGCGATGGTTCTTAGACATAATTCATCAAAATCGGTTCAGCCGTTTCAAGGTTATCAGCTCTTTTGTGTTAGCTACCGTTGCTATTTTAGACGTCTATGGGTATTAACTTTACTTACAAACATATGTGTGTCTTAAAATTTCAAACACCCATGTGTGTAATATTAATAAGCAAGATTGTGGTGTATTTGGTCTGATGCAGCCAGGATATCTAGCAGACTAATACACTCTTGGAAAAATAACAGCAGATATGTCGTGTTTGGATTCATTTTAACCTGCATTTGATTCTGCACACAATGCACTGTTGGCAACTGGATGAGCTGATGCTGCAGCCAGGCTATCAAGCACACCAGTAGGTAGACTCTTGACAAAATAATAGCAGATATGTCGTGTTTGGATTCATTTCAACCAGCATTTGATTCTGTACACAATGCCTTGATGGCAACAGGATGAGCTGATGCTGCAGCCAGGCTATCCAACACACCAGTAGGTAGACTCTTGACAAAATAATAGCAGATATGTCGTGTTTGGATTCATATCAACCAGCATTTGATTCTAAACACAATGCACTAATGGCAACAAGATGATCTGATGCTGCAGCTAGGCTATCCAGCTCACCAGTGGGTAGACCCTTGACAAAATAATAGCAGATATGTCGTGTTTGGATTCGTTTTAACCAGCATTTGACTCTACATACAATAAACTGAAAATTCTCATAACTCTAAAACAAAATTAATGCGTTTAAAAAATATAAAATAAAAATTTAATTAAAAATTTAAAAAACCCCCATCGCAAAAAAGTAAAACATTTAAAAAGTTAAAAATAACACTTTAGCCATGAAATTTTACGTAACGTCGGGGTACCGTTAAAATAAGTACCTACATACCTACAAGTCCTAGGAACATACCTTACTTAAGCGGTACCCCTGCGTGAAGTAAAATTTCATGGCTAAAGTGTTATTTTTAACTTTTTAAATGTTTTACTTTTTTGCGATGGGGGTTTTTTAAATTTTTAATTTAATTTTAGACCCTTTATATGTATAAATAAACAGTATAAAAATAAATAATATTTTATTTATTACTCTATAATATAATTAATCTAAAAGTAAACTTTATGTGAATAGAAAAACTGAGTTTTTTTTTATGTGAAACGAAATTCTAGAAAACTATCAGCTGTAAAACAACGCACAACGTTACCTACGAACAAATTATAATAAACTATATTTTACATATTTGTGCTTCAAAGTGAAGAGAAGTGAAGTGTGTTGTGTTTGTGGATAAAAGCTATTCCTATAATTATTACTTATAAACATTGTAAAACAAGAAATATTTCAATTTATTGATTTTAAGTAGGAAATTATTTTAGGATTTTAATGTTATATGTTTGAGTTGTGTTAATCAAGGCCTTTCATTTCACTTTATGTCCTCTAGAGAGCGCCATTTCAATTTAATGTCACGTCTCGTCATAACAAACACGTCACTCGTCACTGGTTATAGGCATTACCTATAACCAGTGGACATGCGAGGCGCATTAGTTGGATTCACTAAATCACGTTCAAGACCATGGTCATTCAGTTCAAGGGAGGCGTGAACAGTCAGTGTACCTACTCTTCGTGTTCACCCGAGTGCACGATTACTAGAAGATAGAACAAGTTTCGGTTTAACAAAGCTACGGTTGCTTGGTGTCCTTGTGCACCATCAGTGACGTCACAAATCTCTGCATCGGCATTTCCACCATCAGGGTAAGTGGGACTGCTACCATGTACGAGCACCAGCTCGTCGCCACCCAATCCACCACCTGGGAACAGGGCGGATACACCAATAACTAGAGGAACTATGAGTAGCGGCCCAAGAAGCCCGAGCGTTAGGTAAGTAGGTCACCCCATCCGGGTTCCCAACCCAACGAATTCAATATTTATCACTACTTTCAATTGATTGTATCACTAGGTATAGGTACGTTATTTTATAAAGTCAGATAAAATTAAAAAATATCCTTAACCTCTTCCTTCGTAGTGTTTAAATGCACGATGAAAACAATCCCAAGCACGACTGGTATTATATACTGACCACACTGAGCACCGAGGTGACGATGGGTTGTGTTCTCCCGGCCGCGATGCCGAGGTTGATGCACCAGTGCACCATCAGCACCGACAGGGACATGCGGCCCATCGCGTACCAGCCACGCCACGCCAGCACGTGCTTCAGCCATCCTGAATATGAAAATGGCGTGCAATCAAATAAGGAAGTAAGCGAACCCGAGCCTGACAATCTTTTGTTATAATATGGTTATAATATAGCTCTATAGTTAGTAAGTACAAAAGATAGAGTCTACTTTTACATAATGATTTAAATTATTTTTAAACAATATATATAAGTAGTGCAAAGTGTGAATTTATCCCCGCCGCGAGCACACTGAGCACGGGGCGCTCGAGCGCGACGTACGCCGCAGTGAACCACGCCGCGTCGCGCTCACATTCTCACTCCTGGGACGCAGGCCTCCTCAGTGGAAGCGGGTGAACTGTAAGCTACTCACCCTCCAGCCCGTTGACCATTCCGAGCAGAATCCCCGCCGCGAGCACACTGAGCACGGGGCGCTCGAGCGCGACGTACGCCGCAGTGAACCACGCCGCGTCGCGCTCACATTCTCACTCCTGGGACGCAGGCCTCCTCAGTGGAAGCGGGTGAACTGTAAGCTACTCACCCTCCAGCCCGTTGACCATTCCGAGCAGAATCCCCGCCGCGAGCACACTGAGCACGGGGCGCTCGAGCGCGACGTACGCCGCAGTGAACCACGCCGCGTCGCGCTCACATTCTCACTCCTGGGACGCAGGCCTCCTCAGTGGAAGCGGGTGAACTGTAAGCTACTCACCCTCCAGCCCGTTGACCATTCCGAGCAGAATCCCCGCCGCGAGCACACTGAGCACGGGGCGCTCGAGCGCGACGTACGCCGCAGTGAACCACGCCGCGTCGTACTCGCGCACGGAGTTCCCCGCCAGGATCCACGACACGATCAGCAGCGGCGCCAGCAGGTACGGGGCGCGCAGCCACTGCGGGGGAAACCAATAGCGGTTGGCCAAAAGTCTCTCCGTGTTTGCCGCGTAGATACACGGCTGCATAATATGTATATTATAACGTTACTGAGAGATCTCTGTGATGTTATATGCAGCTACTCCGTCGACTCCGTCGAGTCTACGATCACAGATTAAAATTAAAAAATGGGCCTATAATGTTCAAATAATTTATTTCAGTTATGATTCCAAACTAGAAAGCCATGTAGGTATAAGATAAGATATTTCTACTTTGCAAATATGGGTACAAAAAAAACGGTGACATAAAAATTATATTAAGCAACAGCCATATTTAACCAGAAGGCATGCAAAAGTACAAAATACGCTAAAGATTCTGAGTAGGTACATTAAATAAAATATAAATGAAATCAAATAGGTACTACAAAAAAAATAAAAATGTCAAATGAATTAAAAATAAATTAAACATGTCATAAAATGAAAACAAAATAAAACTTTAAAAAGTCGCAAAAATGAAATCAAATAAAAATATAATACATTATAAAAATTAGCATGTTATTAAAATTGCAAATCCAAAAATTTAAAATCAAGTAAAGTTAAAAGATGTCTTGAAAAAATAAAATAAAAACATAAAAACACATAAAATAAAATTTAAAATTTCTAAATTCTTGCTACTAAAAGATAATCAAGAAATTCCTCTCTCCCTCTCTCACTCCATCAAAAATTCTGTCACCCTATAATACGCTTTGTCTACTAAAAAGTTCCGGAGTTTTTTTTTAAATAAAGTAAAGTTTAAATCTTTCCAACTCCTCGGTAATTTATTGTAAATGACTGGCGCCATGTAGCAGACACTTTTGCGCATTAAAGTCGTTTTTGCACTAGGGAGACGTAACCCGCTATTGTCACGCCTATTTCGCGGAAATACGTCTACCATGCGCTCAAAACGATCCGGGTTCAACTTTACAAACACTGCCAATTAGAATTGGTTTATTGATTGATTGATTTAAAATCTTATGCTGTTTAAAAAATGGCACGCAGCTATCTGTAGTTCGCAGTTTTAAAAAGCAACATTTATGCATCTTTTCTGAGCTTTGAATGCCGTTTCTCTTTCAGACGAGTTGCCCCAAAAGATAATAACACTCTCAACTAAACCACGGTAAGCTGTCAGAAGTTTTACAACCGATGACAAAATATGTAAAGCATAAGCAGATGCGCTTAATTTTTTGCAGAGCGTTTCTATATGTTGCTTCCAACTAAGCTTTTTATCTATTTCTAGACCTTAGTACACACTTACATTAATATTATCATTATTATATTGCACATTTAAATTACTTTTATCTGGCATACGTTGATTAAAGTGCATTGTCTTTGTTTTGCTTACATTTATTCTTAAGTTATTTTAGTCTTACCACTCTATAATAGATTTTAAAGAGACATTAATGTCAATTTTGTATGTTTCTACACTTTTCGAAGGTATTGTCACAGTACTGTCATGTGCAAATAGAGTTAATGGTTGTTCAATGTATTCCGGTAAGTCATTGATATAATAAAATAAATAGCAAAGGGCCCAACACACTTCCCTGTGGTACCCCGTAACTAACAATATCTGTACCGGTATCTGTACCGTGTCCGGATATTATGTTGTCTCAAACTTATATCTCCAAACATTCTTACTCACTTTTACTGAAACACATAATTCTGAAACAAAAGTGCTTAACTAAATGGTACGGTTGGCGCAGGGGGCAAACAAATATTTTTTATGACTTAGCTAAAGTTGCTTCGGGTTTGGCTGTTTGTGTAAATTTTTGTGTTTGTAAACGGACCCACGATATGGAAGAAATATTTAGTACATTATGTCAATGTAAAAACACTTTTTACCAAAATAAATACAACTGACCTTATTAAAAAAACACTAACAGGTGTCCGACAACGACTTCCAAAACTAGAGTTATTCTACAATAACTCTAGTTTTTGAAGTCGGTGGCCAATTATAATGCATGACAAAAAAACACTTAACCTTTTTAGGTTTTATTTTGTAATTTTTTGTGTTTGTCGTATGTAACTCTAAAGAATAGTCTTTCAAAAGTTGAAAGAATCATTGAAATCGGTTAACAATTGCTAAAGAAGTTCTTTTTAAACATGAATATATGCATCTCTGGCGGACCCCTTTTAAAATAGTCAGGCGTAATGGTATGTTATAGAATTACACAAACACTGCACATACATGTGGCTGTAGCAATCGCAAGTAATTTGCTATTATGCGTTGAAGAGTTCCGTTGCCTATCTTCTTCATCAGTTTTTACTTCACCAAATGATGCTATCGAAATTAAATTCTTGAAAATATAAAAATGTAAAAATCGGTGGGTAAATTATTAACCTATTTACCTGCGCCTATATTATTTGAGGAGTTCCACCATTTCCTCGAGAATCCAAGTCGGTAAAAAAAAACAGAACAGTAAACACTTTAATGCATCATCTAGACTTTACAGTTCTACTTAATTTAAGACATCTATCCGGTCAAAAACTCACTTGGAACGAAGACACCTTAACCCCCGACTCCTGCAACTCGAAGTGCAGAAAGGCGAGGAACAGTCCAATGAGGCAGGCCGGCAGGCTGCCCCACGGGGCCTGGTACAGCAGGGAGAACGAACTGATGCCCGAGTACATCGTCTTCAACGTGCTGGACAGGAGAGGTGGAAGTAAGCAACATATGGCTACCGGTATCCACTCAATTAAATAAATTAGGCATTGTTCTGGTTTGAATCTTAGCAGATGCTCTTGTTGAGGTATTTGGTAGCACGACATAATTTTATAAAAGCGATGGTAGAAATCTATCTAGCTATCAACTAGTAGGTCTGCAAAGTACCACGTCTGTCATGGCTGTACAAGTACAGTAAATAGGTTAAAAATAAACCAATACTGACTAGTCATTCTGATGGAGAGAGATCAAGAGATTCTGTGGCATAAAGACGTTTTCAGATTGTACTGTAGGATTGCAATGCAGGTACTTTGAATAATATCTTCCTAGTAATGAATCCTAATCTCCAAGAAACCTTGTTAATAATATAATTAAAGTAAGTTCAACTAAAATCTAATATTATTATTACAAAGTTAAAAACTAATAAGTATTACTTTTGAAAGAGTATTCATACAAAGGTACTCGTACCTAGGATAAGCAAAGTACATGATGGACTTCCAATCGAAGACGTAGGCTAGGGATCCATTGAGCAGACATGAGAGGAACACCAGCGCCGCAAGCGTCGGCAGCGCGCAGTGGCGCCGGCGCGCCAGCTGCACCGTCAGCACCGACGCCAGCACGTACAGCTGCATGTCCACCGCCAGGAACCTGTCGGTCAGAACACAACTAATCATTTAGCTGATAGACAACTTGGAACTTTTAACATTCAACCCTCTATGTTTTGTCCATATTTCCATTTACTACAGAGGAAAGTTCTTCTCTTATTCGACAGCAATCAGCAAGTACTATAATTAAAAAAAGCAAAATGTCAAAAAATGTGTAATGGATTTGTGTATGTTTAGCCAGTTCTAACAGAGTTAAAATGAAACAATCCAAAGACAAATGCGAAAATAATAAATATAAGAATGGATGGTTATGCTATGATTGAACGGCAGGCCAATGGATTCAAAAGCATTCATAGATCAGACGTCTCCCAAAATGAGTACAAGTTCATTTCGCGTAGCTCACCAGGTCTGGACGAGACAAATATCTTCAGGGTCGACGAGGTTGTTAACGTAGAACACGTGACTCCAAAACTTGCGACGGCAGATCTGGCTCTCGGCTCCGACAGTGGGCGCCCACAGTGGGCCATCTCCCACACGCTCCCACCACGTCGCCGCGTAGCCCACCACCAGCAGATATACAGGAGTTATCCTACAAATGGGAAATCAGTTTTATTAACCGACTTCAGGAGGAGGTTCTCAATTCGATCGGTTTTTTTTTTCATGTATGTACCCCGTTACTCCGAGATTAATGATACGATTTACGTGATTCTTTTTTGTTCGATGCGAAATAGTTGCCATTTAGTCCCATACAAATTTAACATAGTTTTACTCAGTAGTTTACATTTTATGAATATTTTTATGAACATTTAATTTATTTTTGAACATTTTTTTTGTATGTATAGTTGTTTATGTACTGATTTACGTAATTCTGTTTTAGTTTGATGCGGGATAGGTGCTTTTTGGTCTCATAAAACATCAACATAGTTTGGCTTGGTAGATTTCATTTTATGAACATTTTCATGTTCATGAATTTATCTTATTGATTTCATTGAAATCTGTTGATTTGTTTGACTGTAATATTCAAAGAAAGGGACAATAATGGATCATTTAAGTACATACATAAAAATAAAAAACAAAAAATTGTAAAATAAAAACTTTTTTACAAAAAATACAACAGTTGTTTTGGTGGTTTTTTTTTTATTATTCATAATTCGCCACCGACTTCTGAATTTAGAATTATTTTACACCGGTTAGTGTTTTTTTGAAGTCAGTTGCATTTTTTGTAAAAAAGTTTTGTGTCCAAGCTTTACGAATATTCGAGGGTTTCATAACAAAATATGTGCGTACAGACAGCGGAACGACGGAACAAGGATGCTGTGACTCCAGTTTAGTCACTATAAGGAAAATCAGAAGAGCTTCGAGTACATTAGGAGGTTGCTATTTGATAACATTGTTTAGGTGAATTACCTAAACGCTGGTATAACTAATAATGGTGGACGTCCCAGCCATAAGTACTAAACGTTTTGGGAACATATTCATTGTGCGTACCGCTAAGGAGTGGAACTTCTCTGCCGGAGTCTGTGTTTCCTGATAGCTACAACCTAGCGGTCTTTAAGTCCAGAGTGAACAAGTTGCTTCTAGGCAAGCGTGCTTTATCGTCGACCACATTATCGCTTAGCATCAGGTGAGATAGTGGTCAAACGCGTGCCTATCAATAATAAAAAAATAAATAAACTATTTGTTTTCATACACATTGTCTTAGAATACAGTTATGACGCGTCTTTGTAGTGCTAGGTAATAACTTAAGGTGTAAAAAATTATTACATATCTCTTGCTCTGTAAGTACACCCTTACACCCCTGAATGCCGGGGTGTATGACTATCATTACAGCATAGGTTTTGGAATTTGAAAAAAGAACTGTCATACTCATACTGCACGAAGAATATTTTTAAAAAGTTATTTTTTTTTTTCTCGGTATCGATTAATTACTCGAATCGGAATCTAGACAATTTATTTTATAAAGATTTTATTTTAAATATGGAACTATTTGTTTCCACATCGTATGTTAGATGGAATCGATTTAAAAATCAAACTGGCCAGCAAGATTTGACGCGCTTGCGTGCGTGAAAAAAAAAAGGCAGTCTACTAGTAGGCGCGAAAGCATCGCGAAAATAATAATTTTTTTTCTTCTTAATAAATGTTTATTGAAACCTGCTGTCTTGTTGTTTACTTACCTCACAATCGATATGTAAAGCAGAGTATTTATCTCGGGCGTAAGCATCAATTGCATACTCGGGTTAATTAGCGCCTTCGCTTCGCTCAGGCGCCAAAAACCTCGTATGCAATTGATGTCATACAGCTACAGCCCTTGGTTAATAATCTACTATTATGTGCTTGAGACGTATTAAAATGTTACGGCGTACAAAAAAATCTTCTTCTTTATATTTAAAACCAGTTGTGTTTTGTTTAGTAACTGTAAGCTTATATTGTGTTTTGTTAAATAAATAAATAAATATACCATTAATAAATTACGAAATGAAAGCTTTTTTCATCATCAGTCTACACTACACTAGGTCACTGCTAAACACTGGCTCGTCTTCAGCTTGCCGCATCCAGCATCTGCCAGCAGTCTTTCGCAGGTCGTCATTCCACCCAGCCGGAGGGCGTCTACCCTAGCGATGGTCAGTTGTTCACGAGATATTTCCGGCCCAGTGCCACTTCAGCTTGCTAATCCTTTGAGCTATGTCAATAACATTGGTTCTCTGACGGATATATACATTCCGAATTCTATCCTTTAGGGGAAAAAAATGCATGGACCCTCTTTTTCCTACTAAATACTTGATTTCACTGCTTTTGAAATGACGAGCGCATAAACAAGACCCTCTCCATTCACATAGTATATTATTATGTAAACACATCACATCCTCGCTGTCGTACATCCTACTTTCCCACCTGGCTATCCTCTTGATAGTGATGAAGGGCAGCAGCTTGAAGGAGATCTTGTTAGTCTTGGTGTAGAGCAGCAGGTTATAGCCCAGCAAGAAGTTGGACAGCGTCACGAAGATCTGCACTACGGACGTGCCGTTCAAAAAGATCATCAGCACGGGGTGGCGGGAGATCTGGAGGTACGAAATACATTCCATCAATACTTCATCTGAAGTGTCCATGTATACTTACTTTAGACTTTACTTTAAGTTATCATAATAAATAGAAAAGGCAAACGAAGGGTTCATCCACACCGCTGTCAACTGAAAAAGTGCCCAAAAGATGCACATGGCCTCGTTGGGTTCTGGTCACGTGAAGTGAAGAGTCGACCAATCGCTTAACAATGTCCCGAAAAACTACATTTAAGTAATCCGATTTTATCCCCACAAAAAAGAACCATGTGTTATCTACTCTCTGCCTACGGCCGGTGCGTCTGCTGTGTGTGTGTGGAGGTGACCTTCCTCTACTTTTCTGCAGCCTCACGACCGTCACTGCCCACTCTACAGGTGATGGCTCGACGCGCCACCTCCTATGTGGCAAACTCTGCCAGCGTATACTAACCTTCTAATGCAACTTCTTTTTTCATTCGACGTGGATTATTCTCATAGATGACTCAAACCACGGTTTTCCGTCTCATACCTGCGCCGGGAGTCAAGGAGACAGACAATTCTTCCCCGTTTGAACCTAACCTCTAACCTAACCCATCAGAATCGGGGTGCCCCAAATCTCGAGTTCGCTTCAGTCACTGTATTTACGCGATGGTAATACTGCCATACAAATATGTACACCAGCAATACCAAGAAAACAAGCATTCAATGAACGATGCGTACAGAAGACGTTCTGTATAGTGTGCCCCATTCAAAAAGCCGTGCGTTTGTAAAATCAGAAGGTAGACTGTCTGTTGAAGGCGGACTGTCTTCTAGGAAAAACGTATTGTAATTATTGCAAATGCTAGACATGCTATAGCTGCTGACCTGTTCGATCCACCGCGGGTTGTAGAGATACAGCATGTCGTGAATGCAGCCGCTGTGCGTCGCCATGATGAGAACCATCAGCAAAACCCTGTATAGAGTTCACATGAAATTCACATTAAATTATTGCACCAAAAGTTACGCTATTTGTAATAAAAACGTTTCTTATGGAATGCTTTAGGAATTCGATTTTTCTATCTGCAACAAGCAACTAATAGGATCGGAAATTTAAATATATTAATAACATCATTTTCTATCGAAAAATGTCTCTTTAATTTGCTAAGGATTTGTCTGCTGGTCATCATCATTATTATTCAGAAGAGGTACACTGCCAGCTGGACATAGGCGTCCCCCAAAGATGTGTGAGGTGCGGGGTGGGCCTCAAGAACGTCATAATTATGTATAGTGAGTGAATGTACCGCACCGCACGCCCTGCACGGGAGCAAGCGCCGCCAGGCGCGGCTCGCTGTGTTCGTAGCTGGCAGTCAGGCGCCGCCAGTTGTAGCTCAGCGACCACGAACTCAGCAGCGCGCTTTCTGCAAACCACGCCGATCAACTGTCAGACCACTGCCTTTTAAAAACAATAACAACGTTTTCTCTTTCATTAACCACTACAGCAAACAGGCAGCAAAACACTTACTCTTATCATTATCCGCAGTGACGAGATCGTAGCTCGTTCCGACAGCATTGAGCACCACGATTACCGCCACTACATACAGAAACGCCTTCTGCGCCGCGTCCACAGGCGTAGGGCTGTGCGCCTGCGCGTACTCCTGCGCGTGTGAGCGGCAGTAGTCCAGGCGCGCCAGGCGCGTGCGCAGCGCTCGGCGGCGCGCCCACTGCGCCGCGCAGCGCTCGAAGCGCAAGGTCGCGTTGCGCCCGAGCAGGCCGGGGCAGCGCGAACTGACGCAGTAGCCGCGGTGCAGCTGCGTGCGGTTGAAGTTGTGACGGTCTTGAGAGTACTCCTGAAGAACAACAATATAAGAAACAGTTTATGAAGCTTTCACTGCTATGAGTTTTAGTTATGAGATCTTTGAGCTCCGAATTGTGCAGAGCAGAGGAACGAAGCCTGTCTCAAGTGCAGAGTACATTCTGCACTTGAGGCATCGCCGCATATGCTGATGCCATCTGTCCTGTTTATACCTACTTCCTCCTCATAGGGTTAACACTTTTCATCGGTTATTTCAAAATTTGTAAGTACCTTTATTTTTACTGATAACATGAGTAACTTTGAAAAAAATATGTTTTTCATATTATTTCAATTTAATTTCATAATAAGTATTAAATGTGTCCTTAAAAAGTACACAAGCCACTTTTTCACTACAATCTCATCGGGTTAGATTTTTTTTTCGACATAGGTATAAAGGGTCTACAAGTACTCTTGACCTGCGGTCGACGATGGAACGAGCTTACCTAAAAGCAGCCTATTAACTCGCGACTTAAACAGATTGGGGTCGTAAGAACTCCGGGTCACCGAGATATAAATATTATACATATAATATATATAATATTATTTTATAATATTATGAATATTACGATTGTATTTGGTTTAAAGCAAAAAATAAGCTTAAAAGTTCTTAAATCAAAGCCCTCTTAAAACTTTCGTGATTGTCGCACAAACTATTGTTTCAGACTTTAATAAAGTTTTGTCACGTAATAATTCCATGTTCACAATAAACAAGCAAGTTTATTTTTTAATACTATTATTGATGGGCTCGCGTTTGATCTCTATCTTATCTCACCTGATGGTAAGCGACGCCGGAGCGCGCCTGCCTAGCACTAACCTATGCACTCTAGACTTAAAGAGAGGGCAACACCGACTCTGGCTGGGAATGACACTCCTTAGCTGTACGCACAATGAATGAGTTCGAAAAACGTTTAATACATATGGGTTGTATGTCCATGTACCGGTGGCGCAGCGTCGTCTGTTTAGTGGTCCGATGATGGGAAAGGCTTGGCGGACCTAAATTGTGCAATTCCGATGCACACTCTGCGAAATGTAAACGATAGAAAACCGGCAGGCTAGTAACTTGGCGTTGATGCAAAAGATTTGGAGTTATACTTGAGAAATATGTACCGTGAGAACAGGTACCTTGTTAGTTGGAACTTGGAAGCGTAATAAAGCAACGTCTCGCGAGCACAGTCGACAATGAGTACGTCATTCGATAGAAAACTGTACATAATTATTATAATCGTAAATAGACCGGCGCGGGTGCAGGAGGTGCCGTCGTGACAACAACAAACTATGACGCACTGCCCTCTTAGTGTCAATTACAACACATTGCCATTTTCTTTGTGCCAAAGCAGCACTATTCTGTCAAAACTCCCCAGTGGGCTAATGCTAGGCATTGACTCAAGTTTTCATGGGGTGACTTTTACTGAATCAGAATCAGAATAATTTATTCGTAAATATAGGTGATAATTACAAACTATTAAATTACGTATTAAATTAAAATATGTGTAAAATGTTCAAATATAAATTCGAATATGCAAGTGAGTATTTCAATAGGAATTCATAATTAATTTCATTTCATGTCGGCAGTCAGTACAGAAGCTAATTTTTTTTATATGTAAAAACAAAAATGTATTAATGTCAACTCAACATTGTTTATTGTTTGAGGTTTTTATTTTTCACACTAATTTTCAAATATTTTTTTTGTGGTATCTCTTTTATTATAGATACAATACATTTATGACATTCTTAATAAAAACTAAAAGAAAAGCAAAATAATTCTGTGGCCCTAGTGAAAAGGGGTATAAGTCCAATTTTGTCGAAAATGAGTTAAGTGTACCAAAGTGATCAGAAAAAAATGCTCTATCGTTTGGTGAAGACAGATCTAAGCTATCTCTAAAAATAAGAAAGTTACTTTGTGTAAAAGGGTCCAAGTGACACCAAAAAAAACTGTAAAAGTCGGTTTCAAGTACTTTTGTATTATTTTAAACGGAAAAATAAAAATAATTGTTCGTGTTTTTTAATCTAAATTAACATACATTACACACGTTTTCATTTGGTTGGTGTTTATCAATACAACAATACTTGGTCCTTAAAAATGGTTTAGTGAGTAATGATATTACTAGACATAAATCCGTTTTCACCAAAATAAAGGGAAAAAATAAAAAATAACTCGGTTGAGATCACTATTCACATATTATGATATTGTGAAATTGATAAATATAATTTGATACAATTATAATTATATCCTACGAATTGCTTTCATTTTACGTGAGTACGGATATAACTAGTCGATGCGGGGAATGGTGGGGGTGGGTGGAGAGAGCATACGCGCCCGCGTCTCTTCAATCGCTCGCGCACTGGTCTGAGCGGAGCCTGTGTCGACGCGCTGCAGAAACATCGAAAATTACGCGAGTAAGTTAGATCCTATTTCACCTATTTTTGTAACTTATTTCGAAGTTGATTGTATGCTATAATAGGTTTTAGTCTAATCGTACCTTTTTACACCTAATAACTACAAACAATAATGTGTTATGGAACATAACTCTCTTGCATTTCTTATTCAATGATGTTTGTTTTAGCTATACAATACGTATCTACTACTTAAAAACGAATTAGACACTAATTATATACCAACTACATTGATTTTAGTCGAGTCAAGATATTGAAAGTTTATAAAGTTGGTTACTTACTGTTCAGTGTGATGTATGATTAGGGATAGTTATTAAATGCTTACGTACCTACGTAACTTGAAAATCGACTTTCACAATTTTGTTCTAATTAGAATCTCAAACCCAGATACTTTGTAATACTTTTTAATTATTGTCTAAAACTTAACATTTAATCATAACAAAAACTTAAAATAAATAAATAACTAAAACTAACAATAAATAACTACAAAGCGTCAAAAAATTCTTCTGCATCGCTGCCAGCTGGTAAAGTGCCCAAAAGACTGGCGGCATTGCCACGTTGAATGGCAATGCTTAGCCTCTGGCCAAAGTAGAGGCCAGCCCTTGGGTCACGGGAAGCGTCAACTAAACGTTTGCAGATGTCTTTGTAAAGAAGACGAGCACTCGGACCCCACGGCCCAAGAGTTTCAACCCCAAACGGCTCGAAAGTATAACTACCAACAAGGTTGCTATATTTCCGCCGCTTGAGGTTCTCAGCAGCCGCAGCAGCAGCGCCAGCACAGCATGTTGACCCAGGAAGATGGGATGGCGCAAGAGTATCGACACAAGTAGCGTCCCATACTAAAGGCCTACCCATCTTCCAAGGGAATAAAGACATATCGTCCGGTCTTTTGCCATCGTCGCGTGCCAAGCTATTGGGTTCTAAAACAGCTGGAACGCCGACAGAAACAAGAGCACGTCGGATGATGTCATTAATGTGTGCATGCCGTGCTATGCGACCCGCACTACGGTTGCATGATAAACCGTGAAGTCCGAGGGTGTTGACAACTTCCCCACAGTGACAGCGATGAGGAGAAACACATGTAGCTCCTAGACGAAGGGAAACAGCGAGGCGGAAAGTAGTGTCATCGAAAAGAGTGCCTATGTTCGACGACGGTAGTGCAAGAAGCCATAGTCCCGACTCCCATTCACCCACAGCGAGTAGGCGCGCACGCTCAGTAGCAGTGGTAGAAGAGTCAATTAGGTACTTCTGCACCGCTCTGCAGAGTGGCTCATCCCACCGACTCTGGGAAAATGGGTTTTCGGGAAGTTCTGAATTCGGGCAAGCGAGTTTCCAGGCATCCATAGCCTCGGTGAAGTAGGTACGGCACATCAAAATCAACCAGTGTGGTAGCTAAAATATTCCTGATTAATTTTAATTAATCTTTGTAATACTTAATTCTGCCTTTTATTTTTTCTTATAAGTATATTATGTACTCTTATGACATAAAAACCATGCAATCTGAAGATTTAAAGAACATACTTACCTAATCTTCAGATTGCTTGGTTTTTATTTGGCTTTATTTGGCGTTTTCATTTTTGATATAAAGTTATTATTGTTCGTAACGTATACATAGTTTAGTAACATAACATGCATTTTTTTTCTGTTTCGTTTACCTGGAAGCCTACACATATAAGATGCCTGTTTTATTTACCGTAAATTCCTACTAAGTTTCCCTGTGGAAATCTCTACGGTACTAATTGTAATTATTAGTTTCTGTTCAAAATTACTTATAATGAATTATTTCCTTTTTAGAATGGCCGGTAGAGGGCGAATTAACCGCATGATTGGTTTTGTTTATAAAGACCTGGAAATGATGGATGAAGTGGATTGTCTTATTGAAGAAAATTGTGTGAAAGACCCTTTTTATTTCTTTACTAAAAGTTACTTAAATATTTTCAAGAAAATAATTTTGTTTTTTTTTGTACTCAATTTGTGATTTTTGTGCAGATTAAGATGTGAGTTTCTCTTGAAATTGTATTTGTATTTTCAAATTATGCAAGAAACTATATAACATTTTTTTTTAGTAAAAATTGTATTATAAACATGTTTTGTTCTATTTCTATTTAAATAATGGATATAAGTTGCATAAAATAGTTCGTACAAGTCATAATGTACCCTACACCACGTATTATATCTTTGTGAAAAAGGCGATAAGATATTTTTTTTTGAGAATTTTCACATTTTGTTAACGTTGAATTACAGATCATAGTAAAACGCATGTTTTTCATATAGTAAAGTATTAAGTTTTCTTTGTAGTTCTTGGTCATCATAAAAAAACATTCCAAATGCGTATCCCTTTTCACTTGTTTGAATTATCATTTAATTTAAGGGAGAAGGGGTATAACTTACTTTATACCCTCAAGGAATTCATTTTGCGGTTAGTATAAGTCACTATCTTAAAAACTATTAACTTTACATAAAAAATAACTCAATAATAATGAAGAGCATAAATCGTTTACCTATAAAAAATATCACATGTATTTCATTTAGAAGCGGTTTAAATGTCACACGAGGTCGAACACGCAATTTGAAGCGCGCGGAGTGTTTTTTGGCTCTCCTGTAAAGTTGCATTTTTGGACTTAGATCCTTTTTCACTAGGGCCACAGAATTATTTTGCTTTGCTTTTAGTTTTTCAAGTAGGTAGGTACCTATAACTAAAATACTAACTGAATCGACCGGCATAAGATTCTGGTGATTGCTAGATATTCAAAACTCAATATAATATTTATTACTTTTCACATTAAATTCATAGAAGGTAACTTTATAATTTTATAATTGAGATCATTATGAACCCTATAAGGAACAGCAAAGGGTTTTGGAGAGGATCGCGTTCGCTGGTGTAATTCATGTGAATAAAATAACAATAAAAACGGATAGGATCTTATAACCAATTATTGAACTACTTACGGAATTCACTTTCAATATTTAACATTTACTTATAGGTCAAACATAATGACATACTTAGAATTGACTGCAATAAATGTGGTGCGGAAACGTAAAAATTTCCAGTAGGTACCTACCTAATTACTAGAAAGTCTCAAAGGTTACAAACAAGACAACGTAACTATAACCTTGATAATAATGCGCGTGCGGCCGGATAGCACTGAGGCCCTACAACACAGAGCTTCTAAACAAGGGGTATTCCTGGATTCTCTGTTCATTTCTGATACCCTAAAATATACCAGCAGCTGCTGGTACATTCAAAACAACAGTCATAATTCAATTTAATGAACCTGTATGTCTCATTAACATAATTGACCAAAAGTTGCTTAACACTTAGTTCCAGTCAATTTATGTTTGCCTGGTAAAAAATTTAGACTGTCGATATAAAACTGTCTATCGATGTATTTGATAAATCTATCATACCCCTCACTCTCTAAATTTAATCACTTCGCGAAATAAAAATATAATATTTTTATTTTGATTTTGTGAGCGCAACTAACGGTTGCGCTTCGCGGAATAAGATAGTTGCGCTTCGATTGTTGCGCTTAGAAAAGGTTGCGCTTCGCGGAATAAGATAGTTGCGCTTCGATTGTTGCGCTTAGAAAAGGTTGCGCTTCGCGGAATAAGATAGTTGCGCTTCGATTGTTGCGCTTAGAAAAGGTTGCGCTTCGCGGAATAAGATAGTTGCGCTTCGATTGTTGCGCTTAGAAAAGGTTGCGCTTCGCGGAATAAGATAGTTGCGCTTCGATTGTTGCGCTTAGAAAAGGTTGCGCTTCGCGGAATAAGATAGTTGCGCTTCGATTGTTGCGCTTAGAAAAGGTTGCGCTTCGCGGAATAAGATAGTTGCGCTTCGATTGTTGCGCTTAGAAAAGGTTGCGCTTCGCGGAATAAGATAGTTGCGCTTCGATTGTTGCGCTTAGAAAAGGTTGCGCTTCGCGGAATAAGATAGTTGCGCTTCGATTGTTGCGCTTAGAAAAGGTTGCGCTTCGCGGAATAAGATAGTTGCGCTTCGATTGTTGCGCTTAGAAAAGGTTGCGCTTCGCGGAATAAGATAGTTGCGCTTCGATTGTTGCGCTTAGAAAAGGTTGCGCTTCGCGGAATAAGATAGTTGCGCTTCGATTGTTGCGCTTAGAAAAGGTTGCGCTTCGCGGAATAAGATAGTTGCGCTTCGATTGTTGCGCTTAGAAAAGGTTGCGCTTCGCGGAATAAGATAGTTGCGCTTCGATTGTTGCGCTTAGAAAAGGTTGCGCTTCGCGGAATAAGATAGTTGCGCTTCGATTGTTGCGCTTAGAAAAGGTTGCGCTTCGCGGAATAAGATAGTTGCGCTTCGATTGTTGCGCTTAGAAAAGGTTGCGCTTCGAGGAATACCCCCTAAACAATGAGTTCGTCAAATTCGAAAGGTATTCCTGGAGGTGTTGTGAACTATGATACAATTCCGACCGTCAATTCTGAATGTGAACTGTTTGCCGTTGAATGGAGTAGCATTATGCGCGTATGTCCGATGATTTGTGTCAAGTTGCATGATACAGGATGTCCTCTATTATTTGTTTATGTTTGAGATATTTTTATGTAGTTTTTGTATAGCTAGTGTATTTTATCATTACTTTGTCCTAATTATCTGTTTGTAAATTTATGTAATTGGTGTAACCGTTTCAATTAAAACTAAAAATATAAGTAGTTCATTAAGATGTAACGAGCGCTTTTACTTATTTTGTAATTTTTTTATCACTTAGCTAAATAAAAACAAAATGATAAAATACTAGCTTCTGCCCGCGACTTCGTCCGCTTGGAATAGTTACATTGGGCTAACGCTAACTTTAACCCGCGACTTCGTGCCTTGAAACGGCCACTAATCCAGAATACGGCCTGTAATGTAAACTGTACTGTAATGCAGGCACTGGAGGCACTTCTCATCGAGGAGCATTGCAACCTGAGCCGAGTGGTACCTTGAGCAGGGCGTAGATCGGGCTGGGCTCCTTGAGCGGCGCCACGTGGAAGGAGCCGAGGCAGTAGAGGCCGGCGGGCTGCGCCAGGCACGCGCTGTAGTCGTCCAGGTGGTACAGGCGCGGGAACTGCGCGTACTCCGCGTCTGGAAGAGAGCGACCAGTGAGGTGGAGCCCAGCAGGGCTATTGACTATCAGCTCATTGCCAGTGTCTAACTGTGAAAACCACATGACAATATGCTAATGATGTTTCGATGAAGGCTTTAGTATATTTTTTGTCAAGTTTTTGTATACATTGGTTTAAATTTGTTGGAGGTGTCGGCTGTTTCAAAAATAAGGCATCTAAGAGCGTGATAACCGAAATGGAAAGTAGTTTTAAATTTATCACGAACAGACAGACAGACAGAACGGGCGGACGTAGTGATAACAAAAGAAAAAAAATAGTGCACAAATGTTATAGGACGACAGACACAATATGCAGCACTGCAGTCCCAGCTCCGCATGTAATAATTACGTGACTCATTACAATTATATGTATTTCTCGCACGAAGACATTTTGAAACGATTAGCCGTGCCAACTTGTCAACTTACTGGACAAACTATAATACTATCCAAGTACTACGTACTGTCAGCTGAATGCAGGAAACAGTTGCACAATAAAATGTTAACATATATTAACTTACAGCGACATTTAAAAATTATTTACTTTTAAAAAAATTCCGCTACAGCTCTCATTTCCCTACAAGTATTGTATAATTACGTCTTTTGCTTTCCTATAAGTAAATGTGTTAAGTGCCTGTGCACATAAATGTCTAGAGTACCTACATATGTACTTGCTGCAAAAGCAGCTACAAATCTAGAGCTTAACACGATGACCAGCACCGAGCATAAATACTTTACACTTAAACATACATACTGCAACGCTGGAGGTCTTCATCTAACTTAAGCGAACCTAACCCTGAGTGTTGTCAAAGCGCTATATTTATTGTTGAACTATTGACAATCGTGATCTGATTAAGTGAAGCAACTGAAGCTAACTGTACTACTTTTTCCCTGTTTGTGTCAGCGGAAAAAAAAAAAAGTTTTATAGTTAAGATTAGTGCTTCCTTTACTATGCGCTCACGCACGGCGAGTAATAGTTGCCTGTTGCAGTAGATTACCAAACACACACGAACTCGAGTCAGCTAATTGGATTGCAGTCGAATGAATATTATTATGAAGTATTGTGAAACAAGTTTTCCCAAACATATGATTAACGTCAAACCGAAAGCTTTATTAATATCTAATAGAGAGAGAGAGAAAAGAGATAGAGTCAGAGTCAGAGTAGGTGGTCGTGTTGTTCGTTACAAAGAGTTTAAACCCCCGACGCAAACAAAGGGGTGTTATGTTATGTTTAATTACCCCCGACGAAATGAAAACTTAACTTGTGTGTATGTGTCACCTGTGGCATCATAACTCCCAAACGAATTTGCTAGTTTTGACGGGACTTTCCGAAAAAGAATGAGAAATCCATGCAAAAAAAAAACATAAAATAAAACCCATGAAACTAGCTGTGCCCGCAACTTCGCTCTCGTGGAAATAAGAGCGAAGTTGCGGGCACAGCTAGTTTACATAACTCTTCGAAGGTTGACACTTAAATTATTATTTATTAACTTTTTATAATGTTCTCTTTATTATAATTACTAAGCGATTCCACGACGCGCGACGCAACGACGCTTAAATCAACAGTGTCTGTAACTCATTATGTATTAACTTTTTATGAGATGAAATTTAAATAAAAAAATATATATTACAATTACAGTAGTACTGCCCTAATTACGACTCGAACAATGTAATAACATTAAGCAGCAGTTTGCATAAGTAGTACACGACTAGGTACTGAACCATCATTTAAATAGTCTAATGAAATAACATTCAATTTTGTATTTACTTAAGGGAAAATTAGTGCCATTCAATAAAATAGTATGTAGTTATTATTCTCATTTAAGAAAGCAATTTGAGGTGTGTGCGTGCGAAGAGTGCGTGCGCGTGTGTACGTATCTGTATGTGTGTGTATATGTGTGTGTGTGTGTGTGTGTGTGAAGAGTGCATGGAAATTCCTAAAAGAATTTTTATCTTTTTATTTGTAAGGAGATTTTTAAAACAGTAATAACAATACTCGTATAATTTGAGATAGGATGAACCACAGTATAAATATTAATACAGTAGGACGACGCCTTTGATCTCTGGAAAAATGCCGACAACTTCTAGACGCGTTAGACTTGAATAGTACCTCCCGCACTACGAACATCGTTTTGTTCGCAGTGCGGGAGCGGCTTTCCCGCGTCTCGCCCCTCACACCCTGCACGATTGCTTCAAGACGGCTTCGTCGGACGACAGTATGTTTTTAGACTGAGGTATGAACAGTACACGTCCTTTACGGAGATAACTTAAAATAGCCGTGTCTTGCAGTGGGTGTAGCCCCAAGGACGTGTGTGTTGTGAAACACTAATTGATTGATATAAAAGGCCGTAGTCTAATCCAACAGCGTCCATAGTGAGATATATGAAGTTCACAACCTTGCTTCTGAAAAGGTGATACCATTTACGTAATACAAAATTGTATCGAAAATGGGCATTGTGACCGAGAATGTTAAGGCCGAGGACTGAGCAAACACATCGCCAATTACGAATTTACGTGATTTTAAAAGGATTCCGCACATTACGTTTTAGAATCAACTGAACCAAGTGCCCAGGACTGCTAGACGTGATGGTTAACAGTTCAAGGCGCCTACCTCTCATGCACGAGGTTGTGGTTCAATTCTGGGCAAGTACCAATGGGCAATGTGACTTTTCAATTCATAGGTAGGTATGTACGTTCTAAGTTTATCTTAGACATAATAATTAACTTCGGTGAACGAAAATATCGTCAGAAATTCTGGACTTTTAGTTAATATAGGTCTGAAATCACCAATCCGCCTTGAGCAAGCGTGGTGATCAATGCTTGTGGCTTCTCTGTATGAGAAGAGGCATCTGCCCTGCAGTGGGACCGTAACAGCCATTTTATTTTTGGATTCTCTTATTTCTGCTTTTAAGCAATCGAAAGCTAGATATCATAACCATACGAATTGGACTGAAGAACTTCCCTAAAAAAGACATCAAACTAGCCTCAATGCTCAAATTTAAACTTAATGTGAGAGATAGATTATATAGAGATAATACCTCTTTTTCCGTGGCTGGTATTGAACTTGTCGTTGTCCAGTTGTGTACGGGCAGATGCAGAATGATACATATCCACAGTCTGGTTAACAAACTGTCAGTGTTTAACCGTTCTAATGTTACTGTATGTACTTAAACCAGAAAAAAACAAACGGAAGCTTTCAATTAAAGTTACAGTAAAATATTAGCATTTTGTTTTTAACCGACTTAAAAAACGAGGAGTTTTTCAATACCTGATACAATTTTGTTTTATAAATTGAATGCGGAAAGCTATATGCCTAACAGACATATGACCGAGAAAACCTCAAGTTAAGCAGAATGCAAATGAAATAGAAGAGTCTGCGACGCTAACGCAGGTAACAACAAATATCTGCCATCTGTCCACCTCATCTTGAACCGAATGTACACCGTACCACCTGTAAGGGTTTTTTTGATTCCAATACGGAATCCTAAACTGAATTATTTATGAGGACATTACACCGATACGTGTAATTTAATTTAAGAAAATTAAAAAACGTTTTTATCACCTCAACTTTTGTGGGTTTTATTACTTATATAATTGTTTGTGATTTGAACCTTGAACAGGTTTTTCAGCTTGTCAGATGGATCTTCGAGGAATAAGCTAGCTTTTTTTTCTAGAAGCTCTTCTTCCTCGCACGGTTCCGGAACCGCGCTGTACTGACCTCAAATAGAAGATTCTATTTGTTTACGAGACACTCGACATATGCCTCTTATTACATTGTTTTTGAGCGATATTGCAAAGGTATGCGCTTAACTAGCGACAGTGACCAATATACTCGTATTTTAGCCACATAAGCGGCTGAGCTTAACTACGCCCAAGAGATGACCAGTGCAATCCAAATAACAAAATAATGTAAATTTTTATTATAGTATTTTTATTTTATTATTACTATTATTATTATTTTATTTTTATAATTTGACATTTGCTTACTACCTAGAATTATTATTTTTGTCTTGACATGTTAACATTAAGCATTTCATTCATTATATCTGTGTATCATGACAATGTAGTACAATTATATTATTCTTGAATTAAATATTTTCACACTACGTATAATCAAATGGTAGAATGTAAACCACTTTATGTTATGATTACAACTTTGTACACCTATACGTTCTGGCAAATAAAGTATCATTATTATTTGTTTCTTTTTTATTTCTTGGAACCCTTGGGTTCCGGACCTTTGGAAGGCGTTCGAGGGGCCGAAGCCAACTACGAGAGGCCCTTGGTTGTTTTTAATGAAGTGAGGCACCAATCGCAGATTTTACCTTTACGCATAATGCAAATGCACCCAAGGAAAACCTACGACTAGTGCAGGACTATTGTAGGCTAAAGCAACAAATGTATGGTTAGGAGTGGATAAGGTGAACTGGTTACCTGTATTATGGAAGGACTATGGCCCCTGCCTCATCAATACTCCATAAATACACGAATAAAATGGCAGGGGGTGACTTGCACACTCAGTAATGGGCCCTCTGAAACGGCCGCTAGCACATAGTGACGTAGCGACAAGAGGGCAACATAACCTGAGGTGCTTGAGGAGTGGAGAGGCATTCCACGGCTATCAGGACAATCCCGGAAGTACGGTCAAGATCCCTACCAGCACCTTACTGGAATGCTTCCTTCCTCCGAGCACGTTTGCCTTTGCGAGTCTCCACTCTAGCCGGCCAACTAAGGCAAGAAAGAGCTCCGTTCCTCGTCAGTGCTCACTCTTATTATTACTATCCCTATGTTGTTAATTCTCGTCTATAGTTACGAATAGGAAACAGTTGTTTGACTTAATATAAAACATTATGACGTTTTTTTACAAAGTATTATATTATTATTTACAGTAATTTAATTTTAGAGCTGAAGAATTGAGTGATTTTCATACGCCGTACGCTCATAACACCCATTAATTCAATATTGCATGTCTGAATAGTAAGTTTATGTAAACGTGTGATTGACAAATAAATTGGCACAAATCCAGACTCCGGGCTGCCACTGAGAAATTCTAGATGGAAAAACTCGTATTAACACTTTGTCCGACCCAGAAACCGAACCCGGTACCTCATACTCTTTTCAGACTGACTAGTGAAAAATAACCTCTTAATAAATCACCATGACAAGAAAATAGATTACAGCATTCTTCTGTATCGTGATTATAACAATAATGTCTTAAACTTCTTTTGGTCTCTAGTGCTTATTCCTAAATCAACTGAAAGATAATGTGAAAAACTCTAAGCCTTTATGTTATAAATTGGAATCTTTGCTAATATAAGTAATGTTCCTTATATTTTAAGTAAGTATATTGAAATAGTTGCTCTGTAACATACCTGTGACATCTCTAGCCAGTATTGGCGCGGCCAGCAGCAGCACACACCACAAAGTTTCCATCACAAACTCGGTGTCAAGTCTGTCCCAGGCTTGCTGTTGGTACACACTGCTTGAAGGCTGAACTAGTATAGAGACAACACCACTACTTGCTTCTGTATTCACTAACTTTATGTTAATTTAATTTCAAAACTAGAATTGACTGACAGCGTTTTAGGCGCGAACGCGCGGATGTCACTAGATTACTTGATTGACTATTATTTTGTATTGATTAAAGTCAAATATTGTTTGGATTTCATTGACAAAATATTTGCAAATAATGACAATAAAACATAGCACTGTTTTGTCGTCGGTCACTGGCGATGCCTACTTTTTATGTCTGAGTTTTTCACCGCTGTTTATCAACATTTATTTCAAAGTTTTGATTAACGAACGCGACACTCTGCTTCCACTATGCAACATGTTGTAGTGAGCCGGAGGAGCGGCGACGTCGTGGCATTCAACAGTCAAGCTGTTCAATGTCAAGGGTGCGTTCTGATCTTTGGGAATTACACACGCACACAGGCAACACTCACGAGGGTCGGCTGTCAAGGAGCCCAGGTAACAGACAGACTCCCGTTATCCTTCAAAATTCACAAATCAAATGGATTCATCGTACTGGCACCTTCACAATATTTGAACACATTACCACTTTAACGCGTGCTAACAATAGCTTTTCTATTGTGTTTATGTAGTGGCATTGGCTTGCTTTGACAAGCTTACTTTAAAACATTATCTCCCAAAACAGAATACAATAATTATTAACTTTGAATGAGAAACCAGTATCGGGGCGATTTGTTTGAAGTTAGAAATAGAGCACATTTTTACATTAACAAAGCTACAAAAGTTCTACTATTTACGAAGGTATTTTTTTATAAATAGTTTTTACTTGATGTAGGTAATCTGCAAAAATGTTGAGGTTGAGACTGAGTCCAATGCCGTATCGAAAAACACAGTTACTATTGCAAGCAGCATATTTTACTTTTTAATGTTTATTTAGTAAAAGTAAGGTTTAATTTTGCATTAGGAATTTGTTATAATGTATTTACTTAGTCAAGTTTTTCAAAGCTATTATAAAATATAATAATTGAAGTGGAAACTTTTTTCTTGCTTTAAATTTTATAGTCTTAATTCTTTAGATATTCGGCACTCTCGTACTTAATATTTCTAGTACCTACGTACCGTAGTTTATTCGAGTCTACTGTATAGACAGTTATCTCTAGTAACACGGGTAGTCTATGGCCAGCAGATATAGTTAACATTTCTCAGTAACGGGGTCTGTTTGCGATTTTTTAGTTAAAAATACTTGAGAATGTTATTTGGATAAGTGTCATTAATTTAGTTTTATGTGAAACCGTTTCAGTTGGTGTTAAGTAATTAAGGAGTGATTTGTAAGTATCTTATATTTATGCTTTAGCTGTTTCATTTTAGCATTTAGAGGTACAGTATCCTAAAAACAAGTTAACTCTATATATCTTTACCTTTTTATAGATTACATAGTACAGTAATGGTCTCCGGGTCGCGCAAAAACTTTAATTAAACATTATATATTTTCATGTGTATAATATTTTTGTTCACTTTTAGCTTTATTATTTTAATTAATTATAATTATGAATAGGTAATAATAACTTGTGCTTAACAATACAAAAATGCTTTTTATATTTACTTCACGCTTAGTGGGGATTAACAGCGGAACAAAATTCAGTCTCCCAAAAACAATGTTTTGCTACGCTTGCGCTAACAATTCATTTTTTGTTACCAGTTTTGTTGCTTCCTTTTTGTTCGGTGTGCATGCAATATTGGCGCCTCGTAGAGCCAATATTTGTGGCTCTAATCGCCCTCTAATAGTTTTGTTTGTACCCAGAAGGTGCTTACGCAACCAGTTGCGGAACATAACTAACTCTCCGCGAACTCTATGTGAGAGGGCTGCTTTACTTTTAAGTCAACTCACAGAGATAACGTCTTATCAATCTTTCTTCGCTGATTGTCGTTGTCAAACAAAATATTAGCGAAGGGGTGGCAGCGCTGCGCGTGCGCCGCACTTACGCGGCGTATACATTTGAGTGCCACCACCCGCGTACGGTGTGTTAACGTACCTCTCGTGGTGGCGATTACATTCCCAGTTCGACGTGTCGTATAATGTTTCTCAAAGAACAAAATGTAATCTTTCATAAGAATAGAATGGTGTACATGTGAGTTACCCTTAGTGACAGGCGTAATCACCTTACACAAACTTCAAAGCAATTTTTATTTGGGAAATTTAATATTTTAAAAACGAAACGTTGTTCAACATAAGGAATTTCTCCAGTCATTAATTGTTCATGTTTACAATTAGCAATACTAAGTTATTGTTTGTTAAAGGTTGTTCTTGTAAAGATAAACAAACATACAGTGTTATTACTGATTTTTTTTATCTTTACGAGAAAAACCTTTAAAATGTTGAATATTGCGTGAAGTGTACGCAGGTGACTAGAGATATACGTACAGGGGGTCGAGTCTGCTTTTGCAATCGTGTCTCAATGACCGGTCAATGATCGATTTTTGACGTATAATGTCAAACTTATGACACATTTCCCATACAAAAACTGTCAAAGTTGTCAAATACTCGATCAATGACCGGTCATTGAGACACGATTGCAATAGCAGACTCGAGCCCCTGAGTGACAGAACATGCGGAAACGAATAAACTAATGTGAGCTGACATTTGTGCAACATTGTTAATTGTATGCACAAATTAGCAGAAATAAGGAAATCAACCTCAAGTATTACAAGTAGACACGTGACACATTATTATCTCGAGGTGGTGGCGCGCAACCCGCCACGTGGTCGCGCGCCTCACGGCGACCATGCACTTCTGTGCTTATCTCGCATGATAAACGATTATTTCATTTAATTACGATTGAAAAAAAAAAAAATTGTGACTGCCTCGGTTGGTCTAGTGGTCGCAAGCGCTACCGCTGAGCATGAGGTCCCGGGTTCGATCCCCGGGCCGGCCAAAGCGTTATTGAGTTTTACTATCTGGAATTTCTCAGTATCAGCCCGGAGTCTGGATTTGTGCCCAACTGATGGCAATAGCTCGCCCCTATAACATCGGACTTAAACATAAATGTGGGTGTACTACTGGTACACCTCTGCCTAACCCTTCGTGGATAACAGGCGTGATGATGTTATGTTGTTCATTTAAATCTTCTTGTTTTAAATAAAATATTATTCAATGTTTTATAAATTCAAGTCTGAGCTGCTGGCTGAGCTTTTTTTTTTAGACTTTATTTGTCTGCAGATTAATTATGATGATCCATATTGCTAAGGCGCGGGCGCACCGTGGAAAACAGAACAATTTGACTATAATTAATTAGCGCGGTACAACATGGCTGTCCGAAACCTGTGATAACAATGCGATCGCTTTTACATCGCGATACGGCGGCGCGGGCGGTCGCCCATTGCACCACTCTATGTTGTCTCTTTAAATAATTATTTGTAAGTTTGTTATGATGCACAAAAAAACTATCACGCTTGGATTCGATACAAAGATTTAGGCAGAGGTGTACCAATAGTACAACCACACTTTCACCAGTTAACTTTCAGAATACAATGCAATATGCCTTTGCAAAAACATACATGTCCAAATACAAGCATATACCGTAAATTATTCTATTCTATTCTATTCTACCGTGCATGCAAGATGGCATAGAGAATAAATAATCTGGGGGCATAACCTACCGACCCTAACTTCACAAATTCTACATATCAGTAATATGTATAGCTTGGCTGTTTCGTTACTTACTTCAGAAACTAAATATTTGCATCACCTCCACGACTGTAGCGAAACGGCGAAGCCATACATTTATACTGATATGCAGAATTTGTGAAGTTAGGGTCGGTAGGTTAGGCCGTGTAGATTCATAATCATAATCATAATCATCATTTATTGCATTCATGTAGTTTAGAAGTTGTTACATTTATACATATAGGTTTCATACATGAACCCTGCTAGGGCACAGCAATACAACATCACAACAAAACATTTGTATAGTGCTACAGTGTCACAATAATAAATTAAATATTAAACAAAAATACCAATTGCAACATGTCTAACAGGTGTCCAGCATTTGTAACTTAATTATGTAACTGTCATTATATTATAATACATACGGTAAGATCAATTAGCTGGTCATCATTTACCATTCATTAAATTAAAATTAAATTAATAAGAAATCAAATAAGGATACAATAATAATAAATTCATGAATAACATTAACATTGGTAGGTCAAAATTAATTAGGTGTTGTGAGTATTGTGTACAGGCATGTATGTATTTCAATGTCAAAAATTTACTTATCGTCAAAGAATTATTTCAGAGTGTAATATGATTTTAATATAAGGTATTTTTGGAGACTATTTTTAAATTTATTTTCGTATTCTATGTCCTTAATTGAATTTGGAAGCTTATTATACATTTTCACGCACATGGATAGAGGTCCTGAATGGAATATTGATAATTTTGAGCTTGGTAAGGCTAATTCGTGGTTATTTTGGCGTCTAGCGCTGCGATGTTGTGGGCGAAGGTCCTTAGTGAGGGGGAAAAGCGACTGGTGTTTTCTTACAAATTTGCTTACTTCTAAAATATATATACCAGTTAGAGTAAGGACGTTGTATTTTACAAAGAATGGCCTGCAGCTTTCCGTGTTATTTATATTGGCAAGAATTCGTATACACTTCTTTTGCAAAATAAAAAGTCTATCTTTGTCAACACCATTTCCTCACACCACGATTCCATAATTTAGCCACGAAAATGCGTAGGCATAGTATGCTGTTAGAGCAGTTTTAAAATCGGTAGCTCTTTTAAGTTCCGCAAAAGCATATATAAAGCTGGCTAGTTTGGGCTTTCCAGTTTATATTGGTATCTATTGTCAAATCTAATAGTTTAAACTCGTTTACGCATTGCTGCTTTGTGTTGTTGTATGAGTAGTTTATATCCAGTTTACGTTTTTGGTAAGGTCTATATTGCATTAGCTTTGTTTTGTCAAAATTTAATTCTATGTTAAGATCTTTTAACCATGCTATTATTTTGGACAGCTTATCGTCTAGACTTTTGATTTGATTCAGAAGCCAATGCGATCTGATATCTTTTACACAGGGCAAATCTTATGTGTTCGTCTTGGCAACATTTTACATGAAATGTTTTGGTGAGATTAAATTAGTTCAGACATGTTCGCCAACATTCTATGGAATGTTAGTATTATTAAAGACTATAAAGTCATTAATTTTATTACACATGTAATAGAGGGCGAGTTGATTGACTATTCCAGAACAATAGTTTTTTAGGAGCCTCAAGGGTTAATCGAAGGTTAAGCTGTGCTCGACGAGGTCGGTCCGTAGATGGGTGACGATCCAATGCGTCGTATCAAGACTCCTCCGTGCCTCGGAAAGCACGTTAAGTCGCTGGTGCCGGCTGTCATTTGTAGAACGTTGACAGTCGTTACGAGTAGTCTGAACCCCGCAAGTCTGCCAACCAGTTTAAAGAAGGGGTATCGTGTTACCCAGTAACTGGGTTGTGGAGGTCCGACTGGCAGTCGCTCCATGTAAAACCCTAGTATTTAGTTGCATCCAGTTAATTAGGAAGCCGACCTCAACATAGTTGGGAAAAGGCTAGACAGATGATGAAGAACAATAGTTTTTTACTACTCCGACTGGCCTGTTGGTCTAGTAGTTAGTGAACCTGACTGCTATGCCGGAGGTCGTGGGTTCGATTCCCACCCAGGACAAATGTTTGTGTGATGAGCACGATCATTTGTTCTGTTTCTGGGTGTAATTTATCTATAAAATGTATGTATTTAGAAATATATAAGTATGTTTATCAGCTGTTTAGTACCCATAACACAAGCTCTCAAGCTTAACTTGGGACTAAATGGCGTTGTGTGAAAAGTTGTGGAATATTTATTTATTTATTTTATTTATTTATGATGTATTTTTTTTACCTTTGAATCTTTCAGGCTACAAAAAACAACCAGTTTGCCATTAACATTGATCCATCGCTCAGCACGACCTCGGCAGTGTTCGCAGAACTCGCGTGGAACAAACTGGGAAACAAGTTTCACGCAACTTCAGTAAACAAGTCAAAATCGGTCAAAATCTTGTATTTGGCCGTGAGCACACAATGTCAGCAGCCCACTTCCTATTACCTAACCGTAGGCGAGACCTCGGCCGCGATACATTGCGTACCCACCATTAAAGCTGCTAATCTATACTGAGGCAAAGCAGTAATGTACGCGGGATTTTAAGGTACTAATTTCATTGTCTGATACATTACCGGTAATTTGATATACTTAATTGTTTGCAACGGTTCCGAATAAAAGTTAATTTAATTAGTTGATGTAGGTTTTTTCTCCATTCAAAGTTTTTGTGAGTAATTAAATTCTAAGGCACGCCTCCCGTATTTGGACAAATCTATATATGTGATGGCCCAGTGAAGGCTTCACCTTTTGTGCTCAAGGTTGTGGGTTCTAATCCGAGCAAGAACCAACGTACTCTTTTATTTTAATGTGTGTTTCGTAAGATTGTAGTTTAGCTCTCGTGGGTTTTGGAACATGTGCACCAGGGTTCGTGATCCACGCTGGCGAGACCCAGGCGAAAATTATTTGCGAACAACATCTAGTAATATGATGACGAACGTGAACGAAAAATGAGCGACCGTGGCTTCAGAGCTACGTTGGAGTAACTGCATTTCAGGAGCTAGCTATGTAACCATTATTATTTGTCGAACTTTAACATTTATATTGAGGTAAAACGCTTGATCGGGTATGCTATTAGCGTTACTTAGTTCAAACACTCACCTGCATCACTGCTTGGTACTTGCATAATGTTCCATCAGACCAACATAAGGCCTGGACTATGAACCCCTCCCCCCCCCCCCCCACGCAAAAAAGTAAAGCTCAAATAAATAAAGTAAAAAATAATACTTTCCTATTATTAATTATTATTTTGATATTTTTTTTTTATTTCTATTTTTTTTTAATTAATTTATTTTTTATGTCGTGTCGGGGTATCGCTTAAGTAAGTATTCTTCCTAGTTAGTAGGTATGTACTTATATTAGCGGTACCTCGACGTGAAATAAAATTTCAAGGCATAATAATAGGAAAGTATTATTTTTAACTTTTTAAATGTGAGCTTTACTTTTTAATTAACTTGATTATTGGCCATCAGCACATTGTACGTAGAATCAAATGCTGGCTAAAACGAATCCAAGCACGACATACCTGCTATTATTATCTCAAGAGTGAAATAGTGTGCTAGACTTGCAAGACTCCTCCGTGCCTCGGAAAGCACGTTAAGCCGTTGGTCCCGGCTGTCATTTGTAGATCTTTGACAGTCGTTACTTGTAGTCAGAAGCCCGAAAGTCTGACAACCAGTTTAACCAAGGGGTATCATGTTACCCAGTTACTGGGTTGTGGAGGTCAGACAGGCAGTCGCTCCATGTAAAACACTGGTATTCAGCTGCATCCGGTTAAACTGGAAGCCGACCCCAACATAGTTGGGAAAAGGCTAGGCAGATGATGATGATGATGAGTGAAATAGTGTGCTAGACATCCTGGCTACAGCATCAGACCAAGAGTACCATAATCTTGCTTATATATAAATTTTAAGCCACACATACGTTTTTAAGTAAAGTTAATACCCATAGGCGTCTAAAATCTATCGATTCTAATCGATTTTAATTAATCATGTTTAAGAACGATTTCAAGAAAATATGCTTTCAAATAAAAAAACCGCACCTAAATCGGTTCTCCTGTAGCTGTACCATAGCGCTTTGCTACGGTGCACAGGCGGACACACACGCACACATAGCGGTCGAACTTGTAACACCCCTATTTTTTTTGCATCGGGAGTTTAAAAGACTTTGACCTTTGGGTTTGTTTCTGTGTTTCATATTAGAGTAGTTGGTTTCATATGAGAGTAGTTGGATAGGAAACATATACTTTACCAACAAACAACTTTTACAAAAACAAATATCACTTATTTAACCGTTTATAAATCATGAGTACCTACTTACTATAATTTCTTGTCTGCTATGCAAAGTAACGTCCGGCTCCATTATTTATTCGCGTAATGTAACAGGCCTCGTTCGCGGCATGTAGATAGTCCTGGGCCTATCGCGTCTTCACGGTCGGCAACAATTCCGGTTCAAGTGTAAACTTGACACGATCATAATTTATTTTTACAAATTAACGCCACTTTTACCGTCAAAATTTACCTACTTATACGACCTAAGATTTTTGCTAGAAAACAATGTGGCGACACTAACTCCCAGCAACACGGCCGTCTGGCAAGTTGGAAGGACTTGAATATCTATACTTATAATAAATCTGTAGAAGTAAAATTTCTGTACATTGAAAATATCAAAAAAATAAATAGCAGGGGGTGTTACTAGACCGACACCGAACCCAATAATTTGATTAAAAAAAAATTTTGTCAGTTTGTCTGTTTGTCCGTATGTTCAGGTATCACGCAAAAACTACCTATTCGATTATGATGAAACTTGGTATACTTATTCTTTAATATCCTGGGCACAACACTGGGTACTTTTTATCCCGGAAAAGTATATAGAATTAAAAAGAAACTTAATTTTGCGGTTCGATCCCTAGACCTGATTACTGTACCAACCGCAAATTATAAGTTTGTCGTAGGTTACATCACCCCCAGTGGAGTTCACCAAGTTCGCCATAAAATTCAATGGACTATCACACACTACTAAGATAATAAATAATTATATATTCGAAATTAATATTGGAGGATGATTGGTGATCGATACTGATGCCAAAAATGCAATCCGTAAATGTTTTGTCTGTCTGTATGGTACACGCATAGTTCAAAAACAATTATAGGGGTTTTAACCAAACTTGGTGCGGTTGTAATCAATACGCCTGGGCAGGTTGATCTTAGTCAGTAGTTCCAGAAATCTTTATGCATACATACCGGAAGGATCAAATTTGAAAGTAGTCTATCCGGAAGTATTATGCTAAAATTATTACGTTTATATATCAACGCACAACCCAAACCTCTGGTATTAGAGACATGAAACTTGAAGGGGTGTTCTTAGTGAAAAGTATCCACTAAAAAACGATTATTGGAAATTCAACCCATAAAGGGAAAACATAGGGGACGGAAGTTCGACATCCACGCGGGCGAAGCCGCGGGCTAAAGCTAGTTTACAATATAATTGATTAACATTATATCAATTAAATTATTTGCACACCTCTATTTTTTAATTAGTACTAAAAAAATTGGGCAGTATCCGTACCTGTTGCTGATCATATTTGCGTAATCAAAAGTAAAAAAAACGAAGTTCAATGTTTAAATATGCCACTATTTAGTTAAACTTAAATAATGAAAACAGCTGTTGCAGGCAGAGCATGCTTGAGCGAGATCACGCGAACGTGAGCGAGAGATGACGATTAATGAATACTACTATGTCATCATGTATAGCTTGCACAATATTTCCATAAATTGGGTGACTTTTTGGGGTATAAACAAACGCTAATAACTTTGCTGTTTATGAATATTATTAATTGATTCTTTACAAATATAATGAAAAGACCGTCTAGAATAAACCCCTTAAGTATTTGTACTAATTAAATATATAAGTGGTGTATATTAACAAGAACTCTCCACTATTTTTATTTATTTATTTAGGAACTTTAACAAAGGGTTCTACACAGACACATGAAACAAGAAAATATTGACGACAACTGTATTATACAGGGTGTCCAAGAACCTGGCGTCCAACTGGATTCCCACGATGCCCCAAGTTCTAACAGTACTCAGAAAAATATTTTAAAAAATCCACCCCATGTACTTACAGAATTATACTGATTTCAAAAAAAAAGGGGAAATGAGCACCCTGTGACATACTTTTGAATGCTGTGACTGCTAATGCTGATAATTTCGATATTTCTTGGAGGTTTTGTAATCTAGGGTATTGCTGTGTCTAAATAGAATGTAAAAATAATGTACTTATTGTACCATTTTAAAATAAAATATTATTTTAACTAAAGGTGATATGGAAAACTATTGAATTTCGCAACTTTGACCGACTGTAGTGTAAAAAAAATGTGCCAAAATAGTATGGCAAGTGACGTCAAATTTTGACGCGTTTATTTCTCTTTTTAAAAAGGTAATACTTACACATTAATTTGAAAAAAAAAATTTTGATAATATTTTTACTCAACAACCCAATTTTTACGAAGTGCCTACCTACTAACGGTAACTGTCGGACCCTTTCTTATCTTAGAAACTGTTATGTTACTACTATTATTTACTTCGGTTCCAAGAGTGAGCAAGAAGGAAATACACACAGGTAGATGGGTTCCCAGTAGAATAAAAGCAAAGAATGTTAGTTTAAAGATATTTTATTACAATAAATGTTCAAAATGTTGACCACCCGCGGCAATACAAGCTCTCACTCTCCTTAAAAAGGACCGCTTTATGTTTCGCGAGTAACTTTTTTGACGTATCACCTGCACTGCTTGTGTTATCTTCTCACGAAGGTCAGCGATGTCATTAATGGGCTTCGCATAAACGAGCTCCTTCATAGTTCCCCAGAAAAAAAAATCCAGCGGATTTAAGTCAGGTGAGCGGGCTGGCCACGGGATTTTTCCTGATCGCCCAATCCACCTGTTCGGGTATTGCTCGTCCAAAAACTCTCTAACGGATACGCGAAAATGTGCTGGACAGCCGTCGTGTTGGAACCACATATCTGGTGGGGTCTCTTCTAGTAAGTTTGGCAAATCATTTTGAAGAAAATTTAAATATGATTCGCCAGTCAAATTCTCGGGCATCTCAAATGGACCAATAATATTCCCACAGAGAATACCGGTCCACATGTTCACTTTGAACCGGTACTGGGATCTATCTTCTCGCATCAAGTGCGGATTTTCCACATGCCACTCGTGCAAGTTGTGTAGGTTCATGTAGCCATCCTTCTTAAATGTTGATTCATCTGACCACAAAATTTTGTCGATAAAGTTTTCGTCTTCTCGATGTTTTTGCAGGATTGTTTCACAAAACGCGACTCGGCTCGGATAGTCTCGAGGTAAAAGACTTTGCACTCGCTGTACGTGGTACGGATGATATTCTTCTTTTTGGAGAATACTGTGTGCTGTGCTCTTCGGTATCCCCGTATCAGCTTCTATTCCTCGCACAGAGATGCTTGGATTTGCCGACACCGCCTCTAAAACTTCATCGCGTATGAAGTCATTTACGGGTCGTCCTTCACCAGCTACTTGATTGGGGAACCGCCCGTCACATAGTGATCTGTGCACATTAATGAAAACTCGATGGTCGGGATATCGCGTAGCCCTCGGATACCTTTCTCTGTAAAGTCTCGCTGCAGCTCGTCCATTACCTCTACATTCTCCATAAATGTAGTGCATATTTGCGTATTCTTGCGGAGTGTAGGTCGCCATGGTAGCACACACAAAACACAAACTGTCCAAACACAGGCAAAGGTCGTCGTAAAGAGTTCGTTTCAAAGTCCAGAGCACAAAGAGTAATCGAGTCCAATAAACAAAGCTTTAAATCGTAGTACGTGATCAATGGTAACAATAAGAGAGAGGTGCGTAGTAACGGCAGGAGGCAGTGACGCGTACTGACCGTACTGTTATCCTAAATAGCACGATCCCAGACAGCGTCACTATCTATCTCACTCGCACCTCTAACCTTTTTCTCCCTCACTCTTACCTGAATAATGGGGTACCATAAAGAAGAACCAGCAAATCGCAAAGATAGTTTCTGTCTTGCTCCCTCCTGTTGTAATAACGAATCACTATGGTGAGATGCATGCACATACCGTCCCTTACGGTCTAACCTGTTTTTTGAGAGGCCTGTTGTTATTTTTATGAGCATACAATAGTAATTCTTTAGAGGTTAGATTCAATTCGTCGTAAATTTTTCTTTCTAAGAATTCTGTAAGACATCGTAAAAATTGGGTTGTTGAGTAAAAATATTATCAAAAATTTTTTTTTTCAAATTAATGTGTAAGTATTATACCTTTTTAAAAAGAGGAATAAACGCGTCAAAATTTGACGTCACTTGCCATACTATTTTGGTACATTTTTTTTACACTACAGTCGGTCAAAGTTGCGAAATTCAATAGTTTTCCATATCACCTTTAGTTAAAATAATATTTTATTTTAAAATGGTACAATAAGTACTTTATTTTTACATTCTATTTAGACACAGCAATACCCTAGATTACAAAACCTCCAAGAAATATCGAAATTATCAGCATTAGCAGTCACAGCATTCAAAAGTATGTCACAGGGTGCTCATTTCCCCTTTTTTTTTGAAATCAGTATAATTCTGTAAGTACATGGGGTGGATTTTTTAAAATATTTTTCTGAGTACTGTTAGAACTTGGGGCATCGTGGGAATCCAGTTGGACGCCAGGTTCTTGGACACCCTGTATAAGTGTACTTCTTCACTGACAGGAGACCACAGCATGCATCATAAAATGTATAACTAAGCTAACGACAAATAATCAGAATTCAATACATACATAATATACTATACATACTACTAGTAATATACAGGATGTCTCATTCAAATCGGTCAGTATGGGAAAGTCTGAAACTATAAGACATACGAAGATCTGTTTTGAGGAACCATTTCATCGATTTTAATAATAAGAAAAACTGCATTCATACATCTTAAAAAACATCTGTACTCCGTTCGGGAATCGAAGCCGGTTATTTTGAAAAAAAAAAACCTACACTATTTCTATTTAAATATCGATTGTGTAGGTCTTAAGAAGTAAATGTCTGTATGAAACATGATGTCTAAAATGAATAAGATGCATTGTTTCCACATACTTTAATTTATTTTAGTAGGTGCTCGAAGTGACCACGTTTACAATATTACTATAATAGTACAGATGTTTTATAAAATGTATGAATGCAGTTTTTCTTGTTATTAAAATCGAAGACATGGTTCCTCAGAACAGATCTTCGTGTGTCTTATAGTTTCAGACTTTCCCATACTGACTGATTTGAATGAGAAACCCTGTATAGGTACGAGTACATTAAGGAGGAAAAGCTTGTGGCTTAAAAATAACAGCTTAACGGGTCGTCGAAGGTAAAGATTTATCCGTTGATTTGTGATTCACTCATTACATATCAGACTCCTCCGTGCCTCGGACAGCACGTTATGCCGTTGGTCCCGGCTGTCACTTGTATATCTATGACAGTCGTTTCAGGGAGTCAGATGACCGAAAATCATCCTGGTGAGCATCGTGTTATTAACTGGGTTGTGGAAGTCCGACAGGCCGTCGCTCCATGTACAGACGCCAGCACATCAAGTTACTCCAATGTGTCAAATTTTCCCAATTGAATATGAACCTTATTCTGTTTGCCATAAAGTTGAAAAACGATCAAAGAAATTTGACACATTGGGGTAACTTGATGTGGTGGCGTCTGTACAACAGTGGTGTTTAGCTGCTTCCAGTTAAACTGGAAGCCGACCCCAAAATAGTTTTATTATCCTTTATTAAAAAGAACAAGGTTTTTAATTTTCAACATAGTTAAAAAAGTATACAAAACAATAATTAATGCAAAATATCTACTTCATTTTGAGTAGGTGGTATTCGACATTTCCACACAAACTTGGAGATACTATGCATTCTTAATTACGACATACTTACTCATAACATAATAATAAAACCTATATTTGTCTCTCAAACTTGACTTTCAAAACAATATTGAATTAATCTAGTTCAAGGGTATCATTCATCTAGAATAATCCAAAACAAGACGGTTTGTAGAAATTTCCCATCCAATATGGTGATGTATCCTTGTCGATATGAACAGTATTAATTTGGTGTTCTCTGGTCTATTATGGGAGGAGGAAGTTTTGAATAATATTACATAAGCTATGAAAATGTTCCACTTGGAACATGGACACAAGGTCTTTATTTCAAGACTTTTTGGTCTAATGTTGATGATTCTTGTGTATGTTAAAATGTATTTTTTTTTTCATAGTTTCGAAAGTTTCCTCTCCTCCCAATGTAAAAAAAATGGGCGAAGCTAACTTGACCAAACCTAACTCGAACGAACCTAACTCGAGCGAACCTAACTCGAGCGAACCTAACTCGAGCGAACCAAACTCGAGCGAACCTAACTCGAGCGAACCTAACTCGAGCGAACCTAACTTGAGCGATGTCAAACCGCTCTATTTATTGTTCAGCTATATGTTTTTGTCGATGGAAAATTCGAAGTTTAATTGGTAATAATAATTCTACGCGCATTTCTTTCGTAGATAAGGCGGTCGGATTAAAAGTACCAAAAAATATGTTATTTTGTTGTGCGGAACTATAAATTGATGATAAAATAAAATTGAAATTAGATTTAAGAATCTTTTCATATCTAAGACCAAATGATTTTTGGAGAGATCATAAATTTTGCTATCATCCCTAGTAAACTAAATATTTATTCAAATGATGAAATGCCTTGTAAACATTTACTTCCTACATCTCATACATTTTCCCCACAAAACACATTCCGTTAGAATTTTCCACAACGTGCTACGTCCTTGCTACGCGGCGTAGCGGCCAAGCGGCTCACTGGCTACGCGGCGTAGCGGCTACGCGCATGCTACGGTACACATATTATAATACTTGGCGATGAGTTAATAATAATCAAATATAATAAAATCATGTTAGCAGTAACTTAGCTTATATTGTATGCTGACATTGGGAATTACTGCCTCTTAGGTCTGGTGGTTGCGAGCGCTTCTGAGTGAGAGGTCCCAAGTTTCCATCTGGATTTAGTAATTTATTAATTGTGCCCAAATGATGACTTAGACGACAAGAGTAGTTGGTCGCTTTGTTGAACACAAGACTTGTTGTTACGATCATTCACTTGTAGTTACTGTAGCTTACTGACGAGCTATAAATTGCTAATTTTATTGTAACTTTTAATTTGACATTTTAAATTTTTATTTATTTTTTATTATTTTTTGACAAAATCCTCTCATTACAGTTTTATAATGAGTTGTATTGTAATATGTGGTGAACTAGCGACCTCGACGGCTCTTTATGTGCAAGTTCATCAAGCTCCCTTAGACGTCACTGCTTGCGGTAGCATCGAGGATCGGGTTACCACCTTCCCTCAAATATGGCGAGGGGGATAATGGCTGATCTTTGCGTTATGCTCGTGAACGGGTGCTGCTTGTGGTGACTGGCTTTTTTTTGCTATAATAGTTAACTACTTCTTAGTTTTACTTAGTTAAACTTGGAGTAACAGCCTTATGCATATAAGCCAGCATTGCACATGTAAGCGGGTACGCTTTTTAGGAGGCTGGAGGCTGTTAATTTTCAGTTTTATAGTCGTTTTGCTTGAGTTTAGATTTCAATGTTAATATGAATAGTTTTATTTACTTTTTTTTTCTTTTTGTTTACGGTCAAAACAAAAACTGATACGTCCTCAGTCGATAAAGATTTTAAAAACTGTCCAATGACTTTAATAAATTCTTATTATTAAGTTTTTTTTATACTAATAATGGAGTGGAGTGTGCTAGCTAATACGTGACAATCATTCTGAAATGTAATGTTTTACAAGGATTATAAACCTTAGTGCTATTTATTGAGCATTTCATGTATAGTTCTTCAAACGAACCAGACTGATGTGTTCCGCCACTTCTTACACTTATTTATTTATTGCTGCTCCGCTCGTATTGGTCATAGCGTTATGTTGTATAGCATATAATCCTCCTCGATAAATGGAATAGATCCATTTTTCAATTCGAGCCGGTAGTTCCTGAGATTAGCGCGTTCAACCAAACAAACAAACAAATTCTTCTGCTTTATAATCTTTTTATATATAAAATTATCGTGTCACAATGTTCGTTCCCATACTCCTCCGAAACGGCTTGACCGATTCTCATGAATTTTTTTATGCATATTCAGTAAGCCTGAGAATCGGCTACTATCTATTTTTCTAACCTGTAAGTGATAAGGGGTGTTCACCCCAAATTTTTTTTTTTTTTTGATATTTTTTTTTTTTTTTTTTTTTTTTATTATGTGGCATCAAAAAATATATACAACTCTAAATTTGCACTTTTTTATCACCAACCCTTGCTTTTAAATAGTCATTTTCATAATTTTATCGTTGGTTTGTGTACGCTTCAAAAATCAAAAAGTTCTGCACCGAACGAGCTGAAATTTTAGCATGATAGTATAATGCGCATCAAGGCTGGTTTTTACATGTTTTTTTTTAAGCTAATGCATACCTAGCTTCTATCGCGGTCCTTGAGCGTGGAAACTGAATACAGAAATTCCGTAACGAAAATAACCTGACACAGGCACAGTGGTGTTAGTGGGGAGGGGAAAGGGGAGGGGAGGAGGAGGAGGGAGATTGTGAGCGAGGGAAGGGGGGATTGTGAGTGCGGAAGGGAGGTGCAGGGGAGGGATGTGGAGGGGAGTGGAGGGGAAGGACAGAGGGAGGGGGGATAAGGAAGGGATGGGAAGGGAAAGTGAGGGAGGGGTGAGGGAAGGTGAGGGAGGGGCGAAGGGAGGGGCGTGGGAGGTGTGGGGGAGAGGGAGGAAGGGGGAGAGGGGGAGGGGAGGAATGGGGAGGGGGAGAGGAGAGGAGTTGATAAAAATGCTATGCAATAGCTTTACCGCGGCAGTCTCCGAGTGCCACACGTTTTTCTTTTTTTTTTTAACCATTCAATCACAATGTGCCACAGCGAAGCGTGGCAGGGTACAGCTAGTATCAGTATATATTTGGAAAAGCTAAGAAGGTGAAGAGCATTAATGTAATTTCACCAAAATATATTATAGGCTGCTTTGAACACTATTTCACGGAAATTCCAAATTGAGAGCAGCCTTCTTACCGGACACCGTGACGTCATCGCTACTCCTTCAACTTGACATATGCGCGTGCGCAAGGTGACTTAAATGTAATCCACCTTGTTGGTGGCGCAAATGTTACCGTATATTTTTTATTAAAGTCGACCGTCCACTGCTAATCAGCTTGTGTCCGAAAACAAGCGTCACGGGAGATGCGCGCGCGCGGTTCTTATGTTGCGCAAGCGTGACATGCACACGTTACAAAGCATGGTTGAGTACATAGTGTGGGCTGCTGTGGAGTGTAAGAAAGCATGCAAAAAAAAGATTCCTTTAAGACAGACAATGTACACTTTTTACTAACAAAATCTTTCAGATAAAGTTTCAGTTTGAACCGGACTCGTGTATTTAAATATTCATAAAATATCCTTTTAAAATCTCATCCAAAACCATAAATTTACTCAAAAGCGCTCATAAATAACTGATCATTTAAGTATTTCTCTCTAATAAGAAATAAAGAAAGAGAAATATAATATCACGACTGTAGTTCCCAAAAGTTTAGGCAGAGGTGTACTTACCTGTATATTTGTATATTCACATTTCACCAGCACCAGCAACTTTGCTACTGAAAGATTCCAGATGAAAAACTCAATAACACTTTAACCGACCCGGAGATCGACCCGGGAGCCTTGGGGGTCTAGGAACAATTACGGAAACAACGAAAAAAAATATATATTGCTGGTGGAAACGTGCATTTTCATTCTGATTATATTTCACCGATGTAAGTAGCCGGTCGAAAAAAAATGATTAGCCGTAATCTACGTAGCCTCAGCATTAAACTGTGCTTATGCGAATTACTGTAGGCGCTTGAAGGGCCACGGCAAACCTTCGTTACAGTGATGTGCTCCTGGTAGGGCCAGTAGGTACTAAATAGGACTTCACTCTAGCTACATCGTTCACTAACCTATTAACTTGTGCACCACTAAGCCGAATATCCCTAAAGCTAATACACAGCCTGATAAACAAAACCGAAAGAAAGAAAGAAAAATATTTATTTGACATCAGTCATTAACACGCATACACACAATAATTTATGAAACATACAAAATATACAATACTTAGTAGGTACACATTATGTGCTGTGTGCCTCACGGCTGCGCCAAAAAGGTCCATTTCAGCTTTCATGCCAGACAGGTGATGCTGTCTGACGCTGGTCTTTCAATGAACCTTGAGGGGTACCCAGTGACGGAAAGAAATAAATAGAAAACGAGTTAGTAAATCAGTTAAGTGTGTATTCTAGAGGTCGGTTATACATAAACCACAACCACTGTTCGTCGCAATACGGTCCTTAATCTGAAGCGCTGTTGGACCCGCTCAGTGCCGTCCGAGCAATGATGAATTGTTCCTTCGAAGTGCTGCTCCCCATATTTCTTCAAGCCACTGGTTTGCAGCCGGTAATTTTACTGATCGAAAAGCGTGAGATCCAACCTCAGCTCGAAACTACGCCATCCCCAAGTCGAATGGCAGGTCGCCATGAGATGTTAGTAAGTTACTAGAGTTACTAGAAGCAGGGCTATTGCGCATCTCCGTTGACAGTTCATGGTGATGATCACTGGGAAAAGTTTAAACGATTGTGCCTTATTTAGCTTCTATGTTTAACACCAGTGTAGACCAAGGAGTTTTCCCGGATCTCATGAAACAAAGCAAAGTAGTTCCATTGTTCAAATCCGGAATTAGTAAAGATCCCAATAACTATAGGGGGGAAGGAGGAGGTGAGAGGGAAGGGGATAGGGGGACGGGTAGAGGCAGGGGTCGGGAGGGGTTAGGGAGGGGAAACAGAGGGAGGGGCGAGGAAAGGGGAGAGAGGGGTGATGGGAGGGGCGTGGGAGGTGTGGGGGAATGGTAGGGAGGGGGAAAGGGGGAGGAGAGGAATGGGGAGAGGGGGAGGAGAGGAATGGGGAGGGGGAGAGGAGAGGAGTTGATAAAAAATGCTATGCAATAGCTTTACCGCGGCAGTCTCCGAGTGCCACACGTCATTTTTTTTTAATAATCAACTTTGGATTAAATATTTTGTAAATATGTGAGCACCATGTATCTTTCAATACGCTCATACAATTACCAGCCGCGTTGCTTATTTTATATCACCTATCTCAGGATAGCTGTTTTTTTTCTCATGGTACATCGTCCTCACGTATAAACTGATTATGTATACAAATATTGTAAAATCTATTTTAAAAGAGTAAGTATGGAGTTTCTTGCACATTCTTCTCCATACGAAACTACCTTTTGGAATGTGCAACTAGAATCATATTAATTTAATTTATTTGTAAGCATAACGTTCAAAAGTGCCTGTTTTCAGGCCTAATTGAAATAAATGATTTGACTTTGACTTTTGTATACGAGAGCAACAGCTGATGATAAGATTAATAATTGCTCTCACATATATGATAGGCGTCAAACATACACTTTGGGTTCCGACTCTTCAAAGCAATGTCTCCAGTAGCTTAATAACTCAGATCTTTGCGAATGGTAAATGAATATGAACATTCCTGTAGATTTTTAAGCAAACCGGTGATGCCATTTATTTCTGATAATAATTATAAGACCTAGGCTTTAAGTTTTCGAATGTATCAAGTTAACGAAGCCAAAGAAGTTTGTAAGAATTGAAGCAAGTGACTTTCTGTAGTATCTGCCAACTACATTAGAAAAAAGGCGTGAGTTTATGTATGTACGTACCTATCTAGTCTTTAAGCAGAAATTCTAGGTCACTTACTGAACAATTTAAGTCGCAGAGCCAGTACAAAGTGCGCGTCGCGTTACGTAAGTTTTAACACTTCAAATGAAACTTGACTGATTATTTATTGTTTCAGTCTAATTAGTTTGTCTAGATTTCACATAACGATCTGGTGTGACTAGACAATCTTTTTAACCGACTTCAGGAGGAGGTAAATCGGTATTTTTCTTATGTATGTACACCATTTACTCCGAGATGGATGATCCGATTTAGGTGACTTTTATTATTTCGATGCGGAATAGTTGCCATTTGGTCCCATAAAAAATTAACATAGGTAGTTTGACATGGTACTTTTCATTTTATGAACATTTTTATGAATATTTAATTTGTTTTGAACATTTTTTTGTACGCGGGGATTTATGTACCGATTTACGTGATTCTTGTTTAGTTTGATGCGGAATAGTTGCTTTTTGGTCTCATAAAAAATTAACATAGTTTGGCTTGGTAGTTTTCATTTTATGAACATTTTCGTCCATGAAGTTTTCTTTTCGATTTCTTCGAAATCTGTTTATTTGTTTGATTGTAATATTAAATAAAAATGGAAAATAATGAATCATCTACATAAAAATAAAAAACTTAAAAATGAAAATTAAAAACTTGTTTACAAAAAATACAACCGACTTCAAAAAAACACTAACCAGTGTAAAATAACTCTAAATTCGGAAGTCGATGGCCAATCATGAATGAGACAAAACCATCAAAGCCACAGACTTCCTAATTTAGAGTTATTTTACACTGGTTAGTGTTTTTTTTGAAGTCAGTTGTATTTTTTTGTTTTTTCTTCTAACATTGCCCTGCTGAGTTCATGATGCATTGCCTAATCAAGTAGGTAGGTAGGTTATTCCAGCAGCTTTCGGGGCATTTTTTGCTAAGAGTTTAGGCCACCATTTCCCCCCATTACCAAAAAAATTTGCAAATACTTTCAATGTCTACCACATTGAAAGTATATGCAAATTTTTTTGGTTTTTGGTTAAGACGATGTGATATTTCTAGTAGAAAAATATAGTTCCAAGTATTTATTTGCTCAAATGTTATCTCATAAATCAATGAAATGATCATGTTTATCTTTAAATAATGGCGAGATTAGTGTCATAATTCACTCATATTATACAAGAGGATGTCAAGTGGCCAGCGGCTAGGTGGGGGCAGTGTGTCAGCCAGCGTCGGACGTAGTGATGTAATGCTCGCTCGACGGACTCGCCGCGGCCACTCGACCAGTGGAGCGCGCAAGTGAATCTTAAAAAAAAACTGCTTCCAAGATTTCCACATTTTTTAAATTTATTAACACAAAACCTTAGTAATAGTTTACTTTTACAGGGTTATGTGTAAAGACCAACAGCCTCGCAGGACTAAATAGCTAACATCATAAGCAACAACTTTTGTTCTACGACTTTTAATAATTTCTTTGATTTTATTTTCATACAAAAATAGTTAATAATTTAATTGCCCGCTTGAATGTTAATAACTCTACGCGCATTGCAGTTTAGGTCGCACCCGCCTGGAACTTTGTCGTCATTTCGTTTATGAGTGAAACATAGGCTTACAAATGTCGCGAGAGTACCTACAATTAAAACTTAAAATATAATTTTAGTTCTATAATTATATTGTGTTACTTACTTACGTTAACTTTCGGGACCCATTTGCATACAATGATTATGGTCTAGATTATTGTATAGGTCCGGACTGTTACAGTCAAAATGCTCTTACTTCTTTATTGAACTTGTTTTTTTCTTTTTAGTTTTTTTTTTGCATTTATATTAGACTAGCTTCTGCCCGCGACTTCGTACGCGGATCCTGTTGCTTATGCCAGCGACAACGGGGTCGTTAAAAGCGAAGATCTGAAACGTCTGACGTCGAATTGTAAAAGCCCGGGGACGGCAAAACAATGGAATGCGCGAGACGATCCAAGACGTTCCAGATTATTTATTTTTGTTGGTCAACAGGAAATGCCATCAGACTTAACAACTTTTGCTAAGACGCCATTTTTATTATGTATATGCTATATTGTCGCTGGGCTTTAGAGTTCCACTACAGGTGCTCCAGATCTTCAAATTTAGTTTCACAGCAGAAAACACTCTTCACGTGAAATAGTTTTAGCAATGGCACCATTTTTATATCTCTTTTACTTTAGGTGTTCCATTTTCCAAAATAAATTATAGCCTATATGTTGCGTGACGTTCACGCTCAGCGGTCAGTCGCGCATCTCCTTCCCCCACTTATCTCTAGAGTAGATGCGTATTTACGCTGAAAACTCAAGCGTCATGATTTTCCGTGAACGTCTCCAACTCGCGAGACAGTGCATGATGTTCATGATCAGCGGTCAGTCATATATTCTTCACTGGTGTCTAGAGACCTGGGTACCTGGTAGATGCGTAAATACGCTGAGAATGCAGGCGTGCTTCGCGATCCCAAGAAGTTTCCACGGAGCGAGTTGCAACCTCATGTTGTCGAACAGCATCAAGTCCCTCCTAACGCTCTTCGGTAGATTGTTGGGATCTTATGATCTTTAATCATTTAGCACTTTTGGAACATTGAGAAAGATTTGACCTCTTTCTAGGTATGGTTATAGTTTTATTGTGATGATACCTGATCAATTAAAATCTAAGTGGCTGCTCCCCAGCGTTACCGGGTAGGTAACCATGTAACAAAGATAAATAGAAAAGGAAATTAAACACTCAAATAACATAAGCCCGAAGGCATATTTATACGATAAAAAAAATGGAAGTTTTGGCCAGTAGAGTCTAATTTTCAATGATATACCATCGTCATCGAAAATCAGCCCTGAACTGTTCCCGCCTTCACCGCGTGGAGGTACTTATGTTGTTTTTTAAATATGCAATGTAATTAGTGATAGCTTTAATTTCTATATCAAATGTATCTGATCTTCAATTTTTATAAGTCAACAGGAAATGCCTATCAGACCGAACAACTTTTGCTAAGATGTCATTCCTATGTGAGTTATGGTGTAGCTGGGCTCTTGGAGTTCCACAACAGGTGTTCCAGATCTTCGATATTTATACGTCAACAGCGAGTGCTCATAAGGCTGAACAAATCTTGCTAAGACGTCATTCCTATATATGTTATAGTGTAGCTGGGCACTTGAAGTTCCACATCAGGTGTTCCGGATCTTCAAATTTATTGTTTCAGCAGAAAATGCTCATCACGTGGAACAATTTTTGCTATGGTACCATTTTTGTATCTCCTATAGTTTAGCTGGTCTGTTGCGGTTCTGGATCAGGTGTTCCGGATCTTCAAATTTATTCTCTCAGCAAAAAATGCTCATCACGTGGAACAATTTTTGCTATAGTACCATTATTGTATCTCCTATAGTTTAGCTGGTCTGTTGCGGTTCTGCATCAGGTGTTCCGGATCTTCAAATTTATTCTCTCAGCAAAAAATGCTCATCACGTGGAAAAATTTTTGCTACGGTACCATTTTTGTATCTCCTATAGTTTAGCTGGTCTGTTGCGGTTCTGCATCAGGTGTTCCAGTTTCCAGGATAAATTATAACCTATGTGTTGCCCAGACTTAATATCTATACAACAAAAAAAAATCATTCAAATCCGTCCAGTAGTTCCGAAGATTAGCGCGTGCAAACAAACAGACAAACAGACAAACAGACAAACAGACAAACAGACAAACAGACAAACAGACAAACAGACAAACAGACAGACTTTTTTTTTTGGATTCGTGCTCTATTACTGTTTCTAAACCCCCCTCTATTATTATTTTTTAAATATATTCAATGTACAGACACAGTTCTTTTACAGTCTTATTATATGTATAGAAGTAGAAACAATAAAATAAAATAAAACTTTCATCGCAAATTTTAGACGTTCAGTTATTCTGCCACATGAAGGTTATTAGGAAACCATAGTGATCCACCTTTTGGACTCAAGTTAAAATATAACACCAAATATTAGGGTTGACATTGACTTGTACAAGGAAATGCAAAGCAAAGTTATAATTTTCTATTAAATGTAAGTAGGATCCTCCCGTTATTACATATAGATATATGATATTCTTTCCGTTAAAATATAAAATAATTTAATATACAAAACAATTAGTAACATCTACCATTAATTACACAACTACTACTACTTTTTTATTAGGCGAGTCTTTAACGTGCTCTTATCGTAAGCCTTTTGGGTTAGATAAAATAAGAATGACAATATATACATGTATAACCTAACCTAACTCATCATACCTATCCTATAGCGAACCTAACTACCTAACCTAACTACCTTACTGAAATGCATAGATTTTGAAAGATACTTATTACATCATTTTAAAGTGAACTACTGTGCTGTGTGTCCCTATGGTGATTACAATTCCAGAGTAGATGGTAGTATTTGAAATAGTATTAGTAGGAGGTAATAAAACTGATTTTCCTATTAAAAAAAAAAGATTGATTAAATAGTGTGTAAGTAATTCTATATAAAAATTGTGTTGCTGCGCCCTAACAGGGTATCATATTTATCATGTACCTTTACCTTTTAAAACACCCTATGTATCTACTCATGATCGCAATAAATATTTGAAGTTTGAAATTTGAAGTTTATAAAACTTTGAGTATCCGCCAATAGCAACATCCTTAAGATCGTTTACTCAGCACTATGCGAATCTATATACTAAACTATTGCATCACTGCGGGGCGGGATAGGGGATACAGCTTTGTATAATTATTTGGTAATAGAACCCATGACGGCCGCGAGAGATGTGAATTCGGGCATCAAACGAAATGCGTATTACCTTATTTAAATAGTAATTGACAGTCTCATATGATGTGCTTATTACCTAGTAGTGGGCACTCGCAGGACCTTACAGGTAAGTGTTGTTACGTGACGAGAACTTTCCCTCAGCCGATACTCGCTCTCATTTAACAAGTTAAGATTCTCGCCCCGACTTTGGTTGAGCTTTAGCGGAGAAACTAAAACTACCATGGGTTTTTAACGATATGACTCCATTTTAATCAAGATGAGTTTTTATTGTACTACATTAAAAGTACTTTTTTATTGACTCACCTACTTCTTATTTTCCCATTCATATCCAAATGAAACGTGCGATGCGTTTACTTCGCGTAAGCCGCACGGGCTTGCTGAACCTGAAATTATCCTACATCATTATGTAACATTTTGCATGCCATGTGTGTGTGTGTATATATATATATTCATGTTTTTTACAAATAAAATTATCTTTTAACTTTTTTTTTATCTCTTCTATTAAATTAATCAACAATTTTAATTTGCTTAAAACATGGTGTACCTACAAAGATGGTTTTTTCAGAAATGATTTGAGCATACACGTTATGCTTATACCATAGCACGCAAATACATAACATAAATATAATTGGCATTACAAAATAATAAATATCAAAGAATATCTACATATTAAAAATTATTACATGTAATAAAAATATAAAATAAATTATAGTAAAATAACCTTTATTTCGGACAAGTAACATCCATAGTGGGTTAGTAAACAGAAGTCTTATGACTATGTTAGTAAAGCTTTTAGTAGATAAAAAAAACTTGAGAGGTACACCCGGATGGGACGAAGTTCCTTTCAACAACAACTTCGATCAACAACAACTACTACTGTTTAACTGTCGGCTAAACCCGACACTGCTCTGCATGGTTCGTCACCCGAAAATTTTGTTAATATATTTTTTCATGTCTGGACTTGAAAAGAGACGATGATCCCTGAGTTTGTTTCGGCTTTTCTTCTCAGAGGTAGTCAGTTAGGAAATGCCGACTTCAACTAGCTTTAAAGGAAAAAATGACGTGTAAAAGTGATTTCCATATCCTACTTGCATAATAAATAATTTCATTTCATTTCATTTCATTTCTTCATCAACTTCGTTCGTTTAGGTGTCTTCGTTACAACTTTTGGTCTTAATTTTGTTCCAATAACTGGCTTGCTTTCTATGAAAGAGAGAGAGAGAGAGAGAGAGAGAGAGAGAGAGAGAGAGACAGTGAAACGCGCGCACGCCGCACGGCTTACAACTAATAGCAAAAAGTGTCGTTACAACTTTTGGTCTTATTTTTTTCCGTCTAGCCCCCTTTCGCAACGCGCAATAAGGAACTTCGTTCCAAAAAATATTAAATGATACATTCACAAAAAAAAAAGTAAAATGCTTGTTAAAAAATTAATGTGACACGTCAAAAAGTTAATATTACATGTCATAAATATAAGGTGTCAAAATAAAATTATTACATACATTTAAAAAAAAAATAGGCACAAGAGAAAAAAAAACTTTTAAGCAGTATTACGATGTTGAAGAACGTATAGGTACAAGATCCCGACAACATGACTGGCCTGTTGGTCTAGTAGTTAGTGACCCTGACTGCTATGCCGGAGGTCGTGGGTTCGATTCCCACCCATGACAAATGTTTGTGTTATGAGCACGATCATTTGTTCTGTGTCTGGGTGTAATTTATCTACAATATGTATGTATTTAGAAATATATAAGTATGTTTATCAGCTGTTTAGTACCCATAACACAAGCTCTCAAGCTTAACTTGGGGCTAAATGGCGTTGTGTGAAAAGTTGTGGAATATTTATTAAAAATTTATTAAAAAACAACCGTTGCGTAGTATTAGCCATTAGCGCGCCAGACACAACACCGTCAGGTCAGAGATTCAAGTTTTTCTATGAGGAATGCGACACTAAACACCCTGGTTTTCATACCCCTAAACACGGGTGCGTGCGAAAGGAAATCAATTCTTCTTCGGCCTTACAATGGACTATTTGACAAAATTGTAGTTTAGTCCCTCATCTAGATTACAAGAAAATATTAGACACATATTTTTTCTTTTTTCACGAAATCAATAAATAACGGCGATACATCGAGTCTAAATGTGTCGTATAACGTCACTAGCCATACTATATAGATAATGACGTTACAAGCCCCCTCTCCTCAACTTTAATGCGTTTAATCTAAGCAGTATTCAGTTTTTCAATTTGAAATAGAAAAATATATGTATGTCGAGTACCTATTTTCTTGTTATCTAGATGAGGGACTAAAAACTAAAATTTTGTCAAATAGCCCATTGGTTGCGCGGAGTATTCCCGTCTGAGCACCTATTTTTTGAGCACCTATGCATTTAGCACCAAAGGTATTCCCATTTCCCATAGGTTAATGCATAGGTGCTCATACGGGAATACTCCGGTTGCGCAGGAGTTAGCCATGAGGCCAACCGCGCCAAAATTATTGAATTGTTTTCTATTAATTCAATAATGTTCTAATCTGGAAATATTTATTATTTCTGATAATAAATTAACAATATCTAAACTATCTCTTTTGTTGATTGTACAGTTTTTTTTTTGTAAAAAATTGTCCGAGCAATAACAGACAAACAGACAGAGTCGATGCTTTCTAAATACCCAGAGATAAGGAAATGTCTGCAACTGACGCAATACCTGTTACGTGAGCGTGACTAGTTGGACCCTAGAGTTTAGCGAAATACTACATACCTACCTATATAGTTTGTCATACCATAACTGCGTGCACTAAAATATAAAATCGTGCCGATTACTGCAATGTTGAACACAAATACACCGACACGGATTCAGTACTCGTTGCATAGAATCGCTTAGAACTGAAGTTTAAAAAAACCTTTAGTACAATGTTGTGATTGTGAGCGTGGTCGACGCGCATCGTCGTGACAGAGTCGTCCAGTCCGTGGACTTGTGTTTGTTTACTACCTACTGGTAATAGCATCAGTAATCAAACAGTGAAAATCTAGTCAAAATCGGTTCAGCCGTTTTTGAGATCAACCCAAACAAACAGATAAAAATAACTTATTGATTTATCTACATTTTATTTGTATTTTTTAGTGTTGGGGGTTTTTTCTTGCAACATTAAAGATGTTTTGTACTTTAGCTAATCTGAAAGCTAGTTAAGCAGTTTTTGAGTTGTTATCGATATCGTTGTGATTTAGTATTCAAATAATTGTCTGGGTATATCCTACTAAAATTATAAACGCGAAAGTTTGTGAGGATGTTTGTTACTCTTTCACGTAAAAACTACTGAATAGATTGTAATAAAATTTGATATGGAGTTAGCGGACATCCTGGATTAACACATAGGCTTACTTTTTATCCCTGTATTCCCACGGGGACGGGACCTACGTGGGTGAAACCGCGAAACGTCTGCTAGTTAAGAAGATGTCCGTACTTTCTTGCATAGATATGTGTTACTAGTAGTATCGAGCATAAAATAAGCTATCTAATATTGAAACGTGTGGTATTGTGATAATGTGTACCGGAAGCGCTTATCAGCCGCACTGCTGCACTGCTCTATCAGCGCACTGATCTGTCACAACATAGGTCACGAACCTGCGATCTTTTTGTGTTATTTTATTACGTAAACGTACTCGAAAGCAAGTCAGATAACAAATAAAATAAGATCAAATAGGAATTGTGTAAAAGTGAAACTTCCGCTCCGAACCTATTCTAAAGGTGAGTTTACAACAAACCAAGAGATTACAAGCACGAACATTTGTTTTTCTTTTCATGTCACTCAATCAAGTAGGCCAAATATTGATTCACTCAAAGTACATAACAACAAGTGCAGTGTCTCAGCAGCAGCATCCGTTCCGGCCACCGACTGTAACTGCAACATCATTGACAGAGTAGTATCAACGAAATATCTAGGCGTCATAATTGATCAGAACCTGAATTTTAAAGAACACTTACGAACATTCGCGAAAAAGACCCGTAAATTCATTTACGTCGCTAAACTCTTACGAGCCAGTGCTCCAAAAAACAGTTGCATTAGGGTATACATCGCACTGTGCCAGTCTGTCCTACAATACTGTGTCGGTGTCTGGGGTAGCGCTGGGAAATCTTCCATGCTGGAGTTGGAACGCGCTCAGAGGGCCATCCTCAAAGTACTTTTATTAGGGTATTAAGCGTTCCTCAACTGTTTGTCATGTGGTCAGTGTCAAACCTAATAAAAATCAACAATACTCGCTCAAGTTGTAGTAAGAGAAGTAGGAATATCGCGGAAAGAATCCCCCTCCCGAAAATCATAACCCACTTTGCGGCCCGGCTTTCGACATACCTTCCTACAAGAGTATTTAATGCTATCAGCAAAACTTTCAGTGTCCCCAATAACTACCAGCTGACAAACAGCTGATTCCATGTACGCCATTTTTTTTTCTATTGTCGCCTTATCGATTAAGATAATAGAAATAGAATTTGTAATATGGCTAGGCCTAAGGCTTTTTTAGCTATCATATCAAATTATACTGTTCTAGATTTTATGTTATAATTCCAACAGGCGCATGAGTAGTTAAATATTATGATTGAAAAGCGTGGGAACGCGAGGATACCATCATTATATCCATGTTGTTATAACACGAGCAGTATATTCAATACATCATTATGTGAACATCGGACCTAAATAATTATGTTTAGAATGTAATTATGTCATTAGTAGGTTAGTCACTTACCGCACGAATAGAATGAATGAATGATTTATGTATTTGCTAGAACATAGATTACATAAGTTCTAAAGATCTATGAGTTTCCCTATTTTCGGCATTTTGGCCGTTCAACATACATAACATCACGCTTGTAATCCCCGAAGGGTAAGGTACCTACAGGTGTACCTGTAGTGAACCCTCATTTCGCCAGTTTTTTGTTTTTTTTTTTAGTGTAAGTACCTATACTTTAAATCTACCCATATTTGTATGTCGTACCAAAGACAAAACAAAGCGCACTGTATCTACTTTTAAGATCTGTATTTTCTGTTACCTATGTTTTACAAATAATAAATGATTGATTGATTGGTTATGTTAAAGTCCCATGTAAAAGTGGGCGGCTATCAATTGGGCAGAAATCCAGACTCCAGGCTGCTGCTGAGAATTTTTAGATGCAATAACACTTTGCTCAACCCGGAGATCAGACCCGGGACCTCATGCCCAGTAGTAGCGCTTGCGACCACAAGACCTATGAGGTCGTACAAACATTTAGATTTAACATTCTAATTGCATGCAGAATATGAAAATGTCATTAAAACATGATACCTATAATCCTAACTTATTTTAAACCGAAATCTTTACGGTGCCCTTCGCACGGTAAAGACCAACTGTATACTAATATTATAATAGAGCTAAGCATGGGGTCGTGGTAGACTGTACTACAGACCCACAGCTTGTACAGTTATCTGGACGCAGCGGCGAAAGGTTGGGGGGGGGGGGGGGATTGCACTCAACTATCATTCATCGATATCATGCCCTGTTGAGCCCGACGCAACGTAGGGCTGGCGAGGACCTGAAATAAAACAAGCAACAAATAAGTAAATTATACTCCCTTCTTAGCGAAGAGTAGACACATACTAGATGGTATAATATTATGTCATTCACCACTTCCTAGCGTTTGTGCAGGAAAGACGTAGCGCAATAAACTCACCAATAACGCATCTGTCTGGTAAGTTTGAAAGTCTCTTTACAATATTTATCTACATTATAACCTGCACCACTGCTTCCCTCTGCATCACCTAAAGGTCGATTGTAGAAAATGCCTATGAAATTAAGTCCGCCTCTGTAAATAAGTGTACTTCAATCCAACTAATATTATAAACGCGAAAGTTTGTGAGTATGGATGGATGGATGTTTGTTACTCTTTTACGTAAAAACTACTGAATAGATTTTAATAAAATTTGGTATGGAGTTAGCTAACACCCTGGATTAACACATAGGCTTTTTATCCCTGAATTCCCACGGGAACGGGACCTACGCGGGTGAAACCGCGGGACGTCTGCTAGTTATTAAATAATTAAATACATAACATAGTTTAAACTTAAACTAAGTCAATCGTCTGTGCCTACACAATTTAAAAAGGCATTTGAAGATGCCGTACGTTTCTTTTCATATTATGCGCCCAAGATAAATCACCAGTTCACGTACATTTCACAATTACGTAGGTACTGTTACATTCAGTCTGACAAACAACAACTCAGACCACCATTAATCATAACAACAGTTGTCTACAACAACAACAACAATGATGAACCATGACACGCAACAACCATTAATAATAATCCTTACAATTGAGCCAACCTTGTAGACGAGACGAAAAACAAAAGAACGGTGTTATGAAATGCTCCAGAAATTAATGATTTTGTTAACATCGACATTAAGTTACAAGACCGTTTTACCTCTTCGCTTTGTCCATGATAAATGATATGTATGTCTGTAAATTGGTTTCTATAAACACTTGTCTTTTACACGTTAGTAAGTAGGCGAAGTCGGTACTTCATTATCTGAGTACCTACTCGGTGGACAAACACCGAAAGCTTCTTTCAAAGCTTTATAGTTTGGGCACAAAACTGATAACTTTAAGCAGTCATTTTTGAGTCACTTCGCGATTGTCTAGGAAACTAAAACTTTTCGTACATGTGTAAAGAGATGGAGTTATATGCCCGAGAAATTAACTATGCTTTCCGCTATTTTACCTCTCGGTTGGAAAGCAGAGTAACCCTTACGTAAAGGGAGCAAGTTTCAAAGCTTCTATGTCATTACTTCACATGTTCTCTCTATAGAATTTTAAATCTACTAAGTAGAATATTAACAAACTAAAAGTGGTCTTGGTATAACGCTCAAAGACTGCAAAAAAAAGCTTAGAGGGTGAAGAAAGGTCACAAATGCCATTAAACTAGTAGCACCTCTGAAGTGACAGTGGCACATACATAAACTCACGGCCTGTTGAAGAACCTCGCCGATAAGGTATGTAAAGGCACATAGCCGGAAAACATAGCTCATATGGCCAAACAGTCCTGGAATCTCCATTCTAGTACTGTTTTCCCCCACGAGTCATGTGCCTCCGCTTGGGGCGAAAAGAAATCTAGGGTAGGGTAGGGGGTGGGGTAGGGTAGACCACAGATCCGATGTACAGTAGTCGTCAAAAAAACTCCAAGGAAGAATCGGATGGAAGAAGTCCAATTGCGGGTTAAATGGCGATTTCTAAAAGAGGCCTTCACCGGGGCGTTTGAGAATGGTTGAGAAGAAGAAGAAGAGAAGAACTTACTTCTTATATTAGAGTATGTGACTACCAGTCGCCGTCCTTTCCTAAAACTATAAGTCAGTAAGAGATGTCAGTTTCTCTATGTTTATTATTATTATTATAGGTTAAAGGCTACTTTCAATTTCGGACCACATAACTCTTTTTTTGTTTGAGTTGATCAAATGCTTTCGATGCATCAAACTGCTATGAACACACTCGCACCTAACGTACCTTAAAATGCGACCTACTGCCGGCTTGGGGCCAATGATCGACCTTCCAAACGAGACCGGTTGCCTAGCGAATGTAAACACGACTGCAACAAGTATTACTTAAAAATATGTTTTGGGCATTACTACTAGGGAACCAGAATCAGAATGCTTTGTTTGTTAATATAGGTCAAATTGAAACAGAGTGTGAGATGATATAGATTAGCCCACAGGCGTGCCAAAATATTAAATCCACATTGTTAAGAGACTTTTCAATACACACATAATATTAGTATTGTGTTCGGATGTTCATATTGCAACACTGATTATCACTGAGTAAATGTTATGGACTTGACAATACATTATGAATTTGATATTTTCTACTACAGAACCTCCTTCGATATGACGCTATGCTTCTAGGAATATTTCTGCTAAGTAATCCTAACCTACTTATATTATTAACGAGAAAGTTAGTGAGTATGGATGGATGGATGGATGTTTGTTACTCTTTCACGTAAAAACTACTCAATGGATTTGATTAAAATTTGGTATGGAGTTAGCTGACACCCTGGATTAACACATAGGCTACTTTTTATTCCTGTATTCCCACGGGAATAGGACCTACGCGGGTGAAACCGCGGAACGTCTGCTAGTAGTCTATATTTTGGCACTTACAGAACCGTTTAAACATGAGTTACCTATCCAAACAAATAGTTATAATAATACGTCCATTTCGTGAGTCATCACATCTTTTCTCAAGCACAATGTCAACCGAATATTAGGCAACAGGCGCCGCGATGGATGCACAATCGTCCACACATCGATACTCGCCAACTGCCCAGTAGCATCCCTGCTAAGAAATGAAAGGCCGGCGTTATGCAAGCGTGCGCCGGGCGCTGCAGCGCTGCCACGCCGCGCCGGCAACTATCAGTGCGAACCATGGCTCCGGCGTGTGCGCTGGCCTTCTTGGCGCTGATCAGCGTCGCGTGCGCAACCCCTGACATTATCTTCGATTTAAGTGGTACGGTACCTAGTGTTGTGATTATGTGATTATAAGGATATTGAAATTTCCTTACTGTGATTAGGTATCTTAAAGCTGTGTGTCTTTAAGGGTCCGTAAAGAATTGGTTCTAAAGACTGTGTTTTTCGGCTAAACTATTTCCACCCAACTAACTAGACACACAGCCGTTCCGACAAGGGCTTAGTTGATCAGAATCCAGTCATCGCTTAGATTGCTGCCTTTCTTACAATGTACCTCGATCAACTGAATAGTATATTTGTTGGCATATCTCTAGTAAAGACCCTCTGACATGGAACTTGCGGAACGTTAAAATGTTAAAAATGATAAAAATGACATTTATTTCTTTAAATAGGTTCATACTAACTTTTACACGACATTTTTTGGCTAGGTGAGGTCGGCGTTTTATTATCTGACTACTCTGAGAAGAAACTCAGAGGTCAGTCTCTTTTAAACTCCAGACATCATCTTGGTCAGATCATATAAGAACCATGCAGTTTAGTGTCTGAAATGGTCTTTTCGTTGGTGTGCTATACCTACACTTCAGACTACCCCTTTGGGCAATACAAGCGTAATGTTTAGTTGAGTTGTATTTAGGAAACGAGTGGCAAGTAAAGGGTCGGTCATTTGCAATTGAAATGTGTACAAGTGGAGCTGTGAATATTGATCATCAGTTCCGGTCAGTTGATTAGTTTTGAAATTGTGCTTGTTGTTGTACAAAGAATGATTTAGTGGTAAATATGTGGTCATAAAACGCAAAAGGAGTATGTAAGAATAAGTGTTCTAGTTTCAGCTGAGGGAAAGGCGTGAGTGATCATCCATTTGTTTTCGAACGTTATGCTAAGTTTTGTTCTCTGCTCACTCTTATAGGATACTTGTACCGTCCATCAGTTAAGACTTTTTTTATCTTAGAAATCGGATGCTGTAGGAAATCTATATTATTCATTGTCTAGGTCCCGTAGATAGTAAAACAGTTAAATTTCTAAATCAAAACAATAAAAAGACAGTTTTGAATGGAATCGGATATTTCGTTGATTTTCCAGTTTTCCAACACCCAGACAGCATTTTATTACCTTAACATGGTAGAGACTATGCATACAAAATAATTAATGATTAATTCTAATTAACGAACACAATATGTCAAAAAAGCTAAATGTTTTCAATCTGTCTTTATTTTCAAGTCGTCTGAATGCGACAGTTTGCCAATTCAAGAACAACTTACACAACTAAAGCGCCATTTACACGGGGAGGGCTTCTTACGAATACCTCGTACATACGATTATCGAAAGACGAGAAAAAATATATGATCGTGTGAACTACATATAAATACGATATCGTACACGGAAGGGCTACGGAAGGGCTTTGAATACTAATTAGGCCACCGGTAAAGAAAATTTTGAAAACAAGAATCGTATTTCGAGTTCAGCTAGGCGCTATCATAAGTCTAGTTTGCTTAAATCTCCTAGAGTGGGGTTTCGAAGATTGCACCAATCTTGCCTATGCGGTACGTTTCCTCAGACCATGGCCCACCTCTTACCTTGCGCCGCGTGTTTAATGACTGCGTCAGTGGATGGTGCTGTCGTAGCTGAATTCTGGGCTAAACACACAATTTAGAAATTTAGTGTCTATGTTTGCCATCGACACGCTAAGAAGAAGATAAGTCTAGTGCATACAGGGCGTGACGGTGCTTTAATTATCTCGCTTCTAAAGACTAGAATGAATAAAGTAAGCATATAAAAATTCATAGAAGAAAAAAAGCTCCTCGACTTTTTCGTCGGTTATAAAAAGATGTGTGAAAAATGGATGTAGAGCAAAAATGCTTTTTGGAGCATTTAATTCTTTGTGCCTTAAATTGTGACTAGAAAATGAAGAGACACTTAAAAATATAGAATAGCTAAGCAGTTGGCCTCAGCTGTCATTTGCAGATCTTTGACAGCTGGCACCAACGACAATCTGACCACCAGTTTAACCATGGGCTATCATGTTACCCAGTTACTGGCTTGTGGAGGTCAGATAGGCAGTCACTCCATGTAAAACACTGGTATTTAGCTGCATCCGGTTAAACTGGAAGCCGACCCCAACATAGTTGGTTAAAAGCTAGGCAGATGATGATGTAAGTAGTTTTTCCGTAAATTTCCGTAAGAATAGTACCTCGAAAGGAAAAACGGAACCCTTATAAACTCACTATATTGTCAGTCTATCTGTCTGTCTGCCAAGACTGACATACAACGCAGGGCCTAAACTATAGGTGTTAGAAACTCGAAGGTAGAAGAGGGGCACAAATTTAGTATATATACATATAACCTAACCTAACTTACCATACCTATCCTATAGCTAACCTAACTACCTAACTTAACTACCTAACCTAACTACCTAACTTAACTACCTAACCTAACTACCTAACCTAACTACCTAACCTAACTACCTAACCTAACTACCTAACCTAACTACCTAACCTAACTACCTGACCTAACTACCTAACCTAACTACCTAACCTAACTACCTTACTGAAATGCATTGATTTTGAAAGATACAAAACACATAATTTTAAACTGAACTACTGCGCGGCGTGTCTCTACGTTACATACACTACTAGAGTAGGTTAGAGTAGGTTAGTATTTGAAATAGTAGTAGAAGGTTATAATTTAAACGATTTTATAAAAAAAATGTTGGTGCAGTCCACGGTTGCCTAGACTTTAAATGTAAATTTTAAACGCAAGTGGCGAGGGTGGCGGTGCGTTTCCACTAAAGCAGAGTTAGGTGGACCGGAGCGAAATCGTGCCGATATTGTCCTATTAAAGACGAGACGAGTGACACAAAGAAGAATTCAACCACTGTGATTTGTCCATTTCTGCACGTCTCCGTTCCACTGCGCCCAGCTTTGCTTCAGTGGAAACGCACCCTAACAAAGAAGCGTTGTGCGCGCATTTTCATTTAACAGACAATGGTGAAGCGAGTTCTTACTGATGATGTTCTTACTACATATTATGTAGTATAACATCCATACGTAAAGTACTAGTTTGACTGGTTGATCGAGTGGTTGCCCACAACGGTGGATCCGCGCTTACGTCGTGGCAGTCTGTCTGTCTGTCTGTTCGCAATAAACTCAAAAATGACTACGCCGATGCTGTTTCACCTATGGATAGAATAGTTCTCAAGGAAGTTTTTAGTAGATATTATAATTTTTCAAATTTTTGTTTACATTGCCAAAAATATAGTGATATTTGCTGGAGTTATATAAATAATTATATAAAGGCTACTAAAAACGGACTAGTAAGATTGAAAAGTCGGCGCCGCGCCGTCTTTTTAACCGACTCTAAAAAAAAGGAGGAGGTTCTCAATTCGGTTGTATATTTTTTTTTAGGGTTTGTTACCTCATTACTCGGTCATTTATGGACCGATTTTCATATTTTTTTTTTATTTGATAGTGTATACTAGCAGATTGGTCCCATTTATATCAAAACTCATATGATGAGGAATCCTTAAGGAATTGAGGGAACTCCTCAAAAAATATAGGTACTAAAAACTTTTTTACAAAAAAAAACAACCGACTTCTTAAAAAAAACTAACCGGTGAAAAATAACTCCAGTTTCGGTGGAAGTCGGTGGCCAATAATGAACAAAACAAAACCACCAAAGCCACAGACTTCCGAAACTGGAGTTATTTTTCACCGGTTAGTTTTTTTTTTAAGAAGTAGATTGTTTTTATTGTAAAAAAAGTTTTTTCAGGAAAAGCTCCGAATAAACTGCGCGATTCGATTCGTGAACTATGAGGGTTCCGTACGTAGGCTCATTATAAAATAGCCATACGGTACCCTCGACGGGGCAGTTTCTTTTCTCGACAGGCCAGGCCTGAAATTTAGCTTCAAACACTTTTAATCTATTTGTATGGATGGATGGATGGATGGATGGACGATTGTTACTCTTTCACGATCGATCGCTCAAACCGATGTATGTGAACAATAAAATTGTATTAAGTACTACGTATTGTAATATAAAAGTGAAATTGGAAAAAATAAATAAAATATTTTTTGCAATGTGCTCATTAAACCATTTCAAAATTATGATTCTCTATTTCAACTAGGAGCTTCGTCTTTTAGGGTTATGCCATGTTTTCCGTTCGCATAAAAGGTTGACCTGAAATCTAATGAGGTTCGAACTAGTACTGAAAAATTAGAATGCACTTTCGGAGTAATATAATTATTATTCTCATTGAGCCGTATTTTATACAGGCGCCAGCACAAATTTTCCCAATTAAACATAAACCTTAGACTGTTTGAAATAAAGTTGAAAAACTATCAAAGAATTATTATTATTAGCCACATTGGGATAGCTTGATGTGCTGGCCTCTGTACCTTAATACTCATTTACCTACAAGTAACCTTTTAGTATTGAGGTCCATTAATATAAACTAGTGGTTACTAAGTGGTCGAAAGTTGTCTCTCAGTGTATTAATATAATAATGGTAATGAAATCTCTTCATCTTTACTAATATTATAAAGCTGAACAGTTTGTTAGCTTGAACGCGCTAATCTCAAGAACTACAGTGGTCCGATTTGAAAAAGTTTTTCAGTGTTAGATAGCCCATTTATCAGAAGGAAGGCTGTAGGCTATAATTATTATTATATCATTACACTAAAACCAATAGAATCGACTGCCTCGTTGGTCTAGTGGTCGCAAGCGCTACTGCTGATCATGAGGTCCCGGGTTCGATCCCCAGGTCGGGCAAAGTGTCATTGAGTTTTTCAATCTGGGATTTCTCAGTAACAGCCCGAAGTCTGGATTTGTGCCCGATGGATGGCAATAGGCTCGCCCCCTATTACATGGGACTTAAACATAATGGCGAAATGTGGGTGTACTACCAGGTACACCTCTGCCTAGCCCTTCGGGGATTACAGTCGTGACGATATGTATGTATGCAATAGAATCGGAGCACCAATGAATAATGTTTCAAAATCGGAGTTTTTTTTGTTTCCTGTAAGCTAGTACTTTGATAAAGATGCAAACGACTTCATTTTGCTGTGTTTTCTATACATGTGAAAGATCTAGACAAACAGACTCCGGGGAACAATGTGGGTGAAGATGGTACTAGAGGTGCCGGGTGTATATTGTGGCAGTACTAGCTGTAGAAAGTCGACAGCGACCACTTATTATACTAGCTTTGCACATATTTTCTAACGGTTTGCGGGAAAGCGTCGTTTGTACATTTATCTAAGTGTAATAATGTCACTTTCTTGTCATCGTGCTATCTCAGTGGACTGAATTCTAACGAGCTGTTCTTTAATTCTTTTTCTATGTATTCACTACCTACATTAGTATCTCACAACATTCTCTTCTAATAGTGTATTTTCAAATAATATTATTATTATACATTGGAATGTCTTCTGGGCCTGCCATTGTATTCTCGTTAAATATTAAATTAATAATTTTAGGAGCAATTACTTCCCAAGTTGTGTATTTCTTCACCCTTTCGTGTCTTATCTTCTTATAAAGATTATTTACCAATTAGTTAATTGTTTTTCAACATCATAACCGTATTTATAGGAAAATGTATGATTTAATAGTGTAATTATATCTATATTATTATTTGATATAGTCATCCTTTCAAATTTAAAGTGTCATGCGTATCTACTACATATGCGTCGGATATACCTAATGTCGAAAATAAACGCTGAGAAGAGATTCGAATGCTGTAAGATACTGATGAAGATTTACAAAAGGCAATAAAGAACAGCTCGCTGGACTTCAATCCATTCAGATAGCACAATGGAATTAAGAAAGTGATATTATTACACTTAGATAAAATTAATGTGCAAATGAAATCATTGATTTCGGGGGTGCGTGTGGATGCGTGTGCGTGCCTTTCCCGTCTTGACATCAAGTCGCCACTTACTACTGCGGTACATATTGCTTCATGGATTGCACAAAACACCGGAATGTAATGTCATGCTGATGAAGTGAACTCGAACTTGACTGGTGCGTGAATGTGCACAACTGCACAACATATCCTTTTGTGCGCGGCCGCGCGTGCGCCGGATACTAGAGGTCAATGTAAACAGCCTTTATATAACATTTGATACATAACAGGATACCAATCTACATAACTTTGTATGTTTCGATTTTAGGTACTTATTTAAAGAAAGTGCAGGGTTTTTGTCCGAAATTTTTATAAATTAAAATTAAAACACAGTGCTTAGATAAGTTCACGTACATGAAAAAGAACTTGGCACGGTCTGTATTTTAGAATTTAAAAACAACTCTTATAAAACGTTCAATGCATGTAGATTAATGTGTAAGTTTACAAAAGTGGAGGAAGACCAAAGAAACTATGCATGGATTGTGTGAATGATGATTTGGTTAGGAAGGAGGTGACTATAGTGATGAAGGCAAATGAGATGTATGGAAGCCGATTCAGACATGTTGCGCCGACCTCTCATAAATTGGGATATAATATAATATAATTTAATAATCGGAGAGAGAATCATCATCTCTCTCTATTGAATATTTAAAGTAACTACCTATCTAATATTGATAATCCAATAATTACATATTATTGAGGACGATACATGACTTTCCGCAAAATTAACGCACGCATTTAAACATTTCCTAATCATTATTTTGCCGATCCGAAAACTATTCATAGTTTGATGAAAAACCAAGGATCATGTAGAGAATTCATGAATTCATGAATCTCTACATGATCCTAGGCTTTTCAATATTCTCAATACTCAATTCTTTATTGCATTCCACAACGTAGATTTAGGTTGTACTTAAAGATGTAAAGAAACAATCATGGACCCTGTCGGGCACAGCAAAAGATACATAATTTGTGGAGAGGAGAACTTATCTGATATAACTTATCTTAGTTCTTTTCGTCGCCGTCGGCTATTCCTTATTCCCAATTTTTGTCACTTGGGTGAGCAAGGGGCGAGCGTTGGAGTCATTACTCCGGCTTTAACCTTAATGTTTTTTCTCGTCGTTTATTTATTGATTTGAAACCGAAAAACGTCAAGAGAAAATTATCATTACCATCTTAACTAATGAGATTACTTACATATTAAAAACTTAATTTTTCACTTCTTTTATGAAATATCTCATTGGGTTACAGAGAAATTTCCAATATTACAGTTCAAAGAACAAAATAAACTGAAAAAACTCTCCCGCGGGCGACCCCTGGCACAGATGCAGGTTCCAGTCATTAATAATCTGAAAGACCTCTCGTCTCGAGATCAATTAAAAAAGAGCTGTCATTCTAACTTCTTTATTAATTAAATTAGATACCTATATTACACGGAAAATATTATTCAAAATTTCATACATACATACATAAACTCACGCCTTTTTCCCATGGGGGTAGGCAGAAACTACAGAGCGCCATATGCTACGATTCATGTATGTATGTATCAAAATTTCACACTAAAGTATATTTAAAACGTGTCTAACCACGGACGTCCAACAGTTACATTTATCGGATATACCATAATTAAACCATGTAGAAAGAACACATTGTGTTATTTATTATTCTTTGTGGTTATAATTAATATTCACAAAACAAACTGTTTTGAGTATTTTACGCATTTGACCAGCGTGCATGTATGATCAGGTGCGTTACAATAATAGGAATCTGTGACCAGATGTAAATATGAACACAAACGAAGCGAAAGAAATATGTGTGAATCGTAGCAGGTGGCGATCTGCACTCTACCATTATGGGAATAAGGCGTGATATTCGTACTTGGGTATATCATTTATTTGCATTCCACACTGTTTATAAGATCTTCAACTGAGGCTTGAAGCTACGCTACGCACAATCATGGGCAATAAAGTAAAACAATAACAATTAAGTTAAACAATTTTTAGGCAACATAGTATTTATCCTATATAGGGTGACTGGTAATTAGTGACCGATACTTAAACACGTGATTGTACTCATGAATACGAATAACTTTCCCAAAGAAACTTTTTTTGTACTCATTAACTTTCAATTAAATTTAATTACGACAGTACTGCACAACGGGAGCGGCGGGGGTGGCGGGAAAGCGTGTGAGGCTACTACTAGTAGATTTTGCCCTTCCCGAGGTCGGACTATCAGCTGATAGATCGTGCCGATTCATGCCTATTGTGATCGATCACAAGTGCGCGAGTGGGAACTTCAAACAGCGTTTTTGTTATTTTATTGTGTTATAAGTTATTGTGTATAAAAAAAAGTTTCTTTGGGAAAGTTTATTGAAATCATGAATACAATCACGTGTTAAGTATCGGTCACTAATTACCAGTCACCCTATATTATTATATTCTTACTACTATAATTAAAATAAAATTGAGTTCAGTATTTTAATATTGTGTCTTAGGTGTGCGCTTGTTAGTGATGCTTTTTTATTATTTACGTATTGATTTATTGTGTAGTAGATAGGTTTGCTTTTAAATTTTTGCTTAAGTTTATTAAATCAATATGTATTGTTTCACATATAGGTATGCATGTACATACGTAAAACAAGCAGCTCAATTGCTCGCAAATTCAAAAGTCAAAAATTATATAAGACTGTGCCCAAAAACGCCCACCCTTCACCACTTCTTTAGTGTCTTTGCTGGGAAGAAAAGTGGTGCAGCAAACTCCCCAGCAACACGACTGTCTGGTGTTATGTTACAAGAACATGAGTTTACTCAACATTGCAAATTAAAAAACATAATTAGGTACTTATCTAAATAATTTGCTACATGTTGGCTAGCACACACCAATATACATGATAGTAGTAATAATAATAGTAGGTACTGACGCCAGCACATCAAGCTACTCCAAACTGTGCAATTTTCCTAATTGAACATGAACTTAATTCTTATTGACATAAAGTTGAAAAACTATCAAAGAAATGACAAACAGAGGCCAGCACAATCTACCCCAATGTGTCAAACATGTGTAAATTGTGCTGGTCTCTTTACTGACGTTAACAACCAAACTCAAGCAAAAACTTACAACTACCTGTTTGTCCCATACTAACCCATGCAGATCTAGTATTATGCATTTCAAATAAGAATAGGAACGTCAATGACCTCTATCTGTCGAATGTCGCTTGAAAAGTACGGCCTGCAACGAAACCTTAATCGCGTATCAATTTTTTTTTTGTTTTACCGAGTCGAAGTTATTCAAAATGAAAAAACGTCTTAAATTAATTAGTCTTGTGGTGCTTACGTTTTATTTATTAATTCTGTTTGTTACACGGCAGAATTAATTAAATAAAACGTTGTTGTTTAGACATTGGCAGAATAGTCGACATCGGCTTTGCTTGCCATAATACACAATAGAATAGAATAGAATAAATACAACTACCTGAATAAATAGAAGCCTCCAACCAAGTACAGTCACATTGGTCATACATGCCCCGCAATCTAGTGCAACCTTAGCATTTCAACACGAACACACAGAAGGTGACACCGTCCGTTACCTACACTTGAAAAATGTAAGTTCCCGGATCGTGTCACTGCAAAAGATTTACGACACATTATTATTAATTTATTATAAAAAAATTGAACCTCACCTTACTTACTGAGTAGATGGATAGTAATATGACATTAAACTGTTTAATAGTTTTGTTGTTTAATGGTTGCTTTTCATGACTACCTATAAATCGTTTTCTTTCATACATACATACATAAACTCACGCCTTTTTCCCATGGGGGTAGGCAGAAACTACAGAGCGCCATATGCTACGATTCTTACATACTTCTTTTGCTTCGTTTACATTCATACATGTTGTCATACACACACGCCGGTTGCGAGTACTACGCACCTGACCTTTCTGAAGAACCTCACCAATAAAGTCTATGTATGTCCTTCTAGGGCGTCCCCTCCCGGCGTTCCCACTTACATCTGCCTTGTAAATACCTTTCGTTAGTCGCCTTTCATCCATCCTTTCAACGTGACCAAACCATCTAAGCAAACTCTTTTCAATTTTTGTTACTACATCTTCTTTTAAACCACAACGTTGCTTTATATCATCATTCCTCAATCTGTCATTAATTGTTACACCACACATACTTCGCAAGGAACGCATTCGTTTTCTTTCAATACGAGTATATCAAGAACAGTCAGAACAATATTAAACTTTAAAGTTGTGTAGTGGTCAGTATTAAATTACAGAAAAAAACATTAAACCTACACGAAAATACAACTTTAGTATTGAAAGTCGGTGACAAAAAATAAATCAAACACAGACTATCCAAAACCTCTGACCCTCGAAATACATGTTAAACCGTTGCTCCCGTCTTTCATTTGAAGTTCGCGAGTGTGTGTGTGTGTGAACCTGAACCTGTGACAGCTACCAGGCCAAGCCAAGGGGTATAAGATGATAACTCCTCCTGAAAAAGATCGACTTTTTAATCGATCCGAGTGGAAACCTGATAAATTGTTTCACCAATAACCCAGTATGTTGTGGAGGTCAGATGGGCAGTCTCTCCTTGTAAAATACTGGTATTTAGTTGCATCCGGTTGGATTTTTGTCGTTGTTCCAATTTTAATAAAACACATAAATATGTATAGTTTGAAATAATTTGGTTTCAAGGCTTGAAATTGATCTGTCAGACTAAATCTTACTAGATCAGGCGATAAATTCAGGCGAGTCACTAATCGCCTGGAATCATTTTAGATTTATACACTCAAGATTACGAAAATTTGTAGTCCACTACAAACACTACGGTACCACTGAAGTGTATTTCAAGTGTGTAAAATCTAACATCACCAGCTGCAGGAATTTGGGCTCCGTTTCCTAACATTGCCGAAGTAGGGCTGCGTGTAACATCGGCGTGTTGCTACCGTTACATTGTGTAAGGCGTCCCCGATTACCGGCCATCGCACCTTACTACACGTTGCTATTAAAACAACAGTGAAATGATGAATATTTGCGCCGCATTCGAGTAGTACAGCAGCTTGTGAAAGGGCAGGAGAAGTGTAAACACCATAACTTTGCCACATAAATTGCATGACATGCGCAGCACAGGTCAAGGTGACAGTTCACACTAAACTTGTTGCGCACGTTATAAGTAATAAATCACTGGACTCTTCACGAGAACGTTTGCAATTCCCTAGATTATTATTGAAAACATAAATTATGGTTTTACCAGCTTATTTAGCATTGGTTGCATACAAAGAATGATAACAATCACAATGTGTTGTTCGGGTCATTGTCAATGTCAGTCGCTGCACCTGAAAGCCGACACTCGCCCTCTCGTATTCTCATCAACTTGCTCGTACGCTGTGCTGTGCTCTGTCCAGAGTTAGCAAGTTTCGTCTGTTTTAAGCTTGCACTGTTGGCTCTTATCTAGCGCAGTCTTTGAATTCGAACTTGGAAGTCTCGTAAAATAATTATTTCGGCAAGAGAAGATAGGAAGTAACTATTTTAAAAAAAAGCTTACTAGCAATGTGGGTTGCACAGTACTTTTGTTAACTGCTCCAACCATTGCAAGCTAATTACATATGCGCTTGTCTGGCGTGGGTTCGTGTTATTAGTGCAATGGTTGAGGATTAACTCACGACCTTTCGATTGCCAGGCCTCTGCTAGTGGGCTATTGCGGTATATTATTGGGTTGGTTTATGTCAAAAGTGATGACAAAAGGTTTCAAAGGAAATGACAATACTTAGAAGATGTTCTCACTGGTGCCAGGGCTGGAACCTGTTGACTGTACTGACGATGGAACCTTGTTTGCAGATGAGCAGTACTACTCCATGCCGCAGTTGTTCTCGCTGGACGAGTGGCCAGGCTGCCGGGCGGCGCGTGCGCCCTACTGCGTCGGCAGCTTCGAGCTGGCGCCCGCGCAGCGCCCGCACCCACTCTATGACGTCATGCAGGTAACTGACACGTTTATCAGCTTTAGTGTTCTGCTGCTGGAACAAACACCTCCTCTCAGTGAGAAGGAGCGCCCTATTTAATTACGAAATGATAGATACTGCAGTCTTTGAAATAAATTATAGCGATATCAATCTCGCCACATACATAACGAAATGACCGATATCCTACATCGCGATGTTAAAGTTATCCGCGCGATTGAAGGTAAACTAGATTCCAACTACAACCGATAGGCAGTAGTAGCCCTCCAGACCCAACAGCCGTCTGGTAACAGGATCCTGCCGCTTTATTGGTGGATGAGGTACTTTTCACGCTGTTCCACATGGCTCATACACAAACAAATTATTTGAGTCATTTCTTTGAATACACAACCAAGACTAAGTATAATTGGTCTAGTTGAGTAGGTGAGATTAAACATAATAAAGTAAATGTAGTAGAAGTAGTAGCGGGTGGTGTATTAGTTAGTAGTAATTTAAGTTTTTGTCCAATTTATGTATTATGTTGCCGTGACCTAACCGGGTTTCATGTTGAAACTTATATTAAATGTAACAACAAATATACACATGAATGCAAGAAAGATTTTGAGTTTGAGTTATATTTGTGAAGGTACTTCCGATAAAGAAGTAAACCCTATTGTGAGTTTAATGTTATTTTAGAAATAAGAAAGACTGTTGAAGTTGTTGCATCTTGTATGAGTTAAGTAGGCGTCGTGTACTCGTGTCATTAGCCGAGCATTAAGCAATCGTGTCTACAAACATTTAGTATTCTAAATATCCTCATATTTCCGAGCTCGGTACGTACCGGCTTGGCCTACTAACCATCACTTTCAATTTCGTATGACTGATTATTATTCAAATTCGGATGTATGTGCTCATGTTATTCTATTTTAGACAGAACAATTGCGTAACTAGTAACTGTCTGACATTAATAACTCACTCCTTTCTTATTCCAAAGTTTTTTTTTGTGATCAAATCGTTTCGCGATCTAATTAGCTTAGCCTCACTATATAATACCTGTAGTACGTTCGCGTTAGGAATGCAGTAAAGTCATCATTATCCGTCGGCCTAGCCCCGCCCCCTAACCAATCAAATCTTATTAAATTCATTTTTATAAATTCATTAAATTTAACCTTTTAAAATATAATTTGTTTGAATTTAACACCACTGTGGAATACACCTTTATCTTGCAGTTGCACTGCATTCTTACTGCATCCTTAACGCGAACGAACTATAGAAGAAGGTACACATAAGAAAGCGCAGAGGGTAATTCTATTTCCATACCCTGAGTTTTCCCAACGAAGCAGTCAGTGGTCGGTGAAGTAGTTGAGTGATTAAACTGTTACATTTAACTTTAGTGCTCACGACGTGGTAATATTAAGATGAAGGGAATGGTGACGCTATGCTGGTCGGTTGGTGAAGGGACCATAGAGGGGGTACTCGCGAGACGGGAGAGTGGGGAGGTCAATGAACCTCGCTCACGTGCACCACTGACCGGCTGCGCGGGAGTTCACCTTGAGCTGTACGGTGTAGAACCATGCCTACTGTGAATATGATGAACTGGAGCTCCAGATCTTTTGCAGTGTACCCGTTCTTCATAGAGAAAAATTGTACCTACCCGATAGATGTAAAGAGAACGGGACCTACAAACGCCGGTTTATTATACTATGCACCTGACCTTTCATGGAGAAAGCAATGTACAGCGAAACTGAAGTGAGTCAATGAGTTCCCAGTCAGCGCCGGAGGCGACTGGGAATTTTCATTCCCATTTGCCTCCGGTGGCAATCCCCGCGAAATCGACTGGGAATCAACGATACTATTGACCTTACACTACAGTTGCTTAACCCCGTCTATTACTCAACCCTGCAGAGTACCCACCGGAGTGCGAGGAGCCGGGTTCGAATCGCGGTTGAGCAATGTCTTTCAACTTGCGGTTAAGTTAATTGGCTTCAGCTATAAGTTCGTTCCTCTCTCTTCAATGGTGCTAATAGCCAATACTTGAAGAATTTTAAACTAGTTTATCTTACTTAACTAAACTGTGAAGGGTTTTGGTCGGATTCAGTCCATGAACACCAATATACTTACTGTAAACGGTACTTAGCGAACAAAATGTTCATCCGATACTTGTGTGTGTGGACAAAAATTGATTAGTCTAGTTTAGTACGCTCCGCTACCGCTCCAATATTGCATGGCGTTACTGAGACATGGAATTACAGTTTTTCTATGACATTTCTTCGCATCCTCTCTTGTATAGTATCTTAAATCTCTTTGCTGAACGCCTATTTAACTATTAATGTATGTTGGAGCTATGTCTTAGTTTCAATAATTCTGCTTTTTCTTCTTTTTGTGTGACTAGAGACTAATTTGCAGGCCTAGCCATATTACAAATTCTATTTCTATTATAGAAAGAAAATATTGGGTACCTATATGGAATCGACGCATTCCACCATCTCCTTTCTTCCATCGGGAATCCAGACGTACTGCAGGTTATCACCCATTCCTTGTAGATGTTCCACACATTCGCACGAAGCGCTTTGCCTGTTCCTTCATTAGGTATGCGCACAGCCAAAGAGTGGAATTCCCTGCCTGCATCAGTGTTCCCGAGTTCATATGACCCCAATCTGTTTAAGTCGCGAATTAATAGGCTTCTTTTGGGTAAGCTTGTTCCATCGTCGACCTCATCTCTGACCGCAGGACAAGATTGAGGTCAACAGTAGACCCATTATATATAAAAAAGCTGTTTGTCAACATTATTTATTTTGACGTTATCGTTGTTCAATTTTCAGCCATATTACAAATTCTACTCGTTAACACTTGACAGTTGAACAGCTGCTTCCAAATTCGCCATTTTCTTCCTATTGTCGTCTTATTGATTACGATCAAAGAAATATAATTTATAATATCGCTAGGCCTGCAGGGTGACGTTGGCTTCAAATTCCGTCAAGAAATATCTCTTAGGCATGCCGACTTCCTCACGATGTTCTCCTTCGGCGTTTTTGAAGCAACTGATCATTCAGCTTTTGGATTAAATGAATGAGTCTGAAGTCTGTTACAGGCTGTGTTACAGTGGAGGAGATGCCCTAGAAGGACATAGTACGTACCTTTTTGGTGAGGTTCTTCAGAAGGGTCAGGCGCGTAGTACTCGCAACCCGTGAGTGTGAATGTCTCTAAACGAAGCAAAAGAAGTATGTAAGAATCGTAGCAGATGGCGTTCTGTAGTTTCTGCCTACCCCCATGGGAAAAGGCGTGAGTTTATGTATGTATGTAAGTGTTACACCATTGCAATCAAAACTTAAAATGGTATATAGAACTGAATCTCCTTGTTTTATTGTCTTTTGTCTTGTTTTCCGTGTTCAGCGCTACTCGGCCAACACAGTGGACAACTTTAACCACACGCGACTGCACCGCGGACTGTGCCTGCCGCGCAGCTGTGCACAGCATGCGCCCGCGCAGCACGCGTCCGCGCAGCCGCACGACTTGCGCGACGAACAATTACAACACTGGTATGTAGCGATCAAAAAGTATTTACTTACTAACTGCCCCGGAAAATTACGTTTCGCCTTAGAATCAACTTATTAGTCTTATTTATTAGTTTTATTATATTTCGTTTTTATAAGTTTATATCCTATTCTTAGACCTACTGAATATACACACTAAATTCCATGAGAATCGGTCTAGCCGTTTCAGGAAAATTTTGTAACTAACACTGTGACACGACAATTTTATACGTACATTTAATAAGATGAAAACAAATAGATCCAAACCAATAATAATTACTACTAGTTTTTATTTAGCAAGTCTCTAATGTGATCTTGTTTAAACGTTTTGTGTTCAATGCAATTAAAATGGCAACATGTATATAACCTAACCTAACTTATCATACCTATCCTATAGCGAACCTAACTACCTAACCTAACTACCTTACTGAAATGCATTGATTTAAAAAATACTAAATTTATAATTTTAAACTGAACTACTGCGCTGCATGTTACATACAATTTATTGGGTTTTCTCGGTTTACTTGAAAGTCCAAGCAGTATAATAATATTATCCTTTTGCAAAGAATTATTGAAGTTCGTCTCTGTCGTCATTATTATTTACGTAAATATATTTCTGCAAAATATAAAACTTTTATGCTACATAAAACCTTTTTTTAAGTGAGAACGAACGCATAAATTGACAACCAAAAATAAAATACGTACGTAATGGTGACACTATTTTACTTTCGTATTTTTTAAATCTTAATACGCAATTATTCCAATATTTTACATAAACGTAATCGATTCAAAATCCTTATTTAAATACGTTCTTTATTTTGAGAGGAGTATACCGTACCGACAACCGCGACAGGACGAACATAAATAATGTTTGACAGATAGGAATAGTTTCTAAGGGAAAGCGAAATTGTTTTATTGACCTATTAAACTTTTCCCTGGACTTCCACAAAAATATCGACACCAAAATCAGCTAAATCGGCCCAGCCGTTCTTGAGTTTTAGCCGGTCTAACGAACAGCAATTGAATTTTATATGTATATGTATATAGATAAAATCATCTCGCTTGCCGGGGAAGTTATCGCTTGATTTGACGACTTTAAAACATATTTGATATCAAATCCTGACAGTTACTGTCTAGAAAGAAAGAAAGCCAAATCAAATGTTATGTGAGGAACGAACAGGTCAATTAAAACTACAAACACTAATATTAGTTGTTGTTCTCGATCCCAAATTGAAGAAATAATTCGTTTTGATCGCATAAAATGGAGCACTTACTACGAGCGCGCGTCGATGTCTTTTCAACGTAAAATATGTAATACACGCTTAAAAGGATTTATTAGAGTCTTAACTATCACAATATATTTATTGAACACGTGGAAAACCAACAGTATGTTGTTTTTTCACATATTTTGTAATATTAAAAGTCCGAGAGCTAGTCTATAAATCAAAATCAATACTCATTAATTCAAATTAGCTGAGGATCAGCACTTTTTGAACGTCAAAAAAAGTATTATTAAAATGTTTTACTGAATATTGTTAAAATTACTAATCAACAGCTTTCCTTTAGCGGCGGCTGTTGCTAGACTCAATAAATCGCAAAAATTTAACAAGGTCTGGGTCTTGATTTTCATTTATAGAATTCAAGAAACTATTTTAATGCTGTTTGTGAGCTACCAGACTAATCGTTGTACCCAAACGTACCAGTGAATTGGCTGCCCTTCGAGCCAAATTAGCAGACATGCCTAGGTACAGACAAGTTACCCCAATGTGTCAAATTTTCCCAATTGAATATGAACCTTATTCTGTTTGACATAAAGTGGAAAAACGATCAAATGAATTTGGCACGTTAGGGTAACTTGACGTGCTGGCGTCTGTACATTGAAAGTAAATAACAACACCACTCTAACCCACATGTAATATCATTACTAAGAGCCTAAGTAACTGCCTCATTGACTAGTAGTCGCAAGCACTACTGCTGAGCATGAGAGGTCCCGGGTTCGTTCCCCGGGTCGGGCAAAGCGTTATTGAGTTTTTCTATCTGGAATTTCTCAATATCAGCCCGGAATCTTGTTTTGTGTCCGATTAATGGCTATTAGGCTCGCCCCCTATTACATGGGACTCAAACATAACTTGCGAAATGTGTGTATACCTTCTACTGGTACACTTCGGCTTAACCCTTCGGGGGTAACAGGCGTGATGTTATGTTAGACTAAGTAACGTCTGGTAGCTTAGCTTTTAAACTAATTTAGATTAGATTTTAAACTAATAGTATAGTGTCCATTTACATAATTTTAATTACCTCTTAAATGCACCTTATATTGGTTTTCTTAATTAAGATTATTATGTATTGGGGCTATGCCTATAGTGTTACAGACACCTTTAATTCATTAGTAACCTTATTAGCAGCACGTTCGTAACGTAATCATTTAGATAGTTTGTAATACATAATGTTAATATTACAATACAAATCTTAGCAACATTTACAAATAGTATTACTTCAAAGTAAATCTCTTCGGATTATATAAAACGGCAAGGTAAATACGGATGCACGGATCACAAAGCCCAACACAACTCACTACAAATTGAAATTAGACAGTAAAGGAAATCATTAAAAATGTTAACTTTTGACATTAAAAAAACAATAGAATAAATAATTAATATTATTTATTGTACCCTATCAAAGTCAAAGTCAAATCATTTATTTCAATTAGGCCATTTAAAAGGCACTTTTGAACGTTAAACTTACAAGTTAAATAAAATATAATGATTCTAGTTGCCCCTTCCAAAAGGTAGTTTCGTGTGGAGAAGATAAAAACATAAACATAAAGAGTTATATTATACTTTACCCGTATTACCATAGCGATCCAGTACAGAAACTGAATGGACTGCATAGAGAAGGAGAAAAGATAATAATGTAGAAAGTTTGTGGTGTAGGTACTGTAGTTAGGGATCGGGCCAGTCAATTAAAAATCACGGTGAATATTTATAATATCATGTCGTCATCGATCAGTTCCGGATATCCCTTTGCTATCCCTCTCCCAGCGACGCCCTAAGCCGAAGCCCCAGACGGTGCCCTTAGCGTGTAGTCGCTTAGTTTTGAGATTTCTACTCTAGTTGGAGGTCTTTGTTTATTAAGACACCTCCACAGTATCGCCTGGTTAAGCAGTAGACATCCTCCTAGGATGAACTGCGAGATAACCCACAAAAATAATATTATTATAGCAGTCATCACTAACCCCTTCGTACCGGTCGCAGGTTCACTAGCTGCGTGAACGCACACACGTCGTCCACGTATAACCTGTCGGCGACGCTGCACCGCCTGGAGTACTGCTCCCGCGCTGAGCCGGCGCCACCACTCTCCACCAACGAGCGCGCCTTCGCCGGCGTGCTGGCCGCGCTGCTGGCGCTGGCAGTCGTCAGCACCGCGCTGGACATCGCCCTGCCTGACCACGCTCGGAAAGGTAAGCGTCTGCAGTGCGATTGTAGATTCGGAAAAATAACTGTTTATTGGTTTTACTTCGATAGTCCTAAATAATAAATTTAAACTTCGAGTCACATCCTTATAGCCAGCGCACAGCGTCGCACATGTAAGCGGTTTGGTAGGCTTTTGCTAGACCTTAGACTAAAATGTAATTATTTTGTTTTCTCTTGGTATAATATAATGGAGTGTACTAGCTAACCAATCATTCTGAAATGGAATGATTTTACTGAGCATTTCATTGTATACATTCAAGTTCTTCAAACGAATCAGACGAATGTGTTGCTGGGAAGTTTGTTCCAAAGGATAAAAAAAGCTCGGAGACCTTAAACAATATGGAAATGTGTGAGCTGCAAATCTTAGGCGACTGCCAGTCCCCGCATTGGTACATTAGAGGCTTTAAGTGCCAACTTGGAGACTATTTTGGCTGAGCTCAAACTGCTCTCAACTGTAATGGAGGAATTGCTAAGTCAGTGGCAGAAATTCAGGCGCAGTGTCGAGTACCTACGGCCGACTTCCAGTGGACTAGGCTAGCCTAGGAATATAGGGCGTCACGCTTACATGTACATTAATGTACAATGGATTAGGTATATCCATACGATTCGAGTTCGCAAATGATAAACTAGGACCATGACGGCATGACCAGTAGGTACCTCCAGGGTCATCATTACGTACCTACCTTTGTGTAGTACCGTTCTCGAATAGGTGAAATTTTAGATATGTTTTATTGAGAGTTTATTTAAATCATCAAAACCAAATCACACAAATAAAGCCGAGAGAGCCAGAGTTCGGCGAGCGAAGCTACTCCGATTTTAGCGATTGAACCGTGAGACCGTTTTTATTTAGGCACCCTCAGAACATTGGAATATCTCGACTCGATAGTATGAACGGTCTGTAGTTTACCAATACGCATTGGGTCTGCTCTTCAATGCCCTGAAACAGAGCTATTTTTCACAACACTAAACGCGACTCACAGAACTTAAACTAAAACCCACGTGCGTGTATACATATCGTACTATTTATTTCAAAATAAATAAAATTTGCGTAAACAAAATACGTAACACTTCGCACGGGTCACTGGCTTCGCGGGCGCACCTGAAATGTTATCACAGAAAATACACTCCAATCAACGCATGGATGTCACTAGTATGCATAACTAAACGAATAGTTTGCTCGTTTCTCGCCAGTTACCAATTTTATTATCTCGAATTGTAGGGTTAATTGCGCTCCATTCGGGTAAATATGTGGAAAAAGACTTAACATTTAGAAGTAAGATATATCGCATCTAATAACGGTTTATTGGAAAATTTTCTTGACAACCACGTTTAAGCAGGCGAAACGTGCCCTTGACAAAAAAATAGTCTTGACACGAGGGTTAATAAATAAAGAAATGATAAAATTGAAGTGAAGTATTTCTGGTATGGACAGTCAGTGCTCGTGATGCCGACTAACTGCGTGACTACTGTCGATGAGAGACAGATAGATAAACGTACACAAATGTAGTAAACCTTCTGTATTGTGTACCTGCTTGGTGCAGTCGGCGGCGCGAGCGCACGCCGCACGCCAGCGCCACCCGTGACGCGACGACGTGATTGCCGCAATCGCTTATTTATTCGGCCACTTATCGCACTGCTACTGCAAGTTGTTGCCACGATATAAAATAATTTTGCCCTAAAGCTTACTACTCTCAAAAGACCATTTCAGACACTAATCTACATGGTTCTTACATGATTTGACCAAGATAATGCCTGGACTTTAGAAGAGACTCTGAGTAGTCAGATAGTGAAACACCTATCTCACTCACCGTATTTGTGAAAACCTATTTGCAGAAATAAATATCATTTTATCATTTTATCTCCCGAACTACTGATATAGTGTCTGTTTTGTTAGGGCAGGTGGCACACGACCATGGCTATCACTCTGAATATCAATATGAATACAGTATTAAATTCAGAGAAATATGTACAGTCAGCCTCTTATGTCGATATACATATCCATATTTCCTAAACTCATGAACACCTTAGCTTACACAAATTGCTAAACAAGACTAGTGAATTTTGAACCTTTAAGACGTTAATTAAATCCTGGCACTATGGAATATTTCTAGTAGGTATGTAGGTACTTACATTAGCGATTCAATTCCGCCCGGCTGAAATCGCAGATAATCAATATTATAAGTTTAAGTGTGACTTACTTTACATCAGTTTTAATTAATCAGAGATAAAATAATCTTTTAATGCAACAGAGAGACCTATCTCCTAAAAAAAACTCGCACAAGTCGCAACTTCGCGGTAGGAACTGCGAAGAGCGGACATCCATAATGTTATGTTTATTATTTTTTGCAAGCCTCCTCATTGGAGCGCGGTTCACTTTCGTTTAAGTTCGGGGGGAAACGTGCGCAGGAGGGGCGCGCGATCATTCACAATAAGCCAATATGTTTGACTGTTACACGCGTTACAGCATCGTCCGATGAATGGATGGGCTTGAAGGCGATCGTTACTGTCAGTTTAGACTGGTTTGTTAGCAATAGGTGTTGAAATGTTGAACGTTCGGTTTAGCAACTATTTTTATTTGTGTTAAAGGCACTCATTCAGTTCTTATATTTTCGTGTGGCGGCAGAACTGAGGAGTTGTGTACTTATTGGCAAGATGTAGGCATGGATGGAGATGGAGATTAAAGTTCTTTCAACAGATTTGGAACCGTATAAAACAGAAATTGTTTTTTAGGAAAAATACGTACTTAAGGGTATAGGTACACGGGCTGTGCCTAGCAATAGAATCCTACTGACCACCAAGATCCTTGAAAATTGCGTTTAAAAATTGCCTAGTTCATAAGTAAGTTGTAGGTTTTTTTTTATTGAATTGTGTTGCGTTTTTTATTGTTGTGAGCAAATACCGTCAAGAAGGGTACTACTAAAACTTTTCATATACTTGTACTCGTAGGAACGGATGAGTGATTAGAGAAAAAATATGAAGGGAAGTTGCTTTGATACAATTTTTAACCGACTTTCAAAAAAGGAGGAGGTTCTATGTTCGTGTGTATGTATTTTTTTTTTTTTTTTTTTATGTATGTTACCTGATTTCTCCGCCATTTGTGGACCGATTCTCAAAATTCTTTTTTTGTTTGAAAGAGTAAACTCCTGAGGTGGTCCCATTTTAATTTGGTGAAGATCTGGTGCTGATCTTCGGAGATATACAACGGAACTCTTCAAAAATAGACGGCAAATCTATCGTGATTGCTGGAATCGCTTGGATGTTTATTGTTTATACAACATCATGACGTATCATCAAGCCTGTATGCTCAGAGGGGTAGGCAGATGTGTTCAATATACCTAGATTTCGACAGTTAGGTATGTTAAGTTTCATTTATTAGGGTTAGGTGGATAACCCTATTATAATGACATGTATTGTTAACAATTAACAATATAAAATGAATTCATGGCAAATGTTTGTATGGGAACAACTAAAAATGGAAAAATAAAAAACTTTTTTACAAAAAATAAAACCGACTTCAAAAAAAAAACTAAACGGTGTAAAATAACTCTAAATTCGGAAGTCGGTGGCCCATCATGAGTAAGACAAATCCACCAAAGCCACAGACTTCCGAATTTAGAGTTATTTTACACCGTTTAGTTTTTTTTTTGAAGTCGGTTTTATTTTTTGTAAAAAAGTTTTTACGATCAAAGTGTCGAAGAAATTAATTTCAAATTAATAAAATTAAAGGACTCCTAGCAATGATAGGTTATTGGTGAGACCGGCAGACTGCCAAGTCACAGGTCTTGAGTCCCATAAGGCCGACCTCCGTATTTTTTTGGATTCATGAGCGCGTTGAAAAATTATCGCTTAATTTCAAAACGGCAAAGGAAAACATCATGAGGCCAGCCAGGCCAACCGGCAAGTCTGAGATATATTTCTCAGCGGTATGTGAAGCCAAGTCAGAGTAGAGCGGCATAGACTCTGACGCCAGGTTAGTTATATCACTAACCACTCGATAAGAAGATTTGACTCCTTGCATGTAGCAACCAACTATGTAATTTGACTAACGTGAAAATCCTCTGTAAAGTTTTGTTTCCATTCACTCCGTCTGATGGTACGTGTAGGTATTCCCACACTCACGAGGTCTTAATCTCCCCAGGAGCAGAATGGGCGCTCGCGTGTTCCATCCCGGCGTGCTGGCGCGCATTGCACGCGCCGCCTCCTGGTTCTGCGCGCACAGACCTGGCCTCGTTCGACGGCCTGCGTGTGCTGACGATGCTGGTGGTGATCATCGAGCACGTCTGCTGGATCACCACGCAGACCTACCTCACCGACACCAAGATTTACGAACAGGTTGGCTCCTACCACACCATAATTTATCCACGACCAGTCTCTGTAGTGACCGCTGCAGTTGGATTGGAGTATATATAGCTAATTACAGCTAATAGCTAATGGCTTTTGATTATAGAGGTTTATCTTCATTGGACTGATTATTTATATACTTATTGAATTAAATGGGTACCTACTTAATCATTGCCAATGTCGCAGGTTAACAGCGTATGTTCTATCACCAGTCAAATTATCACAGGGCGGTCTGCTTATTAATGTGAACAACTTTTACTATGGGACCAACTCGTCCAAGTAGGGGAAAAAGTTTCTTAGCATTTTTTAAGAAAATTCAAAACATTTTTTAATATAGTTTATTTACCATTTAACTAAAGTATGTAGGTACTATTTTGTTCGATAACTTTTTGCCATCAAGTAGGAAGGGACATGATCCCACTGCTATAGAAATTTTGGGACTTCTGATCAAAGTACCGCGACAAGTGGTTTTGGCAGTCCTCTCGTGATGTTAACCTGACACTGGCTAAAGAATTATGAAGAGACCGAAACAGGTGGAAATCTGGACTATATGGCGGATGCATTAACACCTCCCAGCCAAACTCTCTTAATTTTTGCTGAGAGGCTAAAGATGTGTGAGGTCTAGCGTTATCATGATGAAAAACCACCCTTCTGTTGATTAATTCCGGCCGCTTTCACTCAACTTCTTGCTTTAATCTCATCAGTTGTTCGCAGTAGAGTTCAGAATCGATAGTCCTTCCTGGTGGTAAAAGCTCATAATGAATAATGCCCTTCCAATCCCACCACATAGGTACACAGCATCACCTTGTTGCGAGTTAACCCGGGTTTCGCCACAGTCTGTGAAGCCTGACCGGTCTTTGACCACGACCTTTTTCGCACGTTTTTGTCGTATGTGATCCACTTTTTATCACCAATTATCAGCTTCTTCAAAAATGGTTCGGTTTCATTACGTCGTAATAAAGCATCACAAATGAGTACACGATTCATAAGGTTTCTTTCAGTGAGCTCGTGAGGTACCCAAATATCGAGCTTTTTTGTGTACCCAGTTTTTTTCAAATGCGCCAAAACTGTTTTGTGATCAATTCCCAGTTCATCAGCTACGTTGTAACTCCTGATATAACGATCTTGCTTCACATTTTCAAAAATGGCATCCATTTTATCCGTAATAGGGCGACCAGAGCGACGGGCATCTTTGACATCAAAATTTCCGGATTGAAAACGCTGAAACCAAATTTGTGCTACTCCCACAGACACTGCACTATCCATAAACATCGCAAATTTTTTTCGCGGCTTGCTTTAAATTTTTACCTTTTTTGTAGTAAAATTTTAAAATTTATCGAATTTCACCCCAAAAGACTTTTTCCCCAACCTAATATAATTATAATTATAACAACAACAGAACAATATTTTATTTTATTTTCATATTTATTTATTTGCTAATCTCATCATATTAAACTTTAACTTTAATCAACAGCATTTTTTTGAGATTACTAAGTTGTGAAAGTTGTTTATTTAATTGACATTTGTAACTGAATCTTTTTTTTTAATTTTAATTATTGTTAGTATTAAATGTAAATAAACATAATATGTATACCTAATGTTTAACAATTTTGCATGACGTAAGGCAAAATGTATTGGGACGCTCAAAAAAAATACCATCATACCTGCATTATTGGCAAATAAATGATTTCTATTTCTTAGGAACACCCTGTGCAAATTTGGCTGGATAAAAAAAATAAACTGTATATGCATGCAGTGTGTCTTGTCACGTCCAATAAGTCCGGCTAACTACGATGAATCAAAATGCTCGAGGTTTTTTCTTCATACAGAAATAAGAAGAAAAAAAACACAGCAGTTAATATTCGCAGATCCGCAGTTCAGTAGACGTGGTGCTGATGACGAACAGCACGCTGGTGGTGCAGATCTTCTTCATAATGTCGTCATTCCTGCTGGCGCATAAGCTGCTGCAGCAGCGCCGGCGCGGGGAGAACGTGCCGCCCTTCTCAACCTTCATGGAAACCATGGTCAATAGGATTATCAGGTCAGAGAAATTGTTTAAGGCAAAACTTGTAGTAGGTATGTATTTTTATTTAATTTAAAAATTAAGGGCAAACTGCATGGTTAGATAGAAGAAGTGACATGTTTTACTGGGTAATTATTTTTTTCATCCTGATATGGCATTTAGTCCGCCTCTGTACAATTGTATGTTTGAAGTTATTAAGTTATAGAAATCAATATCATTTATGATTTAATAATTAAATTAGTACATTAATCATAGTTTATGGTAAAAACGTGTCCGTTACGCCAGCCAGAAGTTGTCGAAATTTACCATTTGAATCTGATAGATAATTAGTTGTGCGGCTTCTGTAATTGTTGCGCACATTTTTAAATTTGTTGCGCTTATAGTTTTCAAATTATTTCACAAAAACATTTCCTGCTGCGGTAACGTTACCCCAGCCAGACCTTTTTCTTTCTAATGGGAATTTTTAAATAATTACTAGCTATAAAATTAGTTGTCTAGATGAAGTAAATGTTGTGCCTTATTTTGTATTTGTTCTTTCATCGGTTGCGAAGTTATTCGAGATTTTGCTGGGGTAACGTTTTTGGTTTTGCTAGATCTCGGAAATGGTTAAGCGGATTCTTATCATATTTTGTACATGGCTTCTTAGGAATTAGTTTAAATTTGTTGTGCAATAAAAAAACCAAAATAATACATAGCTTAAAGGTTATTTCATTAAATAGAAAAACACTTCAATTGGTCCCAGCACTCTCAATAAGAGCTCTAAAGACTTACTTTAAACGTTATTTTAAAGCTTGTAACTGCCTTCAAATGTATGTAAAGTTTCATTAGTATCCTGTAAGTATTTACCAAGTTATGATGATATTGAGTTATTCACGAGCACGGTCTTGATGCACGCGGTGTTATTTGGCCACTGGATTGGATATATGAACTGAATGTTATGTCAATAATTAGTTGTTTAGTTCAGTTGTATATCAGTAAAATTTCAGCTCAGTACATTGAATAATTAATGAGATAATACGATTAAAGTCATTAGGAAGTGAATGACCGTTGTAACCCGACCAAGTTTAGGTGGTTACGAAAAAGCGAAAACGCAAAACATTATGGTACCTTCTAAAATATGTAGGATAGTGTTACAAATTTAGTACAGACATGTACACAAGTTTTAAAAAAAACTACGTGATCATTAAATAATTTTTATTGTCAGGTAATATAATCATTTCAATTGAACTTTTAAAGTACCTATGTGTAATTTTAATCTGTGATTGTTTTTAAGTATAAGTTAAATAATAATAATTTTGCTACTATTTCTGTAGTTACATTATACAATTAGCTTACCTTGTTCGTGAATTCATCAAGCAGCCTCCACCATAACTATGATCATCAATAGAAGCATTTCACATTAGCAGTAATTCGCCACACTTAATATTTTATATCTTTAGGATCTCTTAATATCTACCACATACCTTCTCGTTTTAGCCACAACAAATTTTAAATAGTCCAATAATAATTTCATAAACACACATCACATACATACCCGCACTCACAAACAGCAACCACTCGTCCACAAACAGTACACAAACATCATATATTCACGCATACTCAATCATGCATGACTCTCATAAAACTATCCCATTTGTACCTACTGTTACTTTAAACTTACTTTTTCACCCAGACTTTGTAATCAACTTCAGTGTAAATGCAGACTTAATCTAGTAAACATTTTTACACGTTGTATAATAATAGTGTATTTAAGTAAATTACTATTTAAGATCATTTTTAGGGAGGCAAACTGTCACTCCTTAACACAGGTTGCTCTGCTACCTAGCTAGGAGAACAGTGGCTCACCCCAACTTATTATTTGTTAGTTTAAGTCCTACGATAATTTAACTCACTAACTCCAATATGTACGTAGGTACTACAAATATCTTTATTGCAATAAAAATATTATTATTATATATTAGCTCTCACGCACTCTGTAAATATTTGCAAAAACAGGAAACGGAACTGCCGAAACGCACGCGCACTCTACAAGATGAATTATGTGATTATGGAGCATGTTTAGTGCGATATGCAAACAATGCGCCCCTTCACCCCACCCCTTCCGCGTCCTACCGAACGACATGTTATATCAGTGATTTTTGATAAGTTTGTGCAACTGGAAGATAATAATAATGTTTTTATAGTACAAGATATATTATTATATTATTAATGTATTTAACAGTGTACGCGTCTGTACCGAAATTGTAAGGTGTATTATACTACACATTTCAAAAGATAGTATAATGTTCTGCGTTTTCGCTTTTTCGTAACCACCTAAACTTGGTCGGGTTACCACGGTCATTCACTTCCTAATGACTTTAATCGTATTATCTCATTAATTATCCAATGTACTGAGCTGAAATTTTACTGATATACAACTGAACTAAACAACTAATTATTGACATAACATTCAGTTCATATATCCAATCCAGTGGCCAAATAACACCGCGTGCATCAAGACCGTGCTCGTGAAGAACTCAATATCATCATAACTTGGTAAATACTTACAGGATACTAATGAAACTTTACATACATTTGAAGGCAGTTACAAGCTTTAAAATAACGTTTAAAGTAAGTCTTTAGAGCTCTTATTGAGAGTGCTGGGACCAATTGAAGTGTTTTTCTATTTAATGAAATAACCTTTAAGCTATGTATTATTTTGGTTTTTTTATTGCACAACAAATTTAAACTAATTCCTAAGAAGCCATGTACAAAATATGATAAGAATCCGCTTAACCATTTCCGAGATCTAGCAAAACCAAAAACGTTACCCCAGCAAAATCTCGAATAACTTCGCAACCGATGAAAGAACAAATACAAAATAAGGCACAACATTTACTTCATCTAGACAACTAATTTTATAGCTAGTAATTATTTAAAAATTCCCATTAGAAAGAAAAAGGTCTGGCTGGGGTAACGTTACCGCAGCAGGAAATGTTTTTGTGAAATAATTTAAAAACTATAAGCGCAACAAATTTAAAAATGTGCGCAACAATTACAGAAGCCGCACAACTAATTATCTATCAGATTCAAATGGTAAATTTCGACAACTTCTGGCTGGCGTAACGGACACGGTAAAAACACTTTACAAAAAAAGATAATGTCATGTTGCGCTGACACGGAAGGCTGACTCAAACTAAAATGAATTTTCGATAATAATGTTCCCATCTGCAGGGTGAGCCCGTCGTACTGGATGGTGGTGTGGTTCGCGGCGTCGTGGTGGGAGCGCATGGGACGCGGGCCCATGTGGGCGCCACTAGTGGGCAGCGAGGCGGCCGTGTGCCGGCGCAAGTGGTGGACCCATCTGCTGTACCTCAACAATATCCTGCAGGCCGACGACAAGTGCCTCATACAGACCTGGTGAGGACTTGGACCTGGCTTTAAAACTTCTGTCGTTTCTTGTTTAATTTTAGTGTGCGATCAGAGAATAGGTGGTGTCGATCGCAGGACTAGCTACTGGCTCTAAATTTCGTGCATTGTCATCCCGCATGGCTTGCATATTGTTCTCTATATAACTTCAGGTACCGTCACCCGCAGGTACCTGGCCGCAGACATGCAGCTGTACGCGGTGGGGCTGGCGCTGACGCTGGCGCTGTGGCGCTGGCGGCGCGCGGCCGTGGCGGTGCTGAGCGCGCTGCTGGTGGGATCAGTCGCGTTATTGTTCGGCCTCGCGTACTCCTGGAACCTCGTGCCCACTTACGTCATGCACCGGCCTGAGTGAGTTCACGCCGTTTCTGTATTTATTAAAGAAGTGAGGAGCTGAAGGCACCACCTTAATGATTGTGTCTAATATGGAAATCTGAGAGATTGAGGGAGAAAGGGTAACTTATATCTTTATTCCCATTATCTTCCAAGGATACTGATTGAAATACCCCAGTAAAGTTTATAGAACACTTATGACTTACTGCAGGTCAGTGCGCCTGGCGTACCACGAGGAGTCTTCGTTCAACGTGCTGTACCAGTCGCCGCTGGGCAACGTGCCGGGCGCGCTGGCGGGGCTGCTGCTCGCTCACCTGCACCACGCGCTGCTGGACATGGAGGTGCAGCTGCCGCGCTACAAGGTGCTACTCGTCAGTCTCGCAATCCAAAGCAGGGCATAATTAGGATTTTTTAATCTGCGCCACCACAAGCCCGTGCAGTACCTATCCAGAGTGTCCCTGCTGATTTTAAAGGTTGTCTATCAAAATAGAACAAAATATATCTACTGTAGCGACATCTATCTCGCCACATACGAACTATCCTACATCGCGCTATTAAAGTTATCCGCGCAGTTTGAACGTATACAAGCTCCCGACAACAACCGGTGGTTAGCCCACCAGACACAATTACACCCGTCTGGTCGGAGGATCCTCCCTTTTCAGTTGTGGATGAGGAACTTTACACCCTGTTCCTCATACCTCCAACCAAACTGATCATTTGTTGGAATGGCTGGCGCAGTGGCTTAGCTGTAAGCTGCTGTGCTGCGAGTTTGCGAGTAGGTACGATTCGTGCTCTGACTTACAGGTATTTGTTCCGGATCTCTGAGACTTTATAATTATGTTTGTAAACACACAAAAGCATACTTTGCATGGCCCCAAAAATATTTAATAAATTACCTAATAACATTAAGGACATAATTAATATTACTCAATTTAAGAACAAACTAAGACAATTACTATTGGAAAAATGCTATTACACTATTGACGAATTCCTTATTGATAAATTGTAAGTTAATGACATTTACATTGATACTTATTTAATCTTGACATTGATATTTATTTAATCTTGACATTGTATCATCGTTATTTTCGTTAATTACTTATGTTAATTTTTTTTTTTTTTTTTTTAACCGACTTTCAAAAAAGGAGGAGGTTCTATGTTCGTGTGTATGTATTTTTTTTTTTTTTTTTATGTATGTTACCTGTTTTCTCCGCCATTTGTGGACCGATTCACAAAATTCTTTTTTTGTTTGAAAGAGTAGACTCCTGAGGTGGTCCCATTTTAATTTGGTGAAGATCTGGTGCTGATCTTCGGAGATATACAACGGAACTCTTCAAAAATAGACGGCAAATCTATCGTGATTGCTGGAATCGCTTGGATGTTTATTGTTTATACAACATCATGACGTATCATCAAGCCTGTATGCTCAGAGGGGTAGGCAGATGTGTTCAATATACCTAGATTTCGACAGTTAGGTATGTTAAGTTTCATTTATTAGGGTTAGGTGGATAACCCTATTATAATGACATGTATTGTTAACAATTAACAATATAAAATGAATTCATGGCAAATGTTTGTATGGGAACAACTAAAAATGGAAAAATAAAAAACTTTTTTACAAAAAATAAAACCGACTTCAAAAATAACACTAATGGGTGTAAAATAACTCTAAATTCGGAAGTCGGTGGTCCATCATGAGTAAGACAAACCCATCAAAGCCACAGACTTCCGAATTTAGAGTTATTTTACACCGTTTAGTGTTATTTTTGAAGTCGGTTTTATTTTTTTTATTAATATTATAATCTGTGAAAGAGTGTACACCTTTAAGGTAGATTATTTAAGGAACATTTTTTTAGTAAATAAGATCTCATGTACCATTAATCACACTAATAAATGAATTTGAATTTGAAAAAAAAAAAAAAAAAAAACGCATATTCACGACACAGAAGAAATTCTATAAAATTATAGTGTGGAACAACGAGCAACTCTCGAATACAAACAAAAACTTAACGGCACAATACACCAAGCTGGTGTTGGTAGAAGCTACACACCTGTGGCACTCTGATGACGAAAACATTATATTTATACTTAGAGTACCTACGACAAAGGGTATTTATGAACTAGGTATACTTAACTTTTATAATAGCGGCAACGCACACGCAATTACGGCGGCGTATTAAAATTCCTCTAAGTGCTTTACCATTGGATATCAAGATATTTTCTTTACAGTAAATTCTCTCCAATCTTTGTGCAACTCTAACCACTTATTTTAGCTGTTAGCTAATGGCCGTAGCGCACGCCATTCTAAGTTATTACCTACTTAGGTACTAATAATAGGTACCTGGGCCATCTGGTAAGACATTTCATTTAATAGTTGAGTGTAGAAAAACTTTACTCACTGTGTTCCGTGATTTCACTCGATATCTCGTAAAGGAGATATTTCCGACTTACCTAGTTGACTCTGTTTGTTGAATATGGGTTTACAGATAATAATATGTCTATCACGTGGCGCGTTTAGGTACCTGTAAACAAGTATACTTTGAAACTCAAACCCTTTTTGGAGAACAGTGGATTATGATCCAACGGACCCCATCACCACATGATTCACTGTAACCCATTTACTAATATCAGAAATAATATTTTTAACAAAATATACATCACTTAAATCACACAACTTAATACAGTTTTATACAAATAGATACACATATTGGAGGAAAATATGCAAAGACTATTTAATATACAAATAAATTTGAACCTAAGTAATTTCAAAAACTAAGTAAATTATTTTTTTCGTGGCTCGGGGTAGGGAATAGCATTAACGAAACCAATGCGTATAAGTGTGAGTTCAATAGATACGTGATCCACTGTTGCACATGTTCCCCTTTAAAATTTATACAATTAGTTTAAACAATATATTATTCGGAAGCTGGTAATTAACTGTTAATTAGTATTAATTCAAATCCATTCAGTAGTTTTTTGTGTGTAAGAGTAACAAACATCCACAATCATTTGTCGAGTGTGAGCATTCATCCATCCTCACCAACTTTGACATTTAAAGTAGTAGGTAGGTAGTATCATGAACTTTTACAACCAATCAAATGCCTAGTTGTTAATCATTTTGCTTATCCCGCACATAGGCGGACTTTTCATAACTTGGTGCGGTATTGGGGTTAGGATGATCAGGGTTAGAGGGGTACCAAATAATGTTCACTCTTCGCTTATTTTGGCATACTACTTTCTGCATCAATCGATATTTTAATAGTAACTGAGGTAGGTATAGTAGGTAGGCTTCAGGTTTCTATTTTCTCAAACTTCGCTGCAAGCTTCGGAAAGGAAACTCAATTCAAGGTAACTAATAAATAGGTGTAATTATTAAAGGTAAGGTAAATCTCTGTATATCTCCTCCTGAGGATAAAGTAGGTAGGTACCTATTTCAATCATATACAACTTTTAGGTAGTCCATCATAATTGGCAGGATGATTGCTGATTAGATAGTTACCACTATCTAATCAGCAATCAGTTTAACTTGGCAGTAGGTACCTACCCCTACTGCCAAGTTAAAGTGTGTCATTGTAGTTGCAAATAATGCACAATAAGCACCACCCATTTTCATGTAAGATCAGTAATTTACGAATGCGTTTATATAACTAATGGTAGAGGTGGATCGGAACAAAAGGTGCATTTAATATAATATCCTACATTCAGTGGGCGGGAGTAGCACGCATCATTACTACAATTATCATCTCTTTAGGCACTAACATTAGAAATAAGTGCTTTAAGAATAATAACTGCTTAGATACCTACAGCTGCTCCTGGCTTCTTGAAACATTTCATCATCTGCCTGCCTATATATTTAACTAATTATGTTAGTAGGTAGGTATAGGCTTTCAGTCAAGACCAGGCCAGACCAGTATTTAACATAGAACGACTGCCTATCTGACCTTCATATTTCTGGGTAACACAACACCCCTCGGTAAGACTGGTTTTCAGACATTCAGGTGTTTTAGTAGGAACGACTGTATTTCTTTGGAAAGTCTTGATAATCGGCCTAATGAGTTTTCCGAGACCCGGAGGGGTATCAATGTACAGTCAGTGAGCTACGTTGCCTGACCCATCTTTCTCTTATATTTTTCTAAGATGGATCAGGTAACATAGCTTGCTGACTGTACCTACCTACCTCCTAGTTAGTGGATTGCTTTCAGCTGTTGTATGTTTGTTGTTGTTTAGTCAGTACCTAAACGTGAATCCTTAACGAGCGTGTTCATGATGTGTGTTGCAGATATTCTGCTGGATCTCGGTGGCGTCGGTGCCGGTGGCCGCGTGGTGGGTGGGCGCGTCTCCGCTGGCGCTGGGCCGCGGGCCCCCGGGTCGCCTGGCGGCTGCCGCGCTGGCCGCTATCGAGCGCCCTGTGTTCTCCTTTTTCGTCGCCATGGCGTTGCTCGGAGCCATGAACGGCGTGCCTTGTAAGTTAGATAGCACTTATTTATCCGCTTAACAGCCCTTATAAACTTCACTCGATAGTTCGTTTTATAAGAACAGCACCTAAGCAGATAGCTGTCTTGAAATGAAATTACTTATGAATTGTATAATGTAACTACTATCACCTAATCTAGTCTGTAACCGCGCACCGTGGTCGCCGGCTTCCTATGTGATTGTACAAGCTTGCGCAAGAGTCGACAGACAGAGTCGGCGGATCTTCAGTTTTTGGCGCACACGCTTATGTAACTTACATTATTTTATCAACATTGCTAAGCTGTTTAAGATAGATTATAGAATAGGCTTTGGGTACAATATTGTTAGACACAGTCACACAGGTAGGCACAGTGACTGTATTGCTGACGTTTGTAAACTTTCTATTATCTAATGTTTGCCGTGGCTTCGTTAAGTCGTGGCCCATGGTTACGAATTATTTGCGCATTGCGAATATTGCGATAGCCATGTTTCATAACAGACCATTGCGGACTGCAGGGGTAATCGAACGGTAGGTACCTACTTACACCACTTATTTTAACCAATTATTTCTACAAATGTACTAAAGGACTAAAGTTGATGTATGTAAAAGGTACCTACCAACTCAGTGTTTTCAGTTAAGTTGGCGAACAAAATAGGTACTTAGCAGTAAGCCGTCAACCTATATTACAATGAAAACTGATTGTTTAATTCGTAAAAAATATTAAGTGCACAATAAATAATATCTACGAAATACACGATAGACCTCGCGGTAGTGGTAACCAAACTTCGTAGTCGTCAGTTACCAGTTTACCACTGACTGACGTACCTACGTACTAGGTACCCAACTGTACAGTTTTCAAGTAGGTACAGGTACGAGAACCTACTTAGGTATTACTTACATTCAATAGGTAGATACATGTAGAATTAAGTTCGGCAATGTCTTAAAACTATAGGTACAATGGAGAATGCATGAATCTGTATTAAGAGTGTCTTATCCTACTATGAAAAAAAGCTCAAGATTGGTTGTTTGTTCCCAGCGGCAGTCCGTCGCGTGCTGTCGTGGCGCGGCTGGGCGTCGTGGGCGCGGCTGTCGTTCGGCGCGCTGCTGCTGCACATGCCCATCAACAAGTCGCTGGTGGCCGCCAGACTCATGCCGTCCATGCTCGACAGGCAGTCTGCGGTAATTCACAACTTGCTGCACGCTTCTGATGTTATTTGATTTACAATATTGAGAAATTATTCCATTTAGGTACCTACTAGATCACGTCTGGATTCCCGAAAGTTAAGTAATCCCAGTGTTAGCATCAGACGTCTCTGGCATGGATATTATGATAACTTCCTGTAGGTAAAGAAACGGTGGTAACTGCGTGACCTGACGTACGCTCAATGAGCTTATTTCACAATGTATGTGACCGCAGCACGATATGTCCGCAGATCCTGGAGTGGTTCGGCGTGGCCGCGGTGTCGTACATGACGGCGCTGCCGCTGGCGCTGCTGGTGGAGCTGCCGGCGCAGCGCCTGCACCGCGCGCTGGCCCGCCCCGCGCGCGCGCCCGCGCCTTCGCCCCCAGACAAGCCCACCGACAAAGCCGACTTGTGAACATGAGCGGACACAGAGAGAGTCACATGGAGTGCAATGACGAGAGCTCCTAAATGAAAGGGTTTCCAGTCTATCATCGTCGTGCTGAATTACAAGACGCACGTTAGTGCACATAACTTAGCACTCCATACGCTATTACTCTGTGATTGTGAATGTCAATCTTCAGGGATCTTGGGCGGCTTGCTTTAAATTATTCTAGGCTGGACCTAGTCGGGTATTGGTTCCAACATTGTGGGTTCATCTCGCAACGGTAGCAGCGAATTATTACTAACAATCCTTGTTTTAAAGCAGGGACTGAGTTATACCGTTAAATAAGGGTTATCAAAATATTTCGATACCTACTTAGCGTTTATTTTATCAGTAGCGGAATTTTGAGGTTGGAAATGCATACCGGTATATTTCGATAGAAGTACCCTTAACCTTTAAAAAAATATCGGTAGCGATACTTAACCTTAATAAATTGTTGGGATGTTTTTTGCCGCGCCGATTGGCCGAACGCGAAATCAAACCACCATCGGTCGGCCGCTCACTACAAATTACACAAGTTCTGAACGTCTAACATGTTTGATCCGCATGTTTCGTATGATTTTCGGTACCACAATCATGAAAAGGTTAAAAACGGTATAGCCCAACCTTTATTTTAAACCGGTACCGGTACATTTTTGAGGCATCCGTAACCGCTTTCAGTCCCTGGTTTAAAGTACCCACATATAAGTGTAAATAATTTATTCCATACCAATCATAATCTGACAAAAAAAACGAATAATTAACAACTTTGCCCAATAGGTACTGGAAACAATTGTATTTATGTAGAATAGTTACTAATAGTTAACGTAACATCAATTTAGATTGACATAAACTTGAGCATTGTTAATGAGACCAGCTCTAATTAACTATTCACAGTTTTCTACTAGAACATTGTCAGAATGCTGAGCAGGAAATAAATAAATGACTGAAAAAGTCTGCATTATTTAGTGTGAACTAAGTATTGACAGAGTTTTCGTGATAAAGTGACATCACACACCAACACCAAGCTTTAATTGCCAGCATGTAATGGACCTATTGATAAGTCACAATAGGTTCATTACATTGAACCTATTGTGACTTATCACGGCAATTCTTAGCCATGGTGTACTGTGCCTACAGGGCTACTCATACTACAGTGATGGATCAACTGATTAACATATATTGAGTTAAAAATGTTTACTATCCAAAAAAACCTCCCATTAACGCATGCTTAATTTTCAGATGCTAATAAAATGTAGTAACAAAGAGAGGTCATCAGATAAATCTCAACCTCTTTTACAACTAATAGCCTTATTAGCAGTTGGCTGTTCTTAGGCAATATAATGTGATAGTAGATTGTAGCATAAGGCCCGTGGTGAAAGACTAAACTAGATGTGTGTAACAAATACATGTAAGATTTTGACTGTACATACTAATACTAAGAGCACAATAGGATAAAATTAACCAGTACATGTAAATGAGATCTATAACAAAAGTGCTCTCATGATGGTAGATAGTTTTAATATGTAAATCATGATTATGCATCATCTTTTTGGAAAAAGTTTTTTTAAAATAAGAGAGATACAATGTGAAACCATACTGTAAAGTACAGCCTTGGCCGTATAGACACTAGAGTTTGTTGTTAATGTCTAGCATTGCTATGAATGCATGTGAAAAAGTTTAATCTCAATTTGCTCTGTCCCTTCAGATGTTATAAGATGAAGCGGATTCACCATTTGTGCTCTTAAGATGAAAGTACAGTTCAATAAATCTGTACAGATATATTTTTTTGTTGTTTTATTTCATTTATTTCACAGTTCCCTCATTGACATTATTTCCTACAGGTCTGAAACTAAGTGGTGCTATTAAAAGAAGAAAGAAGTTTTAGTCTTTATTTTGTATTTTACACTTACCAGTCTGATCACAAAAGACTACATTTACAGTAAATTGATAAAATTATCAAGACAAGGCCTTCACAACACTGCGCTTCTTGTAACAGAACATGTCACATTATTACCAATATACAGTAGTCGGCTGACTTCAGAACTTTTATGCACTTTCAAGTTGGGCCACAAATAAAATAAAATATTAGTTAAGTCAAAATCTAAAACAAGAGGGGCATTTCCAGTATTTTCAAAAACAGTAAATAAGTAATCTAAGTTTCAAGCTGTCAAAAATATGTCAAATTTTCTTATATATTTGACATTGATTTACACCGAGACGAGATTGCAACTAGCTTTAAAAGTTTGTATGTTGTTATTAAAATTACCAGAATTAGCCTTCTGGTCCTGCTTGAAAGGGCAAAAAGATAGAGCATAGACACACATGGAACTTAAACTCAAATTAAACCTTACAAGTAGCCTACTTAACATATATTATAATTAGACAGGTATCACACTGTAATGTTGTCACAATGAGAAGTTTAGCGTCGTGATGGTCCGGAGCCACCCTGCCAACCTCCTCGATGCCCTCCGCCTCTCCCTCCCGCTCGACCCCGACCAGCAGCTAAAAAATAAAATTACCATTAAGTTTAGTAAACTGGTTGTCACTAACAACTAAATACCAACTTTTTAATGTGTAAACTTCTTGAGTGTCATGAACCTAACGCTTGTTAGGTTTATCACAGTAAATTATTATCATTACTCCAATCTCTACAATAATACACAAGAATAAATAACATACCATTTAAGTGCTGATTATGCTGCTTAGTGCTATAATAGTTTTACACAAGAATTCAGTTAGATAGCCTGGCACAGTGGCACTTTACGAAAAACAACTGGAGCCAAATAAAAAGATTTTTACAAATTTTTGAAGTACCTAACGTTTGGCTTGAATGGACATAATAAAAGATTCAAAACAAAGTGTTTGTATTGACCCAAATGTTCGGTCATTAGTTAGCTGTTTAGTAGCAAGTCTATAATTACCTTGGGCTCGTAATATCGCACTTTTGCCGCGTCCAGCAGTCGGTTTATTCCCTTGTCGTTTAAACATAGGAGCATTTTTTAGCATGTCTGGTAATATCAGGAACCTGATTTTGGAGCCCCTGATGTATACATTCTCCAGTTGGGCAACTCTTCCATCCCTGTACGTCACAGTAACGAGCGTCATTTGGCAATTCATGTTATCCTCAGCTTCAATCAACTTCCCGCGATATACTTCACCGGTATTCGTTTCACAAGTCACTACATGACCCTCCGCTTCGTGTAGTACTTTAATAGGAACGCCAATCGACATTTTGAAACACTGTGTAGCACTAACACTTCAACTTAATAGCGTTCTATCAGTTTGTATACGGATGAAAACGGATTAAAATTTGCAATTTGTTTTTTAGTTACAGAAAGTTAACCAACCAAAACAACAATAGACAAGACTTTTTGTTTCATAAATATCCAATGATGGTGTTGGTGCTTGGTGTGTTGATGTCGAAAATTGTCGATGCTCCGTGTTATTGTTTGTGTATTGTAGTGTGTTGCATTGCAAGTCCCTAAATTTTTAAATGTGTAATGATAAATCATCAGCGTGGAATATTTATTATTTATTCAGACGAAGAACCGATATTTTTCGTTTGTGCTGTATTAAAATACTTAAGCTGGAAGGCTACCTGGCTCTGAAGTCAACATTCTAAGTTTATTTTGTTTTATGTGTTGTAATTGGCACATTAGTAAGTTAAAGGAGTGGTAAGAGCTTAAGGTGAGTACAGACCTAAACATTTTTAACTATTGTCTCACGAAAACCAAAGAAATCTATGCGTCACGTGCTCTAGGCTTGAATAATATTTATCCGCTTTCTATAAGGTATCCATAGTGAAGACTTCTTGCGGAATCTTGCGTGAAGTTTCGTGAGTAATCGTGAGTCGGTCACCGAAATACAGTTTATCTAGTCTATGTCTTAATGTTGTCTATTTGATTTAGTTGTGAAAGGCGGGAAACTGTTGAATGGGAAAGGCGCGCTTTTGAAATAATTTTCGGAAAATAATAGTTTTCAGGGTTTATTGTACTATAATTTTGTAAATATTTGTGTTATAAGTCGTTACTAGGTGTAAATAAGTATTGGTTTCTGAAAATGTCGAAGAAAAAAAGGAAAAGGGATGAGGTGGTCCCACCGGACAAAAAGCTGCTGCCGGAATCGACCGACTCCGACTCTGCCGAGTCTACGGTTTCGGCGACCCCAAATACTAAATACAGGGACGCTACTGATAAGTATGCCGTGTACAAGGTAAAAGGGTACACCCGTAAGTATGCTGAGGACTCGAAACAGACGGAGCTAATTGTTTTTTTAACTCATTTTGACGATCGAAACGTATTCTCTGATAAAGATCGCATGTCTCTGTCGAAGGGTATCAGAGAGCACGGAGTTTCAGGTGTGATGCACCTGCGTACAATAAATAAGTACAAGGTTGGTGTGACATTTGACTTGCCCAACAATGCTAACATGTTTTTAAAAAATAAGAAATTGTTTGAACAATTAAACTTAAAAGCAACAATACCTGCTGGCGACACAGAGGTCACTGGGGTTCTTACCTCGGTCCCTATTGATATGTCTAACAAAGATATATTTTCGTTGATAGGAAGTTCCAAAAATGTTATTCAAGTTAGGCGTTTCATGCGCAGAGTCAGGAGTGATGAAGGCTTGTCTTTTGTCCCCACACAGGCTGTAGCTGTGACCTTTGCTTCGACCATCTTACCCGACTATGTCTACTTGGACTCTTGGCGCCATGAGGTCAAAAGGTATATCCCACCTGTTAAGCAGTGCCTTAAGTGCATGCAGTATGGGCATATTGCAAAATTTTGTAGGAATTCTGAAGTATGTTCTATTTGCACTGAAAATCACAGTTATAAAGTGTGTCAGGTTAATCCAAAGAACGCCAAATGTATAAACTGCAATGGTAATCATTTAGCTATCTCTGCAATATGTAATATAAAAAAACAAAAAGTAGAAGAAAATAAAATAAAAAGTAGAAATGCAACATACTCTGATCTCTTCAACGCTAACGCATTTCCAGCGCTATCTGCGCGTAATTTAGATACACAAGTAAGTAATCTTATGAAATCAGACAAATTCTTGAATAGTTTAGTTGAAACAATTACTAGAATAGTTACCAATAAGGATACTCCTATCAATTCAGCATCGATTAAAGAAGCATTAAAAACTACTCTAAGTAATAAATTTCCTTCAACCTCGTAATGGATTTTTCTGATTTAAACGTAGTACAATGGAATGCTCAAAGTTTAAACAGTAATAAACACATATTAATCGATTTTTTATACAATTACAAAATACACATAGCAATTATCAGTGAAACATGGCTTAAACCTCAACAAAATTTTAAAATCAATCATTATAATATTGAAAGAAATGACACTGGTAACAAACATAATGGAGTAGCAATAATTATTCACAAAAGTATTTCATACACTAAAATTAATACCTTTTTTGATAACTCATTACAAAATATCTGTGTAAAAATTAAAGTTAACAACAAAGAGTTAAGTATAGTAAGTATTTATAGTCCTTTGAATTGTAGTCCAGTATTCAAAAAAGAAAATTTTGACTTATTAGTGAAGTCTATTCCTGAACCTTTTATAATTGCTGGTGACTTTAATGCTCATCATACTTCTTGGGGCTGTAACTCTGACTCTGTACGTGGACGAAACGTTTTAGATGTAATTGATAATAATAATTTAGTTCTGCTCAATAATGGTCAGGCAACAACAATTGGTTCTTTAACTTGGCGTCCTAATGCGTTGGATTTGACGTTAGTTTCTTCGTCTTTAGCAATTAATTGCGAATGGAATGTACATGATTGTCCTCTTGGTAGTAGTTATCACATTCCTGTAAGGATAAAATTATTTATTAGCAAAAGCAATAATATTGTTAGCAATTGTACTAATGCTGAACATTTGCCTATTTACCCTAATTACAAATTGGTAAATTGGGAAAAGTACAGTAATTGTGTTGATGAATTGTTACTTGATTTTAAAGTTGATGACACAAGTCTTCCTGATTCATATTCCAAATTTTGTACCATTTTGCGCACAGCCGCTGCGAATTCTATGCCAAACTTGAAACATTCTAATACCAGTCATTTTGTCAACCCCTCATGTCATAGAAATAATCCTAAAGGGCCTTCACTTCCTTGGTGGAATCAAAAATGCACAGAAGCTGTATTGAATTTTAAAACTGCATATTTACTGTTTAAGGATAATTCATCTGAAGAAAATTATATAGAGTTTAAAAGGCTTCGCGCAGTTAAAAAACTTACATTAAAAACAGAAAGGCAAAAAAGTTGGGTTTCTCTTTGTGAAACATTTAACAGGTGCACTCCATTGTCTGTTATATGGAAATTCATGCGCAAGTATAATAAAACATATAATTTTAGTACTCAGGAGGATGATAATTGGGTTTTGGATTTTCTTAAAAAATACACACCAGACACTGTATCAAATGACTTAAAGTCTTCTTCCAATGCTAGCATTAATTCCAGCAATAGTTTTCTACTTAATCCTTTTTCCTTACAAGAATTAATATCGGCCATATCGTCCAGAAGAGATACTACCCATGGTCTGGATGGAATACCATATATACTGTTTAAAAAACTAAACCTTACGAGTTTGAATATTCTTTTAAAACTTTTGAATTTATTATGGGAAAATAATATTTTACCTGATAGTTGGAAGGTGGATTGTCTTGTACCTGTTTTAAAACCTGATAAGCCAAAAATGTGTCCTGATTCGTATCGTCCTATAGCCCTGTCTTCTTGTGTTGGCAAGTTATTTGAACAATTATTAAAACAACGCTTAGAGTTCTATATTGAGAAAAATTCAATCTTACCATCAAATCAATTTGGTTTTCGTAGGAATCATTCTGCTAGGGAAAGTGTTTGTCAATTACAGCTTGATATATGCAATTCTTTATCTGCAAACCACAATTTGGTTGGAGTTTTCTTCGACGTTGCAGGTGCTTTTAACAGTGTAAATATAGATATCTTATGTAACGAGTTATCACAGATTGGGATACCTGAGAAAATTATAAATTGGGTTAAAAATTTTCTTCTAAATAGGCAAGTATTTGTTAAATTTAACAGACACCTCTATGGACCTAGACTATCCTCGACAGGAGTTTGTCAAGGTGGTATATTATCGCCTTTAATATTCATATTGTATATACGTAAATTAAATTTAATTTTAGGGTCTCATGTTAAAAACCTCCAATTCGCAGATGATTTAGTTGTATATGCATCTGGGAAAAATATAACACATGTAGTTGAAATAGTTAATGCTGCATTAGCGAATTTGTATAAATATTTTTCTTACCTCGTTCTTAGTGTTAATCCATTGAAATCCAAAGTTGTTGTATTTGGTAAACAAATTCTTAATATGCCTGATGTGGTGTATAACAATTGTGCTCTACCCATTTCACTTGAGGTAAAATTCTTGGGTGTTATTTTTTCATATAATTTATCCTGGAACAATTATATAAAACATTTAATTAGTAAAGCAAATAAAGCTCATAACATATTAAAATCCTTGAGTGGTACATATTGGGGTGCAGACCCTAAAATTCTATTATTATTATACAAATCTTTAGTACGTAGTCACTTTGAATATGGTTTCTATTGCTTTGGTGCAGATTCCAAACATGTAAATAGTTTAAATATTTTGCAAAACAAGTGTTTGCGTGTAATAACTGGTGCATTCAGAAGTACTCCTGTGGTTGCAATGCAAATTGAATGCAATGTTCCCCCATTATCTATTCGTTTTGATTACTTAAAAGAAAGATTTTTGTTAAAACTTTATAGTGTATCTGGTAATAGACTACTTCTTAATTTGTTACATTCACCTACTCATACTTCTTTAAAATCTTTTTATATGGTACAAGGTCTCCAAAGTTTTATGAATTTTATTCAAAATGTTAACATTTATCAATCAAAACATATTTTACCTTGTTATGAGGGTACTTTCAATGGTAAATTTCCAGCAATTGAAGTAATTATAAATAATAGAAAAAATTTGCCTTCAAAAGAAGAAGTTTATGCTATGCTGTCACAGTGGTCTGATCATAAATTAGTGTATACTGATGGTTCCAAGAGTGATAGAGCAGTGTCTTTCGCTATTTATGACCCCTCTTCAAATATTGCTATTGGACGGAGAATTGATACGAATGCTAGTATTTTTACAGCTGAAGCAGTTGCTATTTTGAGCGCTATGAAACATATTAAAAAATGTAATTTAGAACATAGTAAATGGCTTATAGTTAGTGATAGCATGAGTGTTTTGAAAAATCTGGACAATAATAAATTACTTGCTAACACCAACTACATAATTCTTTTGATAAAGCAACTATGGTTTGAATTGTCACAGTTGGATATTGTTGTTCGTTTTGTTTGGGTACCATCACATATTGGTGTTGTGGGGAATGAAAAAGCAGATTATCTTGCAAAAAAAATCGTTGAATTTGAAGAATTAATCTGTGACACTGATGCGAGTGTTTTCCTGCCACATACAGACGTAATTAGCCTTCTACGGCGCCGCATGTGCGAGGCATGGGGGAGACATTCATACCATTGTACACATGTTGAAAACACGGGGTCTTGGTTTAATAGTCTTGATGTTCAAATTAACTCTGTACCTTGGTTTTGTAAAAATAGTAGTACATACATGAATAGAAAATTTTATTCGATTATCTGTCGTATGCGCTTTGGTCATTGTCGTTTAAATTTTCATCTTCATCGTCTTAAAATGGTCAGCTCGCCGCACTGTGATTATTGTCAATCTCAAAAAGTTCAGTCACTGTATCATAATATATCTTCTTCGAGTGTTCGTCTTTCAACATTCAGCGCCTTGTGTTGTCGGATGAGCTTCTAAAAATTTATAAAACGCCTGATAAGGTCCCGTCGTCCATACAGGAGTTACTTGTGAATGCTACCACTTATATATATTTGTACAAATTCATACTGGAGACTGTAAATGATATATAATCGTTTGTGTTAGCTATATGTATGTACATATCAAAATAATTATTACCTAAGTACTTTTATCTTCGTTATTTTTAAATAGATTTAAGATGGTTAGAAATAGCTTGTAGGTTATGTGCCTATCTAAACATAAACATGCAGAGATAGCTAAAAAAAAAAAAAAAAAAATTTGACATGACATTACCCAGGATTTGACTGTACTTCGTACAAACTTGGATTTGACTAAAAAACGAAAAATTGACTATTAAAAATATCGAATTATGACTACATACGAAAGACTTAAAATAAAACATTATAATTACAAGGGAAATTACGAAAGACATTATATAAAAACTTAACACGACAGAAAAAAACATACGAAAGACTAGGCGGTATGGTCGAAAGACTTTAGCCTGCCCACTGGGCGAATAAAAAAAAAAAAAAAAAATGATTTAGTTGTCAAAACCGACCATTGACCTGAGTGTTGTTCATTCAGTCTCAGTGTATGTTCGTTGTAATAAATTCCATTTACTATTTACTGTGTTCATTCGTTGCAAATCCAGAGTTGTACTTGCTATGCATATTTAATTAAGGTAAATTAAAACATAAAATTGTAAGTGATCTGAGCCATGGCAGCAGAAGTGATGAAAGTTGAAGTAGAGATGGAGATGTGTTGCGTCTGCGGCGGAGGTGGCGAACTCCTGTCGCCGGAAGAGCATGACGCGGGTGCTCCGCCCGTGCAGGTGCCGCTACGCACTATGCTTGTGCACCTTAACTCTAGCAAGGTATGAATACACACCTACTTATCTGTCGGTTCATTATAAAAACAATATTATAACCTAAATTTTCCGGCGGGAACTATATCTTTCTTGGTTTTAGGACAAATGGAAGTGTCAACTGTTAACTAACTTGCAAATATAAACCCCCCTAAGACGACGCACTGGCCAGAATATCAGAGACTGTTACACTAAACCAACATTCTAGATACCTTAGTTAGACAATCGCTACCTAGGTCCTTTTTAACCGACTTCAAAAAAAGGAGGAGGTTTTTTTTTTTGTGTGTTTGTTACGCGATTTCTCCCCCGACCGATTCTCGAAATTCTTTTTTTATTTGAAAGAGTATACTTCCGAGGTGGTCCCATTTTAATTTGGTGAAGATCTGGTGCTGATCTTCGGAGATATACAATGGAACTCTTCAAAAATGGACGGCAAATCTGTCGTGATTGCTGGAATCGCTTGGATATTTATTGTTTATACAAAATCATGATGTATCATCACTCCTGTACGCTCTGAGGGGTACGCAGATGTGTACAATATTCCTAGATTTCGACAGTTAGGTATGTTAAGTTTCATTTATAAGGGATAAGTGGATAACCCTATTACCATTATGTATTGTTAACAAATAACAATATAAAAATAAATTCATGGCAAATATTTGTATGGAAACAACTAAAAATGGAAAAATAAAAATCTTTTTTGCAAAAAATAAAAACCGACTTAAAAAAAACCACTAACCGATGTAAAATAACTCTAAATTCGGAAGTCGGTAGCCCATCATGAATAAGACAAAACCACCAAAGCCACAGACTTCCTAATTTAGAGTTATTTTACATCGGTTAGTGGTTTTTTTTAAGTCGGTTTTATTTTTCAGGCTTGTGTTGCACATACAACATTTTACAACAGTACAGTGAAAGACAAATCATTATGTATCAAGTGACTGCGACTGATTAATGATTGAGTGACTGTTGTCAAAAGTGTCCCTGTGTCATTGTTAATAAAATAAAAATAAATAAATAAATATTCATAATATCCACACAATGCCATCTAGTCCCAAACTAAGCAGAGATTGTGCTAGGAGAACAGGCCAACTGATAATCATACTTTTACATATTTCTAACATCTATAGTATTATTGATAAATTATATCCAGACACAGAACAAATTAACCTTTTAACTGCTTGTGTTGCATATATGCAACACATATTTCCATGTCCCTACCGCTTGTGTCGTATTTCTGTGACAGAGAACATGCATGATTTTTTCGTTTTATTTTCAAAATACTGACTGTGGTAACAAAAACTAAAAATCAATACACATTTGTTTCTCCTTATTTACTGTAGGTATTATTTTATTGATTTGTAGCAATTTTGGCCCGGTGCTAGGGGTACGGCAACTAATATTTAGTCAAGCCCTTAAAAGGTTAATGATCATGCTCATCACCCAAACATTTGTCTTGGGTGGGACTCGAACCCAATTGTTTTCATTTACCAGGTGGTTCCTGAAGGGCGTCTGTGTGGAAGTTGCATCCGACGCACAATGGAATCATACGAGTTTAGCATGGCGTTGTCCTCACGAGGGGTCCCGCCACTTAGCGAGAAGATTCGAGCACTGCGGAGGAGGTGAGTACACTTTTGTTAACATAATAAGTAAGCAGATCATTACAGCTTTGGTAGAGCATATAGCGGCAGTTAATAATGTCTGTTACACCCACAGTGTTGCATGCATCATAGGTAGTTTCCAAACAAAAGGACCGAGTTTGATGCAGCTTTATTTGGTTGAAAGTTGACTTTTTATTTTAAGTTTTATTACGAAGTTGCTTAGCTTTTAACAAACACTTAACATATCAAACCTGAAACAAGTATTATATTTTATGGGTCAGACCAGTGTTTACTATTTGTGAAGAAACACCGAAATAAAGTCAGAAGCTACAGTGTCTCTCAATGTCTTGATAAATTATATTAATTAGATCATGTAGGTAGGTAGTGTAGATTGTGTAGCTAGATCATATTGTGACGTGCAGACTGCACGAGCTGACGCAGAAGATCGATGTGTTCATCGTGGTGGGGGGTGCGGGCGTGGGCGGCGCCTACTCCGAGGAAGACATCATCATGGTGGAGCGCGACACGCTGGCGGCCGCCGCCGCCGCGGACGACGATGATCTGGAGCGAGCTCGCAACGCGCGCGGGGACTCCGTATACCAGTGCTCCGTCTGCCCGCTGTCTTTCCAGGTGCCAACATACCAGACAGATATTACATATGACCCGTGAGTCACGCCCTTGTGGGCCGGACCAGACATGGCCTGCACAGGCATAAATGCAATTCGGTGGATTGTGTGACACAAATGAGGGTCATGTGTTTATCAGCCTATGTTATTATGTAGGTATGTTAATTCTTTTGTGGAGACCAAATCTAGAGAGCTTACACGTGAGCAGATTTTGAAAATTCTTACGTCAATTGATTTGTCTTAATGTTAGGCTGCGTACACACTACACACGAGCCACCGAAAGCCAACGAATTTTGGTCAGCATTGACTGCTGCATGCTTCTATTCATGCTTCAACGCCAACAAACGATTGTCATCTTGGGCAGCTAGTAATTTGATTAGTGTTGGTTAAATTGACCAAAATATAACAAAATTGTCAAACAAGTAGAAAAAATTATAAAATTCTGTTATTAGCGGAATATTTTGGCACGATGTGTACGCAGCATTAGATTAAGCCTCTGAGTGTCACTAAGTCGTGAAATAATCATCTTCATTAAAGCTTGACAGAGAGGTTTCGTATGTCGTGGAATCGCGGTTTGTGACAATGATAATATTATGTAGCGCGTAGCGGAGTACCGCGCGCACTCGGCGACGCACGCGGCTGACGCGCTGCACTCGTGCTGGACGTGCGGCGCGCAGTTCGCGACGCGAGGAGCGCTGCGCCAGCACGCGGGCGCGGCGTGCGGCGCGGCGCTCAGCTGTGCGCTGTGCGGCCGCGCGCACGCCGCCGCCGCCGACCTGCGCCGCCACGAGGCCGCCTGCCCGCCGCGCTGTCCCGCCTGCGGTACGTATACTGTGCTGTGTACTCCCTACTGCGCCAGCACGCGGGCGCGGCGTGCGGCGCGGCGCTCAGCTGTGCGCTGTGCGGCCGCGCGCACGCCGCCGCCGCCGACCTGCGCCGCCACGAGGCCGCCTGCCCGCCGCGCTGTCCCGCCTGCGGTACGTATACTGTGCTGTGTACTCCCTACTGCGCCAGCACGCGGGCGCGGCGTGCGGCGCGGCGCTCAGCTGTGCGCTGTGCGGCCGCGCGCACGCCGCCGCCGCCGACCTGCGCCGCCACGAGGCCGCCTGCCCGCCGCGCTGTCCCGCCTGCGGTACGTATACTGTGCTGTGTACTCCCTACTGCGCCAGCACGCGGGCGCGGCGTGCGGCGCGGCGCTCAGCTGTGCGCTGTGCGGCCGCGCGCACGCCGCCGCCGCCGACCTGCGCCGCCACGAGGCCGCCTGCCCGCCGCGCTGTCCCGCCTGCGGTACGTATACTGTGCTGTGTACTCCCTACTGCGCCAGCACGCGGGCGCGGCGTGCGGCGCGGCGCTCAGCTGTGCGCTGTGCGGCCGCGCGCACGCCGCCGCCGCCGACCTGCGCCGCCACGAGGCCGCCTGCCCGCCGCGCTGTCCCGCCTGCGGTACGTATACTGTGCTGTGTACTCCCTACTGCGCCAGCACGCGGGCGCGGCGTGCGGCGCGGCGCTCAGCTGTGCGCTGTGCGGCCGCGCGCACGCCGCCGCCGCCGACCTGCGCCGCCACGAGGCCGCCTGCCCGCCGCGCTGTCCCGCCTGCGGTACGTATACTGTGCTGTGTACTCCCTACTGCGCCAGCACGCGGGCGCGGCGTGCGGCGCGGCGCTCAGCTGTGCGCTGTGCGGCCGCGCGCACGCCGCCGCCGCCGACCTGCGCCGCCACGAGGCCGCCTGCCCGCCGCGCTGTCCCGCCTGCGGTACGTATACTGTGCTGTGTACTCCCTACTGCGCCAGCACGCGGGCGCGGCGTGCGGCGCGGCGCTCAGCTGTGCGCTGTGCGGCCGCGCGCACGCCGCCGCCGCCGACCTGCGCCGCCACGAGGCCGCCTGCCCGCCGCGCTGTCCCGCCTGCGGTACGTATACTGTGCTGTGTACTCCCTACTGCGCCAGCACGCGGGCGCGGCGTGCGGCGCGGCGCTCAGCTGTGCGCTGTGCGGCCGCGCGCACGCCGCCGCCGCCGACCTGCGCCGCCACGAGGCCGCCTGCCCGCCGCGCTGTCCCGCCTGCGGTACGTATACTGTGCTGTGTACTCCCTACTGCGCCAGCACGCGGGCGCGGCGGGCGGCGCGGCGCGCAGCAGTGCGCGGTGCGGCCGCGCGCACGCCGCCGCCGCCGACCTGCGCCGCCACGAGGCCGCCTGCCCGCCGCGCTGTCCCGCCTGCGGTACGTATACTGTGCTGTGTACTGCCGGCGCCTGCAGTACTGTGCACTTGTCTCACCTGGCTGCCCGCAGGCCTGCTGCTGGCGGACCGCTCGGCGCTGTCCTCGCACTGCGCGGCCACACACGGGCGCACGTCGCGCGCGCCGCACGTGTGTCCGCAGTGCTTCCGCACGTGCGACACGCCGGAGCTGCTGTCCGCCCACTTGCTGCGTCACCGTCAGGCCAAGCAGTTCGTCTGCGGGTATGATGGCTGCATACTGCGGTTTGGGACTAGGTAAGTTATTACACGCATTTACACTTCCTTCTGTGGGGTAATTTTTATTTTTTCGTATATTTATGAAACAATAGATAACATTGTTGAATTCGAAACCCTAGTTAATTCGGGGTAATTTTTATCAGTATCCAAATTTTTTCTTTTGTTCAGTTAACCATGAATATGAACAATTTTCACTTTGTTACTAAATCTGAAATAATATAGAACATAAAATCAAAATAATGTAATGAACAGTAAGCATTTGCTGCCACAAGCTCATTGGCCTTAGTTTGCACGAATGAAATTGTAATTTAATCATGTGTAATGGGTGTCTTAATTACCTGAATAAATGAATTTATTATTAATTATTATTATTAGTTGGTACGCGTACACACCAGCGAGGCCACCAGTCTGTGACCAAAAAGATTTAAATAAGTTGTCATTGTCTTGCAACAAATCGCTTTACATTTGCCAATACTTCACTTTAATTATAAAATTAATTTATCAACTTACTAAATTGTAATACGAAGTAAGTAGATTAAAATAAATTTAGAGTAATAAGAAGAGTATTACATTGGCGCTAGTTTGCCCGCTATGTACTCGCTCCACCAACGATCGTTGGCCTTCGCTAAACCGCCCACACTGGACTAACGAATCCCTTCGTCGGCCTTCGTTGGCCCGGTGTGTACGCAGCATTAGAGACATCCCTGTAAAAATTCGTTGGTAACATCATTATGGAATTTGAAATTTGCACTTTTCAGGGATTAAAAAAACACGTACTTTACAGTCATTTTGACTATTCTCTGATTGACTTTAATTTATACCTTGCTATAAAAAATAAAACATAAGTGCCATGTGTTACTAACGCCTCTTTTTTCGTCATTAAATAAGCAAGTTTTTGGAATCCACGGTAATTCATAGTCATAAAGTTAGGTACCTACTAATAATTTTTAGTGAGAATTAAAAGCTTTTGAAAAAGTGCCTATAATTACAAATCAGTTTACACACTGTCGTTACAGCACTTTTGTATTTTGTATACGTGTCCTAGAAGTAATTTCGCACCCTTTTTTTTGTTTTAAATACCAAATATTGTAATAAACCTATTAAGTATTACAATGTTTGTATTTTATTTTAATACCACTTTATTTAAGTGGTATTAAAATAAAATACCAAAAATTGTGTCATAACTTTTAAGGAGATCAAAATGCTCGGCCACAGATATTTTTTTCACTCCAACTATCGCCGTCTTTCGTTTGATCCGAAATTTTTTTACCTATCCAGTATATGTATTCGCAAATAGAATTGGTACGTTTATTAAACCAGTCTGTGTAGGTATATTTAAAGATTCAAAATCAATATAGGTACTTATATTGGTGTTTTCACCAAGTTAAAGCTTTTAAGTTTTTGTTCCTACGCTGTCTAAAAACTGTGTTTACGACACTGACACTGGGCCTACGAATGCGTGTTTTATTTATTTAGCGAAGGCCAACGATCGTTGATCGAGCGCCAATATTTGGGTTTGTTGGACCAACGGCGGCGACGCGGGACCCGTCCTGTCGTAAATAGAATAGTTGTGTATCCTCTCGGCGCCGTGCAGGAGCAACCTGATGGCGCACATCCGCAAGTGCCACAGCAGCGAGCTGCCCGACGAGCCGGACGCGCCCGCGCCGCCCGCGCCGCCCGCGCCCGCGCCCACTTCCACGTGCGACGAGTGCGGTCGCACGTAAGTATACCTACGTTTCTCAAAATTGTTTTAGAGCCGATTTTTTAAATTTTCAGACAACTTATCTAAGGACTAAAAATTGCAACTCCACAGGTTTTGCTGAAATTATGTATAATATAATTATGTAAAACTGACATCTTTCTTACAAGAACAGTTACAACACTTTTTATGTCAATCCTACACAGCCTACAGTACAACTCGAGGCGTACGAAACGCCCTATCCCTAAAGTTTTGTATAAGTTGTTGAATAAACGCAACGCACGTGTAACAGTGATCGTGCTAATTCGCTATCACCACTTGTGGAGATTTTCCAAGTATTTTATTATTGGCTGACCGTGTGTTGTGTGCGTATTGAAAGCAAGTACCGTATCGCAGGTTCGGCTCGCTGGCCGCCCTGAAGCGCCACGCCCGCGTGCACCGCGCGCCGCGACACCAGCAGCGCGCCGCACAGGTACACTATAATCCATTAATATTCCCAGCCTTTTCCCGCTGCAAGACAAAAGTCTCCCTACTTTCTCTCCACTTGTATCTAGGGTTCTACGAGAACAGTCTTTATCGTAGATGATGATATCGTATCGACGTTCATCACGCCATCTCCGTCTTAGCCGCAATGTCGCTTGCAATGTAAAGGAACTCATTGCGTCGTGCGTATAGCCAACTGATGTTCGGATATGCGGATAAGCTGTACCTGTAGTACACCCACAATTTGCCAGTAGGTACCTAATGTTTAAGTCCAGTCATGTACCTATAGGAGTCCGGCTGCTACTGAGAAAATCTATTCTACTTTATTCATCAATTACACTAGCACTTTGCCACGCGACTTAGTCCTTGTTGATTCTATTGTCCACCTCCACATAAAAGTCTGGTTTTCTTTAATTTCTAATTTTCCAAAAAGTTATTAAAAAAATAAAAAATACAAGATCTTTCTATCTCAGTGTTTATTCTTTCGCGTTCCAGGAGGAAGGCACCGAGTCGCAGGACGGAGAGGACATGGAGGGCGAGGTGGAGTACCTGGAGGTCGAGGAGCTGGACGAGATGCAGTACCGCGACCAAGACGAGTACGACAACAAGCCCGACATCGACCACATGAACTGAGGACTACACAGTACACAATGCGTACTAACCACTAGTTAGCGCACACGCCCTCAAGCCCTGGCTCCAGGACTCGTTGTACACAAACGATGTCTAATATTGTTTCAGCACCATTACCATAGTTTTTCTCTTTGTATAACATGAGTATGGAGACAAACACAATACTTACTTTTATTCACACACACACACACACACACAAACACGTCATCATTATTGTTATTATGATACTTTTTCCCTTTTTTGTTTGTCTAAGGTATAGTTGACCATGATATTGTTCTGAAAGGAACAGAATCCCTATTAAACCAGGTTTGTATTGCAATCCGTCAAATATTGTAATATTGTGTAGTACATGTATGAATGTAAACGAAGCAAAAGAAGTATGTAAGAATCATAGCATATGGCGCTCTGTAGTTTCTGCCTACCCCCATGGGAAAAAGGCGTGAGTTTATGTATGTATGTGTAGGTAGTTAGTAGTTGGCAAAATGCTACTTATACGGTCTATTATTATACATAATGCCTTTTTTTCCTAGACAGAATGTGTAACTTCATTTTTACAGATCATTTATAGAAAACGTCCGTTATCCCTTTCACGAGCATTGGCAAAATAATTGCCAAACCACTTTTTGAATGTTGCCCCCAAATGTATAAAGTAGGTATATTAATATTGTGCAACTATATTATAGCTAACGCCACCTCTTAGAATATTATTACAACCACTTGACGACAAATAAAAAGACACAAACGGGCATTGGCAAAGATATTGCTGTAGCCCAAAAAAAGGGGGTGGGTCAGTATGGGAGGGCGTAATCTATTATTATTGATTTACAAATATTATTTCACAATGTTTAGAATAAATAAAACCAAAAGCGAAGGAGTAAATAGTATTGCTCGCGAAAGTATGCTACATAATAGGATGCCCAATGTATGCAGTGTTTGACAAGTAGGTAGGAGGTACTACTTAGATTGAAAAGAAGTGCCTGTTTAGTGTTTAAATAATAATTATGAATGTAAGAAAATGTATCCAAATTAAAAATTATAATTTGGAACAGGCATATTATCAGGTTGATACTACGGATGGGCCTAAAGTTAAACTGTGCGTGTTCAGTATTAATTCGAAACAGTTACAAAATAAATAACACGAAGATTACTTGTTTTAAATATAGGCAACAAATCAAAGAAAAATGCGCACCAAGTTTCAGCTTGTGGAATAATGCCTGAACAATAACAATGTATATGTATATTATTGGCGAATGTAAAATACCTGCCATATCATCCCTCTGTAGGACTGTAGTAATACTTTTTTTCTAAGACTTATGGCTCCTGTCTAATATGATTATAACAAATATATCTACGTTTATTTGCATTATTGTGTTATTCTTAAAAAAATATCTCCCATATATAAATCAAAATCAAGTCTTTATTCAAACTAGGCTGATAATCAACACTTTTGGAACGTCAAAAAAAATACATATGACAATGCCCAGAAACGCCCCACCCTTCGCCACTTCCCAGTTTTTGCTGGAAAGAAGAAGTGGCGGAACAAACTCCCCAGCAACACATCAGCCTGATTTGTTTGAAGAACTTGAATCTAAGTATACAATGAAATGCTCAATAAATAGCATATATAACCTTGGGTTTAATCACATTAAAAGTCAATTCCATTAAAGAAAGTGGTAGCTTGTTATAAAAGTGGATACCGAGTTACACAAATGAGCTCACCTTATGAAGACATTGGAAAGGAGCGTGAAATTTTTGCTTATTTCTGGTGTTAAAATTGTGGATATCACTGTTTTTGGTGCCCATGTGTATTTTTTGCCTAATATATAATATAATATGCACAGCAGCACGTTTTTGAAAGAGATTTTGTATGTCCGCTGCTTTTCCCCATAATATCATACTGTAGGACATAACGCTACGAAAGTAACTAAAATAGACTAACCAAGCTGTGTCAACATCAGTGTATTGTCTTACTTTCCTGACGGCATAGGCGGCAGAGTTCAGTTTGATATACGTGGGCCCCATTGAGGCATTTACTGATATACCCAGAAATATTGCGGAATCTACTGTCTCAAGTACCTCATTACTACCTAATTAATATCCAAATTCAAGATCCAAGATTCCTAACATTGGGCAAAGTGAACTTTAAATATTTCGTATTTTTAGCATTAGGAACTAGATTATTTGTCGTAAACCAATTTGTGGCTTTTGAAAGTGCACTTTACATCGTTAAAATCTTGTCTATACCTGTCTGCTTTAAAGATAAGAGAGGTATATCATCTGCAAACTACAACATCACAGATACCGTTTAAAAATAATGGTGTGTCGTTTATATTATTATAAAAGTACTAAAAATATGAAAGGGCCCAGTATAGAACCTTGAAGTAAACCTCTGATCTGGTAACCCGGAAGATTTTGCACCATTGATATCTACGCATTGAAACCTATTGTGTAAATATGAATTTATTACGTTAAGAGCTACATTTTGGACACCGTAATAACTCTGTTTTCGCAAAAGCGTGTCATGGAGTACGCAATCAAAGGCTTTTGAGAGATCACAGAAAACTCAAATTGCATTTTGAGAGTTCCCCCATGCGTTAAATATGTGTTTTAGCAGAGCAAATATGCAAGCCTTGTCTATAATCTTAATCTCTCTCTCAACAGCAGGGCTATTGGAAAACTTTTCATTGCCAGGGGCTAACTGGAGTCCAGTTGCACACCAAACGTTGATGACAGCTGAGAATTTACAATAAATAGGTAGGTATTGCACTATAAGATGACTTCAAGTTACGGTGACTATCAGACGGGATACTGTGCGCTTCGTCACATCTCTGCGAGTGCGCATGACGTCATCCTAGATACACACTGATTATAGCCAATACGAAACTACCTGTTTGACAGTTGAACACTTTGCCCAGTGTTCATCACTATGAACTGTCAACGGAAATACGCAATAGCCCTGCAGGACATCCTAGATATGAGGTAAATGTAATAAAGTATGTTGATACGCAGGAAAGGGTTAATGAACTGAAAATAGCAAGGGTTCAACAATAATACTTTATTATAACAACATTACAATACTAATTAACCGTGGAAAATACTTAATGTCAAATAACAATATCACAATACATTAGGTAAGGGTTGCATAACAGCATGTTGCTACAGACATACAGATATGCAGACGTACAATAAATTTCAATTGGCCCATCTTCGGTAGTAAATCTCGAGTGCGTTTTATTGGAAGCGGCCTGTCCAAATAACAGGTGATGACACCACTCCCGCATCGCGCAATTACCATTTATTATTAATTACTATTTATTACATGTGCGTCAAATACATAATTTTATTTCAAGGAAAATTTACTGTATGGGCACGGCTAGCGGAGGATGGAAATCTAAATGCAAAACTTATCAAATCTGGATAGTACTAGTCTTGAGAATCGGTGAGCGTAGTCTAGAAGACAATTTCCTATCAGGGTAAAAATCGGGTGTACTTTTAATATTCATTAACCTGTATGGAGCATTGAAATTATCCGAGTGATATATTCGATTGTTCGTAGATAGGTACGCACTACTGCTCCCCGAGGGTAATGTCTGGCGGCGCGGAGTGCGGGCGCGGCTTGCTGCGACAGATGAGCGCGACGCGGCGCTGGCGCGGGAGGCCGGCGCCGCGCCACGCGCTGTGCTCTGCGCCGAGCACGGCGTGCGTGAAGTCGTAGCGAGCCACACCTCTGGAACGTAACTAATGTGTTAACTAACTTGCGGAATAGTGATCTGGCGATGAGTCAAGCCTGTACAGTTTCACACAAGAAATGGCATTGTTTACTTTAGTAAAGCTTTTGATCGCGTCAGTGATGCATCTTCAGTCTAAGTTATTATAATAATGTTACGACTACTGGTGCACATAATAACTGCTCAAAATTTTATTTGGAATTAGTTTATTTTTCGTAGCAGTTTAAAGGTTTTCAATTTAGAACTCACAAGATCACCTCAGGGTTACCCCAGGGTTCACATGTTGGTCCGATTTTGTTTATGATAAAGATATCCATCCCATTTTGAATGTTACAATGATGCATATGCATACAATCTCAAATTTTCTTGGGTAATAGAATCAATCAAACGATGAAACTAGCGATAATTCAACGATTTTAAATGGTTATAAAAGTTGCACCTGCATTGACAGCAAGTGTTTACGATGTAAACTCTGATCTTATTCAAGTGGTGGAAATTTGGATTTAGAAGTTGGGAAAAATGAAGAAACAAGTACCTAATCACCGACAAACAAGTAATGATCGCTTTAGCAAACTAGTCAATCTTCTTACAACTGACTGGCCGGGCAATCGTAGTAGTAATTCTAAATACACACAATGCTTACACGGTTCCTGTTTATTCACATCTACGCCCGGACACTAACTAAATGTTTTTTTAATGAAGGGCGGACTGTCTTACCTCATGATGTAGAGCGCCCGGCGCGCCAGCAGAGCTTCGAGCGACATGTGACTGTTGGTGCAGTGCACGAGCTGCATCACCGCGCTCGACACCAGGCACAGCCCTGCGATCACGTCGCCGCAGAACTGAACACGAACTGCTTATTAACATCTGCGCTTCACTACGCGCATAGTCAATGGAAGTTAAGCACACGGGTTTCTTAGCTTATTCTATTCTATTCTGTTCAACGCCAACTTCGAAGAGTACATCAATGTGCATCTTGTAGTAGAGAAACATGTCCTCGTGATATAATACCATAATATTGTACACCTGTCTCCTAGTCTGAGCTGTGGATTCGGTACACAGTGTCCTGATGCCTGTCTTATAGTGTGGATGGACATTTTATGTTTATCTTGGACAAGGCAATAAGAGACTTACGCGCACCGCGTCGACGTGCGGCTTGATGTGTCCAGCAGCCGCCAGGTCCAGCACGTGCACGTGCGGTAGCAGCTCGCCCGCGCCGGCCCCGTGTGCGAGCGCCCTCACGCGCCCCAACACCACCGAACTCTCCGCGGACCACTGGCTGCGCTCTGTCTCACGAAACCCTTGGATTGCCTACAAGAGTGATACAGCTTATAGCAACACAAAAAATGAAGCTAAATATAAAAAAATAGATTATGAGCAGAATTAGATAACCTTGCAATGAAACATAACAAAATGAAAATGGCAAAAAAGAGTCTGTTATGTATGACATTAGTTTAAAATCGAAGATATTTGTATAGTTCCTCTAGTTTACTAAAAGGTATCACTTGTGTTTTGCAATTCTAACATTGTCCCAGTGATCAAACTCGTATCTCATGCGCCGCAGCACAGGCTCCAGCTCCAGCAGCAGGGTCTTCTCCTCCTGCTCTGTGATGAAGTCCGGGTACACTTGCATGTCCCGCACCACAGCACTTCGCAGCTTGGGATCGTCATCCTCCTTCCACGATGGACTGATCTCCACTAGACTTGCATCACCTGGTGGAAGACTAAATATTTTGAAGTGACACAAATACTTAGGTACCTGTTTAAATTACCTATGTTCCGAACTTGAACAGTTAAGTTTTCCAGTGTACCTACTGTCTTTTGAATTAGAATAATAATTTTAAGTCTTTAATTATAAAACTTTGAATAGCTCTAGTAAAAGTCAAATCATTTATTTCTATTATTAGACCAATAAAAGGCACTTTTGAACTTCAAACTTACAGGTTAAAGTATGAAAAAGATTTTAGCGGCATCTAAAAGGCAGTTTCGTATAGAAAAGAATATTGGCAATAAGCTCTAATATCTTACTATCTACTCCATAGTAATCTGGATTATGTTATCATAACCTAAACTGGCCCTAATTCTTTGGTTTTTATAAATAAAGTACCAAGGCTACATGCGTAGAATTAGCAAAAATAAATTGATAAAGAGGTGAAAATGAAGGTGAGTGAATTGGTGAGGTGGAATTGAATGAATATAATATTGTTTGTAAAAAAGGACCCACGGAGTGCCATCCCATGTTCTGGCTCCAGGACGCTGCTAAACCTGCGAGGAAGGCCGATACGTAATTTCTTGTATTTACATGTTTTTAGAAAACTAAATGTTAGCAAACGCATTTTTTTGTGCGTAAATATAATTTAAATCTTGCTCCAAAAAGAATTCGTGAATAATATTGTGATAATGTTTTGACACTTGACATTTGAGACAGACAACATGAATGACACTAGTTCGACGTAACGACGTTGTCAATTTGACAGTGTCAGAACACTTAGTTGCCAATAAGAAAAAAAAGTCTGTGAACAGCGTTTGATTATTTTGTTCAACTAAGTTCCACGACCGCGACGTGTTAAAAGAAAAGATGAGAGAGAAGAAGAAGAAGAAAAAAAGAGAAGAAATGAAAGAAGATGAAAAGGAGTATGTAAGAATCGTAGCATATGGCGCTCTGTTGTTTCTGCCTACCCCCATGGGAAAAAGGCGTGAGTTTATGTATGTATGTATGAATGTAAGTTCCACGCCGCGTTACACTTCAGGGAACATAATTGGACCGACCGAAACGAAATGATACACGCGATCTGGATGGAGGATCTGTTAGCCATCCAGCCCACCGATTCATGATAGATAATAATAATAATGTAATAATCCTCGTATTATTTTACCTAGGTACTTCAATTCTTTCATTAGTCGACTTTACTTTGAGTATTGATTGAGTAAATCTAATCCAGAGAAAAGAACTTTTTGGTTCTATGTTCAGGGATATAAATAATATTCACTATATACAGGGTATAAATAATATACAGGGTTCTATTTATTTATTTATTTATTTATTTAATTTAAATAGAACGGCCGAAGCCAACTACACTATTTAACATAATTAAAATTTATTAAATCATTTACTTCACACTCATGTATTCTTCTCACAAAAATTCAAGCATTCTGACATTATCATCTTCCATTCATCCGCAAACATATCAAGACCTGTGCCTGAGTCCAGGAGAGCGTTAATAGACGCTACAGTCCGAGGAATAGGTGACTTAGAGTGCGCAATAGTACGGCTAGTTGGAACAGCCAGTAATCGGTGCTTTCTGCCACGACAGTAATTGTCTGGGACAAATAGATTGCAGATTTCGTTATGCAGATCAGGATCATCGATAATCCCCCTAAGAATTTTGAATACTTCAGCCATCTGATCACGCGACCGCCTTACTTCTAGAGAGTTGAAACCTAAGCAACCCAACAGGAATTTGGTGGGATACAGGAAGGGATAAAACCCGTACATGTGTTTGTAGAGGTATCTGAGGAATGCTTTCTGTACTTTCTCTAGAGCTAATGCATACTGCTTCTCAAAAGGATTCCAGACGCACGCACTAGACTCAAGCTTGCTACGGACCAATGCCCCAAATACAAGCCTGATCACGTGGGGGTTGTGGAAGTCACGACAGTTCCTCAAAACAAAGCCAAGGCGCCTGAAGGACTCCTTAGCAATGGATGTGATGTGGTCGTGAAAAGTGAGCTTACGGTCGAATGTGACTCCCAGGTCTTTCATGGAATCAGTTCTTGTAATTGTATCTCCATTCAGTTTGTATAGAAAGTTGACTGGGTGCCGCATGCGACCGAAAGACATCACGTAGCATTTTGACTCATTAAATTGCAATTTATTATTTAAACTCCACTTGTATACTGCATCAATGTCTGATTGCAGAGCTTGGCAATCGCTCTCAGATTTTATTTCATAAAATAGTTTTAAGTCATCAGCATATAAGAGGGATCTGGCATTCACAACCACTTCAGGGAGGTCATTCACCATCAAAATGAAAAAGAGTGGCCCGACTACCGAACCTTGACTCACACCCGATCGAGTGTGGTATGGGAGTGACTCGTATAAACCTAGTCTGACAAATTGTTGTCGGTCCCGCAAATAGTCTGCAAGAAGCCGTAGAAGCCCCGGAGCAACACCTATCGCACTGAGCTTTGACAACAAGACGTCATTGTTGACTTTGTCGAACGCTTTTTGAAAATCGAAGTAGAGAACGTCTACCTGGCGTTTACGATCAAGACTAGTAGAGATGTAATTAACTAGTGTGAGTAAATTGGTATTAACAGATCTCTTTTCGCGAAAGCCATGCTGCTCCTTGCACAGGTACTGCTCCACCTGCTTGTAAATTCCTTGATGAAGGACATTCTCGAAAACTTTTGCTGGAGAAGATAGTATCGCTATTGGGCGATATTCATCGACCGAAGATTTATTTAAAGATTTTGGTATAGGAGTCACGCGTGATATCTTCCATGGTGGTGGATATACTCCGGATTTTAGAGCTAAATTAAAAATGTGGTTAAGGGGTGGAATGAGAAATTCCTTTCCTTCTTTTAGGAACCATGGAGGAATATTATCAGGACCAATAGAACTGTTGAGTCTAAGTTTATTAATACCGGTGCTTAAATCACCTTCGGTGAAGTTAAGAATATTAATATAATTACTAATATTACAGTTGCCTGGATTGGCAAAATTTCCTATATGCTCGAGATCTAACTTTGGTACTTCAGTTTGGAAGACACTCGCAAAATATTCCGCGAACGCCTCAGCAGCTGCCACACCACAGTGAATTTCACCTTTGTGGGTTACGTTAGGCTCAAACCCGCCCTTTGATCTGAGGTTAGAAATATGCTGCCAGAATTCTTTGGGGTTTTTCTTGATATTCCCTTCAATGCGCCTAATGTAATTATCATAAGCAGACGATATACGAGACTTTAAGCTGGATCTATAATCAGAGAATTGCTTATAAATAAGTTCACATTTACTCTTTTTCCAGGTAGAATGTAGTTTTACTTTTTTCTGGATGTCCCGAATAATATCCGAAGTAAACCAGGTTGGATATCTTCTATTTATCTTTCTGTTCCGGCATTTTTTAGGGATACAAGTATCAAACAAGCTATAAACAATATCATAAAAAACTTGAGTACTAGTGCGAACGTCATTGGATGAAATAACTGCATCCCAAGATACTTCGGAAAGAAGTTCGTAAAGCAGACTGCGATTACATTTATTGAAATTCCAGTCCCTACTGCGGTCGATATTACTGGGTTCAAGCTTTTCAATTTCATCAGACGACTGTAGCTTTACCTGGATGCCCAACGGCGGATGGTACGCATCAGGGGGTACCAAACCTTCAACTGCTGTTACAGTAACGTCATGTAGGCTTGCGCTCTCCTGAACTAAAACAACATCCAACATTCCCCCATGCACGTTCTCAATAATATTTTTTTCACACATATTAGAAAATGTTAGAAAATAACAATAATAATTGCGAACATTTAAGGAAGCACTGTTTAAGTTTAAATCACCTAAAATGATAACTGTTCCTTTCAAGTCATTTATAAAACTTTCCACTTTTGTAAACCAGGTCATATAGTCGTTGTCAGTGGCACTTGGTTTAATATACACAACGCACACGTAAACCGGGGAGCCATGCCACGTAAAACACGACCAAAGATCCTCGCCACAGTCTGTCTCAAGTTCACGTCGACGCTGCAGGACTAGGGGGGCTCGCGCCATAAGCAGCACGCCTCCACAAGGTGTACCTCGGTCGCGCCTTAACACATTCCACTCGCCATTGGAGAGTTCTGTATCTTCAACCGATTTATCCAAAAAAGTCTCTGTGGCCGCTATTAAGTCTTGTTCAGCCATGTGCAGATTATTGCGCCACATCCGGAGCTTCGATTTAATTCCACGAACATTCTGGTAAATATAATTTATTTTGGTAGATTTGGTGCTTGCACTGCGAGCTGCTGTGGGGCTGGTCACATTACCAGCACTATGCTGCCTTGTCACTCTGTGTAAGCTGTTCGTGAAAGGGCTGTGGGGCAACTACACGCTGGCTATTAGACTGGAAGGAAGACGGTTTCCTGTAGTTGATCCAAGCCTTGATTCTTGCATTCACCGGCCACACATCTGCCGAATAACAGCGTTCATAGCAGGCAGTGGGAACGCCAATTTTGAATGACTTGTAGTTTCCTTTCGGAGTAAGTTCATCAATAGTACAAGTATCAGTGCCACATAAACGGCGAAGGTAGTCTTTAATTTCATCGGCTGTAGACTCCATGTTCCACAGGTGCAAGTACTTACGAGCTTCTACGGCCCTTAGTGATGTAATGCTAGGGCCAGCAGCTCCATGAATTGACACGGGGCGACGATTTTTAGGTTTCTTCGTTACTCGCGTCCGTTCTTGTGAATTCGATGCTTGTGAATCAGAAGAAGCAGTTTGCGTCGTCATGTTAGATGGTGCAGGATAGGTGTTGGGTTCACTAGAGCTGGCATAAGGGCCCGGAGCTGGTTCAGAGAGGGGCTTAGTTGAGATGTCCTGCTCCGTACTGCTTGCAGATGCCAGTGGCGTGCTGTGAAAGTTTTGTTCCAAACAATGCAGTCTAGAGCCTAGTTCCGTGATGGTGTGCTGCAAAGAAGAGTTTTGAGTCTCCAAGTTCTCCATGGCTAATTTAACCTCTACGTGCTCAGTGACAATAGTCCCAATCTGGGTTTATATAGCTTTCATAGAGTCTTTTGCGCTTTTGAGTTCCTGTTTTACTAATCGAAGTTCCTCACTCATTAGTACGCTTATGCTATCATTGATTTTTGATAACATACTGCTTAGCTGGTCCTGCAGTACGTCTTGCACAACATTACGGATGTCATCAGTAGTCAAGCTATTACAGGAATTTGGGGGCGAGTGCAGCGCTTGTCTTTTAGCGCCTCTCATAGTAACATTAGCATTGAAACGGATAGGAGTATTATCATCCCTAGGCACTTTAGGATTTTTGCAAGAGCAGGACGGGCAATACCAAACTTTGGAGGCAACGAGCTCTTCGTCGCAATTTGCTAAGCAGGCAAGATGAAATACTTTTTCACAGGCCGCACAATCACGATAGTTTCCTTCATCCAATCCACCATCGCAGCATCCCCAAATCATTAATTTCTCAGCCGAAGTAGACATTATTACTATTAATCTTGGTACGAAGTAATAAATGCGTGTTACCGCAAAAATAAGTTCCCGATACGTAGACTAACGAAGCAGCCGGCGAGCGGTAACTCGCGGTCAGCTAGTTGTGTTTATCAACAATACGCTCAGTGACACGGCGCGACACAGAACGCGATCCTTTCCAACTAGGGGACACCGAGCGTCACCGTGCGCAGTGGGCGGGGCGACTTCGCTACGTTGTCGCGTTAGACACAGAGCGACACAAAACGCGACTCTTTCCAATTAGTTAACACTGTGTTTTTCTATGAGTTCGTTATTTAAATGTTTGTAATGAAAATGGTAATAACTTGAGAACCACTAGCTATATTTAAGTTCTGCTTTCACTATTATAGAGTACACTTGTAGTGGAACGTCACAGTATATTTCACTAAAAGGTTTATTTCGGTTTTGCACGTAACTCGAATTTAAAACACGGAGGTCGTTTTGACACAACACACTCGAAAGCAATCTCGGGCTGACACCTCTACCTCTACCTCTCTTCTATAAATAGGTAATATTACCTCTACCTCTCTTCTATAAATAGGTAATATTAGTCTAGAAGCTATAGGCAAACTTTAAGATTAAGTAAGTAAGCTAATATATTGAGAAACATTTCACAAAGAAAAGATAGTTGTAATTGTTACTCAACTAACACACCAATGAATTGGGTGAAGATTAAAACCAGTTTAAGCAGACCTCGTATTCTATAGAAAGTCCATGTTACGCTAGGCCAGCCCAAGGTCAAAGGTAACTTTGTCTGGTATTGCACTACGAAGGTTTTATTACATTTCTGTAGTTTGGTAACCCGAAGTCATTGTGAACATAATACGTAACGCATTTTGTGAGCAACAAAACATTTAAATATTTAAGTAGTTACCTATACTTAATTATTTGATGGCCAAGCGTTAATTGGCTTTATCGAATTATCAGATAAATACCCGGTTTGCTCAACTGTTTTGTAAACTTTGCACCTATATAAATATTATAATATATTATGTCCGTGCCTAGGTACCTTATACTTGTAACATTACGGAGTAGGTAGGTAAGCAAATTACTTAAACTGTAGGTACTATATCAGTTTGACTATCGTACTGTAAGCTATGTCCTACTAAAAACGTAAGTACTGACAATTATGGAGTTTTTTAGAAAACAGTTTTAGAAAAGCTCCTGCCACTTTTGTTATCAATATTTTTTTAAGCTATGATTATCATTAATGATTTATTGCTGAAACAATTGGATTTATCACACTCTTTACGGTGATAAGGTAATATTCGATCATAGTGCAAGTGTTTTGGAAATCAGCAAAAAGCCTTTACAACCATTGCAAATAACGATGTTCTGTCACAACTTCGAAAATGAAAACAAGGTACGGATTTTAATGTGATCAAGACAAGAGCAGAATGTGTTTTATATTATTACTTTAGATTCAAAACCGCACCCCAGCGGATGCTCGCTAATTGCAATCCTGCAGGCGCTACAGGGCATGCAGGTTTCTTTCCATGAATTTGTATCTACTTAAAATATCAATCATGAACTCCAGTATTGTGAATAAGGATTGCTTAAACGTGATAAATCGGACACGTACCTACGTTAATCTGAAAAAAAAAAAACTTAACTTCAGTCTTCTGGCTCTTCATCCTGCCGCAATGGTAACAGGCGCGGTAGATTGAGGTGGGGGGATGGTGACGAGCCGGTGGGGTTTACAATTTGCATAGGTACAACGCAACTAGAGTCCGGCACTGACCCTAACTGACTCATCAGTACCTACGTCAGTGTGGGCGTCCATGAGAAGGTATGTACTTCCTACTCCTGCCATACCTAAAAAAAATTGAGCGGACCCATTTTAAGCGAACTTAACCGTTTTTTTGCGTTAGTTGAAAAATCTTCATGGATGTCCTCCGCCCCGGATAGGGGTCTGTCAGGCTCTTATCGAATAAAATCCCCCCCCGTGTTCCGTCAAACACCTACGCCGGGAGTCAGAGGGAATGTAGAAGATACTTCCGCGACCCCCGACTGTTGCGGCATCGCCAAGTGGGAGGGAGTGAGGTGTTTAACTCCCCCCGCAACATCTGAAAGCGCGCGAACCTAACCGGGGCGATATCTTTTATATTATTATTATATCTGTGGTAGCTATACCGAGTATTATTATTGCTACAAGTTTCATGCTCTACTCGGTCCATACTTCGTGGTACAGCATCGTGTGGAGCATGGTTCTGCCTCAGTTCCCCGCTGGCTCGAGCTCAAGGCACTCGACGCTCACAGGTCACACGCCACTCGGCTCAGGCGTCAATGTCGTGACCTGCATCAGCCGCTCGGTAATTAAAACAGAATGTAATATTTCGGCTTATCTGAATGATTGTTATCTCAATTGTTGTCATCTGTTGACATTGAGAGCGACCACGTGGTGTCATTAGAGTCTGCAACAATGAACCCATGTCTCATAAATGACGGCGGTAGTTTAGGTAGGTACAACACATGTTTGATTATATTTAACTATCGTATGCAGTTAACTCAATGCGGACTGGCATTCATTTCTTTTGTAAATTATTTATAAATTCAGTAAAAGGAAGTCACCAAAATTATTGACTGTTAGACATTAAGTAGGTACATTAAGTACAAGTCTTCTTTTTTTTAAACATCTAGGTCTAAAGATATTGCAATCAACTCTAGTAATAGTAAAACTTGCGTGTATTCATGAGAATTTTCACCCCCTGAAAGGTTGTTGTGATTTACAAAATCAAAAGTAAGTAATTTATTGAAACACGGCTCAGCACTTTTTACGGCAAAAAATACTTAAGACAGTCCTTTAAAAAGCATGCAAGTGGCGTAAATTATCCTGTACTATTGCAGACGTCACACATTATATTGAGGAATATATATATATTTAATGTTATTTTCTTTTCGGAAAATAGTAGTTGTTGAGACGTATTATGTACGGTTAAACACTACACCAAACGCTATTCAAAAACAGTCGCTCAATAAATTTATAGTGGAACACACGTCATTAATTTCAAATTATTCTATATTTAACTTACTGTTTCTTACCTGATTTGTTTTAGCTGTAAGTCCTTCATATCTTTTAAATAAATAAATAAATTAATTAATTAATTAAATAAATAAATAAAACAATAAAGTAAAGTGAACCTTAACACAGTCAACAGTTTAGTTTCCGAGAATACAATAACGTTCTACATTATGATAATAGATGGCGCTACGTGGCTTTCCAATTATGATTGAGTTATAATAATTAGCAGAGTACCACACGAATTTTCTATCAAATTCCATAGAAGCCATTCATTAGCGGGCACGTAATAAATAAGTTGATGCCTCAGTACCTACCTTTTGGAGAATGGTACCTAGATAAGTAGGTAGGTACCTAAACTATACAAATAAAATATTATAGTGTCACTTGCTACGTTATTCTACTTACAGAGTCAAGACTTGTCTTCAGTGACCTCTACTCGTTCCGCTTCCTCGCACAACCAATATATTTAACATTGACGTTTTTTACAGTCATTTTGAAGTAGGTACCTACAATTGTTTCATTCAATCCATTTCAGTTTACAGAACAAATTGTTGCCAAATTTTCCACATTATCCAGATATAAGTCGTCGAAGTTATGCGGAAATCGATGGTCATGGGCTCATGGCATGTCTACGAAAGTTTTGAGTGTGAATGTGCGATTGTGCAGGATTACAACCACATATTATTATCATCTTATCGTGTAGTTACTGACAAACCTGCAATTGTGTCAGAAGTTTAATGCCGCCTCTGACTTGGCCTCACAAACCGTCAAGAAATATCTCTCAGGCATGCCGATTTCTTCACCGTTTTTGAAAAGTGATGCGTGCTTTGGGTTCGAACTCGCGACCTATGATTTAGCAATCTGCCGGTCACACTACTAAGCTATTACTGCTTTTTAGCAAATTACAATAGCGGAGGAAGACCCAAGAAACGATGGATGGATTACCTATGTGAAAGATAATATGGCTAGGAAGAAGTTAAAATAATAATAATACCAGCCTGTTACTGTCCCACTGCAGGGCAAAGGCCTCTTCTCACACAGAGAAGGCTCGAGCATTAATCACCACGCTTGCTCAAGGCGGATTGGCGATTTCAAACTTATATTAACTATAAGGCCAGGTTTCCTCGCGATGTTTTCCTTCACCGATGTCAATGATGTCTAAGATAAACTTAGAAAGTACATATGAATTTAAAAAGTCACATTGGTACCTACTTTCCCGGATTTGAACGACAACCTCGTGCATGAGAGGTAGGCGTCTTAACCTCTGGGCCATCACGACTGGAGGAAGAAGTTAAAATATTATTATCTAATTAGTTTAGTGTTATAATAATTGTGATGACGGCAAACAGAGATGATGATGCATGCTGCGCCGACACCAAATAAATTAGGGTAAGCGCGGGAGTCACCCTCTTGCTGGAAGGTAAGGGTAAGGAGGTTAAGTCGTCTACCTCAATCATAAGGTTGTGGTCAAATCCGGCCAAGTACCAATGTGACTCGGGTAAAGAAAACACAGTGAGTAAACCAGAACTTATAGTTAAATATAGGTAAGCTTGAAATCGCCAATCCGCCTTGAGCAAGTGTGGTGGCTCTATATGAAAGCTGTCTCACTGCTGGACAAATGCCTTTGCCTAGCAGTGGGACCGTTACAGGCTGGTGTTAAAATCATGGACATTGCTAACTTACAAAACATCAATATCTATGAATTGGCACTTCGGAAGATAACCAATCATGAGCAACTCTTGACAATGAAATGATAATAGTTTAATGTCGCACTTAGACAATTGAAAGCTTTTCTATAGGTACGAAGGTTTTTACCTCTTCAGCGGAATTACTTCATTGAAATGACATTACTTTCTTATCTAAAACTTAAGTAAAATACAATACACTTCGCTCTCGAGAGCTCTTTAGAAGCCGGGCACTGGGCAAGGTCAAAATAATTCCATGAAAGGCAGAGGTACCTACTCAATACTGAATACTCAATTCTAATTCAACATTTGCTAAAAGAAACAATGATGGACCCTGTCGGGCACAGCTAAAGAAGGCATCTAAATATGTAGTACAAAAGATACGGTAGAACTACCTATTTCTCCTATGTGGTGGTTTTAAAAGAAATACTACTCGATATTGCAGACCATTGTCGACTGAAGAATCTACATAATTATTACTTCTCTTCATTCTTGACATTGTCGTGCTCTAAACAAAAGAAATGTTTCTATAATCTGCCACTGTACACGTCGATTCTTCAAATCAAAATCAAATCAAATCATTTATTTGCTTGGAATGCAGGTAATTACAATAAAGTTGTTATAAAATATAGTGGAGCCATGTAACATCCCACCAGCCAAAGACAGAATCCTCAAGACAGAATTCTGTAGACAAAATCCCACCAGCTCATATTGACTGACACGAAGAGTGACGACGGTTGGTATTCAGACGCCCCTGTGGTGGTTGGATGCGGATGAATACTAATGATCAGTTTTTGATTAGTACCCAGCTCGTCTTCACCGCTGTTGAGATGCGAAGCTTGCCACTTCCTGCGGTATGCGTGCGTGTACTGCGCAGTGGTGGAGTGCGCGGGCGCAGGTGGGCGGGTGGTGCCGCGCGGCGCACATCCGGCGCGGGCGACACGCGCCGCCGCGGCCGCCATCAGAGGAGGTGCAAAACTCCACGCAGCCGGATCAAACGAAATTGAAGATAAGATAACATTATTTGCAAAAGAAGGTTCATACGGCTCTTGTTTCTCTCAAATTCTTATTTAATTAAATTATATTATTTATGTTATTAGATCTTTTCAGATGTTATTGTTACATGTCAAACAGATATACATATATCCCTAAAATGGATCCTCCCATAAGGAATACTGAAAGACAAACTTGAAAGTGTATATACCTCTAATCATAATATAATTATGCGAGTTTCATGATGCAGTTCAAAGTCTGGACAGGCGTTCTGAAGAAAGAACCATTGCAGCTTTGAGTTGACCTGTCCCGGCAGACGGCGTACCTACGTGCATCAGTCGTGTAGCTCAAACTTATTTTAGGAAGTTCAACTTTCAACGATTGGTTAGTTTAGGATTAGCCTATTCCGTACTCATACTGATAATCTAATCGTGCTTAATGTGTTGATCGTGTAGAAGATGCAGTTTTTATTTATTTATTTATTTATTTAAGGACAACCAATAAAGCATACTTACACTAAAGTACATGATAAGGTTTACATTCAATTATTATAAGTAAGTAGGCAGTTTTAGTGAAGAAGTATTTTCTGAGGATTGAGATTTGTCGGAGTATATATCCGATTTGTAAGAATACATATTAATATTTAACCAAACTGTTATGGTTTTATCGCTAAATGACTACAGCACTTGGTACAGAAACAATTCGTTAAGCATAGCATTAGCAATTGAAGTCACACGCTAGTGCTAAACTCACACCAGCAATGTATAACTCAGAAAGCGTGTATGGACTTAACATACTGGAATTGGTTACAATGTGGTCGAGTCTAAGCACTGCTATCAGCACGACTAGTATTGCTGCTCACCCACCGGGTAACCATCATATTACTGGTGAGAAGCTAACACTTGACACACATACTTAACAACACGAATAACCTTCACGCTTGTTACCCAGAGAGCAGTAAGCAGTGCCGTCGCAGCACCCGCAGTGCACTGATGACGGTTCTTAAGTATTTTAACACAAGAAAGTTTTAGGAAAAGTATGATATTGTTAGTGTTATCTGTGGTTTTTAGACCGTAAAATAGATGGCGCTGTATGTCACTCAAACTTTCGAGGCGTGTATGCTGATAAAATATGAATATTATTATGAATTGTGATGTAGGTACTTTACGTTGACTTGACTGCCTCGTTGGTCTAGTGGTCGTAAGCGCTACTACTGACCATGAGGGTCCCGGGTTCGATCCTCTGAGCTAGCAAAGCGTTCTAGATTTTCTCAGTATCAGTATCCCGAAATCTGGATTTGTGCCCGATTGACGGTAATAGGCTCGGCCTCTATTACATGGGACTTAAACATAACTGGAAAATGTATCTACTACTGGTACATCTCTGCCTAATTCTTCGGGGATAAAAGGCCAGATGTTATGTACAAAAGACGCCAACATAAAAAGCTACTCCGATCTGTGAAATTTATCTGATCTATTTTCAACTTTACTACGAAAGTAGGTAGGTATAAGGTTTAAATTCAAGTGAGAATTTTTATAGTTTGGTACCTATAGCTTGATGTGGTGACGTTACTATCGTATAGGATACAGGCGTACGTTGCAAAATTCTGCCACACTACTACATAGTAATAGTAACCACAACTGCCCACATAGTTACGGTACTCTCTACGAATGCGGCTCAAATATTGTATGCGTTAGCAACTAGTTTCTGTACGTCACGTAAACCGGCTGAGTAACTGCTTCGTACTAATATCCATGTCATAAATGTCTCTCACAAAACATCTGATTACACTCAACACGAGCTGTTTCGCAACTATCGTAAAGTCTACCAATTATTTATTACCTTCAATGATTTGCATACAGTGTTTTGTAAAGACCACATCGTCTGTGCTGACCTTTATAAATGACACCAGTGACCTGCCTCTGCGTCGCACGGGTATATACAACTTGACGAAGCATCGAGATTACTTTATTATTTATGCAATTTTATTGGGAATATGTTATAAACAAAACCAAAGACATACACTGTATTAACGCGTAACGTACTCGTATTTCCTGTCAGTAGGTATACATATTTCCTCGGAAGCGCGCGCTATTTGATTTGTTCAATGAGAGCGCGCAGCTGTGAAATGGTGCCACGCCATTTTGCGTGAGGTTGGTTCCACGTCTTAATATAATTTTAATTTATGACGGCGTATTTACCACGAATATATGTCAATCAGATGATACACATCATCAACTTAACCTAAGCTATTTTGGTAGGTGCCAGTCTAGGTAAAGCGACAATTTGGACATAGTGCTCGTCGGCCACTGTTGTTACATACTTTGAATATTGTTCAAACATACATAAATTACTAATAACTAACGTTAATTTAATACATGTGTACCTATTAAATAAATAGTCCTAACGTCTTTAACTAAATGTCAGATAATCCACCGAAGGTAATACACATCAATTCCGATTTTACCCGACTACGGCAAAGCATATGGACGAGTAATGACTTTGACTACGGCTATCCTATAAGAGAATATTCTTCTAAGTGAATATTTTCTTGTTTCTTAGGTACTTTTTCGAACATATTTTTAGTTGTCGGGTTTTAGTTTATGAACTTTTTAAACGTCTTGCGCGCTATATAACGCGTCGTATTTAGTAAACATTGTAAACCGTACATCAATATTGTACGCGTGTTTGAGTACGTCGTTACTCGAGGACTATAATTAAGTAAGTAGGTATAAGTGCAGACATGACATCAGTAGACAATTATCCTCCTTTAAAGGGCCTTTAAAGGGCCTTTGTGCATACTGTAGTGTTTGTAATTAACAAAGGCTAGCACATCAAGCTACCCCGATGTGTCGAATTTCTTTGATAGTTTTTCAACTTTAATCCAAACACAATAAGGTTCATGTTCAATTGGGAAAATTTATACATTGGGGTAGCTTTATGTATTGGCGTCTGTAGGTACTATATCATTAATGTCATGGGTCTTATTTACGGCGGTGTGAACATAGACTATTTGTCTACTGCTTTGAAGATAATTTGTGAAATCTACAACACCATTTTATAACTGCATTTTATTATTAACTTTATAGTTTTCTGAATATCATATAGGAAGCATTAGTTAATCAGAATTATTTGTTTGGTTAGTTTTTCTTTTATGTATAACATTAGCAGTTCACAGTGTAATGCTGCTCTGATGCTGGTGATCTTGTATCTTGCAGTCTATTTGTCGCCTATTTCTTGTAGGTTGTCACTTGTTTCCTGACAATTTATCACTTGCTGCACGCGGTTCATTGCATCGGTTGCACAATACAGCACACATTACGTGACTCGTGAGCTTACTGTCGCGACCTTTCTCAATCACCTTCATTACTGTCTGAATGTAAGGGTCGCGGGCTTCAGGGTTGACAGTTCAGATCCTTTAGAGGCTTTGGTTCCTACCAGTGTGTACCATTATTGCATCGGTCCATATGAATAAGTAAACTAAGCGCGGTCAAAAGCAATGCAATGACACGCATATTTAATGAATTACGACTTAAGTTTCTTATCATAGCGAAGTCCTTCAAGTCCCGCTCTGTTTCAACTTAATACGCGACTCTAACGTATGCCGAGCAATTAAGTACTAAATCTCTAATTTAAACTAATAAATAATTCATATATGCGATACCCTACTTAATGAAATGAGTGTGATATTATTACGTTCACGGCTGTGAGTCGCTACACTCATTTCAATCAAGCGCAACTTTGGAAGCGTGCCGTGACGAACAGCTAAATAATCATCAAGCATTCAAAGTCAAATAGTGTTAGTTTGTATAGTCGATTAGCCTCGTATCAAGGTCGAGTCAGCCCTGTTCGAGCGTACAGAGAGGGCTGCCTCTGGGGAGGCAGAGAGGTCAGCTAATGTGTAAGGAAGTCGTGAGCAGCCACTGCGCACTCTTCAATCCCTTGCCGTGAACCGCCGTGATCCATAGGTCATACATACGTAACATCCCGGTAGTTTCGTTCAAATAAACTTTGGTTACTACAGCTTTTACGGAAATTAATCTAACAGTTGTATATTTATTCAATACGTCATTTACAGAGGCAGACTTAATGCCACTGGTATTTTTTGACAGTCCACCTTTGGGTGAACCAGACACCAACAACGGGAAGGTGGATTCCATAACAAATAGGAAAAGAAAAAATGTTGACAAATTACAGTTGCTTTTTATCTTTACACTTGTTACTACGCATCGGAGATTGTGGCTAAATTATAACAGCCGCATGGGACGATCGCAGGTTAATCTACGCTTGAAGAGGTCGGTCCGAGGATGGGTGACCATTTATTACATTCCAAGACTCCTCCGTGCCTCGGAAAGCACGTTAAGCCGTTGGTCCCGGCTGTCATTTCTAGATCTTTGACAGTCGTTACTTGTAGTCAGAAGTCCGAAAGACTGACAGCCAGTTTAACCAAGTAGTATCATCATGTTACCCAGTTACTGGGTTGTGGAGGTCTGACTGGCAGTCACTCCATGTAAAACACTGGTATTCAGTTGTATCCGGTTAAACTGGAAGCCGACCCCAACATAGTTGGGAAAAGGCTAGGCAGATGATGATGACTTGTTACTACGCATCCTGCTACTGTCAGAATCAGAATCAGAATCAGAATTTTATTTGCATAGATGTTCCTTTATATTCCCTCTACCTGCACCTACGTCGGAATGTGCATGTTTGTGAGCGTCTGCGTAAGGGCCTCTGTTTAGATCTTAGCAAGACGTTTGAAATGGTGTGTGTTCTCCGTTGACCTTCTGAATTGTAAAAAAATATTGGAACGAAAGGTTTTGTTGAATTGGCAATTGGCATAATTTATAGTTATAGTTGTACGACGCAACTTTATTATAATAGAGGTTGTTAAAATAAGAAACTAAGTGTGCAAAGTTCCCAGTTCTACTATTGGTGTTCCCCAAGGAAGTGTGCTGGGGTCGACTATATTCCTCATCTTCATTATTATCAGTGCAAAAAATGACGCGAAAAAACTTTACGCTACGGTACAGGTATAGCGTTATAGTACATTATGATATAAGTGCGGTAGGTTGATCATTACAGCCGAGGCAATATTGCTAGCCTAAGCAGCAGGCGAGGGCTGTAATTATCAAAGCGCACGTATGTCATAGGACGTTTTATAACATATTTTCGAGTTAATAAATAAAACTCGGACTGAAAATTTCAAACAAAAACATTACTTACAGCGAAAAAAAAACAGCGCGCGGAATAATTTTAACTTGATCACAAAGTGGCGATGCGAGCGCCTCAGTTTTTCTTTTAAGTCAAAGGCACAAAAACAGCCAGTATTACTAATAAAGTAAATTAGTTAATATTTTTTGTTTTAGTTACTAATGGTTGTAATTAATTGTAAAAATTATTTAAATTAACGAATTAAATGTTTATATTTTATCTCCCAAAGTTAATTTTATTCATAAAATGTTGACCACTTTTTTGACATCGACATGCCACTCTTTGCTAAGATTTTAAAAAAGAACCGTTCGTTTTAAGTCGGAGCATCTTGCAAACATCAACATCTTGAATTTGACGGATTAAGAAACCCTTTACTACAAAATGTGTCATAAATATTATAATGGAACAATCTGAATACACGCTTTATATATAACTTGGTGGAGGTTATGTTTTATGGAATCTCTCATTACATAAATGTTAACAAAGTATACCTACCAACCTGTTATTATTGATTCTATGTAAGTTTACTGTGTACTACAAGAATTGCAGCTAATGGACAAGTCTCAAGAACCCATAAACAGCTTCGTAATTAAATGATGAAGATTAAACGCACCACGATTATAAGTTATTTGAAAAAAAAATAATCAAATTTTGAAAATCGGTCCATAAATGGCGGAGTAATCGCGTAACAAACACACAAAAAAAAAACATACCGTCGAATTGAGAACCTCCTCTTTTTTTGAAGTCGGTTAAAAATGAATTAGTTTTTAGATGTATGAGACATAATCACATTAAGAATTAAGTAGTGTTCATTCATCTCGGTTTCTGATCGATACTGAGAAATTTGAATGTTTTTCGTGCACAATTCATTGAGAGTCGCGTGTATTAGATTACAGGTAAAGTGGTTATTACGTCTAACAAGAGAATCAGTAGAAACCCAGCCAGTAATGATACGAACGATGACACACAGTTCTAAGAATAACAGGTATGTACAATGTTGTCGAATCATTGCGATTAACATTCGCTTAACTAATACAACGCTAACATTGTCGTTTTTTGATTGTCATCTTGTATAGTGTTCGCACGTTAGTATTAGCTGTAACGATCATGAGTGACTAATTGCAGCGTTTTGTTATTAGTTTTCAATATTAATATCTCTCCTCTTGCCTCTCGTGTCTTCTCGAACCAACTCTTCTTGTCTCTCCGCTTGCCTGTACCTACCTTTCTCTTTTTCTCAGCAGGCTTCATTCTTTCTTCCTTTAGACAGTAAGTGAGGAAATAATCACTCATGAAGTCAGGACAATGAGTTTGTGACCTACAAACATTTATGTACCGATGACTACCATCCTTTGAATGTCAATCTGCCTGCTACGGTATAGTATGGCATGAGTTATGTTGTGGCGCACACAATGCTTGGCAGACGCAGTCGCTGACTGCACAGAGGTGTGACACCACAGGACATAGTTATATGAGGTGGTATAATTTTACCATATTATACCACTTCACATAACTATGTCCTCAGCATACCAGCTTTTGTGAGTATTTAATAACTAAAACAGATCGGGTGCGATTTGTTAGCAGCTACACTAGCGGGCTATTTGCCTGCGTGGCTATCGATTGGAGGGTAGTGTTGGGACTGCCACACAGCCTGTGACATGGAGAAGAATTAACACTTTACTTCCCATCTGAGAAGGTAGGTGATCACGTACACACATACATTATTATGCAACTGCAACGTTGATCACGAGCCGCTGTGAGGTGTCACACCCAATTCTCGACTATCGAACAATACTCGTATCATGTGATATACTAGTTTACATACGCGTGTTGCGTTCACGTAACTAGAGAGTGATGTGTTTGTGTTGTCTGTGGTGATTTTGCGATAGCTCGCCGTCGCGTCGCCGGATATGCGTTCGCGCCGCTTCCGCGACACATTCACTGTTACGTGTCAGAGTAATGTGTTGTCCCAGCCGCACAACCGATGGCCGATAGCCTCATGAATAACGATGCGGCCTCAGGCCTCGAGGGTCAAGTTCGACCGACACTCATTAACATTCCTATGTTTTTAATTCAACGTTCAAGCAATTTCTCGCGGAATTTGAGAATAGGCTGAATTAAAAACCAGTTCTGAGTGTTCGGACCAAAGATCTAGCGAAATCTACTATATGTTTGTAGTGGGAACCACTTTATAACATGTTAGGCTATGAATAATCGGCAAATGATCGGTAACTAAAGTGTGTCAATTACATTCGCTAAGCTGTCGTGATACATACCTAACTACAATCTTGCGGAGCTGTTTACCATTACGTCGGTGGTTGACTTTAACAGCTCTGTGGTCGCCGATTGGATTGTAACTGTTATAAGCCTATTCGTCTTTGACGTCACTTTTAAGAATTAAGTGGTTGTTTAAATTCTACTTCGTTTTTTTTCTTAGACTTTTTAGAGAGTCTATGTTGAGCCAACCGATCCCCGCTTTTTCTGATCGAAGAGTCAGTTTGATCACGTAATCATTTTTCAAATTGTTTTTGATACCCTGCATAGGTATTTATAAGACACTTATTTTGAATAGAGAGGTAATCTGTGTTATGGAGTCGAAAGTGAGAACATTATATGCTGTAGGTATATGCAACGTTATGATATATTTTACTATAAGATACTTAATCTAAATGTAGCTCGAAAATTAAACCACACGACTGTTATCCCCGAAGCGTGGATGTTTAATTAGCTGAATTCATATGTTACCTACATAGACGGCGAGACTATTGACATCACTCGGGAACAAAGCCAGACAATGGGCAGCTGCTGAAACATTCCAAATGGAAAAACTCTTAAAATATTAGCATAGCTGTACCTACATAATATGTCGTACAGCTTTAGCGCTGTACCTAGATAAAAGACAGTTAGCACCAAGTGACAGATATACCTTTACACTCATAAAGTCATTTAGCACCAAGCATCGTAAACACGAAACGTCACAAGATATGTAAACATGTGACGAAGAAAGTTTGGCAGCGAGCGCGCGCACAGTACTGACCTCAGCTTACGTTGGCACATCCACATTTATTTAATGTTTGCTTAGTGTTAAGTTGGCAAACAAATGGATTACCTGACTGATATTGAAAGTTGATTAGTTCTTTGCCTTACCAATGAGTCAGAACTTAAATCTCTACAGGACCTGGCAATTAAATGTCAAAGAGATTTAGAATGAAATGGTCAGTGGATAGGTGTAACTGACAAATACACCACAAACACCAGATGCAATATTTTAAGGTGAATGTAGAAATAAATATATCTTTTATATATAATAATAATAATCTTTTACAATTATAAATATTTCTGATCTTTATTTGAGAAGTTATTAATTGTATTAAGATAGAGATTGTTCGTATTTTATTTAAATCTAAGATTGTTATTATATTTTTTTTTCATTTACACCTTTAAACATATTACATATGATGTATAACGTTTGTTATTGTGATTATTCAACAAGTAAAAGAATTGTACCTACATCCTATCGCCTGAAACACAGGATTACCTAGTTCAGGCACATAACATGTGTGAACTTTACTTAAATTTAAGCCATAATTGTATTTATTATGTACCTTATGATTGATGAATATACATTATATTGTTTATTTTATTTATTTATCTTTATCTTGCCGAGGTTGGTCCGTAGATGGGCGACTCTTCCGTGCCTCAGAAACCACGTAAAGACGTTGCTCCCGGCTGCCATTTGTAGATCTATAACAGTCGTTACAAATAGTCAGAAGCCCGAAAATCTGGCAACCGTTTTAGCCAAGGAGCATCGTGTTACACAGTATCTGGGTTGTGGAGGTCCGTCAGGCAGTCGCTCCATGTAAAAACTGGTATTTAGCTGCAACCGGTTAACCTGGAAGCCGACCGCGAAGTAGTTAAGAAAAGGCTCGGCAGTTGATGATGTGAGAGTGATATACGTTTGCTACACACATCAAAAGTGTCTAGGGATAAACATATATTTTTGCAATAACTTTTCTCCTGATTGATATTAATTAAAATTTTCTTTAAGGATTCATCAAATAAAGTGTTTTCGTTTGTCACAGTAACGATAAGCCAAGTCACCTTTGCATTAATAAAGAAATTTGCCATTTTCCTAATAAAGGGATTTTTGACATTTGAACCACTAACATTAAAGTTCGAAAAAAAGACTGAAATAACAGTTTTCTTTAAAATTTTATTGGGTAACTTAAACAATTAATAATCCGTGTTTCTACCGCGAACACTAACAACACAAGAACATCGGTTTGGCATACTCAAAATGAGTTCATCCAAATCACGCTGTGGAATGGCCGCCCATGTTCGTTGCAACAACAAAAAAAGGTCTTCTTGCGACTGGATACCCTCCATATTCGGCAGAGCTCTTCTCTTTAGCATATCCCATGCGTGCTCAATCGGGTTCAAGTCTGGCGACTGAGCAGGCCAGGGCAGGACATTGATGTTAGCTGCGGCGAGAGTCTGTCTTACAACTCTTGCGGTGTGCGGTCGTGCATTATCATGCATTAACTGAAATAAGGGACTGATTTGCACTTGTAGAGGAACGATGACGTCTGATACAATCGTCTCAGCATAAATTTGAGCGTTGAGGTTGCCTCTGATCCAAATCAACTCAGTTCTTCCGCCGATCCAAATACCCGCCCATACCATGATGGTTCCACCACTATAGGGATGGACTTCCTGGCAGGATTTTAATCGCTGTTGGCGCGTATTTACAGCTTATTGCTTAGCATACCATGACCCCTGAGTTTCTTTCGGCATTTCTTCTCAGGGATTAGTCACTTTGGAAATGCCATTTACTTAGTTTAGTTTAAAAAAAAAGACATGTAAAAGTATCTGAGAAGATCTACTTACAGAAATAAATATCATTTCATTTCATTTCATTAGCCTGAATGGAAAAAGTTACTCGCGACCGTTAAGATATGTTTGTGTTTACCAAGGTAAAGTCATAAAAAAAATATTGACCTATAACTCAAAACAACTTTCTAAGTTAGGACAGGTCGATTACAAGGAATCATTCATCAGACCGCACTATTTAAACTTGGGGAAAGTGTTTATATTGCGGTGTCGTACATATTTACTAAGGTCACTAATAACCATGTTAATGGTCCCAATTCCCTTCCTGTCAAACTTAACTCGATTCAAGCTATTTTCACCTTTCTTTCTTATACTATAAGAAAAGCTCGAAAGGTTGCAAGGCTCAAGCGTCAGATTTTAGACGTAAGTAATGTTGTTTATCATGTAATCTTTCCTCTATTCTTCGTATTGTTCCGCTTCTTTTTAGAACTTGTTCTGTTTGTAAAATGTATTTTGTTTCATCAACGGCACATTTACGTACGAAGCTATTTCTTCCACAAATAAATCGTTGCAAACGCGTCGAATTTCTAAGCTCGATGTAGCTCGATGCGGCTTAGATAGGCGACTTACGTAATCTAGTCGTCACAGGCGGGGGAGGGAGCTTTCTAAGTTCTGTTCAAAGATGGTGCTGCACTTACATCTGTAATCTTACGTGTTCCTCTTATCGTTATCTATGATTGTTTCTCTACTTAGCACAAGATTACTAATTGCAGAGTTTTCAACTCTGCATTTGCATAGACTTGCTTTCTATTTAAACAACCAGCTAGCATCACGGTTCGAGAAAACGTTGCTGACAAAAAGTTTGACTTTGTTTGTTTTGTTTCATTAATTATTTGCTACCGACCTCCGAAACTGGAGTTATTTTTCACCTTGCACTCAGATCTGCCACCCTTCTCCACTCCACCTAGATATGCCGCTACCACTAAAACTAACACGAAAACACAACTTTATTGCAATATCTCGAACCTACAAAAGGATATCGCAGATCTGGAGGACCGGTTAAAACAAGCCGGAAATGAAATAATAAACCTTAAGGATCAAATTCAAAATCTTGAAAAGATAGTAAAGACAAAAGAAAGGATGGGAAACCCCCAAAAAAAAAACTTTTCACTGGATGCTCAGAAGAAAGATCGCGTGCACAAAGTATATATTTATGGCACACAACAAATTGTTGGTCTATCATCTGCATTGATACGATCAAGAGTAGACACACCTTATGTAAATTATATCGTCACGTCTGAAACAAAACCACACGCGCTTACCAGTGATGTCTTTAAAAGCTGTCAAAATATTAATTTATCGTTGAATGACAAGCTCATAGTTTGCGTGGGCGAAAATGACTACGACATAAAGATATTGTCTACTCAACTTCGTCAATTCCTCAATGAATTCCGTAATAATGATGTGATAGTTCTAAGTCTACTGAAAAATATGTATATAAATTTAAATGACCTAAACCTAACTATACGCAATATTTGTAATGAATTTAAAAACTCAAACTTTGTTGAGTCTAATTATAATTTGTTTAATACATGTAAATTTATTAATTATGTTATTGACTTTAACGATTATGAGAAAAAATATTTAAATGTTAAAGCACTAAAGAAGTTAGTATTGCGTTCCCAACCAAGTCACAAAAAAACTGCCAATAAATGTGAAGTCTATCGAAAAGGAACAATCCCATATTACTTTGCAGGAAAACAGTCTGAACACGATACCACGAATGAACCCAGTATTGGAAACTCTACTACTAGGAAAATGGGTACTATACCTTTCTATTTTAAAACCGTGAACAGGAATATGCTTTTTCGTGAAAAATAGTTGTGCGTCACAGACCTTTAAAATATTTCACCAAAACATCGCTAGCGTTTTATCTAAACAAGAAATTTTAGAAATAACGTTACTAGAATTACGAGACGCAAATAATGAACCTGATATTTTATGTTTCTCTGAAACTTTTTTGCGTGCCGGAACCGAAAAGTTTCTCAAAATAAACAACTATACCTTGGCAAGTGCGTTTAGTAGAGACCAGCAGAGAGGGGGCACCTGTATACTTGCAAAAAAGGGCATTACTTGTAATGAGCTTACTTGCGTTAAAAAATATTCAACGCTCAAGTCTTTCGAGGCTTGTGGTATTGAAATCCCATTGCATAAATTATTAATAGTGTGTGTTTATAGGACACCGACATCAGACCCTAACGTATTCCTGAATAAGTGGGACCTATTGTTGGGTGAAGTACTTAAAAAATATGGGCCAAGTGTAAAAGTAGTTATTGCTGGTGACTTCAATATAAATACTCTAAAACCAGGGAAAGTTACTACCCATTTAACAGATCTATGTTATACGTACAAGCTGCAGCTTCACATTAACGTCCCAACCCGTAAGGACTCTTGTATAGACCACATAGTAAGTAACATCAAGACGACTTCATCTAAAGTTTTGCCTCTTCACTTATCTGACCATGATACTGCACAACTATTAGAGTTTCCGGTAAAAGAGCAAATTTCAAAGTGTAAATCTTACTTTATTTATAAGAAAGATTACTGTAACGAAAACATAAAAAAATTTAAAGAATGTCTCACAAGTATTTCTTGGTTGGATGTATACTTAGAATCTGACACAAATATAGCTTTCAATACATTCCATGATTTGTTGTGTTTGTTATATAATTTGTGCTTCCCAAAGATAAAAATTAAGAATAAAAACTCTAATCTATTTAAACAGAAATGGATAAGTAAGGGTCTTAGAAATAGTTGCAAAACTAAACGATTCTTGCGATATAACTATTACAAGAATAAAACATTATCACGCAAAATAAGATATAAACATTACTCAAATATATTGAAAAAGTGTATTGTTAAATCGAAAATGAATTCTAACATAAATTTTATAAAAAATAGCCGGAACAAATGCAGAGCAACGTGGTCAGTTATTAATCACGAATTTGGAAACGCGAGATCATGTACTAATAATATTATTGAAATACAATTAGATAAGAAAGTTCTGACAAATCCCTCTGACATAGCAAATGCTTTTAATAATTATTTTATTGACTCGACTAATACCTTGACATCCAATAATCGACATTATTATAATGACAATAATATTAAGTCGATTCCGAACTCCATGTTTCTTAGCTCTATGACTGAAGATGAAGTTAAAAAAGAAATAATAGCGTTAAATAATACTAACTCGGAAGGTTATGATGGAATCAACACAAAGATAGTTAAGGCGTGCAGTACAGAATTAATTCCTATTTTGGCATATTTAATTAACCTCTCGTTTTCGTCAGGTACTTTTCCTGATGCCCTAAAATTATCAGTCGTGAAGCCACTGTACAAAAAGCACGATAAAAAGGATGTTAAAAACTATCGCCCGATTACTCTGATTCCTATTTTGTCAAAGGTATTCGAGAAATGTATGCTTATGAGACTTGTCGACTTCTGTAGTAAATTTAATATTATTGCAAAGGAACAGTTTGGATTCCAAAAGCAAAAGTCAACAACACAAGCAATATTTACTCTTGTGAGCAATATCCTGAGTAACTTAAACAATAATAAATTAACAACTGGTCTTTTTTTTGACCTATCACAGGCTTTTGACTTCGTAGCGCATGACGTATTATTGAGAAAGTTGGAAATACTGGGAATAAGGGGAGTTACACTGCAGTGGATTTCGTCTTATTTAAGTGGTCGAAATCAATACGTTGTTATAGACAAAGTAAACGAAAACGTACTCACTTCCTACTGTTCTGTTTCTAGGGTAAATAAATGTGGCGTCCCTCAAGGAAGTGTATTAGGTCCCATATTATTCTTACTTTATATAAATGACATACAACTGGTGACTAATCATAAATTTACATTATTCGCAGATGACATTTCAATTATCGTGTCATCTGACAAAAAATCACCTTCTGATCATGAAATAGACATTAATAATACTATTAACAAAATTTTACATTGGCTACAGACTAATAAATTAAAAATTAACTTAGAAAAATCAAATTATATTCAATTTAATAAGTCGAAACATGCCAAATACAATTTTAAACTTAATATTGTCAAACTAAAAGAAGTAACGCAAACCAAATTTCTCGGTGTGCTCATAGACCAAGACTTAAATTGGAAAGGACATTTAGATGATTTATGCAATAGGATTAATAAATTTACTTACGCCCTCAGACAAGTAAAGAACTTAACAAACGTTAAAACGGCAATTACTACATACCATGCATATATTGAATCTATTTTAAGTTACGGGCTTATCGTGTGGGGGAACAGTACAGATAAAGACAGAGCATTCATTGCACAAAAAAGGTGCATCAGGGCCATTTGCGGACTTCGTTCTGACGAATCTTGTAAGCCATTTTTCAAAAAGCTTGGTCTGTTACCACTTCCTGCACTTTACATATACGCAATTTGTAACTTTGTCTACAGTAATAAGGGATTGTTCAGAAAAGTTTATGAAGTAATCTCCCGTCCAACAAGGGATCCACACAGGCTTGTAACGAAGGATAATCCTAAATCAGCCAAATATGCTAAAAGCTGCCTTGTGATGTGTGTACGTATTTTCAACAAAATTCCAAAAGAACTCAAATGCGTAAATAATTGTAACTCATTTAAAAATAAGCTGTATAAGTGGCTGATTGAACATAATTTCTATGACATTAAAGATTTTTTTGACATTTTATAATATTATATCCATCTATTAATTTGAATGATTTAATTAATATTTAGTGTGTTCTGAAATGATAATTAATTTGCATGCAATTAATATTCTGTATTAGCTAAACATGTGGACATTTTATAAGACTGTAACACCTTTATACCATGTTTAAAGCAAATAAAGACTTATCTTATCTTATCTTATCTTATCCTTTTTATTTTTAAATTTTTAGTTTTTCTGTTTTTTCAAGGCAGATGTAAGTGGGAACGCCGGGACGGCACGCCCTAGAAAACATACATAGACCTTATTGGTGAGGTTCTTCAGAAAGGTCAGGTGCGTAGTAGTCGCAATCGGCGTGTGTGTATGACAACGTGTATGAATGTAAACTAAGTAAAAGAAGTATGTAAGAATCGTAGCATATTGCGCTCTGCAGTTTCTGCCCACCCCCATGGGAAAAAGGCATGAGTTTATGTATGTATGTAAGTATGTAGTTTTTCTGACATAATTATGAATCATACTTTTTCTGTAAAATGTATCCAAACAAAAAAAGAATCATCAAAATCTAATCATGCTTTCCGGAATAATCCCGTAACTAACTAAGTAGTTATCCAGATGAATTTGAGAACCTCTTCCTTTTTTGAGGGTGGTTTTAAACGGCTGAAGATGGCTTATTACTGTGACTAATGTGGATATCACCAACTCGGCTGTTTCCTATCTTACTTATCAAATAGTTGAAGAGACCTCACTAATCAATCATGACACGTCTAGCGAAGATCCAGTCCATGATGTCTGACTACTTGAGTAGTGAGGACCTCGATGACGTAACTCGCTGGCTCGCGCGCCTGGTGCTGTGTATGCTCGTCGTGCGCGTCGTGCGTGCGACCTTGTGCCCCCTCCCCGCCCCTCGCACGGCACACGTCACGCCCCCGCACTGACCCGGCACGACCTCGCCGTTACGCATCCATGAACATCGCTGGCTGACACAGCAAAAGCTGTGCAGAAGGTATTTTTTTCATAGCACTTATAGTATAACTGGTCATAATATTTTTTATTCCTTACTTCACCTATTCGTAGTCGTTGTAACATGGCCACTTTTTTCACACAACTCTTAACCGCTTTCTCGTCAGAAAACCTCTCTATCTTTTTATTTTTTTCTCTCCTCTTTCCTTTTCATGTGCATACATCAATCAAACTACTTACCAGCCCAGTAACTGGGCTGTGGAGGACAGGCAGTCGCTCCTTGTAAAGCACTGGTATTCAGCTGCATCCAATTATACTGGAAGCGAAGCCAAACATAGTTGGGAAAACGCTAAGTAGATGATGATGATGATGACATCAATCAAATTGAAATCTAGCTTGTACCTACATACAATAGCTGGTCTCAGCACGATCACCGAAGAAACGGATTTTGTGAAGAATCTACAAAGTGACAGATTGTATTTACTTTTGTTTTGAGCACGACAATGTGAAGAACGAAGAGACGAAATGTGTCGATTCTTCATTCGACAATAGTCTACAATATCGAGCAATATTTCTTCTATAATCGGCAGAAATGTTTCTACAAACAAAGCTGTAATTTTATATAGGTATGTTGTGTTAAAATTCAAGTTAATTCATTTAAATTCCTATTACTTAAATCTTGAAAATACACTTTTGAACATCGTACTTACAAGTTAAATTAAAAATGAAAAAGAATAATTAAAAAAGAAATCTAAACAGTACCAAAGTGTGTAAGTCGCAAAAAAAAGAAAACAAACATTAATAAATAATTATATTAGTTAGCTAGTAACCGGCAGTGCTATTCTGTAATAATCACTCAGCATGACAGCTCAATTCACCTTCACTTCACCTGCATGGTGAAGTGAAGGTGAATTGAGCTGTCATTCTATACTAATTTCTAGGCATTGACAATTCACTTCACTTAAGTTTAACGGAGTGTTTTTTACTTTACTCAAGTGCGTGTGTAATAAACCCACTGTGTCTATCTGCAATGCGTAATATATATTATGATGTGTGGAGATGAACCCGGTGATATAATATCAGGATCCGCCTCATGTCATCATCCTCCTCTTTGTGGACCATGTTATTTATTTATTTATGTATTGTTCCAGTGAGCATCAGATATATCATCAACTGACCTTTCCCAGGCTCGGCGGAGGGTCAGCTTCCGGGCTAACTCAATGCGGCTGAATTACGACAAAGATTTCTATTGGAGATAATAGGGACTGCAGCTGAAAAGGGTTTTTTATCGCTTATATTATTATAATTGCCTCCGGCATTATTTCGTATGATCGATTTTTGTGATGACCACAAGAGGTTAAGGCCTCTCATGCATGAGGTTGTGGTTCAAAACCCGGCAAGTAAAAATGTGACTTTTTTGTGACAAAATGAAAGTGCTATTAGTGCTAAGATACTTCCCAAACATTTATTTACCTTGCACGTTGCACAAATAATTTTATATTTCTATCGAGTTTGTAAGTTTTTACCTATGTTATACAAATAAATTACTTTAAATTTGACTTTTTGAAATCTCCAATCTACCTTGAGGAAGCGTGGTGATCAATGCTCGTGCCATCTCTGAATGAGAAGAGGCCTTTGCCCTGCAGTGGGAAAGTAGACGGTAAGCATTAATTTATTATTATAATCGCTTCCCTGTATTGTATGTATAATCGCTGCAGGGTGTATAATTGATATTCGTGTGTTAGAAGACACAGCAAGCCCATGCTCTTTAAGTGTTCCCTCGTCTCATCAGCGTTAAGACATAGGCTAGTTTTGATCGGGAGGTAATAAAATCTCCATTATTTCAGATGTGGTTTTTGTAGATAAAATTACCAGTAGCAGTTGATTACGATGATACGCTCCTAATCATTACATCTTTATTTAGGTAATTGAGGCAGCGCCAATGTAATGGTAGTATACTAGTACGTGAGGTCGCCGTCTAACTACATGAGGATGAACCGTTTGGTATGAGGCAAGTTCAGGGCCGAGGGTCGGCCGAACGTACGTCATCATAGTTCTACATAATACATAACAGCACGCCTGTAATCCTCGAAGGGTAGTCAGACGTGTACGCAATACATTCTAACGCCAGTATTTTTTTTTATTTCTAGTAATAGCGGGTGAGCTTATTGTCATCAATCGAGCACTGATCTGGCCTCCGGGCTGCTTCTGAGAAATTCCAGATGAAAAACTCAATAACGCTTGGCCCGACCCGGGGATTAAGCCCGGGACCTAGCAGTAGCGCTTGCATCTACGAGACATACGAGGCAATGGTGTTCTCCTACTATATATTAAATAATCAATTTTACTATCAATAATCACCAGAGTAGCAAGAAGGCAGTGAAAAGTATCCTTCTGTATTACTGTTTGTATAAGAAGCGTTGGTTTGGTAACCTCCAACATCGGTGAATTACGCGGGAGCAGTTAAAATCGTGCTACCACGATTCGCCTTTCCTTTTCTGATATAAGAACGATAAACATCAGCGGAGACTGGCTTAAACTATTAATAAATCTGTTGAGTACGCGTCGATTTAGTTAATGATTTCCTCATTTTAGAGCCAGTAATGGTAATAAGTGGCGAATAACTTGATCACGATGTGTTTATAACAACACGAAGTGTGACGTCATATAACGTGTTTGCTTCCTACCAAAAACGTCCCCCGTAAGGGGGCTGGAGAGTGGCTGAGTAAATGAGAGTCTTTCGGGGTCTATAAGATTCTTACGAACTCTATGGTGGGGGAGAAATGATAGGTTTCTCCTCTGCTACTCCATAAGGTAAAATTTGTAGAGGATTCAGGGAAGTATTGTAAATCTAAACTAAAATAGGCATGTTGGCAGTGTAGGTATATCAAAATTATATAAAGAAGAGAGGGCTTTTGACGTCATAATTCAGTAAGTATAAACTACATGAAATCGTGACGTCTTGCGACATTTTGGCTTGATGTAACGCAGTTATTTTGTCATTTCGCAAAAAAAGAACTGCATCAGCTAGAAGGCAACATAAATATTTATCCTCTTATTTGTCTATTACAAACAAATAGCTTGCAATAAATTCACTCACAACGAAGGAAGCTAAAAGTAAGTAACATTAAAGTTTGGCTACTTACGCATGACTATAAAACCGAACTCCTCTTAAAATAGCTACAAACAAAACAATCCACACACCTCATTGAAGCATTTACAACGTCACATACCTCTTACCTACATTACGCACTCACACACTACAAACACTACAAATCACAAACACTATACAGCACATACACTATTCACCAAACAGTTTTTCATTTAATTCACAAAAAAATAAAGAAAAGAACATGTTTATTAATATTCATATTTATTCATTTGTTTTTTTTTTGTTTGATTTGCATTTCCATTTTTATCTTTTCTATTTTTTGTACTCTTGACTAATTCTTATTGCATTATACTATAGAGTCACGTAATTGGGACAAGACACTGGCTTCTGTAACCTAGCGCAGGAGTCAGAGCCTCACTACTTTTGTTGTAATGATTTATGTCAATAAAGAATTATTATTAGCTTTTATTTCTCGGAACCCTTGGGTTCCGGACCTTTGGAAGGCGTACGAGGGGCCGAAGCCAACTCGCAGAGGCCTATTGTCGTCTTTAATGAAATGAGGCACCAACCGCAGATTTTCCCTGTATGCACTACACAAGTGCACGTAAGGAAAACCTACGACTGGTGTAAGACTATTGCAGACTATGAAAACAAAAGTACTGGACTATAGGTTAGGGTGTCTAAAATGGACTGGATATCTAAAACTATGAAGGACTATGGCCCCTGCCTTAACAATGTTTTATATACAGGGATTAAATGGCAGGAGGTGACTTGCACACTCAATAATGGGCCTTCTGAAACTATTATTATAATATTCTAAAGGAACGTTATGTCTAATATTTTCTAGTAATCTGGATGAGGGACTAAAAACGCAAATTCGATAAACTATTTAAGGATGAAGTAGCATGTGAATATTTTTGTTTTAATTTGATGATTTTTTTAGATAGCTTGTGGCAAAATTATGACAGCCGCATGGGTCGATCGAAGGTTAAGCTACGCTTGACGAGGTCAGGCCGTGGATGGGTGACCATTTATTACATAACAAGACTTCTCCGTGCCTCTGAAAGAACGTTAAGCCGTTGGTCCCGGCTGCCATTTGTAGATCTTACTTGTAGTCAGAAGCCCGAAAGTCTGACAACCAGTTTAACCGAGGGGTATCACGTTATCCAGTTACTGGGTTGTGGAGGTCTTACAGGCAGTCGCTCAATGTAAAGCAATGGTATTCAGCTGCATCCGGTTTTATTAAACTGGAAGCCGACCCCAACATAGTTGGGAAAAGGCTCGGCAGATGATGATAAGTTACATTGGGATAACGAGAATATGATTTTGTATTGTCACTGCGCAAGTGCGCAATAAAACTAAGACCGAAATACAAATAATCTAATAAATTACGTTTCAATAGCTATTTAAGCAACAGTTGTATAAACATGATGTTGCTTAATTTGAAAGCATTGTAGTGGAGTCTACAGATGTTTACTGGATTACGAGTATGTCGAAACATCGCACAAAGTGTATGAAGTACACAACCAAATACAATTACGTTCTCATTTTAATAATTGTACAGTCGCCAGCATTTCAAGCTAACCCACCTTCACCTACTGTAAAATTTTCCGAATTGAACATGAATGTTATGCTATTAAAATCTACACTAATATTATGAAGAGGAAAACTTTGTTTGTTTGGTTGTAATGAATAATAGGCTTAAAACTACTGGACCGTTTTGGAAAATTCTTTCACAGCTGGGAAGCTACACTATCCCCGGGTGACATAGCCTACTTTTTATCCCTGTATTCCCACAGGAACGGGAACAACGCAGGTGAAACCGCGGGACGTCTGCTAGTTTGTAATAAAGTTGAATAACTATCAAATAAATTTGACACATTGGGTCTTGATGTGTTGGCCTCTGTACATACATACAAATTGCGTTTTAAAACGTAAAATAGGAAAAATAAAAAAAAGTATAAAAAGTAGGCCATCAATGCATGGTGTAAGCAGGGTCCAAGCTAAGTGGTTAGGGTCTCAGAGACAGGAACATCTTCACAATGCGAGCCGTATCGAAGAGCGGTTGGATCGCTCGGTGGACCAGTGATCCAACCGCGGCACGATATTGATATCTTTATTATTAACTAGCTTCTGCCCGCGACTTCGTACGCGGATCCTGTTGCTTATGTCAGCGACAACGGGGTCGTCAAAATCGAAGATCTGAAACGTCTGATGTCGAATGCGAACGAACTGAAATGAAATGATATTTATTTCTGTAAGTAGATCTTCCCTGATACTTTTACGTGTATTTTTTTTTTTAATTAAATGGTATTTTCATAGTGAGTGATCTCTGAGAACAAATGCCGAAAGAAACTCAGGGTCTTGGTCTCTTTTAAAGTCCAGACATAAGACTGTATTAATTTATTATGCGAGTCTACCGATGAAGGGCAAAGTCTGGAAAAGCCTCATTACAAGTTTCAGTGGATCTTACTGTGTTGAAGTCGGCTTCGAGTTTAACTGGATAAAGCTGAATACCAGTGTTTAAAATGGAGCGACTGTCGGTTCCTGTCACGGGGTTACACGATAATAAATAAATACAGTCATGCCAGTGACACGAAGAATAACAGAGATTTTCTCCACTGAGGTGAAATCAGAAGGTTTTGTACGCAATCTGTGACGTCACCACATTAATATATTGAATATACGTGATGTACCAGAACATAGTCGCGTCCACTCCGGCGCAGAACTCGTTTACTTAACTTTACTCGCAGTTACGGTAAACGCAAACATAACGAGTTCATTTACTTCAATTTTTGGATTCACTTTCCTCTCGAGTAGGCACAATACTTTTTATGAGATCTATAGTTTGTCAGATAAACCATACTAACAATACTTTTTTGTGCCCCTTATTCCTAGATGACGGCTATGGGGTAGTCCCATTTTTATCAACATCATTATCATCAACCCATGTGGATTGCAATCCCAAAAACTTGAATTTAATTTGATACCTATCTATAATATAAAATTGCTTCCTCTGACAAATACACGCTAGGCCAAAAAAAACCTGTATGAATCTACCTCTTTTTTTTGGGGTTGGAAAATGTTGGATGGATGTCCCCCGCCCCGGGGAGGGCGGAGGGGTCTGTCAGACTCTTACTGACTAAAAACCACCCCGTGTTCCTTCTCGCATCTGCACCGGGAGGTGTTAGACTCCTCTCGCGACGTCTAAGAGGAGCGCGCGTGAACACGACGCGCCGCCACCTCGGGTCCGTGTTCGTGGGGGGCGGCGGACGTCCCCGTGTCCATCGCCCCTGGACCCATGGCTGGAAGAGGGCCTTGTCCGCCCTTCGCCTGCACCAGGTGAGTCTGCTGCGGGCTGGGTGAGTAGAGGTAATTTCCCTCTCCCTTTCCGCAGCCTCCTTCTGCGAGACGACCGTTTCGCATGCGGACACCACCGCGGCCCAGGACTCGATGCTGCCAACCATCCTCTCGACCATGGCCGGCAGCGACAAGTCACTGCCTACCCCAAAGACGAGGGCACAGCGCGGCTCCTCCCAAGTGCGAATCTAACCTGAGCGAACCTAACCAAGTCACCTCTTTCCTAGCCATGTCGTCTTCCACACAATCCATCGTTTCTGCGGTTTGCCTCCACTTGAGTAACCCTCCACATTCTTACTCTAAGCTATTTTCTCATTTTTAATTATTTCTATCTTTATTTTTTGTTCTGTTTTTCGGCGCTAACGTATTGGGACACTGTAATGATAGATGTATGTATCTGTAAATAAATAAATAACATGACCGAACCTAACTTGAGCGGACCTAACATGAGCGATGTCAAACCACCATATTAATTTTTTACTTAAAAGTTTTCTGACTATTGAAAAATCAGCTTAAAAGGTAAGAAAATCGTTTAATTGGTAATAATAATTCTATGCACATTTCTTTCATATAGGAGGGAGGCGTTCTGATTAAGAAAAATACTTTTAAAATGAAAGGTTCTTCGAGGAAGGTAAACATAAATGTTCTCAATCTTTCGCTGACAAGAGATGTTTATAAACAAGTAGGATATGCTCTAGCTAGTGTACTGCACTGGATCACTTATGAAGTATTTTCCTCGTTTGCTCAATGTTAATCTAAATAATTCATAGATCAGACTACATTTTCCTTATTTGCCTGGTTTTCCTTCGTGTACGAGGAAACAGTGCCTCAAAACAGGCAAGAAAAGATTATCACCCTTACCTCAATAAAATTATTTCATGGCCCAGCACGTCTCACAGTAAATTTTCTTCTTTAACACAATACATTTATAAAGGTTTATACTAAAGTTAAGGTCGTGGGTTCGGTTCCCAGCCAAGCAAAATGCTTGTGTGATGAGCACGATCAAAGTCAAAGTCAATAGTCAAAGTCAGCCATTTATTCACGTCAAACTTAAGTTAACTTAAAAATATTAAAAATGATTCTACTTCATATTTCATTTGTTCTGTTTCTGGGTATAATTTATAATTTACTAGCTGCCCCGGCAAACTTTGTTGTGCGTTAGAGTCAATTTATTGCTCTTATCATTTTTTTTTTACATATCGTCTTATTAAACGTATGTATATCTAATACATACGTTTAATAAGACGACAAAAAATAAATCCAAACCAATAACAACTACTACTACTTTTTATGTAGCGAGTCTCTACTGTGATCTTATTTAAACATTTTGTGTTCGATAGAATTAAAATTACAACATGTATATATAACCTAACCTAACTGACCATACCTATCCTATAGCTTACCTAACTACCTAACCTAACTACCTTACTAAAATGGATTGATTTAAAAAATACTAAATCCATAATTTAAATCTGAACTATTGCCTCTTTGTTACATACAATTTACACTTATAGTTTTCCCGGTCTACTTGAATTAAAGTCTTAACAGTAAAATAAGTTCTATTTGCAAATAATTATTAAAATTTGTCTCTGTCGTCATTGTTAATAACGTAAATTGATTTCTGGAATATAAGACTTTTTTATGCTACAAAAAACCTCTAAATTTAGTAAAAAAATAAATTTCAGAACGTAGGTACTAGGTACGTATAAATTGACAACCTTACCTTCTTAGGTTTAGCTTAAGACTTGTCAATGTCAAATTGTTACCTGATAATGAACTGGGAAGTTTGACTCCTGTCATGTCATCCAAGATGGCGCTGTGTTTGAAAAATGTTTGAGACAACGAATATTCTTGATATTTATTTTTTCGAAGACTTTTCATGTTTTTTATTAATTACTATGCTATTCCGGACAAAGACAAATCCAAAAAGACCAAAATCATTCAAATTGATCCAGCCGTTCTTGAGTTATAAGCGGTGTAACTAACACGACTTTCTTTTATATGTATATAGATTATATGTTTATCAGTTGTCTCGTACTACGCGAAATCAGTGAAAGTTGTGGAATATTATACATTATTTTTTGTTGGAAACTCTAGAATTTAATTATCATCATTTTATCCCAAAATATTACTGATCGACGCATGATGTCTTCTTTTTCCACACCTCTTTATTTGCCACCATCTCAATAATCACCTCGTTTTTAGCCATATCGTCGTTCACACAATCCATCCACAGTGTCTACAGTCAGCTTTTACTTTAGTAACCCTCCACATTCATACTAAAAGCTATTCTCTCATTTTTATTTCTTGTATCTTTACTTTTTGTTCTGTTTTCATGCACTATCGTATTGGGAAACTGTAATGTTAACTTTATGTAATAAATAAATAATAATAAATAACACGATTCTCACTTCGTCGCAATAACACAATATCTACATGTATTTATATTTATGTAAAATGGTTAGCTCTTATGATTTCGTCATGTCTCACCGCCATCTTACTCGGAGACTATTGACATTGTTTCAACGCAAATATTATGAAGTTGTACTCTGCGCCAAAAGGTATTGTGACATTTAAAAAATAATAGGTTTACAAAAAAACGTGAATCCGTAGGTAAAATCCAACATTAAAAATAAAAAATTGTAACATACTTGTTTACGTCAATTGTTGAGATAATTTCAGTGCAATCCCAGAAATAACTTTGTTACTCGTTGTGCATGCGTAAATATTCATTCTGCATTCAGTTGGTAGATTTGTTGGTTTGTCTATTTTCCTATAACTTACTTGACCTCGGTTGCAGAGAAGGCTACGACTTCAAGCGCTGTCATTAATATGTAACATTACAAAAATCTAATCAAAAACTAGGATCACATCCACTTCATGAAGTTAAACAAATTGATTTTTACGTATTTGTAAAGCATGTTTTAGTAAAACTTTTGGATTCAACTAGCGCAGCGTCGCAAGCGAGGTGTTGAAGGGCTCACAGATACGGATCTCTAAGTTAGCACGTTTCAAATTGGTATAACTTGTAGTAACTTGAGTCGCAAGATCTCTGGAGAGCGGGTCGCACTGCTACTGGTAGGTAATATTATTCATTGAGTGTGGTAGCGTTAACTGAGCGCGTATGTACTCAATACTCAAACTTTATTTTCATTCCACAATGTGTACTTAGGTGGTGAATTAAAAAATGAGATCATTAAAGACCCTGTCGAGCACGGCAAAAGACAAAGGCATAGTTGGAGAGAGGAAGCTTTAAAAATACAAAAAAAGATATCTTAAATAAATCGAATAATATTACAATAGGATTTCTTTATATACATTGAAATTTGGAACGCGCATTGAAATTTGAAAAAAATAATAATATTAAAGCTGATATTATTGCAGAAGAATTGTGTTAAAACTAGAGAAATACACTGATATGTAATAACACAAGCATACCAGTTTCATACCATTAGCAGTTCGACACGCTAAATGATTACGCGTAGTAGCAAGTCGTAGCGTCTCGTGGCGTGGCGTAGCGTCGCGTAGCTTGTCGTAGCGTCGCGTAGCATGTTCCGTAGCGTGGCGTAGCATGGCACAGCGCGTCGTAGCATAGCGTAGCGCGGCGTAGCCTAGCGTAGCATGTCGTAGTGTCGCGTGGCATGTCGTACAACATGTCGTAGCGTCAGCAGCGAGTGTTTACCACGGCACAGTTTTATTTATTTTATTTATTTATTTATTTTAAAGAAAGCTTACAGACTAATAACAATATAAATAATTTTAAGGTAGGTGACACTTTTGCTAATTACAAGCTTCCAAGCTTCCAAGTTTTACGGAGTGTCTAGCGTCGTAGCTGAGTAGAGTGGCGTAACAGGCAGTGTTTGCAGTTTTTTGACAAGCGACAAGTAGCAGTGGTTCAACAATGTTTGAAAATAGCGTCAGCGCGTCTATATGTATACACAATCTTTTCTTCTGAACAACAGTTCGGTTCTCTGCGTTGCAAGGTGCAGTACTGTTTAAAGTAATTACCTATTATTACAAGCTTAGTTCGGCACGTGTTGTAATTAGCTAGGCCCCCGCGCCCCGCGCTCCTGTCGTGTGCGTGTCCGCCGCTCATACTCGTAGCTGTCTAAATGAGCGTTGGCTCACCTTCGATTCAAACGATTATTGAATTGCAAAGTAAGGTTGTGGAAGTCAGCAAATTAAACGGCACCTTTGACCATTGTCTGACCCTCTTAAATTTTTACCGATCAGTGTAATTGAAGCTTTTATTGTAACTGTTTGTAGTCACGCGACGCTTGACGGAGGCATATGTTCGGCAGTTGGCTTTCTTTTGATGATGATGCACCCAGCAAGTACATGAGAAGAGGCCTTTCCTCTGTAGTGGGACAGTAACAGGCTGGTATTATTTATTGTTTAATGGTCTTTTGGACCATATCGGTCTCCTTGATTCTTCTGTGAAGCTCCTTCTTCGTCCTTATTTTTGCGCGATCAAGTCAGAAGTTGCCTCCGTCAGTATCTGTCCTACGTAGGGTCATGATAATAGTCGTTAGGTCATGATGAATGGAACCCAAGCGTAGCTATGTCAACATGTTTGTGTTACTCTCGCTCCAGTCACCCAGTGACAGTGATATTGCGCGTGCGCATCCCGATGTTATTGTGTTAACTATGTGCATTGTGCGCGTGTGAACGAATCTAGTAGTTTCTCACATGGTGTGGGGTCGCGTCACCGTGCCCCGCGCTGTGTCTCCTCCTGCCGGGATGTTACGTCCACGCCGCGTTACGTCACGCGTATCAGCGTAACGAACTGTTATCTGCGAGTTACGTCTAGTTGACAGTTACTGCTTCGTCACGGTAGTAGTTTAGTGTTCGGCGGAGGTCAGACGCAATGGCCCAATCATAGAGGACGATAGGAAACTGGTGGTGAGATAACTTCAGTACATTCTTAGAAATAACTTTGTTATTCACTGCCAATAAAATCATTGGTATCCACGTTAGTGTAGCGGTCGCAAGTGCTACAACCGTCAAGTATGTGGTCTTGGGTTCGATCCCAAGGTCAGGAATAATGTTATTTAATAAATTTTATGCTGTCCGGTATTTCTCAATATCAGCCCGTAGTCTGGATTTGTGAACGATTGATTACAATAGGCTTACCGTCTCCGATTACATAATGGGGCTTAAATATAACTGACGAAATGTGAGTAAACCAAAGATACCCCTTTGCCTAACCCTTCGAAGAATGCAGGCGCGTTAGGTTATACAATCATTATTGAGTCCCAATTAACATGATATGAGCATGATAGGCATATACGTCACGCCATGCTGTTCAGTCCGCCGGTATAGATTCAGTGTCTACTAATCAGTACCAAGAGAAACTATTATATAGCAATCACCATGAGGAATACTCAATCCCTCCGTGTCCTCTGTTACATTTATCAACTTAGGTATGTTGCTATGGCAACGTATAATTTGTATAATGGCGGACGGCTTCGGAACAGGTTCGTCTGGTGCAATTATCTGTAGATGGCAAGGACCTCTTCAGCCGCACTCCCGGGTATATTGCTAGCTAAAGCAACAAGCCGGAAAATTAGTTTGAGATGCAACCAAAGACATTCAATACTTACTATCTAAGACGGGACATCACGAACAAAATTTTCATCCGAAATTTGCGTCCTAGAGGACACAACGTCTTTGAGTTTCATTTATTGCGCTCCGCTGCCGCTCCGATGTTGCTTTATTATTCTAGATGGCGTTACTGAGACATGGGATCACAGTTTTTCTGTGACATATTTTCGCATTTTCTCTCCATTAATAGTATCTATCTTAAATCGATAAACATGTGCTGTCGCAAGTCGATATTAGGGGAAACAAGTGTGGGTGTTTTGGAGAACTGTCTTATGGCATATTTAATACATCACGCCTTTATTCAAACTCAAAGTTAAAATGTTTATTGCATTCATGTGTGTGTGTGTGTGTGTGTATTCCCCGAAGGGGTAGCCAGCGTGTCATGTAAATAACCCATTTACACTTTGCCCGTCCCGTGAATTCAACTCTGCAGTACTGTAGTGTTTGCCACCATCATACTAGAGAATTGTGTTATAATTTAATTGTATTTTTTATTGTTACTACTTAGACTGAACTTTCCCACCACTGGGCAAAGGCCTCCCTTCATTCCTTCCATCTGTCGCAATTCTCTCTCCAATTGACAACATTTCAAAATTGACATGACCCTAAAACAAAAATACTATTTCTTCATTTTTGTATGCTGAGTTCAAATATTTTTTTTTTAAATATTGCTTAAATTCTGAGAAAAAAAAAATAAAAACCAAAAAACATGCGATGACGTCACTTATCCTGTGGAATGAAGTGATTACCTTTGCGTAAGCAAGCTATTTTTTAAGATGAATGACAACTGCTAAATGACAGTGACATCTAAGTAACAGTTTTTTTTATGTATCACAGTAAAGCAAAGGATGTATCGCCATTCCACCGTATGAATGACGTCATTTGGCGCTTACGTCTTTTTAGAATGCACCGAATTTCAAAATTAGAATTATGAATGAAAATACATAATTTCCAAAAACCAAAAAATATGGGTCTTCTTGTTTTGGATTTACTTTTACGTAACGTAATAAAACATACAGGTTAAAATTTTGAAATGTTGTCAAATCTCAATGAAGACCTCCAGGTCGTCCCGCCATCTCCTCCGTGGTCTGCCGCGGCCCCGTGTCGCTGTTGTAGGGTACTACTAATTATAATTATGTATATTTATTGTGTCTATCTACACGTGTTTGCCAGATTCAAGGTTCTCCGGCAATGTGCGGCAACTTGATACGCCGCCTGACGGACACTCGACACGCGTAACGCTGCATTACAAGTAAAAAATATCAAATAAATCATAATAATTAGTATGATTACGCTAGATTCGTGTATTAACTATGAAGTAATCATTGAAAGCATTGATCTCAATTCGCAATCGCTCGGACGAATGCTACTTTCATATTTTAGATCGTAACTAGACAATATGTGCGATTGTAATATTGCAAGCTCTACGATTTGGAGCAGTCATACATGATAATAGGTTTATCTATATATCTGTGCTTTCATTATAAATAGGAAAGATTTGCTGATTTTCTTTCACCACTAGAAAGCTATAGACGCTATGGTATCAGCAAGAAAAATAGAGTATTTTTAATGGATGGCCCAGAGGTTAAGGCGCCTACCTGTCATGCACGAGGTTGTGGTTCAAATCCGGGCAAGTACCAATGTGACTTTTTTAATTCATATGTACTTTCTAAGTTTATCTTAGATATCATTGACATCGGTGAAGGAAAAACATTGTGAGGAAACTTGGACTGTTTGAAATCGCCAATCCGCCTTGAGCAAGCGTGGTGATTAATGCTCGTTCCTTCTCTGTATCAGAAGAGGCCTTTGCCCTGCAGTGGGACAGTAACAGGCTGGTATAAATATAAAGCTACGAGGGGTGATAATGTTAAAGTTCAAAGGAAAAATCAATTTACAGGAACTAATATCTTTTGTAAACTGGCTTCCACACTTTGAGGGGTTGATTATCCGTAACGATTGACAAGGATCGACATACCAACTTTCCGAGGCATGTAGGAAATGGTCACCCATCCACGGGATGACTTCGGCAAGAGTAGCTTAACCTAACAACTACGGTTACAAGTCGGATACTGGCACAGATATTGGCGCGTCGTGGAGCCCACGGATGACGGTGAAGCAATGTTGTGGTGAATGTCATGAACATGGACAGGTTTCATATTGGTGATATCGGTTCAATCAACTTTTACATTTCCTGTCGTTTCGGCCTTTGGTACCTTGATGTAATTAAATCAATGTATCAAGTATAAAATAATATTTAACAAGATACAAGATACAAGAATGTTTATTTTGCTAAAAACAATGAGTATACACATACATGCAAGATGTTACATACAGTTTTGTTTAATCGCCGTCATGGCGTACAAAATTTTAATTGAGAAAGAACATAATTATGTCATTTCCTTAACAAACAATAGGTACTAAAAAAACCAAACCAACCAAAGTCTACTGAGTCAAGGTCTGTTTGTTTACTTGCTACAAAGCTTTTTGTTATCTGCGCTTAGCCTTTGTCATCACAATACCTATACCTACATTTCGCCAGTTGTGTTTAGGTTCCATGTTATAGGGGGCGAGCCTATTGCTATCAACCAGACAAATATTCAGACTCCGGACAGCAACTGAGAAATTCCAAATGTAAGAACACTAAGGCAGTCCATTTTGTGTCTCATACTCTGTTGAGATATATATTATATTATTTATGTAGATCTTCACATACACTTTCAATGTGATGAGTGTTTTGTGTGCTTTCTGTGTGTGCGTGTGTGTGTAAGTGTGCTTTCTTTGTGTGTGTGTGTGCTTTCTTAGTATGTTTTTCTAGGTGCGTTTGAAAACCAGCGTCAGACAGCATCTATCATGCCATTGATTTTATTTTATCGTGCGTGGATTTTTATTTTGCCTTTATATTGCCAATAAATGTTTTATCTCTCTTACTTTTCTAATTGATAGCCACACTTAATCCTCACTCCTAAGATGGCGTTCGTATCCTGTGGGAACAGCGACCAGGGGCTAGTGGGACCAGTGGGACCGGTCCAGCGGGTGTAATTATAACCGCTGCATGAGTTATTACAGCATGGCCTGCTTGCTGGTTGTACCGCTCCAACACGTTACAGACGCCTGCAGTAGAACTGTGATAGGTGAACGCTATGATATTAAACAACAATATTTTTAGTATAATATGCGAAAACCGAAAAGGGGGAACTGAAGGGGGGTTGTTTGTTGCACTTATTATACTTATTTGTTATACTTTGAACAACTTTTACTATGGGACGAACAATAAAATCGCCATAAAATTATTAGCTGTTCCATGCATTTTGTAGAGCGATTGTATAAAATATGTACTGAGCAGCGGGTTTTGAATATATTTAAAATAAGTTTTTATACACATAGTATTCTATTGTATTAGTAGTTAAGTAACTGATATTAATTAGCTTCGTTTCGCCATAGAATCCATTTATTAGTCTTATTTAGTTTTGATTAGTTTACATCCTATTCTTAGATCTACTGAATATACACACAATTTTATATATTAGATATACATAGGTAGGTACGTTTCATAAGATGACAACAAATAGATCCAAACCAATAATAATTACTACTACTTAATATAAAGCGAGTCTCTAATGTGATCTTATTTAAACATTTTGTGTTCAATACAATTAAAATTACAACATGTACCTATATATAACCTAACCTAACTTACTATACCTATCCTATAGCGAACCTAACTAGCTAACCTAACTACCTAACCTAACTACCTTACTGAAATGCATTGATTTAAAAAATACTAAATTCATAATTTTAAACTGTAACACTGCGTTGCGTGCCTTTATGTTACATACAATTTATATAGTTTTCCCGGTCTACTTAAATTAAAGTTTAAACAGTAAAAAATGTTCTTTTTGCAAAGTATTAATAAAGTTCGTCTCTGTCGTCATTATTAATTACGTAAATTGATTTCTGAAATATATATTAAGACTTCTTTATGCTACATAAAACCTCTTTCTAAGTTTACTCGTCAAGTCCGCGTGAACACGACGCGCCGCCATCTCGGGTCCATGTACTTAGGGGGCGGCGGACGTCCCCGTGTCCGTCTCCCCTGGACCCATTCAGCGGGGCTGGAAGAGGGCGTTGTCCAGCCTCCGCCTGCGCCCGGTGCGTCTGCTGCGGGCCGGGTGAGTGGAGTTGATCTCCCTCTCCCTTTCCGCAGCCTGCTTCTGTGAGACGACAGTTTCGCAGAAAGCCAAAGACAACCATACCTCTACCTCAATACCTCGGTTTTAACTTAAGACTTGTCAATTGTCACCAGATAATGAACTGGGAAGTTTGTCTCCTGTCATGTCTTCCAAGATGGCGCTGCGTATGAAAAATGTTAAAAAACACAAAAATCATAAAAATTGGTCCAGTCGTTCTTGAGTTCTAAATGGTGTAACTAACACGATTTTGTTTTATTTATGTATATAAGGTGTAAAGGTTGGCGATAATGGATGTCTGTGAGTGCGCGTGTGTGGAAGTTTGTTATTCTTTCACGCAAAAATATTGGATGTATTTTAATGAAACTGAACAGATATCAGCTCTAACATCTGAATAACAATTAAAGACTCTTATAATTTATAGATATTGTGTAAATTTTCGAACATGGAACAAAAAACTTCAATTAATCGGATGAAATTTCTGTCATCTGTGAAATGTTTTGGAACACCGTAAGTTAAGTGTTAGCCTAACGGATATGCGGATGAAACCGCTAGTACCTACGTATAAAGTGGTAGACTAAATATATTAAAACGATTTCAGTCGTAAACAAACCTCTTTATATCTGAATAGGTTTGAAGGCTGCATTGGACAGCTACAAGTAACTTTATCCGGCGTGCATAGAGTTTTAATTCGCAATATTGAAGAAGAAGGTACAGACGCCAACCACATCAATATAATCCCAAATTGAAAAAAAATCCCAATTGCGTATGAACGTTATCCGTTGCGTATTAAAGATTAAAAACATTTTAAAAAATACAGGTTGCGGTAGCTTGATGTGCATTACATAATAAAAGTTGTAACCCTTGTATAATAAACCATAAATTAGTCATTCAAACACTCGTGCGTACATATACGCACATATGTACGTTCATGTGTATGTAAGTGCAGCGTGTAATGTGTAGCGTGCAGCATGAATAATAATAATAATAATAAGCTGGCAACTCTGGCTGTCATAAGACACTCATTGAAAATTCGCTTCAATAATATTTGATAAAACAGTTTATTTGCAAAATTACAACAAAACAAACAAAAACTACTATTATTTAAAACGAAATACTATTCAACAAAAATATATCCAGAACTCCGGGCTTTATAAAATATTCGACATGAAATTTTATGGAAAATCAGTTAGAACAATGACAAGGACGGGTGACACATGTCACATACTAACAAGAAGAAATTTACAATAAAAATGAGGAAATAAATATGATCACTAGAGCAGCTTCAAGACGCGCACGCCTACCACCTCCGGACTCGCCGCTCAGCTCCGCCTCGCCGCCGCCGGACATCGGGTCACCTGTGTCACCGGTGGTTGCAGTAGCGTCGAGCTCCAGCAGCGACGAGTATTTTTCCCCGCCGACGTCGCCAACACCTGTACGTCGGCCGGGGAGAGGCCGGCCACCGAAGAGCTTAGGACCCAGGAGCCAACCAGCCCCGAGCCAGGTCCCCGCTATCGGTGGTTGTGTGCAGCGCATGAGATGGACTCAGTCTATGAACGAGAACGTCATGCGCGCATACTACGGGTCTACAGAGGGGGGAACTAACCTCACTGCGTACCGTGTTAGGATGCTGTCTCTGTTTCAGGAATTGGAACCAACCGTAAACGTCTCGGCCCAACGACTGTCGGATCAGGTGCGGGTTATCCAACGTAACCACAGGTTGGACGAAGCCGCACTTGATAGGCTGCGCTCAGACGTACTGAACAACCATATCGTCTCGACTTTGACACAGACCGTGGTACCAGCTGTAAATGCAACCCCACCACGGTCCAATCCTATTAGTGACGAAGTGGATGATAGGGTTGTCACAGTAAGTAGCCAGTGCAATAACCAACTGAGGAGAGCACTGGAAGATGCGCTTCGTGAGTATAGGTCAACACCAACCGAACTTAGACCGCGTTTACCGCGGTTGCCGATGCACAAAAAAAATAGGGCGCTGGTGTGTGCCCTGGATTCGCTGCTTGAGAATTTCTTCGAAAGCAGCGAGGACCTCATTGATACGCACTCAATCCTGTATTGCGCGGCTGTTGCAGCATGTCGTTTAGCTAACGTCAAGTTCCCAAATGTTGGCGTAGCTATCCGACCGAAGCCAGCTGTACCAGCCTGGCAGGGCAGGATTGAGCGCCGTATCGATGATGCCAGGGTACTCATCGGAAAACTATACTGCTTCAGGGAGGGTAATACACGGCCACGAGTGATGCGCTTTGTGAGGCGGGCGTTCTCGGGGACTGAAATTAGTCCTCGCGAATACATGTCCCGTACCACAGAGCGCATCGACTTCCTGAAGCAGAAAGTTTGTGCATGGGCAAACCGTATTCGGCGGTATAAACGGCGGGTTGACCGGTACTCACAGAATCGCATGTTCCAGAGCGATGAGAGGTGGGTATACAGAGCTTGGGAGCGACCTGAACAAAATGTGACGGACGTCCGCCGTCCGGATGATGCCGCCACGAGTGAATTCTGGCGTGGCATCTGGTCGAAGCCCGTCCGTCATGTTGAGGCTCGCTGGATATGCGATGTCGAGCGCGCGTGTGAAACTATACCAGAAATGAATAAAATTAACATCTGTCCATCAGATATAGCCAAAGCAGTTCGTCCGTTACCTAATTGGAAGTCACCGGGACCGGACGGACTGCACAATTTTTGGCTAAAATGGTTAGGTAGTTCACACTCGCGCTTGGCGTCGCAGTTCCAGTCATCCTTAGAGTCTGGGTCGCTGCCACAGTTTCTTACTACTGGCGTTACTCACCTGCTTCATAAGTCAGGTAGTGCCACGGAACCCAAGAATTATAGACCGATCACATGCTTGTCGACGGTATATAAACTTCTTACATCCATTTTGAGAACTAAAATTACTGAGCATATAGACAGTGTAGGAATGAAGTGAGCGTGTGTAGATAGGTAAGCAGGTACGAGTAAGAAAGGAAAGTCCGAAGTACACAAGAAGAAGAATGAAAGTTTATTGTACAGTAGAAACAGGTTACAGTTCGTACACACACACAAGAGTTCCACTGAGAAGAAGGAGTGGTAGAAATAGAGGACAGATAGCACAGAAGATAAGCCAAAGCACAATTGATATTTCGCGCGGCGAAGCTATGATTTGCAAACTTAACAACGGTCGCGATAAGCTCAGTCAATGTACTGCCGGGCTCGCGCCGCCGATGGATCGCGCTTGCGCGAGCGCAACACACTATCGTGCTGTCCCGCTCGCGCAACCGGTCCGTGTGACGTAGCAAACCCGCTGGCCGATGGAACAATAGACGCGTCATAGCTACGCCGGCCGGTAACCGATAAGTAATTATCTACTAGATAAAATGTGATTTTGTCTGTATGTATATTAAAGTTTTTATGTTAAGTTATCTAATTTAATATAATAGTTTTACTTTGTTCCTTCGTTGTTTCTTTATTGATTTTATATAATACTAGATATTAAGATTATTGTAAATATGTATATAAATTATTATTGTTTTATTTCTGGCAATTACATAATTTATACTTGTGTGATAATTTAAGGTAGGTCACTACATCACCCCCTTCCAAAGACCGTCAAGGGCGATAATAGTCGGGAAATCTAACGCGACGTCCTGACCGCGTCGTTCTGACGACGTCATCGTCAGCCGAAGGCCAATCTCGGTTATCCGCGTTGGGTGTATGGTGATGAGTGTTAGAGTGGAGTGGTGACTGTGGTGTGTTGTGGTGCATGGTGGTGGTATGTGGTGAGTATGAAGTGTTACCAGGGTCACGCAGTATGAAGGCCGGCTTAATGCGGTCTATCGATACGGTAACCTGTTTACCGTTTACCATTAATTTGAACACCTTGTCGCCTCTCTCTATGACCTTATGAGGACCAGAATACGCCGGTTTCAGACCACCAGCGGTGCAGTCCCTAAGGAACACGTGCGTTGAAGAGGATAAATCCTTGTATATAAACGTTTTGAAGCTGCTGTTGTGCCTGGCCGCTGGCGCTGGTTGCAGGTTCCGGACAATACTCCGAAGCCTTGACAGGTAGTCTGTCATGTCGATGGTTTCATCAGCCTGAGGGTCAAAAAATTCGCATGGAAGGCGCATAGGCTGGCCGTAAACTAACTCAGCGGCAGAAGCCTGTGCGTCTTCTTTGTACGCGCTGCGCACGCCTAACAGAACTAGTGGAAGGGATTCCACCCAATTTTCATTTGCGTGGCAGGTGATCGCAGCCTTAAGTTGACGGTGGAATCTTTCCACCAATCCGTTGCAGGCTGGATGGTATGCTGTTGTTCTGCGATGTTGGAACCCAGCGATGGCAGACAAACATTTAAAGAGTGCCGATTCGAACTGCCTACCTCTATCAGTTACTATATCCGATGGGCAGCCGAAACGAGCAATCCAACCACTGAGTAATGCCTTTGCTACTGTTTCCGCCATTATGTCCGCTAACGGTATTGCCTCTGGCCATCGCGTGAAGCGATCTACGGCTGTGAGACAATAGCGAAAGCCTTGGTGCATTGGCAAAGGTCCCACAAGGTCGATGTGGATGAATGCGAACCTTGATTTGGGTAATTTGAAAGCTCCTACTGGAGCAAAGACGTGCCGCGTGGTCTTCGAGCGCTGGCAAGCCAGACAAGAACGAACCCACTCTCGGCAGTCTTTCCTAATACCGGGCCACACATATCGATCAGCAGCTAGTTTTGCTGATGCCTTGGTGCCTGGATGACTCAAGGAGTGCAGGCTAAGGAAAATGGCCCTGCGCAACTCCTTGGGCACAAATGGTCTTGGTGTTGGGGTGCTGACGTCACAGTATAGGTGCGTCTGTGATCCTGGTACGCTAACTTGCTGCAGGCGAAGTGCGTTATCTCCGCTCAGCAGTTGCTTTAGCTCTTGGTCCTCCTGTTGAGCTGCTGCGATCCTTTCAGCGGGCACAGGTTGAGTAATCTCCTCTACGCGCGAAAGGGTATCAGCCACGACATTATTTTTCCCAGATATGTGCCTGATGTCCGTTGTGAACTGGGCTATGAGATCCAGGTGACGGAACTGTCGTGGGGAACAATTCTCTTTACGAGAGTGGAAGGCGAATGTGAGTGGCTTGTGGTCTGTGTAAATCACAAAGTCACGAGCCTCCACCATATGCCGAAAATATTTTACACTCTCATAAATGGCGAGTAGTTCGCGGTCGTATGGTGAGTACTTAACCTGTGCCGAGCTGAGTTTCCGCGAAAAGAAAGCCAGAGGCTCCCAAGTGTCCGCGTGTAGCTGCTGTAAGACCGCGCCTAGGGCTTTATCAGACGCATCCGTGACCAACGCCAACTTTGCGTTGCAGTCAGGATGAGCCAAGAGTGCTGCCTGGCAAAGGCTGTTCTTGCAATTCTGGAACGCCTCGTGCTCCTCGGGTGTGAAGTTGACTGGATGTGAACCTTTTACCGATCCAGTAAGCAGAGCGTTTAGGGGTGCTTGGAAGCTAGCCGCACCTGGAATAAACCTACGGTAAAAATTTAGCATCCCTAGAAACCTACGCAGCTCTTTCACGGTCTTCGGCGCTGGAAAATTCTGCACTGCCTCGACCTTGGACGGTAAAGGTCTTGTACCCTTAACTGAGATGTGGTAGCCCAAAAAGTCTAGTTCTGGTACTCCAAAGATGCACTTAGAGCTGTTGATGACCATCCCGTAGTCTCGAAGCCTGGAAAAAAGATCGCGCAGGTGGTGCTCGTGGGTCTTCTGGTCTTTCGAGAAAACCAAGAAGTCATCCAGGTATGCGTATGTGAAGTCCAGACCCCTGAGCATTTCATCCACGAAGCGCTGAAACGACTGTCCGGCATTTCGTAAACCGAACGTCATGTACGGGAATTCGAAAAGACCGAACGGCGTTGTGATCGCAGTCTTCGGGATGTCATCTGGATGCACTGGAATCTGGTTATAGGCTTTAACCAGGTCAATTTTTGAAAACACGGTACATCCAGACAGGCTATGAGCGAAGTCCTGGATGTGCCGGATAGGGTATTGGTCGGGAACGGTCCTTGAGTTTAGCATCCTGTAGTCGCCACAGGGGCGCCAACCGTCATCTTTTTTAGGTGCTAGGTGGAGAGGTGACGACCACGGTGACTCTGATAAGCGACAGGTGCCACATTGCAACATTGCCTCAAATTCCTCCCTAGCTATTTTTAATTTGTCGGGGGCCAGTCTGCGTGGTGAACAAGATACTGGCGGCCCTGGTGTAGTGCGGATGTGATGTTGTGTATTGTGTTTCGGGGTGCGGTGTATACCCTGTGGGCGGGTGATGTCTGGAAATTCGCGTAGTATGTGAATGTATGCGGAATCACCGAGACTTACTTTTACCGAAGAGACGGCGTCAGAACGACGGACAGGTGACGCCGGGGTGAAGAGCGTAGTATGATTGTCGATGAGGCGTTGGTTCCTGCAATCAACAACCAAGTTATAAAAAGATAAAAAATCCACGCCTATTATCGCCTTTGTAACGTCAGCGACAATAAATCGCCAAGCAAAGTCACGGCGCAACCCTAGGTTCAGAGATACATTAATGAACCCATAAGTACCTATCGTTGTTCCGTTTGCCGCACTTAGTTGATAATTAGTTTTTGCTTGTGGTCGTGATAGTGCCGATCGGGGGTAGACACAGAGGTCGCTGCCGGTGTCGACCAAAAACTGCACCTTCGACCTTTGATCGGTGACAAATAAGCGACCAGCACTCGGACAATCATCGGTCGCCATTATTGATTGCCCCGCGCATTTCCCGATGTAGGGTAGTCACACGGCTTCACGCACTTCCTGGCCTGTTCTCCAAAATTCTGGTGGTACCAGCACTGGGGGAACTTTCTGTAGCTGGACTGCGACCGGTTGGAGCTGGAACGATGGCGCGTGCGACTACGGGACCGCCCGCTTGGGCGCGACAGTCGCTCCACCTTCTCCGCCAGCTTCTCCATCTGCTTGGTCAGTGCAGCGATCTCGGAGTACACACTGTTACCTGGACTACTCGACGAGGCTGCTGTTGTGATGGCAGATGTTGATGCCACCTGGGTTCCGACGACGTCGTGGATCCGGTCCGCTAGTTCAGCCAGCTCACCCAGATCCGGCCTGGACTGGGAAGCTATTATTGCCTGAGTGCTGGAGGGTAGGCGGCTCGTCCAAATAGTCCTCAGGAACTCCTCTGGTACACCTGGTCCGGCGAGCTGGAGGAGGTGTCGGTAAAACTGGGATGGTTTCCGGTCGCCTAGCTCCTCGTGCATGAGAAGTTGTTTTATTTTCTTCTCACGCGTCGCTGACAGTCGTTTTACGAGCTCGCTCTTCAGTTTTTCGTATTTTCCAGTGGGTGGAGGGTACTCGATAATGTCTTCGACCTCGCAGGCGTACTGCGCTTCTAAGTTGCCGATAATATAGTGGAATTTGGTTTCGTCAGTCTTAATGTTTGCTAACATGAACTGCGCTTCCATCTGGTTGAACCATAATCCCGGCTTCTCCGGGTAAAAAGGCGGTACGCGCACACCCACACGAAAACTTTCGGCTGCGGCTTCGCTGACATCTTTATGGCTGCTGGCTTTTTCTGTCGACATCGTGTTCTTCAACGGGGTCACCAATGTAGGAATGAAGTGAGCGTGTGTAGATAGGTAAGCAGGTACGAGTAAGAAAGGAAAGTCCGAAGTACACAAGAAGAAGAATGAAAGTTTATTGTACAGTAGAAACAGGTTACAGTTCGTACACACACACAAGAGTTCCACTGAGAAGAAGGAGTGGTAGAAATAGAGGACAGATAGCACAGAAGATAAGCCAAAGCACAATTGATATTTCGCGCGGCGAAGCTATGATTTGCAAACTTAACAACGGTCGCGATAAGCTCAGTCAATGTACTGCCGGGCTCGCGCCGCCGATGGATCGCGCTTGCGCGAGCGCAACACACTATCGTGCTGTCCCGCTCGCGCAACCGGTCCGTGTGACGTAGCAAACCCGCTGGCCGATGGAACAATAGACGCGTCATAGCTACGCCGGCCGGTAACCGATAAGTAATTATCTACTAGATAAAATGTGATTTTGTCTGTATGTATATTAAAGTTTTTATGTTAAGTTATCTAATTTAATATAATAGTTTTACTTTGTTCCTTCGTTGTTTCTTTATTGATTTTATATAATACTAGATATTAAGATTATTGTAAATATGTATATAAATTATTATTGTTTTATTTCTGGCAATTACATAATTTATACTTGTGTGATAATTTAAGGTAGGTCACTACAACAGTAACTCTATTATGTCTGCTTCTCAAAATGGATGTAGGAATGGGTCCCGTGGCACTAAGGAGCTACTCCTCATAGACATGGCCATAAGCCAACAGGTTCGTCGATCCCACAAGGATCTGTCGACATGCTGGATAGATTACAAGAAGGCCTACGACTCCGTGCCACATTCATGGCTCGTGAGGGTGCTGGAGTTGTACAAAATAGATGCAACTCTACGCACCTTCCTTGAGTCTTGTATGAGGCAGTGGAGGACGGTCCTTCGCTATCCAGGATGTCGACAAATCCAAGGGAATGATGAACCTATTTGGATTAAGCGGGGAATATTTCAGGGTGACAGTTTGAGCCCCTTATGGTTCTGCTTAGCCCTGAATCCTCTAAGCACTTTGCTCGAGGATTCGGGTCTAGGCTATCGACTGAGAAGAGATGGTCAGGTCATATCTCACCTACTTTACATGGATGACCTAAAACTCTTTGCCCCCAACAATTTACGACTGATGGAGCTACTGAGGGTAACTGAAACTTTCAGTAGCGCCATCAGGATGGAATTTGGTGTGGACAAATGTGCGGTCATGCATGTAAAGCGAGGGGAGATTATGGAATCCCAGGGAATTCAACTCTCGGATTCCATACACCTTAGATCCCTCTCCTCATCCGAGAGCTATAAGTATTTAGGTATGTCGGAAGCGTTAGGTATCAATAGTACTGACATGAAGCAATCGTTGAGGGAGCGCTTCTTTGGTCGCCTGAAAAAAGTGTTAAACAGTCTTCTTTCAGGTGGAAACAAGGTGCGCGCCTTCAACGGTTGGGTCATGCCGGTTTTGATGTACTCTTTCGGCATACTTAAATGGACTCAAACTGAACTTGACACCCTGGATAGGAGAGTCCGTACACTGCTGACCGCAAATCGGATGCATCACCCACGCTCTTCGGTTATGAGGTTGTACATCCCGCGGAAGTGTGGGGGTCGAGGCTTTCTAAATGCTAAGACTCTCCACAACCGCGAAGTGTACAGCCTCAGGGAATATTTCTTAAAGACCGAAGTGGGTATGCACCGAGATGTGGTCGCCGTGGATAAAGGGCTCACCCCGCTTTCCATGGCTAACGAGAACTGGCGCAAACCTGTAGTGCTTAGTACAGATGACCGCAGGCGGGTATGGCAAAGCAAAGAGCTTCACGGCCGCTTCTACCGGGCTCTTCATGGGCCCGATGTAGATTTACTAGCGTCGGTATCCTGGCTACGTTTTGGTGACCTTTTTGGGGAAACTGAAGGTTTTGTATGTGCAATTATGGACGAAGTTATCCTAACGAATAACTACCGGAGACATATTATGAAGGACGGGACGGTTGACGTGTGTCGGGCATGTCATCGTCCTGGTGAATCCATCAGACATATAATCTCTGGTTGTTCTTGTCTGGCTAACGGCGAATACTTGCACAGGCATAATCAAGTAGCCAGGATTATTCACCAGCAACTTGCTTTGAGATACCAGCTTGTGGACATTGAGGTACCGTACTACAAGTATGTGCCCGACCCAGTTCTCGAAAATGACCATGTCACTTTGTACTGGGATCGGTCTATCATTACTGATAGGACTATTGTCGCCAATAAGCCAGATATAGTAGTGATAGACCGATTAGCGCGCCGCGCAATGATAGTTGATATTACCATCCCACATGACGAAAATCTCGTGAAAGCTGAGAAAGATAAACAAATAAAATATCTTGACCTAGCCCACGAGATCGTCGACATGTGGGATGTGGATTCTGCTGTCATTGTGCCGATTGTTGTGACGGCCAATGGTCTTATTGCCAAAAGCCTCGACGACCATCTGTCGAGGCTATCGTTACGCGGTTGGGTCAAAGGCCTGATACAGAAGGCAGTACTCCTCGATACGGCTCGCATTGTGAGGAGGTTCCTGTCTCTGAGACCCTAACCACCGGTAGCTTGGACCCTGCTCCCGCTATCGGTGGCCTACTATTTTTTATATTTTTAAATGTTTTTATTTTTATATTGATATTTAAAAATGTAATTTATAAGATATTTTAATGAATACACGATAATAATAATAATAATAATCTCGTGAAAGCTGAGAAAGATAAACAAATAAAATATCTTGACCTAGCCCACGAGATTGTCGACATGTGGGATGTGGATTCTGCTGTCATTGTGCCGATTGTTGTGACGGCCAATGGTCTTATTGCCAAAAGCCTCGACGACCATCTGTCGAGGCTATCGTTACGCGGTTGGGTCAAAGGCCTGATACAGAAGGCAGTGAGGAGGTTCCTGTCTCTGAGACCCTAACCACCGGTAGCTTGGACCGTGCTCCCGCTATCGGTGGCCTACTATTTTTTATATTTTTAAATGTTTTTATTTTTATATTGATATTTAAAAATGTAATTTATAAGATATTTTAATGAATACACGACATAATAATAAAAATAATAAAGCATTATAAAGTGTATTATAAAGCATTGATGAGGCAGGGGCCATAGTCCTTCCATAGTTCTAGGTAACCAGTTCACCTTATCCACTCCTAACCTATAGCCCAATATATTTGTTGTTTTAATCTACAATAGTCCTGCACTAGTCGTAGGTTTTCCTTGGGTGCATTTGCATAATGCATACAGGGAAAATCTGCGATTGGTGCCTCACTGCATTAAAAACGACAAAGGGCCTCTGCGAGTTGGCTTAGGCTCCTCGTACGCCTTCCAAAGGTCCGGAACCCAAGGGTTCCGGAAATATAAGCTCATAAAATAATAAAATAAAGCATGATGCGTGAAGTGTGCAGCATTCAGCGTGTAGCGAGTAGCATTCAGCGAGTAGCGAGTAGCATGCAGCGTGTAGCGAGTAGCATGCAGCGTGTAGTGTGCAGCATTCAGCGTGTAGCGAGCGAGTAGCATGCAGCGTGTAGCGAGTAGCATGCAGCGTGTAGCGAGTAGCATGCAGCGTGTAGCGAGTAGCATGCAGCGTGTGCATGAAACGTACGTAACGTTGCAGTGTGCAGCATGCATCGTGCAGTGTGTTGTAGCGAGTGATCCTTCTGTAGTTGTGTGTGCTGAATCTATGCCTTCGAAGTACTCACATCTCGATAGTTAGTTTCAATATTCATGCACTTGTTTAGATAATATTAACCGGTAATTACTCCAGCACTGACAACTATCGCTTAGGTACTCGATGATACGTAGGTACCTACTCAAGTTGTTTGCGTTCAATTTATTGGAATTTTAAGTACGTATATTTACGTTGCAGTGTCTGAAATGTTATTGTTTCAGGTGTACAGAAAATAAAAAATACATAGCTCTTCATTTTCAAGGTTATTCCTAAATACCTACACCACAACTTTCACACAACGCCATCTAGTCCCAAGCTAAGCATGCAGAGCTTGTGTTATGGACACTAAACAGCGGATAAACATACTTACTTATATATTTCTAAAAACATACCCATTACAGATAAATGACATCCAGAATCAGAACGAATGACGATCATTTGCTCATCACACAAACATTTGTCCTGAGTGGGAATCGAATCCACGACCTCCAGCATAGCAGTCAGGACCACTAACTACTAGACCAACAGGCCAGTCGAAATGTTCTATCGTGTCATGATTTCATCGTGGGTAGCATCACTTAACATACCGTCTCGGTCCACTCTTTGACATTCACTATAATCATTTTTTGAATGGTAGTTACGCTAGATGGCTAAGTCATACTCATAAAAATACATAGGTCATACATTATTTAGGATGCCAAGATCGAGCGAGGACCTCATTCTCGTGTTCGACGATTACCTCGAGTTTGTCCTGTTGAGAATAATGCATGTGTTTGTATTGAAGACTAGCAGACGTCACGCAGTTTCACCCGCGTAGTTTCCGTTCCCGTGGGAATACGGGGATAAAAAAAAACAACAACATACAAATTTACAAATTTTACTTCTTTATAATATTAGTATAGACAAGTGAAGCATGGGAACAGTATGGCGCGCTTTGAGTCACTGTAACGTTAACGTTGTCTGTAACGTTGTAACCAGCGAGCAAACGAAGAAAAAAAAGCACGCACACAGGCGTAGATAAAAAAGTTTTTTAATGCATTGTCGATTTATTTTGATACTACCAAACTTCTAAACGATTTCGATGTAATTCAAATGGGACCACATGAGAACTACCTACTTACCCGTTCAAAAAAAAAAGATTTTTTCAAATCAGTGACGAGTCTAGAAATAAATGACGGAATTATGAGGTGACACACAAAAAAAAACTTCCAAATTGAAAATAACTTTCTTTTTTTTTAAGTCGGTTGAAAATGTAATGTAGGTAGCTAAATGACTAGGTACTATACATTTACTTAGGTACATTACTTACCTACTAGATTATGCAAGTGAATATAAATGAATGTTTTAAATTAAATTATTCTGTGACACACATGGCTGAGCAGTGCGATCACTATGATCTGTACGAACTTATTACCACTGGCTTACATTAAGCTGTTTTTTTTTAAGTAAATTTCACTAATTAAGTAACTAATAATACATTTATTACATACCTACTATAAACTAAAAGAAAAGCAAAATATTTATATGGCAACAAAAAATTCATCCACATAAAAAAAAAATATTCATAATTAAAAAAAAACTAATGTACTTATTTTAAATTTTTCCGCATTTTTTAAAGGTTCAATCTTTCTATGATATTACATGATTATTGTAAGCCCCGCTTGCTGACTTATCTTAGCCTAGTGCTGACTGTTAGTCCTGCTCGCTGAGTTGATCTTAGTAATGAGCACACTCGTTAAGAAGTTAGAATATAATAGAATACTCTTTATTGTACACCATAAAAACTTACAAATTATAACTCAACAAGAAGAAAAGAAGAAGTAACAAAAGAAGAAGTAAAGGAGAAGAAGAAGAACTAACGAAAAGAAGACAGAAGTAAGAAATGAAGAAGTAGAACTATCGAAAGTTCTACTATGTCAGAAGAAGTGCATTCACCAGCTATAGTACCTTTATCGATCAGACTCCATGAGCCAACACGGAGAGTCTCCATTGTCAAAGGAACGACACTACCTTGAATATCATTAGTTCATTAGTCTCGTGTCACTCCTGCAAAGTAATCGAACATGTTCCGCACACTACTCGATTGTTATGCTTCACTAGTTTCTGTGTAATTGATTATTTGATAACTAACTCATTAGCATAGAATAATGAAGTTATTTTACATTGCAATCGAGACTCCACTTTGAAAGTACACATTAACACAATAAGTAACAAAATAAAACTGGTTATTATTGAGTTCATCGCCATCATCTACAAATTACAGTATCTGCGGAAGAAATAAAAACTATCTCTTAATACATGTAGTTTCGTTAAAATAATTGGAATGCTTCTTTAACACAACTTAACCTAACCTACTTCATTTATTATCTAAATTCTGAAAAGAATACCTTGTTGAAAAAAGAACAAATGAATTTGTACAAAACAAGGATTTAAGTAGTTTGTATTTAAAAGATAGTTGGGCTAAGAGGAGAAAATTAGTAACTGCATGCAATCGAGAGGAAAATTAATAGTCATTAAAACTGTAACTGTACTGTGGACTTATTGCCTAAACAGTATGATATCAATCTGCTTAACTCTGTGGCTTGTAACTAAACTTATGGTAATCTGTTGTTCTAAGATTGACGAAGGTCTCTATCCACTCGTGATACAGTTTTATACTAGTATATATACTAGTGTATATAGGATAGGGCGAATCAGTCAAACTTGAGTGAAGTAAACTACTAATGCAGAGGATCAGTATGGAATGACAGTCTTCACTTCACTCTACATTTAAACGGTGTGATTTTTATTGAATATCACTACTGATGACTCAGACGTATGGCCCAGAGGTTAAGGCGCCTACCTTACATGCACGAGGTTGTGGTTCAAATCCGGCACTTAAAAGTTTATTTTAGACATCATTGCTGTCGGTGAAGGAAAACATCGTGAGGAAACCTGGACTTGTAGTTAATATAAGTTTGAAATCACCAATTCGCCTTGAGCAAGCGTGGTGATCAATACTCATGCCTTCTCTGTATGAGAAGAGGTCTTTGCCCTGCAGTGGGTCAGTAACTACTGAGTTAATAAACTATTTAGCAAGCGAATGAATGAGCAAGAGCGACGTCAATTAAAAGAAGGAGTTAACTCTTTTCTATCACTCGCTCACGAGCTACTGATGCTAAACTAATGATGGAAGTGCTTCACCTACAGATTGTTAGGCATCACACGCAGCACAATCTGATTGAGCACTAATGGACGTGCCACTAAGTTAATATTTAATTTTTGATTTTAGCAAAGCTACAATCTTCATGTAGACACAAGTAAAATAGTAACATTTCACCAAGTGTTATTAATATAAATATACCCCACACTATACCTTACTCCCATTTTATATCTAATTTACAAAGCAAATAGCCTCTAGAAACTTTATTTCGTTTATCATAATCAACCGTCTCATTACTGCGGAAAATACAACAATTAAGCACATAAGTATGTTTGTTCAAAGAAAATATACTCACTTATTCATGCCGTGTTTAAAGTTTAAATTCAATGGCAAATGTCTGTGCACTAATCAGAATGGAAATAATTAATGCGATTACATTAATTAGTTCCGAATAGTTCACGCGTTGTGAGCACCTGATGCGTGTCGCGTCCTCCAGCGTCAGAGAACACAGCACACAGCAGCAGCTTATAGGCCAGGTTCAGCGGAGGCTGCACTACTTTTGCGATACGTGTTCGCATATATCTTACGTCAAATGTGTCACGTCGTGCTCAGCATCACTAAGTGCTCAACGTTTGGTAACAGCTCTCTTTAAGACCTAATCCCGTTCTCAACTCAATTGTTGTTGTGCAAAGAAGATGTGCGCGGTGAGAGGTCGCGGGGGCACGGCGCAGGAATGCGTTGCGACACGGAAGACGCTGGTGCAGGGAAGGGGGGGGGGGCGCATTGTCGATGTGTCAACTGAGCTATGTGCACTACTGGTTTTAGTGCATGCAGGCTTCCTCGAAGGTCATTGTACCAATAGGTCATCCCTATATTCACATAATTTAGATAAGTTTCATTAAAACGTGTCGAAACTATAGTTACTACCTACAAACTATCAATAAAATAGTTAAAATGTGGCAAATTCTAATCATCACACACATTTTGGAAACATATTTACAAACATTGAGCATTTGTTAATTTTGAACCGCCATAACTGAATTATAACCCGGTCACTTGTTCGTGAAATCGTGACTTATCTAACTTACAAGCAGCGAGTGCAGCGAGGCAATCATCGGAGCTAATCATCGGCCCGAGACAACTTTACGACAGTTTAATAGCCTATTGAACAACTGACGAGCGACGCATGCGCGAGTACGTGTCACTTGCCAGTGTACGCTTTTGGGACTGATTGGGATTATTGGGACGTGCTGCACACTGTGGCGGCACACATGAACTCGTTGCACACTGTGGAGGCACACATGGACTCGCTTCACACTATGGAGGCACACATGGCCTCGTTGCACACAGTGACGGCACACATAGCCTCACTTCACACTGTGGAGGCACACATGGACTCGCTTCACACTGTGGCGGCACACATGGACTCGCAGCACACTGTGGCGGTACACGTGGACTTGCTGCACACTGGAGCGGCATACCTACATGGGCGGTCTTGAGTGTGTCTTATTAGTTTTCTAGTTTCAAAAAGAATTGATTAAAATAAATGAATAGTATGCGAATACCTTTAAAGTTCTCAGAAGGAAATAAAAATACGGTTTTCGAGGAACGCATTAGTCGTTAGTCATGATCAGTGGCTCACGGTAACGCTGACGTGATACAAGGTAACAGCGACTCCCTATAACCAATATTTTTAATAATAATCGTGATCCACACATTTTTATTATTATTAAACGGAACTCAACCTTCAATCATTACGTATAGGAAGATGTTGCAATTTGCGTAAAAAGTTGACGATCAGTCGTGATGTGTTTAACGTGCGCTTCGTTTGGGCGCACAAAGCGTGCGCTGCTCACCTCTGAGCAGTTGAAGGCTGCGTGTGCGCCGCCGGTCCACAGCTGCTTGTTGGCAATCTAGCTATTAGCGCGCGACTAAGTTGAGGTGCAATAAGAAAGTGCAGAAGAAGTATAACGAACTACAATAACAAGTGATCTAATTTACATAATCCGCTTCGTAATGGCTTCGCTTCGCTTCCTTCCCTATTCTGCATGACATTGATAATTAATAATTCGATTTTACTAATTACAGTTTAATTAAGTGTAAAAATTGACATTGTATACTTTGTGTCTTATTTGACATCTGAAGATAAATAATTATGTTATGTTTGTTTATGAATAATTTTTCTAATGTTCCTAATAATATTTGCACACCTCATATGGTAATAATACAGTGTACTCTATGAACATTCTGTAACATCCTCTGAACCTGTGTTATGCAATAAATGATTTGATTTGATTTGATTTAAATGGTTTCAACTAAAATGATGTAAAAGGAAATAATCTACAGTGTTATCCTGTAAGAATCTCCTCATGAAAATGTCGGTGAAGTTAGCAAGCTGTCATCCCAAACTAATGCTTGGAATTGCCAGACACTTCTTCAGACACTTCACCTGTCTTGTTGGTCTACTGCTGAGCATGAGTTCCCAAATTCGAACCCCGGGTCGCATAGGGTTGTTGTAGGGTTGTTGTCATATCGTACTTTTCAGTATCTGGGGAATTTGTTCCGCCACTACTTCTTCCCAACAAAAACACTAGGAAGTGGCGAAGAGTGGGCCGTTTTTGGGGGACTGTGTTCATGTATTTTTTTTTGACGTTCAAAAAGTGCAGGTTGTCAGCCTAGTTTGAATAAAGACTTTTGATTTTGATTTTATCACCTCGGAATCTGGATTAGGGCTCGATAAGAGGGTAGTAGGTACCTAAAACAAAACTAGCGATATGTGCGTGTACAGCAGGTACCGCTACCTAAGCCTACGGGAATAATAGGTGTGATGTTATGTCACTTCAACCCACTTTGGGGATATTTCTTTAGGATAGTCTGATCTAACAGATTCTGGCAATAGTCTGTTTAGCTACTGAAGTCAAAATTAAAATGTCGGGTTGGTAACACAACACACACATTGTATGGAAAGGTTCTTCTTAGTAAACTTTTGATGTGGCCAAGGTGAACGCGACTACGCCTAGATAGGTCGATAGTAGCGAGACAACCACCTCAAAACATTTTGAATATAATTACCTTTTAGATTATCAAGCTCTAACTTCTAAAGTGTAACCAGTGGGCTTCAAGACCAACTGGTTTTTGTGTTTAAGTAAAAACCCCGTTTATATTACCGCTAATAACGCTAGGTACCTACATTTAAATGCATGAATTAGTATAATATTAAACTGCAGTGAGTAGGTAAATACTTGTAGTATATTCTCGTTGTAAGTAAGCCGAGTGTGAATGATAGCGTTAGCGAGCGTGTTCAGTTGTGTGGTGACGGTGTGCTAATCAGACCATATTGTATGGCGAGCCGGATCCTGCACGATACGAACAGCATGCACACTCAGCAGCACTCCGTCCTCTTTAGTCTTACCTCCATAGAGGTCTCGACGTGAAGTAAACAAAACAAAATGAAGTAAAAAATAATACACACATACATACTCTCTCACGCCTACGAGCTTCTTATTAATGTTTAAATAAATTAGACCCGACTACTGTACCAACCGCAAATAATAAGTTCTTAGTGAAGAGTAAGTATCCACTAAAAAACGATTTTTGGAAATTCAACCCTTAAAGGGAAAACATAGGGGACGGAAGTTCGACATCCACGCGGGCGAAGCCGCGGGCAAAAGCTAGTGTTTAAATAAATAAAATAAATATTCCACAACTTTTTCACACAACGCCATCTAGTCCCAAGCTAAGCTAAGAGTTCACGATAAGGGTACTAAACAGCTGATAAACGTACTTATATAAGTACGTTTATCAGCTGTATATTTCTAAATACATACATATTATACAGAAATTACACCCAGACACAGAACAAATGATCGTGCTCATCACACGAACATTTGTCCTGGGTGGGAATCGAACCCACGACCTCCAGCATAGCAGTCAGGGTTACTAACAACTAGACCAACAGGCCTGTCGGCCAGTAAATGACAGAGACATCTAAGTAACAGTTTTTTTGACGTATCACAGTAAAGTAAAGGATGTATCGCCATTCCACCGTATGAATGACGTCATTTGGCGCTTACGTCTTTTTATAATGTTTCAATCCTTGTTTGAACCCCCTCTAAACTTATACATTTAATTATTGGCCTCATCATTGTTAAGCTATCATCTACTTAGGGGAAGAGCGAGACAGCACCGACACAAGTAGTTGTACCTACTTAGCTAGTAGATTCTAGCAATTAAGTCTATAATAAATTATAACATGTAAAAGGAGCCTACCTATGTACACGATGTTTTAATTTCAAATAAATATTTTTGTATTTTTTATGTAATATGTAATATAACCGCGACTTGGCGACTTGACCAGTTGACTACTGCAGGCTGATGCTGGGGAGTTTATTCCGCCACCTCTTCTTCCCAGCAAAAACACTAGGAAGTGGCGAAGTGCAGGCTTTTTGGGGGACTGTCTCATGTAGTTTCGACGTTCAAAAAGTGCTGATCCTCAGCCTAATTTGAATAAATTTTTAAATATGCTTTTAATAGACTTCGAATTTAGATTTGGATTTTGATGATGATGAACATTTAAAAAAAACGCCTACAAGATATCAACCCCTGAATTAGACGTTCGTCGATGAACGTCAGAATGTTTGCAATTCTGTGAGAAGACTGTATGATAGAATTGACTAAATTTTGTTATTTTAGCTATTTGCTCTCTCCTCATCACTCACTAATTATTAAATAAACCCCACGTTTTGTGCACCTCTAATGTGTGGAGCATTACTAACCAAACAATGGGCTGTGTGTAATGTACTCCGGCGCGCTTCTTGCGTTCATTAGTGCGCGCTAATGTGCGCTCACAATTTTAGCCACGTCTCGCTCCTCGGCGATAACGCGGCACTAATTCAGAAGGTTCAAAACTCTGTAGTATACTAGTCCGCGCTTGTATACAACAGAGCGTGCGCGTTCTCCGTTTGTGGGCACTGTGAAGTGGGCATGCCCACAACCCTATTTGAGGTCGATGATAGGCTAATGTTTATACCCAATGTCTCAATAGTTATAAAAAAATGTTGTATGAGTCCGTAGATTTTCTGTTTAGACGTCTCTGAACAATAAAATCATAACATTGTGTTATGTGTATTATCATATTTATGGGTGTTGCGCGCATCGATCACTAATAAAAAACTATATATATAACCTAACCTAACTCATCATACCTATCCTATAGCGAACCTAACTACCTAACCTAACTACCTTACTCAAATGCATTGACATTAAAATATATTAATTCCATAATTTTAAAGTCACCTACGATGCTGAGTGTCTCTATAGTGTGCACAATACTGAAATGGGTAGTAGTATTTGAAATAGTAGCAGTAGGAGGTAATAATTTAACCAAATTGTATATAATTCATACAGAGTACTACTTACCATTAACATGGCTCTGGGTCTACCTCACAGGCCCATGTGGCTGAACCTCACTGAAACTCTGGCATAACTTAAAACTCCTTATTTCGTCTTGTGCACGTTATTAAATTTCGCACAACCTTGTGTTATTCTGAGGAAGATAGAAATCTGACATGTTGGCCTAGCGACATGTTACCATTAGTAGGGGTGGTAAGCCTATTGCCAGCAAATGCTTACAAAGCTAGACTCTGGGTTCATGTCAGCTCAGATCCTTATCCTCTGCGGTAGTGGAAGAAGAAAAAGAAAGAAAGTAAAGGATTTATTTAAAATTGATGATTGTTTTTTTTTATTTTTAATGATTTGGTTCGATTTGATTTGACTAAACATTTAAAACAAAAAAAAAAGAAACGAAAATAAAAACGAGCAAAATATATAAAAATAAGAACAATATAGAGTTTACAATTGAACACTATAGGTAACTGTCTCTTAGCTATAAGCCTTTGTAACACCTTTATTTATTTATTTTATTTATTTATTTATATAAAATAACCAACTTGAATTTACAGTTTAAAACCACACATACAAGTTATTGGTCCGTACAAAAGAACATGAATCATTTAAAAAGAACAAATTAGACATACTGACAAGCAAAACTAAATATACATAGGTATAAACAGAACAATAGAAATAAAAGTAATCATTATGTCACAGATAAATTATTATGCATGCACATTAAAAATTAAATAATAGGTAATATAATACATAATAAAAAAAATAAGATAACAATAATTTTTTTGACATTATGGTATGCAAATGCAATGAATAATAGACCAACGAGATAGACATATAGGCAGATTATACTAATAACAAAATTCAGTTACTTAGTTGGCCTTTTGAACTTCCTTTTAAGGTTTATGTGTGGGGTGCAGAACTGCACCCCACACATAAACCGAGTTCTTAGAAACTCGTCCGTCTCGAGTGTCGAATGGCGGCGGAAGCACGCACAATAACATTATATTTGGTTGCTCTCGCGCACTGGAACAGCATATTAATAATAATAACGAGCACGCAGCTGACGGACCTGGTTTGGAGAGGGTCAACGACCCCCACACGGTCTTATTTTGAGTAATGAATGTGCCGATATCTGCTGCAGACGTTGCACTTAAGTATTGTACAAACGAAAAGTCATATGTGCGAACTGTCCACCATCTTTAGTTTCCATGTGGCGCTTGCGCAATGTGCTTAGAAGACAAAACTTGAAATAGGAAGTAGGTCAAGTGGACCTGCTTGCTGATTTACTGCAGCTATTGACGAAACGGTGGTCCTCATCTAAATGCCGACATGCATCGAAGTCTCCTCGTGAGTGATGGTCGAGGCCTCGCTATTGTTGATTCCTGGCAGAGATCGTTCCATTAGGACAGCTCTATTAGGACTACATATAGAAGCTATTTCCATAAGTAATACGAGCTGTCGCTAGGTCCACTGTACAGTCTAACGCACGTCCAAGATACCAGTTCCACTTAAACATCTCCTTTATTTGTAAGCAATAAGGGTGGTTTTCCCAGTTTCATTCGTTCGCTGCTGTTGACCGTCCGGCTGTACAGTTATCCAGTGGGACGGGTCGCAGGGCCGCGCTGAGGAACCAGTTTGTTCCGCGACACGGCTAGGTGGAGTGTGCGTCTAGTTTTGAAGTATGTCTGTACCTTAGTGTATTAAATAAAATAAATAAATAATGATGATAATGATAATGATAATGTTTATTTGCAAGAAATACATTTTTACAAAGGAAGATCTTATAGCCTAAAAGTCACTGTATTCGGCCTGCAAGCAAGCGTGCAAATTATTGACCTACATGTCATTATTAAATTGCTACAGATTATGCTATTTATACAATATTAAAAGATTATGTCATTACTTATTACATTACATTATTACTAAATTTATCATCTTCTTCTTCTTATCGTGTGGTTAGAGACTAACCTGGTGTCAGAGTTTTAATGCCGCCCAATAGGCCTCTGACTTGGCATCACATGCCCTCGAGAAATATCTCTCAGGCATGCCGGTTTCCTCACGATGTTTTCCTTCACCGTTTTTGAAGCAAGTGATAATTATACAATCCGCACATGAATCCGAAAAGTCAGAGGTGCGTGCCTTGGGTTCGAACTCGAGACCTATGGATTGACAATCCACCGGCCATACCACTAGGCTATCACTGCTGCATTTTTGCTTCATTATATTAATAGAGATTTACATAATAGTCCTTACAATCTATAAATATTAAAATAATTCTGGAAACATTCAATATTATTATTATTGTGTATCTTTATGTTCCATAAATTCCTTAATGCTATAAAAACCGTAACCTGCTATGTAATGCTATAAATATCTAGTAACTTTAACAACAGTACTAGATACCTGATAAACACACTTATATATTGATGAATACATAAATGTTACAGGTAAATGAATTACATCCTGACACAAAACAAATTATGATCGTGCTCATCAAACAAACATTTGTAATGTTGTTGGATGGGAATCAAACTTGGAGGGCCATTAATCACTCGGCCAACAAGCCAGTCAGTCTTAAAACTTGAAAGAAGTATTTTTAACTCTTGATAGACTACTTGATAGAGCTTGTGACGCTGCGCAATATACCTTTCAATCGTGTCAATTAGAGACACAATAGAAAGACAATGACAGCGCGGACGCCGGCGTCCGCTTGGGGTTTAATGAATTTCTTACATGCGCAAAAAGGCCTGATGCAATGCAGGATCGTCTTCGTCTGCGCAGTTTCTTGTCTTTTTTTTGTTTTTAAATGCTACTATCCAAAAATTGCGGGTTGCCCAAACTAGAGGACACACAACAACTGCTCTGTCTAGCTGCGTAGTGTCTATGAACAACAGATAATAAATATTGCATCAAGAGTTTACTTATCTCGAGCTTTTGCGAACGACTTCACCAGTGTAAACGTCGTAATTGCGTTTAGCATACATAAACATTTAAACATACCGTCTTTTACTATAATCTTATGTATGAATTTTAGTTTATGTTCACAGATACAAAGAAGATAAAGGAGTCTGTCTTGAACTTACGTTACAAAGTTAACCATTCTCAAAAGTTGCCAAACAACTACTAGCGAACAACAAAGACAGACACACATAGTAACAAAAACATAGCGCACAGATACTACAAATGAATTAAGGTTCAACTTATAAACGAAAAGAAAGCGCGGATTCTATAGGCTGCGCCAACAACAAGGGCAAGACTCCACCAAAGCAGAGATGAGAGGAGATGTCTCGTAATTAACCAAAAGGATATTATATTGTGCTGAAGCTAAACACTGAACTGTCAAAATGACGCGAGCTGATTGTCTCTTCTCGTCTCCGCTTTGGTGGAGCCTCGCCCTAACTACGGGAATTCTCAAGAATGCGCGAGATTCCCCAAAGATATGTTAGCCTTTTTTTTTTGTTTCGTATTTAGTTTGTATGACAATGTCCATAAAGTTCATAATGCTTTGTTGCAATAAGTAGCTTTCAATTCTATTCAGCGGCGGTGTAAATTGAGCCTAAAGATTTGGAAATAATGTAGCTGCAAATGGAAGCACACCCAAAAAGTTGTTGGAACTCAATGTGTAAGATTAAAAACAAATAATAATTACGTTCAAGTTCCTTTTTGAAAGTTTAAAAGTTGCAGAAGACAGTTCCCGTAAAACGTTTAGCATTCTCCAGTTGGTATTATGCACGTGCAGACGCAGTGTGCTCATCGTGTAGTGTCGCCCCGTCGCCCGTGCTAATTAGTGTAACAGTCGAGTGCTCTGCATTGCGTCGTCCACACAATCACCGCGTCGATGTCAACGCAACCCGCATGCCTCGGACTCGTTTACAACGACATCTACCTTTCTCCTAACATCCAGAGCGTTCCGAAACTCATAATTGTAGATAATTAAAACTGCTGCCCATCGTGCCTTGATGGCAGCATTATTATTATTATTAGTGGTTACTAATAGTCTGCACTCTTTATTTTATTAGTACCACAATATTTAATTAGTGCAGGTGGAGCTCCTCAAGTTCAGATTTGAGCTCACGATTACTGCCTTGCACTGACTGATCTGGTCCCCTCATTGTATATCTGTGTGGTTCTTCTATTCCTCAAAAGACCATTTCAGACACTAATCTGCATTGATGGTTCTCATATGATCTGACCAAGATGATGTCTGGACTTTAAAAAAACTTTTTTGCAAAAAATAAAACCCACTTCAAAAAAAACACTAACCGGTGTAAAATAACTCTAAATTAGGAAGTCTGTGGCTTTGGTGGTTTTGTCTTATTGAAGATGGGCCACCGACTTCCGAATTTAGAGTTATTTTACACCGGTTAGTGTTTTTTTTGAAGTGAAGTTATTTTTTGCAAAAAGTTTTTATTTTTCCATTTTTAGTTGTTCCCATACAAATATTTGCCATGAATTTATTTTATATTGTTATTTGTTAACAATACATATCACGGTAATAGGGTTGTCCACTTATCTCTAATAAGTGAAACTTAACATACCTAACTGTCGAAATCTAGGTATATTGTACACATCTGCGTACCCCTCAGACCATACAGGCGTGATGATACGTCATGATGTAGTATAAACAATAAACATCCAAGCGATTCCAGCAATCACGGCAGATTTGCCGCCTATTTTTGAAGAGTTCCGTTGTATATCTCAGAAGATCAGCACCAGATCTTCACCACATTAAAATGGGACCACCCCAGGAGTATACTCTTTCATTTAAAAAATAATTTTGAGAATCGGTCCACAAATGAGGGAGAAATCAGGTAACATACATAAAAAAAAAATACATACACACGAACATATAACCTCCTCCTTTTTTTGAAGTCGGTTAAAAAAGGCTGACCTCTGAGTTTCTTTTGGTATTCCTTCTCAGAGTAGTCAAATATTGAAACGCCGACCTCATGAAGCTAAAAGATGACGTGTAAAAGTGTTGGTATGAACCTATTTATTGAAATAATATCATTGTAACATCATTGTTAATAATTTTTACAACAAATTTGCTTGTAAAGGGTATCTTATTCGTCGAAATTCAGTTTCGTAATGTATCTCTTTACGCACTTGTGCGTTATGGTAATATAAAAGGCGTTTGCTAGATGCTCCGACTAAAACGAACGGTTTCTTTTTTAAAATCTTAACAAAGAGTTTTTATGTCAGAAAAGTGGTCAATACTCTATGAATAAAATTAACTTTGGGAGGTAAATTAATACAAAAAATAAACATTTAACTCGTTAGGTACTTTAATTAATTTTGACAATAAATTACAACCATTTTTGTAACTAAAACAAAGAAAAATAAGTAATTTATTTTATTAGTAATAGCTGTTTTTGTGCCTTTGTTTTAAAATAAAAAAAGTGCTGATGCGTGCGCATCGCTAATTTGTGAACAAGTAAAATAAATCCCGCGCGATTTTTCTTTTCGCTGTCTTGTTTTTATTAGAAAATTTCAGTCCGAGTTTTATTTATTTCCTCGCAAATTTGTTATAAAACGTCGTATGACATACGTGCGTTTTGATAACTACAGCCTCTGCTTTCTTGTAGCCCTCGCCTGCGTTCGGGCTAGCAATATTGCCTCGGCTGTAATTATCAACTTACCGCACTTAAATCATAATGTACCTCTGGCCACACGATTACCAGCCGGTCTGTTCATTAACAGTCACCTCGTGAAAACTTAAGAGAAATTAACTGTCAATGCCTAGCACATCAAATTACTCCTATCTATAGAATTACTTACATATTTTTTCAAGAACATAATGTTTAATCAGGAATTAAATTAGGTTATGATAGCTTAATGTGCTGGCGTTGTACCTACATGACACACAGACAAGTCATCACGACTACAATAAATAGCAGATGATGCAACAGTTCGTTTTGTGTGTATTTTAATAATCGCTTATTTAGCACTCCAATCCTTTACAATCTCACACAAAGGCGTAGAACACGTAGAACATGACACATTACCTGCGAAGCACACATAATAAAACAAATGAAATAGGCAGACCTTCACCAAGTTGTCTGAAAATTGACAGTAACTTGTAAATTCGTAGTACGAGTGAGCTTGCTGTTTGCTTATGTTACGGACACACTGCACCTACGTACTGCGGTATGTAAAACTTTGTTGAGTTGAGGCTAGCCATGGTCAGTTTCACCATCAGTTCTGTATGGCCTGTAGGGTTGTTGTTGTTCAAAGTGTGACTGTGGACTATTTTTGTATTGGCTATCGTCAGTGTGTATCTAGGATGACGTCATGATGTGGCGAAGTGCACCGCGTCCCGAAACTTAAAGTCCACTTAATAAAGTGCAATATCAATTTTTTGTAAATTTGCAATTGTCATCAAAGTTCGGTGTGCAGCTGGACGTCAGTAATTAGTCACTGTCAATCAATGAAAAGATAATCAATAGCTCTGTAGATAATCCACACCGAGCATGTCCTACTGAACATCTAGCACAAAACATTCGTTTTTAACCCCCGACGCAAAAAGAGGGGTGTTTTATGTTTCACCGCTATGTGTGTGTGTCTGTCTGTCTGTCTGTGGAACCGTAGCGCCCAAACGGTTGAACCGATTAAGATACGGTTATTTTTATTTGAAAGCAGGGTTTCTCGCGATGGTTCTTAAACATAATTCATCAAAATCGGTTCAGCCGTTTCAAGGTTATCAGCTCTTTTGTGTTAGCTACCGTTGCTATTTTAGACGTCTAATGGGTATTAACTTTACTTGCAAACATATGTGTGTCTTAAAATTTCAAACACCCATATGTGTAATATTAATAAGTAACATTATGGTGTATTTGGTCTGATGCAGCCAGGATATCTAGCAGACTAATACACTCTTGGGAAAGTAACAGCAGATTGTATGTCGTTTCGTGGATTCATTTTAACCAGCATTTGATTCTGCACACAATGCACTGATGGCAACTGGATGAGCTGATGCTGCAGCTAGGCATTGTACTTAGTTGTTTCAAATATAATGATATAATAATGATAACTTACAGCGTTTACTTCATTAATTTAAAACGTTATGCTGCAGGGTAGTCATATTTTAAATTTCGTTCCAATTAACGTTACGCTTAATATGCCAAAAATTCGTGGTGGGGCTATTGGAAATTAATCGTGTTTAATATTTACACTAAAGTATTAGGATCATTTTGTGTGTGTGTGTGTGTGTGTGTGTAGAGGATAGTGTACATAGTCGGTGAGACGCAGGCTGTTTAACATTCAGTCTGCAGTGTTCCACTGCAAGCGGCATGCAAGACATAGCTCTGCCCGCCGGCTTCGGTTGGCGGACCTCGTACGAGTGTAAGTAGGTACGAAGTGCATGTGCTGCGCTTGCGTACCGTCATTGTTCGCATTTCCTATTACATACAAGCCTTGATTACTATCTAATAATCCTACGCATTTTCTACTACTTACATGCAATATAAAATACTGATTTACTTACATAAACATATCCGCATATTATTAGACTGTAGCAACAAGGAAGCCGACCTTCAAACGCGTTTAAAATTATAAAAATATTACAAACATTGCAATATATTTGAACGCTGACAGAAAACTAATAGAGATTCGTACTTAGTTACATAATATATAACGGCACTATCCCAAACTTACTCTATTTTTTTTTCCAATTTTACTTTTATGAAATTACTTTAAATGATCAAATCTATTGGGATCTGTTGGGGTAGCTTAACATGCTGGACTCTGTAACTAAATCTTATGCATTTTTCTTTGAAACATTAATAATAATAAAAAAAAAAAAAATCCACTACTTTTCACACAACACCATTTAGTCCCAAGTTAAGCTTGAGAGCTTGTGTTATGGGTACTAAACAGCTGATGAACATACTTATAAATTTCTAAATACATACATAAATAAAAATAATAATAATTGTATTTTTATTATATCTTTTTTTTAATATACCAGAGCTTGACTGCTTGAAATTTCAACTCGACCCAAAAGCTGAAGGCGGTCGGTGCACTCCAAGGTTACATTCTGAAAAGCAGGAGCCATGGTGAACGGGCTCCTTTTGGCGGTGAACAGACACGCCTGTGTTTTGGCGGCATTGAATCCCACAAGATTTGCTTCGCCCCATTTGGAGACTGCCTGAAGTGAGGCATTCGTACGCTCAACCAAAGCCTCTCTTTCGAACTGGATTACGTCCTTACTGGCCCGGATACTCGGAAGATATCTCTCTACTACTGTGCTGTCGTCTGCATACCCATAGATACCGGGCATTAGCAGATCGTTGATATGCAGCAGGAAGAGAGTTGCAGAGAGAACAGACCCCAGACTAGAGGAACTCCGGCGTTAGTCGTTAACAACTCGGAGAGCCCGTTCTTTCAAGAAGTCTTAACCCCTCGAGTCAGTCCAGGAGAAATGCCGTACATACGCTGGAAACTTACTTATTAGGCCAGCGTGCCAAACAATATTATTGACAAAATATGGATCACTGTTGTCTGAAATAAATGAATTTTAACCAATTTTATTCGAGCACTGCTCGCAATTTTAATAAAATTCCTTCTTACCAAGGCGAGCTCAGCTATTATAAATATATATATAGCTCTGAGCTTGTGTTACGGTGGTTCTTGTAAAAAAATGGCTTTTTTTACAAGAACCACCGTAACTAGATAGAAAACTTTTAAATTACTTATTTAAACTTTGTTGTGCTATTAGCTAGTTTTTTTTTCTTTTGTGAGGTTTGTCTGGGTGTAATTTATCTATATTATGTATGTATTTAGAACTATATAAATATGTTTATCAGCTGTTTAGTACTCATAACAAAAGCTCTGCTTAGCTTGGGAGTTGGGACTAGATGGCGTTGTGTGGATAGTCGTGGAATATTATTTATTTATAATTATCTATGGAGGCTTGTAATTAGCAATGTACGTAGTCTTTACTTTAATTAGCCTTTAAGTGTACCTAAAGGTAAATAAATAAATACACATGCGGCCATGCGGGTGATTACGTTCTGACCTCGTAGAACATAAACGATTTTATAAATATTTGGACGTAGTTACGGATATGGGTTAATGAGTAAGCTGGTGTTAGCTATTAAGCCGAGGTATGCAGGTGATAACGAGTAATGGCGGTAAGTACACGAACAGTTGAAGTCAGATTTTTTACTCTATTTATTTGAAGCAATGCTACAACAACAAAAAAAGACAGATTTATATGTTTATTTAACCTTTGTATTTTGGTAGTTGTTTTTTATATTTGATTGGCTGAGCGCGTCCGTGTTTGATGACCAATCTGCTCGTCAGTAGCTGATTGTTCCAGATCGTGGTAGCACCACGACGCCTACCTCCGCGGCGGCGGCGTCTGTTCTAGCCAATAACATCTCGTTTTTTACGAAAATGTGATGCGGAGGATTGATGGACATTAAGTGAAAAACGATTTGAGTACTTAGGTAAAGGAAGACCTCAAAATGGTGAGTGGATTATGTAAATGATGATAAAAAGCAAAACACCGGGTCGGCGCATAATAAATTAAATTTGGGAATAGGATCCTAGGTGTAAAAAGATTAAAGATACCGGGCTGGTATCCGCAACTCCACGACAAAGCGCGTATTTTGCGTATGGGCCATAATGTACTACGCGAGCCCAGTACGAACTGGTAGATGTCACTGTCTTCGAATTTTTGGTTCTAGGACATGCCGGTTTCCTCACGATGTTTTCCTTCACCGATCCTAGATGTATGTAAAATAAAATAGTTCTTTAACTTTATTAATACAATTGGCTGCTTTATCGCGAATCAAAAGATTGCGTTAGCGTTAGGTTGTAGAAAGAAGAACAAAGATTATGTATTATTTTTTCATAAAAATTTATACAATGAAAATTTCATTAGGTACATACCTAAAACGGTGATAATATGCGAATGTTATGATATTCTAGGAGAAGACGAATACAGGTGGTAGTGCTATCTCAAGGAAAACAGTCAGTCAAACACTACAGTGACGTAGTTATCATTACCGGCAACAATACAAACGCCTCTAATCAGGAAAACTTAAACCTACTGAAGAAGTCTGAAGTCATAGGGTACATTGTGTAGATCAATATGTCGTCGAGTTACTGGAAACGCAGTTTTGATTGGCCGCAGCCGATCCGCCAACTTGACACAAGTAGACGACACCAATTGCGGAAACTTTAGGCAAACACATGAGTGGAAACTAGAGAACTATTTACCAACACATAAAGAAAATTCAAACAGCTTTATATTTAATTTGTTTGTTTATGAATTGCTACTGCTTTAGGTGTTGAGCTGGGATCCTCATAATAGAATGACTGTTTTAGATTAAGTTTACTAACAGAGTTGTTAATAATTTATTGTTACTAACATACTAAATGGAGTTTATAGGTACTTAGTTACTCGTTATTAAATGTAAATAAAAATCACTGGAACGTGTAAAATAACCAATTTTGTTAAAGTTTTGGGCGTGGTTGTTATGTTTGGTTATTTCTTTGCCACGGATTTCAGAAACAACATTCTTGACCGTATAGTCTCTTTTCGTATTCTGGCTGACGTCACTATTTATCTAGACGTAGTGAATCTATGTCACCGGCAGTCAAATTCAAATTCAAATTCAGTTATTGTTGTAATTTTTGGTACATTTTACATGAGATCCTAATACTTTATAATTCGTTCCTCAAAAATCGACCATAAAGGCCTATTCAAACCTGAGCGATATTCGCTACCGCTGTGGGTAGAGGTACATACCGCGCGGGTTTTGCTCAGGTATTTAGTATCAATACCGCTTAGGTCTAAATAGGCCTTAAACGTACACGTCACGTGCGTCTTGTGTTTTATAACGTAGGAAGTAGGCTGATAGTCGACCACTTGCTGCCGAAATATTTTGCGACAGATTGTAGAGTCCGACATTTTAAGTAATAATAATAATAATAAAGTTTATTGTTCTTCTCTCACATAGAATTTTACAAACAATATAAAAAGAAACAAACAAAACATTAGCGATAATAATAGTAGTGATCTATGTGAGAGACTGGTTTCCGTAGTAGGAGACCTGTATGGCAGATAACCAGCCTCTCCAGACTCCGGACTATTATAGGTGACAGCTGTATACAACATCAGTGAAAAGTAATCATTAGGAGGGATTAAGCTAGGTGCAGTGAGATTGTTGCTGTTATCGGTATAAAATGAGTGAGAGGAACTAAATTGACATTAGTTCGTCAATGTCAATTTAGTTCCTCTCACCCATTTTGAACTAAATTGACATTGACGAACTAATTGACTAATTGGCACCCTAATCTATTTTTTAAATACAAATTCAAATTCAAATTCATTTATTAGTGTGATTAATGGTACATGAGATCTTATTTACTAAAAAAATGTTCCTTAAATAATCTACCTTAAAGGTGTACACTCTTACACAGATTATAATATTAATAATAAAAAAATAAACAATTACAATTAAGTTTCTCACATCATGAGCCAACCGCTCAGTCGCTGCGCCAACCGTGCCGGGTTGGCGCAGCGACTGAGCGGTTGGCTGCTGCGCCGCTGCTGTCGTGCGTTTGATTCCCGTACAGAACAATAATATTTTTGTTGAGTGTGTGAGTTTAAACGTTTAAAAAGGCACATGACTCGACATGACACAGGAGAAATTCCAAGAGCGATTAAAATTATATTTATATACCTAGCTATGTTCGAATCAACAAAAGCGTGCACCCTCTGGTGTAATCACTCAATTTCAATGATTTTAATTGAGTGGGTCAATAAAGTCTCGCACGCTCCGAAGGTCCGTATCATCAAACATTGTGCCATTAGCAGATAATGAGTGAGTAAGCGTCACCCAACAGAGAGGTTGGAATAGTGTCGTAAGTGATAATTGACGGCGTCATTAATTGCTCGTAATCAGGGGCGCGTGATGACGCGGAAGGTCGCACCTCGGTGACTGTGGGGCAACCGATGGCGCAACGCAGTACCTGTGTGCCTGATGAGTACTGCCCACCGCCTGGCTAGACAAGGAACAGTACTGAAACAGTACAGTTTTGACTGGCCTGTTGGTCTAGTAGTTAGTGGCCCTGTCTGCTATGCTGGAGGTCGTAGTTTCGATTCCCACCCAGTACAAATATTTGTGTGATGAGCATGATCATTTGTTCTGTGTCTGGGTGTATAGTATCTATATAGGGTGACTGGTAATTAGTGACCAATACTTAAACACGTGATTGTATTCATGATTTCAATAAACTTTCCCAAAGAAACTTTTTTTTTATACAAAATAACTTATAACACAATAAAATAACAAAAAAGCTGTTTGAAATTGCCGCACGCGCGCTGTGTTCGATCAGCTGACAATCTGACGTCGGGAAGGGCAAAATCTACTAGTAGTAGCGTCCCACGCTCCCCCGCCACCCCCACCGTTCCCGTTGTGCAGCACTGACGTAATTTATTTTTAGTAAGTTACGAGTATAAAAAAAGTTTCTTTGGGAAAGTTATTTATATTCATGAGTACAATCACGTGTTTAAGTATCGGTCACTGAGTACCAGTCACCCTATATATGCATGTATTTTTAACCGACTTTCAAAAAAGGAGGAGGTTCTATGTTCGTGTGTATGTATTTTTTTTTTTTTTTTTTTTTTATGTATGTTACCTGATTTCTCCCCCATTTGTGGACCGATTCTCAAAATTCTTTTTTTGTTTGAAAGAGTATACTCCTGAGGTGGTCCCATTTTAATTTGGTGAAGATCTGGTGCTGATCTTCGGAGATATACAACGGAACTCTTCAAAAATAGACGGCAAATCTGTCGTGATTGCTGGAATCGCTTGGATGTTTATTGTTTATACAACATCATGACGTATCATCACGCCTGTATGCTCTGAGGGGTACGCAGGTGGGTAAAATATACCTAGATTTCGTCAGTTAGGTATGTTAATTTTAATTTATTAGGGATTAGTGGAAAACCCTATTATCATGACATGTATTGTTAACAATTAAGAATATAAAATAAATTCATGGCAAATATTTTTATGACAACAACTAAAAATGGAAAAATAAAAAACTTTTTTGCAAAAAATAAAACCGACTTCAAAAAAAACACTAAACGGTGTAAAATAACTCTAAATTCGGAAGTCGGTGGCCCATCATGAGTAAGACAAACCCATCAAAGCCACAGAATTCCGAATTTAGAGTTATTTTACACCGTTTAGTGTTTTTTTTGAAGTCGGTTTTATTTTTTGCAAAAAAGTTTTTAGTATTTTTATAGTTGTCTAGTACTTGTAGAACAAACTGTAGGTACTTAGTTTGGGATTCAACGGCGTTGTGTGGAGGTTGTAGAATATTTATTAATTTTATTTATTTTATTGAATTATTAATTAATAATACTATGACGGCAAATGCACCAAAATAACGGAGATCACCGACAGACGATAGATTCCCACCATGTCATGTTACAAGATGATGATGTGAGTGAGTCACAGATGAGGTCGCGAGTGAGTCATCAGCTCGAGGTCGTTGCCGCCGCACCGCTGCACTAATCGACGGGATTAACGTTAATGAGCCATCGAACATTCCCAATCATCACGGTTACATGTCAGACGAACCACGTCCACAAGTCACAGTTATTGAGCACCACACACAGCTGACAGTTTATTCAGCAATAAGCGCATGAAGAGTTTTCCATTTTAGGGCATCTTCTATTAGGATGTGAACTGCTTAACCTGGGCGATCCTGTGAAGGTTACTTAATTAATTAAGACCACCCTGGGTACACCCTGAGTAAAAAAACATAAAACTAAAGGACTACACGCTAAATCATGAGCGCTACCTAACCTTAGCGAACCTATCATGAGCGCTACCAAACTTACGCGATGTCAAACCGATATATTTATTCTTAAGATAAAAGTTATCTTTGAAAAATCTGCTTTTATATTTCTAGAATCGTTCAATTGTAATCGGCATCAGCCCAATGGCTAAGTCAAACTTCTCTCGTCTCGTCTCAACTTAGATCGTGAGTTTGACCCCTGCCCGTTGCACTATGGACGTGAACCCATTCCAGACACAAGCATATTTAGCTTAGTTGAAGGGGTTAATGAAACTACTAATAATGAGCAAAACCACATTGGTAGTAAGCATTTCTATTGCATTTCATCTTTCTTCTAATATACGATTCGCGTGTGTGTACGGGCATAACTAAAGCTTAATTTGGCCATTTGCATAAAAAAAAAACACACATTCAATGTTCTCAACAGATAACTAACAACTAATACCTACGTACTTAGCGAATGACTTATTAAATAGCTGTGACAACCAGAGTGCAGTTACATAGAGGGCACTTAGCGTCCTGCGCACTCCGCGGAGGTAATCGTAGTCCAACTGCGGAAGTACGACATTAATTTAATGCGACCATAATGCTATGATTGATTCTCCCAAGGTCAAAGTCCATGCAATTACATTATAATGGTCCGATCATTATGAGAACTATTTAGAACTAGCTTCTGCCCGCGACTTCGTACGCGGATCCTGTTGCTTATGCCAGCGACAACGGGGTCGTCAAAATCGAAGATCTGAAACATCTGATGTCGAATTCTATAAGCCCGGGGACGGGAAATCAATGGGATGCGCGAGACGATTCAAGATGTTCCAGATTTTTTATTTTTGTTGGTCAACAGGAAATGCCATCAGACTTAACAACTTTTGCTAAGACGCCATTTCTATTATGTATACTTATGTTATATTGTCTCTGGGCTTTGGAGTTCCCCTACAGGTGCTCCAGATCTTCAAATTTAGTCTCACAGCAGAAAACACTCTTCACGTGGAATAGTTTTTGCAATGGCACCATTTTTATATCTCTTTCACTTTAGGAGTTCCATTTTCCAAAATAAATTATAGCCTATAATATGTTGCGTGACGTTCACGATCAGCGGTCAGTCGCGCATCTCCTTCCCCCACTTATCTCTAGAGTCGATGCGTATATACGCTGAAAACTCAAGCGTCATGCTTTTTCCGTGAACGTCTACAACTCGCGAGACAGTGCATGATGTTCACGATCAGCGGTCAGTCGCGCACATATTCTTCACTGGTCTCTAGAGACCTGGATGTAGATGCGTAAATACGCTGAGAATGCAGGCGTGCTTCGCGATCCAAAGAAGTTTCCACGGAGCGAGTTGCAGCCTCATGTTCTCGAACAGCATCAAGTCTCTCCTAACGCTCTTCGGTAGATTGTTGGGATCTTATGGTCTTTAATCATTTAGCACCTTTGGAACATTGGGAAAAATTTGACCTCTTTCTAGGCATGGTTATAGTTTTATTGTGATGATACCTGATCAATTAAAATCTAAGTGGCTGCTCCCCTGCGTTACCGGGTAAGCTACCGTGTAACGAAGATAAATGGAAAAGGAAATTAAACACTCAAATAGCATAAGCCCGAAGGCATACGATAAAAAAAATAGGAGTTTTAGCCAGTAGAGTCTAATTTTCAACGATATACAATCGTCATCGAAAATCAGTCCTGAACTGTTCCCGCCTTCACCGCGTAGTACCTCCTACTTATGTTATTTTATAATTATGCAATGAAATTAGTAATAGTTTTAATTTCTATATCAAATGTTTCTGATCTTCGATTTTTATAAGTCAACAGGAAATGCCTATCAGACCGAACAACTTTTGCTAAGACGTCATTCCTATTTGAGTTATGGTGTAGCTGGGCTCTTGGAGTTCCACAACAGGTGTTCCAGATCTTCGATTTTTATACGTCAACAGTGAGTGCTCATAAGGCTGAACAACTCTTGCTAAGACATCATTCTAATACAGGGTGGCAGGGACATCGACGCACATCCGCTTACCATGGATTCAGTACATGATTCTGGACCCCCCTGCGTTGAAATTTTTCGTCGGCTTTTCCTTAAATTTTACGTTTTTTTCTGCATTTTTTTTTACTGTAAACTGTATATAAACATTATTTTCACCTATTCCAATGAGATTTTTAATTAAGAAATAGTAAATTCACTTGTTTCACTTAAACCAGCAATGAAAGTAAAACTCGAAAGGGCTACCTGATCAGCTGTTTTTCTAAAGTTCATATGCGAGGTCAACACTAGCATAGTAGGTGCCTTCGCTTTTCGCTTTCTACCTAATGCCGACATTCTATTGTCGGCATTTCGGCGAAATGCCGCCACAAAGGACGCCGCCGCACCGGGCGGCGCGCGGTCTAGTTTGTACGATATTTTTTTAACCAGCCATTTCCGAGATGAATGACCTTCGTAATTTCATTTATGGCATCAGGTGCAACCTTTTCACGACGTTTGCGCGTCGATGTCCCTGCCACCCTGTATATGTTATAGTGTAGCTGGGCTCTTGAAGTTTCACATCAGGTGTTCCGGATCTTCAAATTTATTCTCTCAGCAGAAAATGCTCATAACGTGGAACAATTTTTGCTATGGTACCATTTTTGTATCTCCTATAGTTTAGATGGTCTGTTGCGGTTCTGCATCAGGTGTTCCGGATCTTCAAATTTATTCTCTCAGCAGAAAATGCTCATCACGTGGAACAATTTTTACTATGGGACCATTTTTGTATCTCCTATAGTTTAGCTGGTCTGTTGCGGTTCTGCATCAGGTGTTCCGGATCTTCAAATTTATTCTCTCAGCAGAAAATGCTCATCACGTGGAACAATTTTTGCTATGGGACCATTTTTGTATCGCCTATAGTTTAGCTGGTCTGTTGCGGTTCTGCATCAGGTGTTCCGGATCTTCAAATTAATTCTCTCAGCAGAAAATGCTCATCACGTGGAACAATTTTCGCTATGGGATCATTTTTGTATCGCCTATAGTTTAGCTGGTCTGTTGCGGTTCTGCATCAGGTGTCCCAGTTTCCAAGATAAATTATAGCCTATGTGTTGCCCAGACTTAATATCTATACAACAAAAAAAAAAATATTCAAATCCGTCCAGTAGTTCCGAAGATGTCTGTTTGTCTGTTTGTTTGCACACGCTAGTGTGCAAACAAACAGACAAACAGACAGACTTTTGTTTTGGATTCGTGCTCTATTACTGTTTCTAAACCCCCCTCAATTATTATTTTTTAAATATATACAATGTACAAACACAGTTTTTTTACAGTCTTATTATATGTATATAGATTATATGTATAGATGATGTCTGAGGAAAGTGCACAAACAACTTTGTGCCATACAAAGTTGTTGAATTGATTAATTGTGTTACTGAATTGTTGTTTGTTGTTGTTTTTTTTATTATTTATTTCTCGGAGCTCAAGGGTTCCGAAACATAAATAAGAACTTCCTAACTTTTGGAAGGCGTACGAGGGGTCGAAGCCAACTGCCCCAGTGTCGTGTTTAATTAAATGTGGCACCAACCGCAGATGTTCCCTGTATGCACTAGACAAGTGCACCCAAGGAAAACCTACGACTGGAGTAAGACTATTGAAGACTATGGAAACAAACGTACTGGACTATTGGCTAGGGTGGCTAAACTGGAGTGGATACCTAGTACTATGAATTATCGGATCGAGTAGTGTTATTGGGTTTTCCCATTTCATTAACAGCCAGGAGTCAGGATTTGTGCCCGGTTAGGGACTAGAATCGAAGGTATCTTGCCTTTGAATAACTGTTCGATTAATTTTATTCGAATTCATACCAGTTAGGTATAATACACCTGCAGACGCTCCTCTACCTAAAAGTTGATAGTCGTTTCAGTCTAACGAGGGTACAAATAGATCGTGATAACGTTGTTTACGCTGTGAGCTCGAAACAGTCGCATACACATTACACATATGTATTCGTCATTTGACTATCTACTCGATAATATTATTTTACGAGTTTGAAGACACTAAACACCTAATTTAACTGAGCATATATTTGACTGATACCTAACTAAAGCAAACTGATGCACATTGCACAGTTTACATTCCCGTATTTACTCTGCACTTGAGTCAAGTTGTGGGGATGTTTTTTGTAGACTTTTGATAAGACGGGGTCGTGGAGATGATGGGAATGCACCACACAGCTCTTCAGGTAGTTTGTGATATAAAAATATTTTTGGAGCTTGATTTTAAGTTAACTTACATACAACTAGCGTCATCAATTGGCTTCACTTGCTGTTAAAAAATATATATTTAAGGCAAGCCAGTTTCCTCACGATGCTTTCCTTCAGCGTTTTTCAAGCAAATAATACTTAGTTAGTTGCTACGTACCACAAGAAGATTAAGATGTCACAAATTACAACTAATATACTTCATACGCTTTCCGTACCAGAGTCATGTGAAAAAAACGAGGACCGTGAGGACATAGCCAGTTCATGCAAGTGTCTTCCTACTCCTGTCAGCGTCGAAAGTAACAATAGTAATAATAGTAATAGTCTATTATTGTGACAACTCGAGGGCAATGACACAGTTAATTATAGTTTTATAAAAAAAGCGGCGCTTGGCGCTGATCTACGTCGCGTACACGTTGTGGGCAGGGAAATACGACATGATGACGCACGCTCTTTATTGACTAGTTCTTGAAAATCATTGTTTTTGCATTTCCACTGACCTGGTGCTGACCTGACGATCTCGTCTGTGGCTTATATTATAATAAATTCAATTTAGTAGGTATTCACTCACCAATCGTAGACTCGTACGTCTACCTAGGACAAGTAGTCCAGTTAGGTAGGTCCGACTTCAAGAAAGAGGTCAGTCGCCGAATCCAACTCGGCTGGGCAGCGTTCGGAAAATTGCGTACCTAATGTCTTCTCGATCGACATACCTCAGTGTCTCAAGTCGAAGGTTTTCGACCAGCACATAGCACGGAGGACTGATGACCGATGGGGTCGAAAGGTTCTCGAGTGGAGACCACGTATCGGCAAGCGCAGCGTAGGACGTCCACCCACAAGGTGGACAGCCTACCTCATTAAGGCCGCGGGAACGCGCTGGATGCGAGCCGCTTCCAACCGGTCTTATTGGAGATCTATAATAGGGGAGGCCTATGTCCAGCAGTGGACTTCCTATGGCTGAAATGATGACTCACCAATCCAAAATGTATTACTTTATCTAATTAAATAATAGGAGATGGACTATATTGACGACTAAGAAGCTAGTCGCCCGTGACTTCGTTCGCGTTTAAAGAAAAATAATTTCGTAATAATTGTTTTTTGTATAATTTAAACCTTTTACGCAGCGGACGCAACGAAAGCTTTTTTTTTTTCCGCTAGCAACATTTATGCTGCTCCGCTCTTATTGGTCATTGCGTGATGTTATATAGCCTATAGCCTTCCTCGATAAATGGACTATCCAACACAAAAATATTTTTTCAATTCGAGCCGGTATTTCCTGACATTAGCGCGTTCAACCAAACAAACAAACTCTTCTGCTTTATAATATTAGTATAGATTACGATACGCAATACTAAGGATTGATTTAGTTTATACCAATTATAACGCTATTTTGTTTGAGAAATGCGTTTTCTTAATTTTAGACATCATTTGTTATTGTATTATTTTAACCGACTGACAGCAATGTGTTATACCTGCTGCTTAATTAAATGTGATAACCTAATCGCCATCCTGTATTTATGTCAGACCTTTCGCCTTAGTGTAGTGTGTGGCTGGAAATATGAACCAGCGCTACAATCTGTGGTGACTTACTGACTCACTGCGAGCATAAGTTACTTTACAGAGGAAATGTAGTCCGATTGACTAATAGGCTTAAAGCTTAAGTATTAAATAAATATAACTATATAACGACAGACGATGTCCTGCCATAAAATTGGCATTGAACATGCGTTGGCTCTTAAGTCCAATAAAATTGTTATTAACATTAAAGGCCAAATATTTGTTTTATGACTTTATTACCAATCTGATGTTTTTGACTCATAGTAATCGATCAACAATCTTTATGAAGGGGAAATGAATAAATTGATTCGATTGATGAAACCTTGAATTGAACACTACATAAAGCACGTCATGACATTTGGTCCTTCTTACATAATGTTGTCGATAGGCAAAAAATAAACAACAATGATTTGTGTAATGGCACCACACGTCATAACCATGACCTGTGCGGTGCGAGCCCAGCAGCGCTATTTCGTATATCCGTTTACAGATCATAGTGATGATTTTTGGGCCACGATTAACTGTCAAAAAGACGCTGGCAGAATAGTCGACATCAGCTCAGTTGCTAAAGAGGAAAAAAAAACCGACCAAGAGCCTGTCGGAGCCACGCTCAGTGTAGGGTTCCGTAGTTTCCCGTCCGTCACAATAAGTGTTCAAAATGCTTGCATATACGATTATACTACAAACTTAGTCCAGAAATTATTTTGTACAACTTTTTGTATTTTTTGTACAAAAACTGTTTCCATCCAAGTTCAAAATAATTTTCCTAGAAAGTCCTTATAAAGTTCTAAGTACTTTTAATATTTTCTAAACTTATGGTTCAAAAGTTAGAGGGGGGGGGACACATTGTTTTTTACTTTTGGAGCGATTATTTCCGAAATTATTGACATTAACAAAAAATAATTTTAGTAAACCCCTATTCATTTTTAAATACAATTCCAACAATATATCACAAGTTAGGGTTTATATTAAAAAAAAATCACTTCCCACTTTACATATAGGGGGGCTACCCTAATAAAACATTTTTTTCCAATTTTTATTTTACCACTTTGTCGGCGTGATTGATACACATATTGGTATCAAATTTCAGCTTTCTAGTGCTAACGGTCACAGAGATTAAGCGAGGACGGACGGACGGACGGACAGACAGACATGGCGAAACTATAAGGGTTCCTAGTTGACTACGGAACCCTAAAAAAACTGTCAGAAAACAGTTTCGCATTGGCTATCACCATGCGAGTGTACAGTATCCTGTCTGATAGTCACCTTAACTTGTAGTACACTTAAAGTGTAATTTATTTTTTTTGTAAATTCTCAGTTGTCACTAAAGTTCGGTGTGGAACTGGACGCCTGTTAGGTACTGGCAATGAAAAGATAACCTGCCTTGCTGGAGTTAAGAATGTATTAGAAACCGTTGTTAGTGTAGATGACACACATGTCGCCGGCCGCTCGTACCCACAGCATTAGCGGATAGCGGGCCGCCATCTGCGCTAAATAGCAGCTCATTTACTGGCGTTGGTCCTGCAAGTGTATGTAGGTGTACAATAGTTATTACGTTAATAAGAGTGTCACCGTCGCAATCTACCTACATCGAACTGCAAGCGCTGGGCAGCGGCTAAATTGTGTTTGTGCGCGCATTACTTCATAATGTTCGGTCATGCGCATGTCACATTAAGCTAATTTGTGCCAATTTGTTAGTGCAGTAAACAAATAATTGTATGTCATGCGTGTAGTTATCGGATTGTTGAAACAATGCTTATTAGTAAAACATCTGGAGCAATCATCCCTAACGATGCAAACCATGAATCAGAGGTGGAGCAAATGATGTTCCTAGTAGAGTATGTGGGGTGTAACAATGAATAATAGAATGAGGAATGATGTGATAAAGTCACATTGTGGTACGCAATAAAGTATTGAGTATTGAGTATTGAGTATTGAGTGGTTTAAAATAAGATGTAGTTACTGAAATCGAAAAGAGTATGCTTAGACGGTTTGGCCACGTTGAAAGGATGAATGAATGGCGACTAACGAAAGGTATTTATAAGATAGAAGTAAGTGGAAACGCCGAAGGGGACGCTCTAGAAGGACAAACATAGACATTATTGGTTCTTCAGAAAGATCAGGTGCGTGATGGCAACATGTAGGTAAGAATGTAAACTAAGTAAAAGATGTATGCAAGAGTCGTAGCATATGACGCTTTGTAGTTTTTGCCTACCCCCATGGAAAAAAGTCGTGCGTTTAGGTATGTATAGTAAAGTAAACATAAATCACGTTTTAAACTCTGGCCTGTGATCGGTGTGTTAATTTGAATACACAAGTCACAGGTCACGTCCTTCTCCAAATGTCTCCAACTCATCAGCATTCTCATGACTACAGCCAAATGTCACGCGCCTCGCGCGGCCTTCCCGCGATCGATAGCATGTCATTTACAAGTCAATTCGGCTTCATCATCATTACGCTAACTGCTACTTGTAATTGCGTCCGGCCTGCTGATTGGTTGTTTGTTATGTCAGCGGTGTGTGGTGATGGCCGTGGTTGGCTGATGGCTCCGCAGTGCAGAGTGGTGGCCGTCAGTCAAGTATTCGGCTGTGGTCGCTGCGGATAATTGAGATGCATCGCGCGCGCTGAATGTCGCCACGACCATTGCCGTTTGGTAGCTATAAATAGTACGTGCACGTAGTGGCTTTATGTTACAATGACTTAAGTATAAATAGTATATATCTGCTGCCGTATTCATAGATACTCATAGCAAATGGTAGATAAAATAGTCCTTTAGATGACATCTCCTGATTATGATCCTTCTACAACATCCACAGAAAGGCAGTGATTACGGTTAGTGTTCAGTCTGCTCTCACGCACAGGAACACGAGATTAGTATCACATACATAGATATAGACATACATAAACTCACACCTTTTTCCCATGGGGGTAGGCAGAAACTACAGAGCGCCATATACTACGATTCTTACAAATTTCTTTTGCTTCGTTAACATTCATACATGTTGTCACACACACGCCGGTTGTGTGTTACACATCTGACATTTCTGAAGAACCTCACAAATAAGGTCTATGTATGTTCTTCTAGGGCGTCTCCCTCCGGCGTATCCACTTACATCTGCCTTGTAAAAACCTTTCGTTAGTCGCCTTTCATTCTTCCTTTTAATGTGACCAAACCATCTAAGCATACTCTTTTCGATTTTTGTGACTACATCTTCCTTTAAACCACAACGTCGCTTCATGACATCATTGCTCAATCTGTTCTGTGTGAATTAGTAATACATTAACAGTTTATGATCGTATGTTTTGCGTAGTTCCGTCGTGAATGATCTTCATCCGTGAATACATCTCAAAATATATCTAGTGCTGACAGTAATTGAGCGTGGCTGCATGCAGCGCCAAGCTCCCCAGTCCCTGAACTGGATCGGGATGATTACATTGTCCAATCTAGTTTATGGATAAATATAGCGCGGCTGGAGCGACCTTTGCGGGCTCCTGCGCGCCTAGTAGGAGTGCCAGTGAGTAGTTGTAACGAGAAGCATCCTCTACAGGTCACGTGCACATAACATTACAAATGTCCTGCAATACATCTATGATTTTTCATTATTAAAATTATTCCTGAACATTTCGAATGCTGTTGTTTAGCCAAGCGCAAAAAATAACGCTCTGGTCTGGTCCAGAATTCTGTGGCTACACCAGACTAAAGTGTTCCCTTGTAATGTATGTTTGCTCTGCTATTTTAATTAAAGCAATAACCATGTATAATACATAGTTGGTCATTTCGATCAATATTCTAATATTAATCGAACCCCAATGCTGTAATAAAATGGAGATTCAATTAACAAACGTGCATAAAACTTAATTGTCTAAATAATTTGTTTTTTGTGTAGCAGACGTGTAGTGTAGCGGGACGCGGTGCGAGACAGAGATGCGCGCGCGCACTAACTCGCGGCGCACGCTGTGGCTGCAGTGTGATGTCGCGGCTCAAGCGGAAACTGAAAATGTGGAGAGAACCGACAACGAAGCAGTCGTAGGGTGAGTCGAAACCCCAGCGTTCTTTTTTACGATTTGCTTGCATCACTGTCTGCCCCAAGCCCGGAGGTAGTACTTAGTTTTATATACGTGTTATAAGCTTGCTCACTATATTACATCTATTGTCCGTCTCCATGTTCAGTAACTTGATTTTGAAAATGTAATAAAATGATTATGCACCTATTGTGAATATTACTGATGTTGCACAACTATAAATGTCCTAATTCGGAGACATCGCGCGTCGCCGTCGCGTCAGCGTCGCGGCGCGCTCACCGCGCACATGTGGACTGATGTGGACGCAGCTATTTGTGGGAATGTTGTGATGAATCACTGCGCTCAGTGCTGGCAGGGTGATGGGTCATTAAGGACTAATCTGAAACTATAACAAAACGTTCTAAGAAGCAAAGTGGTCGGCGACTGCATCGCTAGTTTTAAATAGCGCTCGGCTGCTAGGCGAAGACGATGAGACGCGCAGTGAGACGCGGCTTCGCGCGACAATGCGTCAAAATATAAATATTTGGGTCGTCGCCCCGCGCCCCCGCACCCCGCACCTCTGCGCCCACGCCTATTTGGGTCGCAGTCGTACCGGTCCATTCACTAGGTGTTGTCAAAATAGAGATCATTTTTTATTACAAGTAATTGAACTTGAAACGTTATGTTAGCAAACGTAAGAAAACACACAACGAATTACAATCATATTATTAACGAAATGGGGTTAGATCATAAGACAGGAAGAAATGTAACAACTTAAACGGGATTACGGACTATGGATTGAGTTGATTAGTTCTGGAACTACAAGAAATAGGCGTGAACAATGCAATTTCAAAGTACTAATGACTATTTCACACTATCACGCGATGACTACGTATAACTGTGAATAGGACGTTAGCCTGTAGTTTAACGTTCACGAAAACGTAACCGGTTCTGTTTTGATAGCTTAATAGGGCTAAATGAATGAAGTGTTATCATTGATTAGCACATAGAAAGCGGCACGACCGCGCGACGCCGAGGTCTGCTATATGTTAAACAAATAGGACTAAATACGATAGTTACAGAGACGAGGTTGACGACCAGCCAACAGCCATCATGGACTGGGAAATAAGAATAAGAATTATGTTACACATACATAACTTCACGCCTGTAATCCCCGAAGGGTTAGGCTGAGGTGTAGCTGTAGTCCACCCACAATTCGCCAGTTATGTTTAAGTCCCACGTAATGCGAGCCTGTTGATATCAATGGAGCACAGATACAGAAATTCCAAATGGAACAACTCAATAACACTTAGCCCGACCCGGGGATTGAACTCGAGACCTCAAAAAAACATATTATTATGATTTTTACAAGCAAGTAGTAGGACGGTTTTGTTTGGCAGAGGCCTTGGATTGTAAATTTGATAAATAAATAAATATTTTTTAAATTTTTTTAATATAAATAAAAAAAATAACTTTGCCCGACCCAGGGATCGACCTCGAAACCTCATGCTGAGCAGTTGCGCCTGCGACCACTAGACCAACGAGGTAGTCAACGTAAAGTAGATACCTACATCACAATTCTGAATATTCATATTTCATCAGCATACACATCTTGAAAGTCTGTACAGTCAATGCATTAATTCCTGAAACTTACACTAGGATTCCCTGTGTCGTGAATTCCAGGTAGCTTTTGTTCCCTGAACTTTGAAAAAAATCTATCTTACATGTTCGTTCTTAGTATAAAATACGATTCAATCGATTCCAACTCCTCGAATTTTCTCGACAGGCTTTGTCAACAAGCTCTGAGTGTGTGGTGAGCTCTTTGGATGCCTCGTCATTGTGTAGCAACCTCTAGAACACGGTTCATAACCTGCCGTTTAATCTTCTCCCACCTAGCTCTGCATATTCAACTGACGGTTTGTCCTATAATTAATAGCACTGCACTAAAAAGTCGGACTCATTGGCGCCGCACTCATCTCCTTAGCTCCATAGGCTAAGGCCCATGAGTTTATGATTTTATTAGACACCGCTTTGGGTTCCTTGAACTGGCCACTACAAAACCACAGAATAAATATTAATACAGTAGGACGACGCCTTTGATCTCTTGAAAAATGCCGACAAGGTCTACACGCGTTAGCCCTGAATAATACCTCCCGAACTACGAACATCGTTTTGTTCGCAGTTCGGAGCGGCTTCCGCGCTTCTCGCCTCTCACACCCTGCACGACTGCCCTATCTAGACGGCTTCGTCGGACAACTGTAGGTTTTTAGACTGTGACAATACATACCTACACGCGCAGCATGACCACCGCGACAAAGAAGAATCGACCAAGTGTCAGATTGTGGAAACTTCTCTTTTGTTTTGAGCTCGAGAACGTCAAAAATGACGAGTAGAACTGTACTGTGTGTGTAGTAGTCAACAAATATCGAGCATTATTTCTTCTATATTCGGCAGAAATGTTGCTACTGCTATACTAGACCTTCTTCCGTCGTTATCCAGAAACGACCTAAGTATAATGTTCTGTGTACCACATCTGTTTCGTATGATAGCATCCGGCGGCGCAGGATTGTTTCGTCGCGTTACATGAGTAAGTAACTGTAAGTTTATTTATGAGTTCATTCGATTTGCACAAAGGGCACTGTCGGGTGAGATTGTCATCGCAGCGTGTGAGCCTCGAGTGACCCAATTGACCCGCGGCGGGGTTACAAGCCGTGGTTACGTTCATTTGAATACAAGTCAATGTAGGTACAATCTTGGTTTTAACACAAACTCTTATATAAACACAGCAATCATTCGTTTTCTAAACTTATGAAATAAGCCTTTGATGGCTGGCTCTATATACCGGCACGAGCACCATCGGCACACACTCTCTCACATGAGTATGGCCGACACACACTCACTCACATAAGCACGGACGACACACACTCACTTACTAACATGAGCCCGTGCGTGCGACTAAGAGGGTACTTTACACCCTAACCCTATACTCAAGAACGAAATCTAAAAAATCTTATTTTAGACTTCATAGTACACTATCTAATTATAATAGGTGATAGAATTCCCTTATATTGCCATTAAAAATCAAAGTCAAAAGTACAAATTAGGCTGAGAATCGACACTTTTTGAACTTCTTAAACTTTTTTACAAAAAAAAACAACCGACTTCCTAAAAAAACTAACAGGTGAAAAATAACTCCAGTTTCGGAAGTCTGTGGCTTTGGTGGTTTTGTTTTGTTCATTATTGGCCACCGACTTCCGAAACTGGAATTATTTTTCACCTGTTAGTTTTTTTTGGAAGTCGGTTGTTTTTTTTTTTGTATAAAAGTTTTTATTTTGTTATTTTTAGTTTCTTTGTATGTAAAGAAAGTCTTTCAAAACTTGAAAGAATCATTGAAATTGGATAACAATTGCTAAAGAAGTTCTATCTCTAAACATTAATCTGTACATCTCTGCCGGCCCCTTTTAAAATAGAATGGCGTAATGTTATGTTGTGGAAATACAAAAGCTCAGCATAGACATCTGACTATAGCAATCGCGAATAATTTGCTGTTACGCGTTGAAGAGTTCCGTTGCCTGTCTTCTTCATCAGTTTTTCTTCACCAAATGATACTTTCTAATTGAAAATGCTTGATTTGTTACTAAAAATGTTGAAATCGGTTCATGTGTGCCTATATTTTTTGAGGAGTTCCCTCAATTCCTCGAAGATCCCTCATCAGGTATGAGTTTTGATACAAATGGGAGCAATCTGTTAGTATACCCTATCAAACAAAAGAAGAATTTTGAAAATCGGTCCATAAATGACGGAGTACTGAGTTAAAAAAAAAAAAATATACAACCGAATTGAGAACCTCCTCCTTTTTTTGAAGTCGGTTAAAATACATAAGACTGCACTGCGATGAAGAAGTGCCGGAAAAAAGTCCCCAGCAACAAATCTGTCTGATTCGTTTGAAGAACTATACAAAGAATCTATACAATTGAAATGTTCAATAAATAACACTTTATACACTAGTAGGGTTATACACTTTGTAAAACATTATATTTCAGAATGTTTGTCACGTGTTAGCTAGCACACTCCAATATACCAAGAAGAAACAAAGAGTAGGTACTTACATAAAAATATTCACATTAATATTTAAATCAAAACTCGAGCAAAGCGACTACAAAACTGAAAAAAAAAAGTTTGAAGAAGTTGAATCTATATTTACAATGAAATGCTCAATAGATAGCATACCTAAAGGTTTATATATAAACATATTCCTAACCATAAGAGAGAAAAAACTTTTTTACAAAAAATACAACCGACTTCAAAAAACACTAACCGGTGTAAAATAACTTTAAATTAGGAAGTCTGTGGCTTTGGTGGTTTTGTCTCATTCATAATTGGCCACCGACTTCCGAATTTAGAGTTATTTTACACCGGTTAGTGTTTTTTGAAGTCGGTTGTAGTTTTTGTAAAAAAGTTTTAATTTAACAGTTTTTAGTTTTTTCACAAAATGAAAACCACTATGCCAAACTATGTAATTTTTTTATGAGACCAAAAAGAAACTAGTCCGCATCAAACTAAAAAGGAATCACGTAAATCGGTACATAAAATCTCAGCGTAATCGGTGAACTTACGTACAAAAAAATGTTCAAAAATAAATTAAATTTTCAAAAATCTGTTCATAAAATGAAAAGTACCGGGTCAAACTATGTTATATTTTTATGGGACCAAATGGCAGCTATTCCGCATCGAACTAAAAAAGAATCACGTAAATCGGATCATTAATCTCAGAGTAATCGGTGTACATACCTCCTGAAGTCGGTTAAAAAGTTATGCCGGCCAGTCTTCATCGTTATTTATCGATGGAGCGTCTTGTACGGCCGCGCGGGGATCAGTTAAGTGAACTACGTCCGATGTAATTGTGCATATCGGTGTCAGCGTTACACCACTGACCAACTAATAACAACAGTCGGTATGTGAGGAGGTACTTAGTAGTAGTACTATGTAACTACTCATCTTATGTCGTAGTGTAGCGTCGTAACTATGTAAAAGCCAGTAGATGGAGTGGGCCACTCGGCTTCAGGCAGATTTCTCGCTTATACCTATTCCGTGTTTGATGCAACTTCAAGTCACTTTATGAAATTGTGCACAGCACCAAAGTAGTAGTTGACGTTAAGTATCGACACAGCGCTAATGTTTTCCTATTTATAGTTCTAATGCACATCTCTGAGAAATCTGTGTAAGTACAGGCTCAGTCGTACCTATAGAAGACAGCACTATCCTACCTAAGCTAAACAGAGACACAAACTTTGCACAAAGGCTACAATTTTTGCTCTTGCTCGAAAGGGTTTAATAGGTATTACGTATTTTTATTGTGCTGTCTGTAAATGAGTGATCGATTTGTGAGTTAGAAACATTTGTATGAGTTCAGAGAATTATTAAAAATAAGATACATACATTGGAAATTTCACAACACAACACTATCCCACACCACAAAAAATCTACACTAACACATCACTTTCAACTCTAAAACGAAGTACTAAGACAAGCAGGAAATGTTACAAAATTGAGTAATTTGGTGTCGGTGTTTGATAAGCTCAGATGTAGGAATCACAAACAGTTTCCTAGAATAGCTTCATGAAACACAAACAACAATAGACCAAACTTGTTTCGGGAAAAACAATATAACGACTAGGTAGGTATATTGATTGTGCTGAAGGCACTGTGTCACTGTGTGGGCACCACCCGGCATTAGGCGACAGCGCATCAGACCTGGCAAGGACGGCGAAACTAATATAACAGACTGGCTTGATTGCCCGAAAAAATCGTGTGCGCCTCGGGATGCCCGACTACAGTGATATCTTAAACTAATTTAAGTGGGTTAGAGTGAGAGAGACAGACTGGCGCCGCAACGCGTCACGTTACGAAGCAGTTTACCCTACCATAAGAAAATAACTCTTCTAAAAAAAGAAATAACAAAGGGAAACCTAGCCCTTCAACGAGACAACACCTACTCATTAGATAGAGGCTAGTCTGGCGCACGCGCATGTTTTCATTCGGCCGCGGAATTAGGTCAACAGAGCAGTGCTCTACTTACGGTACACGCACCATACGCACGGCCTTACCGAAACATCGGTTCCTACGAGCCGAGTCGCTGACAGACACACTGCAGAGCCACACGGGCAGAGACGAGTATACCATCGAAATTTAGAGTATGGCCGTCTCTTACCGTATTATAGCTTTAGAAAAAGACAGCGACAGACAGACGGTGACAGTTATCAACTAAGTTACAGATGTCAAATTAGTTTTTTCATTAAACTTCGTCATGTTTTTGGTCGATGCGTTTGAAATGTCCATGAGGAGCGTGTAGCTAAATAATAACAGCCTCACGGGTCGATCGGAGGTTAAGCTACGCTTGACGAGGTTGGTCCGCGGATGGGTGACCATTCATTACATATCAAGACTCCTCCGTACCTCGGAAAGCACGTAAATCCGTTGATCCCGGCTGTTATTTGTAGGTCTATGTCAGACGTTACAGATAGTCAGAAGCCCGAAAATCTGACAACTAGTTTATTCAAGGGATATTACTGGGTGTTACCCAGTAACTGGGTTGTGGAGGTTGGACAGGCAGCCACTCCATGTAAAACACGGGTATGCAGCTGCATCTTGTTAAACTGGAAGCCGACCCCAACATAATTGTTAAAAGGCTATGCAGATGATGATGTTCGAAATGCCAATGTCACTAAAGTTTTTAACTTAAGTTGACAGCTCTTTACGAGTTTGTCCTTTTGTTGTACTTATAGGAAAGAAAAAGATGACAATAACAAAGAAGTAATGTGAGCTGCAGGCGTAGCCATATTAAGAAAAAATCTATTTCTATTCTATTTCATTTATAGAAAGCAAAGACATTCAATACCTATAGACCGGACATCACGAACAAAATTTTCGTCCGAAAAAGTTTGTCCTGCTGGATACAAGTCTATGAGTTTTTTTGTAGTACGCTACGCTGCCGCTCCAATATTCATATATTATTCTAGATGGCGTTACTGAGATATGGGATCAAAGTTTTTCTATGACATTTCTTTGACATGCCCGCTCTATAGTATTTTAAATCTCTTTGATAGAAAGTAATGGCGTATAATGGAATCAGCTGTTTGTCAACTGTCAAGTGTATTTCATTTTCAGCCATATTACAAATTCTACTCGTTAACACTTGACGGTTGACAAACAAACAGCTGATTCTACGTACGCCATTTTCTTTCTATTGTTGCCTTATCGATTACGATAATAGAAAAAAAAATTGTAATATGGCTAGGCCTGCTGAGCGCGAAGATTGCTGGATTGTTCTAGAAGACACTGCTGTGTATGTTGTCGCCGAACTCGTGTGACCCAAAAACTTCCGGGTGTTTAAAGTTCAGTCGGTAAATACCTAAAACAAACAACCGAGTACAAGTCCAGGCTAAATGCTGCTACTGAAAGATTGTCACACTGCCCAATCGACCCTCTGGTATTGTAGTGGTACCTCATTACGATTGAATAAGGCATTAATTTTGACTGAACCGCAGAACGCGATCTAAGATTTAAATACCGGATTGGCTAGTTAACAGGTTCTTGTACGTAATTCTGCAATATAAGAAACAAATCACAAATAAAACTGGTAGGACAAGATTGACGTTAAATCTATAAAAACCAAATGTGAGCGTGGCGCGGTGATTTGGTCCCCACCGCGCCCTTTGCTTGCGCTGGCGCATGCTATGCTGCGTCCGGCCGCACGCGCCAGTTGTCCTTCACTCACCCGACGTGACAAACACTGTTAGATTGTAATGTTACTACTGTTCCGAGAAGCTGCTGTTGTGACGTTATCAAATTAACCAAATGTCGAAAAAATTATTGTCCCCGAAACCGAAACTACGTTCTTTCAAATTAATTGTCGCTTTGCAGAAAAAAGAGAAATAGGTACTACTTGTACTATACTAATGGTGCCGGAACACGAATCATTATTCTGCAAGCCAACAATATTCAAAATAAAATTTTGATAATTATATCTTATCTTATCAAAGTTTGCAAAGAGTTGAATCAAGAGAGCTGACTGAAGTTCATGTGTCTCATTTAGTTAAAGATACTTTCAAATACATTGACCGTGACATTTTTATTAACATTTAGACGGTCACTTTTGCAGCATTTTTGAATCCACCCACGGATTCACCGGACAGACCGGACAACAGACACCGGACACCGCAGGACCTTCCACCGGAAATGTGCCTCAACATGGAGGTTTGAAGTCGGAAATAGATGTAACAGCTATTTTAGCTAATACTTGCTAATACTTGTGGATCATAAAGTACGTTACTTCTAAATTAATTTTTAGACGTAGGTCCTCTTCGAAATCTAGAATGGGTAGTGGGTACCCAAGATGTTCTCTTGATAGAATCTTGGATAGAAGAAGTTGCATCATGGATCGTATCTTTTCGTGAAAATGTAAAATTAATATTATATCAATGTACAGCACCTACATAGTCGATACTTGGACCCCTGCCTCCCGGCCCACGACAGGAGAGTTGTCATTAGTTAAGTAAGTACCTACGTTCTTCATGTTTCCATTCTTTCGCCAGACAATCTGATGCTAGCGTGCCTGTAAAATTAGTTTGTAGTTAGTAAGCACAATAGATATCTGTGGTAAACACAAAGAGATCTCCGTATTTTCGGCAGAAGCTACGTAAATATTTTGAGAAGCTATCAGCATAGTATCTGTTGGCAAGCTCGGGCTACGATTACCGCTATCAGATAGCAACAAAAACAAATTGCAATCATGATCTAACGGTAATGACTTTCGCCCGCTCGAGTGTCGGTGCCGGCCTGCGGACACCATCAGCCGCCATTCCGCCAAGGAGCAATGGTGCGGATGCGCCGGCGCAGGAGGCGCACGGGCGCGGGTCGGGGTGGGGGGCGCGGCGCGGCAGGGGGCGGTCAAGGCCGCGGCGCACGCGGCGCCCAGGCCCCTGCGCCGGTTCAGTTCATCCCGCGATCCCGCAGCTAGCAGTCGCGAGTCGCACGCCGCGCCGTCCGTAGTCGGAGTGAAGTGTGTGTGTTGTACAGTTACGTGCCGTGGCGCAGCAGCAGGTCGTCGACCGCGCGAGTATGAGCTCGCGCCCGCTCCGCCTGTCGCCCGACCAGTGATCGAGATCCGCACAGCCCTACACTCACAAGGTGAGCTCCCCTGCTGCGCTGCATACCCCCGACCGACGCTGCTAACCGGTTGTGCGCCGGAGTCGAGCGCTCTCCGCAGCCGACCGACAGAGCTCTCGGATCCAATGCGAAGAGATTCCGCTGTCGTTATTATAATAAATTGTCCTAATTTGCGGCCGAGCGCTTCTGACTGAAGGCTCCGGCTCGTAACTGTTTCACTGCGAAGCTGATTGAATCGAACAAGCTCCGATGGTATTGATAAAACATAGCAAGTCGAGAACTCGAGCCGACGCGCGACGGTGTCCATTTAGCTAATTGTGTTGTGCTCATTTGGATAACGGTCGTGCAAACAACGCACAGTAGACTGTAGACTCCTCAGTATCGGTGCAGCAGCTTGAAAGTTTCTGTCAATAGTGCGCTCACTAGAGTAGTTAGTGGTGCTCCATTGTATCCGCAAGACGTTTAGAAACTGCGCCTGGTTTGAAACCAGTTGCGAGTTGCGACTAGTGGTAATGGTGTCAAGGTACGGTCTTTCAAACACGACTGACATATTTTTCTCACTTATTAACATTAACAGAGACTTACATTCTACAGCGCTGTATTAGATTTGCTTCAAGTCGTAAACAGTCAGGAATGGGCCTGTGACCGTGCACACAATGGGTGCAACGTCCCGAGTCTTTCTATAATTGTTACAAAGTTAAGTCAGGACACGGGAGGGGCGACTACCTGGAACGAGACGCGTTCTCGAGAGCTACTTGTGTTGCGGTTGTTTCTTAGGAAAGCAATCCTTACGGCCTTTGTTCTTAAATCCTTTATCTACCTGCTACCTGCAAAATTCTGGATTGTTGTAAATTGCAGCGCTGTTTAACGATGCATGTTGATAAATAATTTTACGGTAAGAATTTACCTACTTAGGTTAGGTTGTACTTTGGTGTCACATATAGGTAGGTATATCATCAATAAATTTTCTTTCATTCTTTTTATCTTTAAGATTTGTTTAATGCTTTATATCTTGACAAACCGATTTTTATATTTGGCCTGCCTAGACACCTACCTGTACTGCTAAAACAATATTAGTAGGTAGGGACGTACCTACGCCTTACAAAAAAGTTCTAAGGCAGCCTTTTTGATCGCCATTGTGATACGATATGATAATAAATACAACAATTTTTATAGCAAAAATGTACCATTAAATTAGGTATAAATTTACGAATAGTCAAATACTAATAGTCGATTACTAAAAAAATGAAAGCTATGTAAACGTTTTACATACCTAATTATAATTAAGTAACCATTTTACCACAATTCCCACGAAATTGAATTTAATTCATTAGTTTCTGCGATAAATAGTTTAAAACCGACTTTTAAAAAGGAGGAGGTGTTAGATAGGTATTTAGTGGAAGCGGCACAGACAGTTATAGAACGCTTTGCGAATGTTAGCAGAACGGCATCTAACAATACATAAGTAGGTACCTATGAGGATGGTTTTACAGTTTAGAAAAATACAATATCTGAAAAAAAAGTTAGGAAATCTTGACGAAAATTCAACGCTGGGGAACGAAACCGCTAAACCAACAACAACGCAACTGTTGATTAAAATAAAGGAATTTAAATTAATTGAATACCGCTAAAGAACCCAAGCTGATGCGTCGATGTACCTTCCATCCTGTGTTGTCCTCATTAATTAAAAAGAAAACTTATCTTTTACCCCCATCAGTGTATTGTGATCAATCAAAAACTTACATCGCTTTGTCTAACTAATTCAACAGACAGATTGTACTAATTTGTACCAAATGCGATTAAGTTAAGTGCTTTATTAGCTTATGGACAAAGTGACAGATTGAAGAAACATTTCATCCGTTTTGAGCACGACCATGACAAGAAGAGGATAAATGTGACAATATTCAAGTCGACAAAATTCTTCAATTTAAATTATGATTTCTTAGATACAGTAGTATGGTCAGATTTTATTCTACATTGTCATTTTGTCGGTCTGCCGTCGACAATACCCGTGTCTACGATGATCATGTCAATCATGATGTTGATATCATCAATATCGTTAGTCGTTAGGTACTGTAACATCCACTACGTAAAACGTTCAAACTCTTTCACACACGCGTCTGTCTGCTACCTACATCTTCTAAAACATAAATTAAAAGAAAAAAAACAAAATACTTTCTGATGCTCGTAAACTTACATTCCATAGTGCCAATTAATGTAGTAGTAGGTCAGAAAGTAGGTTCGAAGTTTACAAACCAATGTGTGAAACCCGTGAACATGATACGGATACAATCAGCGGTTCACCTTGTTAGTGCTCTGCGATTGCCGCTAGTTACTTTAGTCCCTGTAGTAATCAAAGAAGCTGACACTATATTGTTAACGTCAGATTATTTACTGCTGCGACGGACTTCTGCGAACGCACTCAACTGACTCAACGCACCGTCCACCGATGTCAGCTGGAGAAGCGATTGTTTTGTTATACAATGTGTAACCAAATCACTATACAATCGACACTTCCTGCTGGTGATACCCACCGTTTGTTCTTGAGAAATTCAATGACCTCGTCTGATACGACAAGGGTTACTACGTGTCTGGGTTTGGCCGGTCATGTCCAGTTATTTATTAAATAACCGTGGACGGCCAAACACGTATATGCCGATATATTCGTATATCCGGCATCTCCGGCTGTTATATATGTCAGATCCTTAGTTCAGTTGGAGGTCATGATCAGACATATGGGTGTAGAATTGTGATACGGGCTATTAAAAGAAAATAAACTTCACACAACTAAATTACCTACTCTTACAGTAACATTAGAGTCAACTAGCTTTGACTCTTGTAACTTAATTGGAAACACTGAGCAGTTCCTAGGCTACTAGGTGTCACGACCGCGTCTCAACAATCACTGTCGTTTCATACCGACACCTTACCCCTAGACTTCGCACAACCCCTAACTAAGACGCTTGTGTTTCGGTTATAATGTGCATACAAAGCATCATCACAGGATCCGACATATAATGTACACATATATATTTTTGGTATATCTATGGCCCCAACAAAAGAAAATTGATGAAATAAAACAACATAAAATAAATGAAGCAACCCCAGTAAGTTACAAAAGTACTTGTATTGGGGCAAAAATATGTCACGTAGACTTTTACTTTTTGGAATTGAACATACAAGAAAATGAATGCGCATGTTAATAAAATCAGCTATCACATGTGAGTCCCATATTTGCCGGATAGCGCACTTCAATTATCTGACATTTTAACTCTAAAATCATCCAGATTTTGTGAAAATCGGACTAAACGCGAGTGCAGAAAGTGGACTTAAACCCGCAGCTCTTGCAAGTTCGATAGCAAGCACCCAACAAGCTCGACATGGTTGTCAGAAATGTTTGTCACCAAAGAAATTACTCATCTTATCCAACATAATTGAGTTCAAAGCTTTCGATTCATAGAAATTATATCTATGAGTATGTTTCGATTCGTCTTCAGTCACTGATTTGACAAAATTAGGATCTTTCACGAGCATCTATAGCCCATCAAAAATAAAAAAATCAAAACAAAAGTAGAAGTAGCCGCCAGCACCGTGTGCCCCAAACTAGGCACAGCCTATATCTTGATGGCTCACACGGTGGCCTATATGACATTGTATGAAGTATTAATCGTTATTCGTGACATTGTATTATAGTAATACGGTATTAATCTAATCTTATTAAATTGTATAATTTTTACATACCTAAATTGGTGCAACACCGCATTAAATTGACATCTGGTAATGTATGACTATGCACTGTGATGAGCAATAAACATTTGTTTTTTTTATTTGTAGTCTGGATCGGAGTCTTCATTTAATGTGTTTTAATTGAGTTCGCTGAGCAGAAGATAAGTTATTAAAATGGATATCAAGTTAAGATAAAGGATAAGACCACTTACTTCGATTTCCAAGGTTTCACAACGCAGAAGTGGCAGTAGTCATGTTGGTTTCGACTTTCGAGATTCTCGTCAAATCACTGGACCATAACCGCACACAATACTTTTCTTCCATACAATATGAGGAACCCATGGCTGGTCCTGATTACACAATTTTATTAAAGTATTGATGTTACAAAGTCCGATATTGGTTTTCGATATTATTCAAAATATTCACTCACAAATATTCACACTACCACCACAATTACAGACAAAACACTCTGTATTATAAAGACACAACATCTTCTTGTCGAAGCCATAACGAAAACTACACCTAACTAATTTATATTTTAGTGTCCAACTACAAACGAAAATCAAGTAAAAATAGTAATCGGGGGTAGTTAGCTATAATAATGTATACATACAAATCAAAAACAAAAGGCGTCAGAGAAAAAATTCCATATAATTTAAAATATACTCATCAAGTTGAGATAGAAACAAAACAAAAAAACACAGGAAATAAACTTTTTTTTGTTGGTTTGTTTTAAGTTATTAGTGGTCATCGTTACCTCTGGCACGAATGCTTGAAGCAACCGGCAAACGTATCGTCTGAACGTACGATTTTAAAATTATAAATACTTGTTTCAAACATAATTTATTATTAAGTTAGTTTTTTTTTTGGGATTGCCTCTATAATTTACCTTAATGCTGCAGGGTAGTTCAGCGAACGAATTAAAATTTTTAAATACCACTGCAGTTAACTGAACTTCAGTTAACTGCAGTGGTATTTAAAAATTTTAATTCGTTCGAAACGGCGTTAAGCTTATGTCAAGAATCCGACCGTTATATTATAACTTTCTGAACTTTATTAAAACTTTTAATAACTTCAAATATACTCTCTGAGCCGGAACGCACAATATTATTTAAAAGTGAGTTCGCGTATTAAGATAATATTAAATATAATATTGTTTCGTATCTGTGTTTGTGAGTGGTGCGTGAAGGAGCTGAGGTCCTTTGTTCAGTACAAAAATGGTGCCCGCTATTTTAATAACAATAAGTAGTCTGTATGTTGATATATCATTATACATTTCGGTAAATTTATTAAAGTAATTTCTGCATGTTTCACTGTAAAAAAATATATAAAACTGATGAGCTCGGAGTGTCCTATCTGACTACCACCAAAACCAACTCAATGGAAAATTAATAGTTCTTGTTTTTTCTTGTGAAAAGTTTAAGCTAGCAAATACCACTGTCATATTCCATTGAATCTCTTTAGTATGCAACTACTACAAAAATCTCGTGATTTTCTTACCATTTATCATAATTAAATGTCAAAGTGTAAATAATTAATAAATCATAAAATGATACTAATAAATAACAATAATACAATTACGTAGGTACCTACATCAACGTCACGCTTGTAATCCCCGAAGGGCTAGGCAGAGGTGTACCTGGTAGTACACCCACATTTCGCCAGTTATGTTTGAGTCCCATGTAATAGAGGGCGAGCCTATTGCCTATTGCAATACAATTAATATCTATTAAATATAACAATAATACTAATAATCAGTAAATAATGTAGGTAACAATAAATTAATAATAACGAGGGTAATGTCAAATAAATCAATGGAATTAGGTATAATAAACACAAAATATTTGAGGATAGTTAATTTGTTCATGATCTCAAAATTTAAATAATTCTACTAAATGTATTAAAATACAATGAAATGATCACGTTAAGCAAGGCTTCCTCTCTCCTACCATTTTTGCTGTGCCCTACAGGGTCCATAATGATCTCATTTATATCCCTACCACCTAAGAATACATATGGAAAGCAATAAAGATAAATAAACTCATCATTTTTTCCCAACTATGTCGAGGTCAGCTTCCAGTCTAACTGGATGAATCAGCAGTGTCCAGTTATACCGGGGTTTACAATAGAGCGACTACTTATCTAACCTGTGCAACCCAGTAACTGAATAACTCTACACTACTGAGTACTGACTACACGTATCTAATAATAATAATAATAATAACCCCGCAGGGCAGCTTGTGGCGAGCTGTTGGGCAGTAGCGACCCCACGGACCTGATCTCCCGGGAGATTTCTTGTTCCTCACCTCTGGCTTGCCTTAATTGGCCGGCCAGAGTGAACTCTGACGAGGAATGGAGCTCCCACCTCTTTCTTGCCTTAGTTGGCCGGCTAGAGTGGAGATTCGCAAGAGCAAACGTGCTCGGAGGAAGGAAGCATTCCAGTAAGGTGCTGGTAGGGATCTTGACCGTACTTCCGGGATTGTCCTGATAGCCGTGGAATGCCTCTCCACTCCTCAAGCACCTCAGGTTATGTTGCTCTCTTGTCGCTACGTCACTATGTGCTAGCGGCCGTTTCAGAGGGCCCATTATTGAGTGTGCAAGTCACCCCCTGCCATTTTATCCCTGTATATAAAACATTGGTAAGGCAGGGGCCATAGTCCTTCATAGTTTTAGATATCCAGTCCATTTTAGACACCCTAACCTATAGTCCAGTACTTTTGTTTTCATAGTCTGCAATAGTCTTACACCAGTCGTAGGTTTTCCTTAGGTGCACTTGTGTAGTGCATACAGGGAAAATCTGCGGTTGGTGCCTCATTTCATTAAAGACGACAATAGGCCTCTGCGAGTTGGCTTCGGCCCCTCGTACGCCTTCCAAAGGTCCGGAACCCAAGGGTTCCGAGAAATAAAAGCTAATGAAAATAATAATAATAATAATAAACCTTCACGTCGACGGAGAGGACACCGGCCGCCGGACGGTTTAGGACCTCGAGGCCCACCGGCCTCTGATAGGGTCCCAGCTCCCGGCGGAAGTGTGCAGCGCATGAGATGGACGCAATCCATTAACGAAAATGTCATGCGCTCATACTATGGGGCTACAGAGGGAGGAGTTAACCTGACCGCGTACCGTGTCCGGATGCTCGCTCTGTTTCAGGTGCTTGAACCAGCTGTCAACGTATCGGCACAACGACTGTCGGATCAGGTGCGGGTCATACAGCGTAATCGTATGTTGGATGACGTTGCACTTGATCGCCTCCGTACGGAAATGCAAGGTAACCGTGTCATTACTCCTCCGTCACAGACTGTGGTGGTACCACAATCCATTTTAACATCTAATTGTGTTGACGAAGGATGTGATGACAGGGTTACAAATGTAAGTACCCAATGCAATGAGGAATTGAGGAGCGCTTTGGAGGGTGTGCTTCGGGAATATCGTTTCATGCCGCCTGACCTTAGACCACGCTTACCTCGTTTGCCCATGCATAATAAAAATAGGGCGCTGGTGGCTGCTCTGGATTCGCAGTTGTCAAAGTATTTTGACGACTGTGAAGACCTCACTGATGCTCATTCAATCTTGTACTGCGCAGCCGTAACGGCATGTCGCGTAGCTCACGTCAAATTTTCTAATGACAGAACTACGCGACCAAAACCAGCTGTAGCGGCTTGGCAGTGTAGGATTGAGCGTCGTATCGGTGAGGCCAGAGCGGTAATCGGCAAACTAATCTGCTTCAGAGAAGGTAACACTCGCCCAAGAGTGATGCGCTTTGTGAGACGGGCATTTTCCGGGACTAATGTCAGTCCACAAGACTACATGTCCCGTGTCACAGAGCGCATCGACTTCCTGAAGCAGAAGGTGTATGCATGGGCAAGCCGTATTCGTAGGTATAAACGGCGAGTGGAGCGATATACTCAGAATCGCACATTCCAGAGCAATGAAAGGTGGGTTTATAGGGCTTGGGAGCAACCAGATCAAACTGTGGCTGATACGCGCCTACCGGATGACGACGCCATGTGTTCATTCTGGCGCAACATCTGGTCGGTGCCTGTCAGTCACACTGAAGGTGATTGGACTCGGGAGGTCGAACAAGCGTGTGATACAATACCAGAAATGGGGTCAATTATCATCAGCCCCCAAGATGTGGCCCGTGCAGTTCGTCCGTTGCCTAATTGGAAATCTCCAGGGCCGGATGGACTGCACAATTTTTGGATAAAATGGCTGCAAAGGTCCCACGCTTGTTTGGCATCTCGATTCCAGTCAGCATTAGAGACAGGGTCGTTGCCCCAGTTTTTAACGACAGGAATAACCCACCTGCTCCACAAATCTGGTAGTACTGCGGAACCCAAAAACTATAGACCGATAACCTGTTTACCGACGGTCTATAAGGTTCTTACATCCATTCTGAGAGCTAAAATCAATCAACATATAGACAGCAATTCTGTAATGTCTGCCTCTCAGAATGGATGTAGGAACGGGTCCCGCGGTACTAAGGAGCTGCTCCTCATTGATATGACCATTAGCCAACAGGTTCGCCGTTCCCGAAGGGATCTGTCGACATGTTGGATAGACTATAAGAAGGCCTATGACTCCGTGCCGCATACATGGCTTACGAGGGTGCTGGAATTGTATAAAGTTGATACAACTCTACGCACCTTCCTGAGGACGTGTATGGGGCAGTGGAGGACGGTTCTTCGCTATCCAGGATGTCGACAGATTCAGAGGAACAGCGAGCCGATTAGGATTGAGCGAGGCATATTCCAGGGTGACAGTTTGAGTCCACTTTGGTTCTGCTTAGCCTTGAATCCTCTAAGCACACTGCTGGAGAATTCAGGTCTAGGCTATCGATTGAAGAGAGGAGGTCAGGTTATATCTCACCTTCTTTACATGGATGATCTAAAGCTCTTTGCCCCCAACAATTTACAACTGATGGAGCTACTAAAGGTAACTGAAACCTTCAGTAGCGCCATCAGGATGGATTTTGGTGTGGACAAATGTGCAGTCATGCATGTAAAGAAAGGGGAGATTGTGGAGTCCGTGGGAGCCCAACTCTCGGGTTCCATAAACCTTAGAGCCCTCTCTCCAATCGAAACCTATAAGTATTTGGGTATGTCGGAGGCGTTGGGCATTAACACTGCTGATGTGAAGCAATCGTTGAGGGAGCGTTTCTTTGGCCGCCTGAAAAAAGTATTTAATAGTCTTTTGTCAGGCGGGAACAAGGTGCGCGCCTTCAACGGTTGGGTCATGCCAGTCTTGATGTACTCCTTTGGCATACTCAAATGGACTCAAACAGAGCTAGACACCCTGGATAGGAGGGTCCGCACACTGCTGACTGCATATCGAATGCATCACCCACGATCGTCCGTTATGAGACTGTATATCCCGCGAAAATGTGGAGGTCGAGGCTTTTTAAATGCCAAGACTCTCCACAATCGCGAGATATATAGTCTCAGGGAATATTTCCTAAAAGCCGACGTGGGGATGCATCGCGATGTGGTCGCGGTAGACAAAGGCCTCACACCGCTCTCTTTGGCGAAAGAGAACTGGCGCAAACCTGTAGTGCTTGACACTAACGACCGCAAGGAAATGTGGCAGAGCAAGGAGCTTCACGGACGCTTTTTCCGGGCCCTTCATGGGCCTGATGTAGACCAGTTAGCGTCCGTGTCCTGGCTACGTTTCGGTGACCTCTTTGGGGAAACCGAAGGTTTTGTCTGTGCAATTATGGATGAAGTTATTATGACGAGAAACTACCGGAGATTTATTGTGAAGGATGGCACGGTTGACATCTGTCGGGCATGCCACCGTCCAGGAGAATCAATCCGACACATAATTTCTGGGTGTTCTCGCTTAGCTAACGAAGAGTACTTGCATAGACACAACCTTGTGGCCAGGATTATCCATCAGCAACTTGCTCTAAAATACAATCTCGTGGAGTCGGAAGTGCCGTACTACAGATATGTGCCCGACCCAGTTCTCGAAAATGGTCATATCACATTGTATTGGGATCGATCCATCATCACTGATAGGACTATCATGGCTAATAAGCCAGATATAGTGGTGATGGATCGAACCGAGAGGCGCGCAGTGCTTGTTGACATAACGGTCCCACATGACGGGAACCTCGTGAAAGCCGAACAAGATAAGAAAATCAAGTATCTTGACTTGGCTCGCGAGGTTGTCGACATGTGGGATGTGGACTCAGCAATCATTGTGCCGATAGTCGTGTCTGCCAATGGCTTAATAGCAAAGAGCCTCGACCAATACCTAAAGAGGCTCTCGTTGGGCAGCTGGATCAAGGGTTTGATTCAGAAATATTGAAAAATAAATGGAAAGTCGTTGGATACAGTTGTAGAATGTTTTATTTTACCCCAAACACAGAAGAACAATATTTAATTATTTTACCTTTATTATTATAAGAAAACACGTATCCTTTTAATGGCAGACAGGCAGAGAGAGAAAGCACAGACAAGACAAAAAGACTTATGTCAAACAAAACATAGACAATGAATTTTTAGTTTTCTTGTGTTGTCATCAACACCGTCCCTCAACACAAGAAACATATTTAAAAAACTTTGAATTACTTACTCAAAACAAGATACACTATACTACTTTATTGCCTGTACTTACATACAAAGAAAAATATCAATTTTTAACTCATACATCTACCAAAAATATTATGAATTTATGTCATATACAGTTTTACATCTTAATTTTTACAAGATAACAACAATGTCATTCTCAACACCTATGAACTGTGCTCACTTTCATTTATTTAACTTAATCCTATACAATTTCTTAGAATTCAATCAAAAACTTATAATTAAAAAGTTATAAATCTATGTTAACTTCAAGTAACCCCTTAATTTAATAAATGTAGGGCCTGACAAAGGTTTGGTTAGCAAATCAGCTATTTGTTCCGACGTTCCTATATAATTTAACATTATTGTACCATCTACAATTTTTTCACGAATAAAATGGTGTTTAATGTCAATATGTTTCATTCTTTTGTGTAGAACTGGATTTTTAGCTACTCTAATGGAACTTTGGTTATCCTCATACATTAATACATAATCAATATCAAATGAAAAATCCCTTAAAAGTTGTTTGAGCCAACAAGCTTCTGCAGTAGCCATGCTGAGTGCCATGTACTCTGCTTCAGTTGAAGACATGGCTACAGAAGGTTGCTTTCTCGTACACCATGAAACAGGACAACCAAATACTTTAAAAATAAATCCAGCTGTTGACCGTCTGTCAACTAAATCACCTCCCCAGTCAGAATCTACATAGCCAACAATGATAGCATCATTAGTATTATTTCTTTCAAAGACTAAACTTAAATCTAATGTACCCTTAATATACCTAAGTATCCTTTTTAACATATTCCACAACTCTTCACTAGCACATTTTTGAAAGCGACTTAATATTGAAACACTTGCACATAAATCAGGTCTACTACCTAATACTGCATACAATAAACAACCAATTAATTGTCTGCATCTTGTTTCTAACTCTTGGGTTTCTGACTTTTCTCTTTTAAGACTATCAGTTTTAAATTTTGAATCCATGGGTGTAGCAATACTGTTACAATCTGACATATTATATTTTTGTAAAATCTGTTTTAAGAATGCTTCTTGATTAATTTTTAAGACACCATTAATTACATCCTGTTTGATAGCAATACCTAAAAAGTAAGTTGCTAAACCCAAGTCTTTCATACAAAAATGTTTCTTTAACAAGTTCTTAGTATTATTCACACATTCAATATCCGTCCCTGCGAGCAATAAGTCATCGACATACAGTAATAAATAAACCATCTGTCCATTATATTGTTTTACATAAAGACCATAATCTGTTTTACATTGTTTGAAACCTTCAGACAATATGACTGAGTTAAATTTGTCATTCCAGTTTTTGGGTGAGCTCTTTAGCCCATACAAAGATTTTTTAAGTTTACATATCATATCACCATTAGAACATCCTTCTGGTAATGACAAATATATCTCATCTTTAATATCGCCATGAAGAAAAGCACTTTTGACATCCATTTGGTGTACTGACATAGCTTTTTGATTACATATTGCCAATAGAGTACGGACAGTTGGAAGTTTAGCTACTGGCGCAAATAGATCATCATCAATAAAATCAGTTTGCTGAAAGCCCCTAGCCACAAGTCTAGCCTTGTAACTAGTAATATTACCTTGATCATCAAGTTTTCTTTTAAAAACCCATTTGCTATCAATAACCTTACAATCCACTGGTTTTGGCACTAATTCCCATGTATTGTTTTGATTTAAACTATCTATCTCCTCGTCCATAGCTCTTTTCCAATTCATTCTGTCTGCACTATTCATGGCTTCTTCATATGTTTTAGGATTATCTTCAATGTAACCTAATAAGCATGTATAATCTGTACTGTAATACTTATGCCATTCAGGCTGTTTAATCTGGTTTCTTGGTCTTAAATTTCTTATTTGTTCTACCTGAGTTTGAACTTCATTTATTTGAACTGTATTTGTATCATGAAACTCTTCTTCGGATTCATTATTTGACTCGACACTTGGAGTATTACTTAAGTTTTGACTTGACTCTTCATCAATAACTGATACCTCACTCTGTATTGACCTATCCATACTATTTTCATCCTGTGCAACCCTATCAACATCATTTATTTCTACCAATGGTTTTTCATTATTATTTTCTACTAATATTTCTATTTTACTATCAGGTATTTTATGTTTAGAGTTACTATCACTATATTTAATAAAAACTACATCTCTTCTAATTTTTATTTTATTTTCCTCTTTGTAATAAATCCTATAACCTTTTGTTTCCTCGCTGTAACCAACAAAATATCCCTTCTTTCCTTTCGGGTCCAATTTTCTTCTTATCTCTTTAGGCACATGACAGACTACCATACTACCAAATTTATGTAAATTATTTATGTCAAACTTCTTATCCCACCAACATTCATAAGGTGTTTTACCAGTATTTTTATTTTTAACATAAGTTCTATTTAGAGTATACACGGCTGTGCTAACAGCTTCAGCCCATAAGCTTTTATCTAGGTTAGACTGAATCAACATTGTTCTAGCAGCTTCTATAATAGTTCGCATTTCCCTTTCGACCTTACCGTTTTGTTCCGGTGTATAGACTACTGTAGTTTGATGTTGTATGCCTTTATTATTTAAAAATGACTCTAATGTTTTATTTAAAAATTCTGTCCCATTATCTGTCCTTAAAACCTTTACTTTATTATTAGTTGTTACTTCAGCATGATTAATGAAATCTTTTATTTTACTTGGCACTTCGGATTTATGTTGCACAAAATAAACTTTCCTATATTTAGAGAAATCATCTTTAATAACCAATATGTACCTTGAACCACCAACAGAAGGCACTTCCAACGGTCCACAAACATCAGCATGTAAGATTTCACAACACATACTTGTTTTAGTTATACTCTGAGGGAAAGGTAAGCGATGACATTTTCCTTCTATACATGCAATACATGAATCATCAGAATCAATAAATTCTATATTATTGTTTTTTAGCACTGACCGACAATAATCATAATTTTGGTGAGCCAACTTCTCATGCCAATCATTAAGGGTATTATAAGTTTTAACCTGAGTGACATTTACGTTGCCTGGAGAGTCAAAGATAAACTGCATTACATATAACTTATCTACACATTTACCAATTGAGCACACTACATTATTTTTAATAAATTCACATTTTTTACCCGTAATGTTAAACATGTAACCATTTTTCACAGCTTTAGTAACAGAGAATAAATTTACCTTAAGTTCAGGAACATATAGTACGCTATTTAGTGAAGACACAACATATTCATTACCATCATAAGCCTTCAAGAGTATTAGTCCAATACCTTCAACTTTTAATTTCCTTCCATCTCCGACTATGACATATCTATCGGTATTGATACCTGAAAAGCTAGAAAAGAGAGATTGATTATGGGTCATGTGGTCACTCGCACCACTGTCCACTATCCATTCATGTTTGTTGGAGTTATGTCCAATAAAAGCGCTTGAGATGTAAGCATTTCCTTTTGTATCCTTTGAACTATTTCCTTTATTTTCCCTTGAATTATTACACTTATTTTCTTTGCAATTATTTCCTTTATTTTCTTTTGAGCTATTTCCTTTTTCTTTGTTCTTCTTAAAGTAACACTGTTCTATTGTATGTCCAGCCTTTTTGCAGTAAGAACATGTATTATTATATCTACAGTTACTCTTTTTGTGGCCAGTTTTACCACATTTATAACACTTCATATTTTTCACCGATAAGGCAACGGGTTCCTCCATTTCTTTCATGCGTTCTTCTTCAATGAGTAACCTTGCTTGCAAGTCATTTAATGTTTGGGATTCTTGAGGAACACTTTCCCATGCCGAAATAAAGTATTTGTATTGAGGTGGTAGTGCCATTAGTATCTTAGTAATAATCATCTTGTCAGACATAGATTCGCCTAGCTGTTTTAGTTGATTTGCCATTTGTTCTACTGTACTAAATAACTTGGCAATACTACCATCTTCATATTTATATTTCATGAACCTTTCATGCACCAGGTGAACGCTCGTTGAGCTTTTAAGTTCGTAAATGCTCGATAATTTGTTCCACATTTCTGCCGCCGAGCAACATGTTACCAAATGTTGCATTACGTTTTCTGTAACCCTCGACACAATATGTGTTTGTGCTTTAGCGTCTTGTTGCTCCCATTCGTTTGGTTTTAAGCCGGCATCGTTTTTCTTTACCGACCCGTCAACGACCCCTAACAGGCCGAGACCATTTAACAAAATCTTGGTCTGGAACTTCCATAACAACCAATTTTCACCCCCAGTAAGCTTCACTACTGTAACCCCAGAAGCCGAAGTAGAATCCATGATGGCTTCGCTTCGCCCCGAGTTTTATTTTCCAAGTACAATCTGTATCCACGTTAATCTTTGTAATAGGAGGGTCTGGGCCCATAACCTATTGAAAAATAAATGGAAAGTCGTTGGATACAGTTGTAGAATGTTTTATTTTACCCCAAACACAGAAGAACAATATTTAATTATTTTACCTTTATTATTATAAGAAAACACGTATCCTTTTAATGGCAGACAGGCAGAGAGAGAAAGCACAGACAAGACAAAAAGACTTATGTCAAACAAAACATAGACAATGAATTTTTAGTTTTCTTGTGTTGTCATCAACAAGAAAGCAGTACTACTGGACACGGCTCGCATTGTTAGGCGATTCCTCTCCCTGGAGCCCTGACCGCCGGTAGCTTGGACCCAGTTCCCGATACCGGTGGGCTACTATTTTTTATATTTTTAAATGTTTTTTTTTTATATTTAAATATTTAAAAATGTATTTAGTAGGAAATCTAAATGAATAAACGGAATAATAATAATAATTCTTTATTTGCATAAAACATGGTGTACACTGGTGTTACAGTAAATTATAAGAGCTAACATGTTTTGCCAGAATAGTACTTAGCATGCAAATCTTTCCATAAACATTAAAAATGTTTGTCCATAAATTCTTTAAGACAATAGAAATTATTCTTATTTAACCATGCAAACAATTTATACTTAAACAATCTAGAATTTAATATTTTTATGTCCATTGGTATCTTATTAAATATACGAACACAGTTACTTAAGCAGCTTTTACTATACTTAGCAAGCCTGACAGTATCATCTACGACGAGTCTATGCGGATCGCGTCGGCTCCTAGGATTTAAATCATTGGCTAATTTAAACAAAGTTTTATGTTTACTAACAAACATGCAGATTTCATAGATATAAAGAGATGGCAATGGCAACAAACATAGTTTTTTAAATATGGGTTGACACGAATCCTCGGAATGCATCCCGTACAGTGCTCTAATGCACTTTTTTTGAGCAACAAAAGCTCGGTGGATATCTGTGCTATTTCCCCATATTATAAGCCCGTAGCGCAGTAGCGATTCAACATATGCACGATAGGTCATAATAGCAGTTTTCAAGCTAGTTACGTTCTTTATTTGTTTGAGAGCGTACACAAATTTATTAATTCTCTTTGAAGCATTATCTACATGTTCTTTCCAGTTCAAATTCTCATCTATAATTACGCCTAGGAACTTGGTTTGTGCTGCTTCTTTAATTTTTGGTATGTTTAGTTTAATATTATATTTAGGGTTATTACATTTATTGAAGTTAATATATACGGATTTATTAAGATTTATTTTAAGATTGTTTACGTCTAGCCATTGTATTACTTTATTTATAGTGTTATTAATGTCAGTCTCGTGATTATTTATACTATTATTACGTTTTTCTGTTGATATAATAATACTAATGTCATCAGCGAACAATATACATTGATGGTTAGTTATATTAATAATGTCGTTTATGTACAGTAAGAACAAGATAGGGCCCAGTGCCGGGACCAACGGCTTCAAATGCTTTCCGAGCCACGAAGAGGTAATAAATTGATACCCATCCATGAAGCGACCTCAGCAACCGTAGCTTAACTTTCAATCAACCCGTGTTACTGTATTATTTAGCCACAAGACTCTCAAAAAAAACAATAACTAACGAGACAGTTGATAAAAATTTAACATTAATTATGATGATACCTATTCATTGTTTTTTTAATTGGAACGGTTCCCAAGCCTTTTTGTCTTCAAGATAGTTTTTTTAGAGTAGCTTTTTGGCATAGCTTTCACTTTATACAAACATGCTCTTCATGAATGTGGATATTTGGTTCATTTGCGTTTTGTAAAATTATATGAGCTGACATACAGGACCTACTGTTAAAAAAATAAGTATACTTCCTTGTTCTAATTAAGTTAAGGCAGTCATTAGAAAGAGGGTTTTTTATTAAAAGAGATATTGTGCATTTCTGGCCATTTTTTTTTTCTTTTTTTTCGTTTGAAAACCTAATGAAATTGCAATTAACTTTTTTTTTCACCTATGTAAGAAATACTTAAAATAAACTAAAGGAAGTTATATATTGCTACTTATTACAATTTTTTAATGTGTACAAAGATTACAGTTACTTTAATTGTTTATTGCATTCTATCTCTGTTCGGTGGTCAGTACCTGCTATCAAAGTAAGGATTGCAACCTTAATGAAAAAATCCCACAGAGTTCTATATGAAGGAGTAAATATTCGAGCTTATCAACCGCCGTCATTGTCCCGCCGTCAATTTGAATGAAAGAGACCTATTTTAATGCAATATTTCAGCAATTCTATGAATCTGCTAAATTACCAGAATCTGGAAATGACTGAAATATTCCAAGAAATATGATGGGACCTCGAAGAACAAAGGAAACTCCTCAAATAATATAGCTACACACGTACCGATTTTTACATTTTTAGTAACAAATCAAGCATTTTCATTTCAAAAGTATCATTTGGTGAAGAAAAACTGATGAAGAAGACAGGCGACGGAACTCTTCATCGCATAACAGCAAATTACTCGCGATTGCTACAGTGGCATTCCTGTACATGGTTTATGTATTTCAATATCATAACAATAAGTACGAATGTCTATTTTAGAAGGAGTCCGGCAGAGATGTACAGACAGACTCATGTTTAAAAACAACCAACCTCTTAAAAAAACACTAACAGATGTAAAATACCTCTAGTTTCGGAAGTCTGTGGCGTTGGTGGTTTTTTTTTAATTATTGGCCACCTACTTCCGAAACTACAGTTATTTTTAAGTTATACGAATGAAATTCAGTATGACGGTTCTTCACTTAACATCATGAAACACGTAGAAAATTTAGAAAATCATCCCATATAAGGTGGGTGCAAAGTTAGTATGTAAGTTCTCTGATTTAAGAAAAAATCGTATATACATACATATAACCTAACCTAACTTACCATACCTATCCTATAGCGAACCTAACTACCTAACCTAACTACCTTACTGAAATGCATTGATTTTGTGAATTACAAAATACATAATTTTGAACTGAACGACTGTGCTGTGTGTCTCAATACTAGAGTAGGACATTTAATTCATTAATCATAATACTGTGGACCTAGTGAAAAGGGGTATAAGTCCAATTTCGTCGAAAATGAGTTAAGTGTACCAAAGTGATCAGAAAACCGACTTTTACAGTTTGTTTTGGTGTCAGTTGGACCCTTTTACACAAAGTAACTTTCTTATTTTTAGAGATAGCTTAGATCTGTCTTCACTAAACGATAGAGCATTTTTGTCTGATCACTTTGGTACACTTAACTCATTGTGCATAAATTTATGCGCGAAACGGCTGAAGTTTCGTCACTGCGCTAATGTTTTCCCTTGGCATGATTAATAATAATAATAATAATTTATTCAAGAAAACATTGTTTACATAAAGTTTACAGTTAGCCAAACAATAGTATATAATTTATCCTACACAATTCATTCAGTAGTAGGAGGTAATAATTTAACTCGATTGGTATAACATCCATACATAAAGTACTTCTTTGACTGGCCTGCTGATCGAGTAGTTAGTGGGCCTGACTGCTATGCTGGGGGTTGAGGTTTCGATTCCTATCCAAGACAAATGTTTGTATGATGAGCACGATCATTTGTTCTGTCTGATTACAATTAGGGTTGTGGGCATGCCCACAGTGCCCACAACGCGCTTGCGGTAGCGACGGTCTGTCTATCAGTCTGTTTGCGATAAACTCAAAAATTACTACGATGCTGTTTTCACCAATGGATAGAGTGGTTCTCAAGAAAACTTTTAGTGTATAATTTGTCAAGTGTTTCTATACATATATTGCCAAAAAGATAATGACATTCGTTGGAGGTAAAAAACCTGCCCTCTGGGATTTGGGCGCGATAACCAACAACCATGCGGGCGAAGACGCGGGCATCAGCTAGGTAATAAATATAAAAGTTACTATGTTACACAAGTATAATAATATTATACTTTCAACGAAATAAGGATCTAACGTCTAACTAAGCAAATTAATGGGAAAACTAATATGGCAATTGGTCAACTTAATACAGGAAGTCTTTCTAATCATGGAACAAATTTTCACATGACTTGTGAAAATTGTGACTGAAATGAATTGAATTGTGTGTGAATGGACTTCTACAAGTTTAAAAAAAATTAGTTGTTCCAAACACAGTCGAGTGGGTATATCAAACTTTTGTAAGCAATAGCAATTTTTTTTTCGCGCATTCCCTTTTGATCCCATAGTCAAAGTTATTTGTATTTATGGGTAAAACACCCTGTGAATTCATCCCATGATATGACATAAATTCTGTATGAAATTTACCAATTGCCATATTAGTTAGAATACCGTTGTCGTTAATTTGCATAGTTAGATGCTCCTTGTACTATATAAGTACCCTGTAGAAGCCTCTAGAGTAGCCAGATTATTACCAACATTAAATAGATTGCAGAACATAGATAAACAAAATGAATGTAAGGAAATTAAATGAAAATAGTTGACGCAAATAATATCAAAATAGCGCGCGTCCGGGATGCGGTGATATGCTGTATCGGAGCGTGCAGCGTGCAACGCGCGACCACCTGTGACCTGGCGACAGGCCAGCGGCTGACAAACCTACAGAACAACTCTCAACTATCAAAAAACCACAAATTATCAAATTTACAATCCAAGGCCTCTGCCAAACAAAACCATCCTACTACTTGCTTGTACCAATCTTTTGTTTTTTTTGAGGTCCCGAGTTCAATCCCCGGGTAGGGCTAAGTGTTATTGAGTTTTTCCATCTGGAATTTCTCAGTAGCAGCCTGGAGTCTGGATTTGTGCCCGATTGATGGCAATAGGTTCACCCCCTATTACATGGGACTTGAACATAACTGGCGAAATGTGGGTGTACTAAGAGGTACACCTCTGCTTAACACTTCGGGGATGCCACTACCACACTTCCTGCTACCACAACCTACGAAGCAGTCCAACAAAATTAGTTCATCTGCACTGCTTTCTTGCAGATGCAAACGCTGCAGTCTGTAGAGTACGGTGATGCAACTCATGCAATAGTCTCGCGAACGTTTGCCAGAATACAAATTCCATAAATCTTCCTCTGGACGTACCGATTCTGTTTGCATTTACCTAGTATTGTCGCCGACCTCGACGTGTGAGCCGCCCGCCGCCGTGCGCGAGCGCATCTTCTTTCTCTTTAACATTACACAAGCTGTATCTGTAAACACGATAACGGAATTGTATAATATTAAGAGGACGTTTAGCATGTGTCGCTACGTGAATATTGCCTCAACTTTGAGAATTCAATCGTGTGTATTCCGTTTATATTGGCGCAGTGAGCGTTGCATACAAGTACTGTATTATTGTAAGATGAGCTTCATTCAATTCTCAAGAGTACGTGTGTAGGATACGAGATCAGTAGTGAGTAGGGTTGCCAGGCGTCCTGATGAACCCGGACATAGTTAGTCTTTCTGAGTGCGTGTCCGGTTTTTTGGAAAAAACGCAAACTTTTTTTATGGTGCGAGTATACTGAAAAACGTTTGATTTCACACACAATATTTTTGTGGTATATAACACATAACATAACATACCCGAAGGGCTAGTATATATCTTTAGACTAGGCAGAGGTGTAGAAACGGGTACCTATAGGTATGTCGACGTAAGAATCGATGAATTGACAGATGGTAAAAACATTTCTGCCGATTATACAGGGTTATTTATAAAACACCAACAACCTCGCAGGAGTAGACTACTACTAAAACAGACAAAAAAAAATCAACTCTCCATACATATATCCGAATAGTTGATCGAGTTTTGTGTGGAGAGTTGATTTTTTTTGTCTGTTTTCGAAAAAGTCGTAGAACAAAATGTTGTTGTTTATGATGTTAGTAATCTACTCCTGCGAGGTTGTTGGTGTTTTACAAATAACCCTGTATAGAAGTAATAATGCTCGATATTGTATAGGTACTATTGTCGACTGAAGAATCTACACATTTCTTCTCTTCACTCTTGACATTGTCGTGCTCGAAACAAAAGAAATGATTCTATTATCAGTCACTTTGTCTATTCTTCTGTCATGCTACGCGTGCTGGTAGTACACCCACATTTCGCCAGTTATATTAATATTGTGTATACTGAAACACAAAATCCTCCATAATGTAAGGTGTCCGGCCTTATTACCCAAATGTCCGGCCAAACTGGTTGGTCTGTCCGGCTATTTGGTTTGGCGACCTGGCAACCCTAGCAGTGTGTGTAACACTGTGCCTTCGTGGTGATTGGTCGAAAAGCCCTCGACAGCCGGCAGTGCCGAGTGGAAGCGGTTCTATGTCGGTCGATACTCTGTTCGAGTGCCCACTTGAGCATGAGTGGTACACCAACAAGTAGATAATGAGTAATCTGCACGGCTTTAGATAGTAACGACATTTGTTTTTATATGAAGATAATAGGCTTTTAAAATATTAATTACCGCAATGGTTTACGAATCATGTAATGCCATTATTTGTATCTGTCTATCTATCAATCAACTGTCTCGCCGTCCGTCACTAGTTGGAATTTCCCTCTAAACCAACTCAACCCAGTAACTTGATACTACAGCTCATAAACGTGCCGACGATGACGACACGCGGCGTCGAGACACTAATAATAATAATCTAGACATCCTTCCCTTTCGTAGAGCCGAAGCTATCTGACTCTCAGCTCACAGCTGCCTCCGTCGTGACTGTTTAAGTGCGGTTAATTTGACACAGTGCACTATAAGTAGGTACTGCTACTTTTACTATGTACAATGTAGGCTATGTAGACGGTCTTATGCCAGGTGCCTGTAGGTGTAGATGTTCAGCTCGGTCCCAGTGCGCGTGCGTGTCGTGTGGTGTCGTGCGGCGTGCAGGAACAGGCAGTGTCACAGTGAAACGCGCCGGTTTCTCCACGCGGCGCAGCGGTCGGTGGTGAAACTAGCGCCCGCGCACCACCCGTCATCGCCCACGCCGCTGCGCGCGCGCCGCCACAATATCCGCGCTGGGAGCGTTCGCACGATGATCATAACATCGCGATTAAATAATCAACAGCGCCTGCCACTTGCATATAAACACGCCGACGAGTGACGCGCGGAGGTGCACGGGGAGCTGTGGGGAGAAGGAGGGGGGACTGCCACCATTGTCTGTGTTATCTGCAATCAGCTGAGCGGCACACCGGGGCGCAGGCCCACACTCTCAGGGCTCCTCACTCTCGCCGGGGCCGCACAAGGCGACGCGAGCACGAGATCACTTCGTCATAGTCTTAACTACAACAATGCTTCGAGCTCGGTTTGTGGTTGTTTGATACGTGTTGTTAGCTTCCAAAAACACAAAGTAGCCATATATTTAATTATAAATTCTTGTGTTCTGAGTGTAATATAACGTAACTAATTTGTCAAATCAAATCATTTACTTATTTGCTCAAATACAGGTGATTCATACAGTAGAAGATTTTTCAAACATATTCTATCTTTTAAGGTGTGCAAATAGATATTTGCACACCTGAAAAGGTAGAGTTGGAGTACATTAAACTTATAAAATTTATCATACATATTTATCGACAGCAAATATTATTATTAGGGTGTACGTATGAGGTATGATATTCATTAATGTCGATATGTTCTATAAATAATAGCAAAATTGAAAAAAGGAAAGAGTAAAATCCAGTTTTAGGGTAGGTACTTGTAGATAGGTACTTGAGTGGAGCACTACATGAGTTTGCTTCCAAGAAAGCTTTCCATAAAAATCCATGAACTCTGCTCCTAATTCATTCAATTATTTTACAAATGAGGACGGATCCCTATCCTCACATACAGCGGCAGTTCACACTCAATAGACCGCAATGTTCTTGGAGTCAGACAAACGAGCCGTATTTGGAACATGGGCTCAATTTTGGGTTCCTAGAAAACATCCGGCAATATCGTGGCAGTAGGTACCCAAGGAAAGGAGGTGGAACGAGCTTGATTCCCACTCACGAAATTGATCTAGACCAGGTCAGAAAACTAGACACAGAAGAGTATAAAGGAGGCCTTTGCCGTGAAAAGAAAAAAAATAAAATAATATTTAATTCTGTAAAAGTACACACATCTTCCTAAATACTTACACATGTCAATTTTTTTTAAATACTTTTAAATGGCACCAGCATTACCAAAATGGCTGATCCTTGAGAAGACATTCCGAAAGAAACTCAGGTGTTATGGTCGCTTTTAAAGTCCAGAACTCAGACTTATGATTGTACATATTATGTATATTATGCAAGTCTATCCATTCAGGGCAAAGTTTGGAAAAGCCTTCTGGAGAATCAATCAATTCAGATTTGAGTTGACCTGTCCCGACAGACGGCATTCATGTTTTAGTCATGGTGTCCTGGGTAATCAGGCTACTAACAATAATGGATAATAAACTCATCCCGGCCCCGGTGTGGGGACCTCGTAGGAGTTCAGCTTAGTATAGGAGGAAGGCAGTAGCGCCTTCAGCGTACCGCACCGGTCAGCACCGAGCCCCTTCCGCGCGCCCCGCTGTGTACGATACTCTACTTGAGCAAGTTGCGCAACATGTGCACTAAGTCATGACCTAACAATCACTAGCGCGAGGTCTCGCCCGAACGAAAGCTGTGCGAGATCAACTGCGATATTATCTGCGAACAGCCGAACCAGCCTCGTGAATGATGTGCTAGACGCCCACTCAGGCGCAGCTAAGTGCTGTCCTGTTCTCACGATCACTGCACGCCGACTGTCGTCACACGGATGAGACATCAGCCTGAGACACACGGATAGACAACCGCCACTCGGTGCTCGTGCCGAAACTGCCATTCGACTGAATTAATATCAGAAAGTCCGCGCGTGAGAAAGTACAAATTACAGTAATTTTATTACAGCTATCACGGCTCTCAGTTGTTCGTTGATAAGTAATATGAAGTTTTATCTGCAAGTGACGTCAAAGTCGCTCCTTCCGCAGCACCACTTCAGAGAAATGTTAGTGGTACCGTGAAACGGTGTTCGATTGATTCATTTTGAAATATTTACCCTCATTTGAAATATACTTATACGTATTGTGAAGCTTGTCGCTAAATATTAACAGCCTCACAAGTCGATCAAAGGTTAAGCTGCGCTCGACGAGGTTGTTCCGAAGATACAAAAATAAAAAATAAATAAAAATGTATTTATTTGTACAAAAATATGCATTAGCACTATTAAGATGACTCCTGTCTGAAAATCAGTTTAGTCAAGGTTTATCGTGTTACCCAGTAACTGGGTTCTGGAGATCAGTCAGGAATTTGCTCCTTGAAAAACACTTAAACTGGAAGCCGACCCGAAAAAGGTCAGGTTACGTATGTTATAGTTTAATTAGCTTACTTTTATTTCGTATATTCATTTTGGTTTCATATAAAATTTTATTGATATAATAGTAATCTAAAATACAGAACACACAATAAAACTAATTAAAATATATTAAATATGCTTACTTTAAAAAAATAATTATTCAATTACACGTAAATAGCGATACCTACATACTTGTTATAATAAAGATAGTTCCACAGAACAATAAATTCAAATAGAAATTGAGGCTGCTTAGATAACACTGCATTATTTAACTGTCGTTCAGTCACCCCTGTCTGGAATTAATTCTAGATATGCCACTTTTGCAATGTTTTGTGGGCTTTTAGCTAACTAACTAACTCTACCTAATACACGTATAAATGTATATTAGCTGACGCATGTGCCAAATAATATGCTGCTAGCCTCGCGACTTTAACTCCAAATAGAAGAATAAAATCGGGTAGGTACCTTAATTTTTCGAGTAAAACTTTTTACTATAATTGTCGACATACCTGTCCGTTTTGAGTAAGTCCTGGCAGTTTCCGTGGTACTGACGGCAGCACATCAAGTTACCCCAATGTGTAATATTTTCCCAATTGAATATGAACTGTATTTTGTTTGTCATAAAGTTGAAAAACGATCAAAGAAATTTGACACATTGGGGTAACATGATGTGCTGGCGTCTGTACAATAGGCTAGTTGACAAAATTTTAGTTTTTAGTCCCTCATCTAGGTGACAAGAGTTTGTAAAATTTTGTAAAAATATAACTTAGATTGTTTATAATCCAACTTATATCTTCTGTCATTTCAGCAGAATACTCTGCACTGTCAAAAAGCATTGGTATTATTACTTAATAGCAGACGTCACGCGGTTTTACCCGCGCAGTTCCCGTTCCCGTGGGAATACGGGGATAAAAAGTAGCCGGTCATCACAATGTAGCTTTCCACCATTGCAATATTTTTTTAAATTGGATCATTCGTTCCGAAGGTTACCCCCTACATACAAACTTACAAACAAATTTTACCTATAATCTTAGTACAGATTTGTCGTGTTTTGTCAATGACCAATCTTAGCTCCTTACGAAAACGTTTTTTAACTAGAGTTTTCTTTTCTAGCCTTTGTTAATAACAATACATATACTGCAACGTGAGTGCAAACTCTTGGTAAAACGCCCTATTATTTCAATAAAATATGCCAGGAAACTAATCGGTGGCCCATTCACAATAGAAACCGCGAAAGATAGAGGTTTCCTGTCCCCCGACTTGTGCCATACTTTTCACGATAATTTCAGAAACCGCACTTACACACAGCAAATTTTTATAAATGTTATCTATGAATGTTTACGAAACATGGCAACATCAATTACTGTAAAGCACCGGGACTACCGGAAGACATTAGTAAATTCATTGTGACTTTTGAAAAGTCACAATGAATTTAGAAAACTGTATTTTTACCCTTCACTCTGTTGTTAAGTTTTTTGTTTATGAAAATATTACTATAAAATCTCCGACTTCGTAATTGATTTCAGATCTACACACGATGGACTTTTTAGAAATGTCTAACACTTAGGGACTATCCTATTCCCGCTAATGTAGGAAAAATTACAATTTCAAAATATTAAAGCGAACGACCTGAAATAGACAATGTTTAGAATTGACACTGTCGTATTAAAAATAGTATTCTAAATATATCTCAAGTAAAATAAAACTACTAAAGTTGTACTCATATAGTAGGTAGGTACTATTGAAGAAAAATATTAAAGTGCCTGAGTAACGACATTTGTAAAAACGAATTTTGATTTGCGGTTGTTCTTTAAATTACATAGTGCGTCGCGGTCGCGGCGTCGTCTGGTCTCTTCGGTGGTCGGCATTCAAGATTCCGGATCACAACTAAGTGATTTTGCCATTTAGATTTGAGATCCGATCCAGATTGACCTGTACATTACAGCATCGCGAGCGATGTCAGAGATGTGCGGGTGTTATCTGCGCGGCCATCAGCCCGGCGCCCGCGCAACTCCTCGACACACTTTCTAACGAGCACCTATTCCGTCCGCTCTAAAGAACTCTTACTGAAATACAGACAGTGTATGTAACGCTGACGCTGCAACGTAATTATGCATAACGAATGTCTTATGTAAGTGATCATAAAATTTTTGGAATGGTGTTAGGAGCTCGGTCCGCTCGGTGTACGAGCTTAGGCTCACTAGGCTCTGAGCGCGGTGAGTTGCGTCAGCGCAGTCCCCACATGCAGCGACCACACCGAGAGCAGAATAATCTGAACAATGCGCTCTGGTAAGCACAAGCATTGGCCTATTCAGTATTGGGTCTACAGGGCTGACACAGCTTCGTGATGTGAAGTACCTTACCTATTTTAGTAAGGTCCACCTCATTATAAGAAGCATATAAAATTTACAAGATCATGATATTTTAGAAACCGCATGCGAGATGATCGCGCTACATATCTCACATTAGAATATTCATCAGCTGGTACGGCAGAGCGGCGATGCGGCGCACTTTCTCTCTCAGCGTCCTCTCACGCCCGCGCCGGCGCCGGTACCCTTTGACATTATTATGTGACGTCACGATGTCGGCCTTACGTGTGCAGACGCTCATTTCCGATGCCTCGTCATTAATAATAGTGGCGTGATTTGACGCTCCAATATTGCATGTATGCAAATTTAATTTTTCAGTGCAATCAACACGTTGTCGAATCGCTGAATGCGCGGTCCTTACACCAACCAAGCATATTCTCTAAGGTAGAAAAAGATTATACATGTAATTGCAATGCAAGTTAAATTCGGGTCATCGTGGTGTTGTCTAGAACAAGAGGTCTAATTAGACAAGCCTTCGACATGAGCTGCTATTACGTATTGAATTTGATAACGGTGCTGGTAAGACAGTAAGAACGACCTTGAGGATTTAAAACTAGTTCATTCATACGCTGACCATAAGATGCGCCAGCCCAAGATACAATAGCTGCATGGCACTATAACTTGACTTAGTAACTATGAGTAACTTAAAAACTAACAAGAAGGGCGACAGGAGGGTTTTATGCGGGTGGCGGTAGGTGCATGGAACCCTACCAGTCCTCAGTGCTGCCGGCCGGCATGAGTTTACGCCACGGAAATTGCACCTGACATCCGCGCCCACCGCTCATTAGGCAGATGTACCGACCGACTCATGCTCTATATTAGAATATTCAACTAGAAATACTACCAGTAGTGCAGTAGTGTTATATCTGTTATGTTTAATTATTATGCCTCAATATCGATATCACCTGCTTAGACAAATCCCTCAAGTAGGTCCTACCAAGATGGTATATGTTGACCCTTACTGATAACAGCATGTTGAATGTTGACCCTAGCTGATAATAAACGATTGCATATGATAAGCGATGGTGGAGATAAGGCGCGGTTGATATCGCAGCGCGCTGACTGCTGAGCAGTGCGCGTGCGCCGCCCTCGCTATCCTGACGTCACACCAGTGAGACGAGTGACAGTGTTGTGGCGCGCGAGGCTGAGTGACTCCTGCGCAGTCACCAATAACAGTGCAATATAGTGATCCGATGTTCTGCAGGTGTCGGGAGGTAAGCAACACGGGGCTGATTGGACACACGTGCTGTGTCCTGTAGCACAGTGCAGGAATCATCATCTGCCTAACCTTTTACCAACAGTGTTGGGGTTATTTTATTTATTTATTTTTATTTATTAAAAGGTTGGCTTTCAGTCTAAAAAGACGCAGCTGAATATCTACGTTTTACACAGAGCGATTGTCTATCTGAGTGCCACAAGTCAGTGACAGGAACGATACCCCTTAGTTAAACTGGTTGTCTGACTATCGGTATTGTGGCTACCCATAACAACCGTCAAAGATCTTCAAATGACTGCCGCGACTAATGGGTTTACGTACACGGAACAGGAATGACATCCTAAATGCTTTCTGCTGTCTCTTGTTATAACAGACTGATCTGTAAAGTAACGTCGTGGGGTTTAATGCTAGAGTTATTATGTTTTTATGTAAACAAATGTTCAAGGATCAGTTAAAAGAGTCGAACAGTCGAACTACTAAGTGCCAGGGTTGATACGTGAAACTAATTGAGCTATAAGTATAGTTCTATGTAGCATTATTCTCGAACTCGATACATTCACTGTAATTTCACGAACGTAAGTGATTCAGGGATCGCGTGCGCATCAACATGAAGCCATTAAATTCAGATCCGCGAAATAATCGAACGGTATCCGCGAAATTCATTAATTTTTTTATTAAAATTGCAAATTATCCACCAAACTGAATGGAACAGACTTGCATCATGAGCCTGCACGCTAACACCTGGCACCTGGTACCAGCACTCGCCCAGGCAGCATGAGAGTTCAGAGCCTCAATGCAAATCTGTGTTAAATAGTGCCCAAGTCCCCAGATACCTGAATTAACGACGCGACTTTCGAAAGACCGCAGTTTTACTTAAAGTATTGTCTAGTGTTAATTATACTTAATATCATTATTTAGGTCACAGCTTTACACGTCAAGATCATTACTACGTTACTAATTACCCGTAGTCTCTCATTCTGACAGATTGGTCTTCAATTAGTAAAGAGCAGCAAGAAAAATAATCCAAGGAAATGTATGTTGTGTTGGCGTGAACTTTTCATACAAGCAACTGAAACACCAGCACATTAGGTTAAATCAAAGAACAATATTTCAGATTGAGTGTAGCAGCCCTTGCAATATCAGCGGATACCAGCGCATTCGCGCAGTGATGGATGTACATCAACACTGCTATTCATAGACGCGAGAGTGCGCGAGCTCTCGCACCTCGCACTACTCTTAGCACACACGCTATTTGTTCCGCGGTATCGCACTCGACGATCGCCCGCTAGTCTAACTAGACAAGTGTCTCGAGTACATACAGCGATTCATTATGTGAATGTGAGAGCTATCTGTCGTGGAATCAACCGCCGACTTCTGCGAACGCGACGTTCAGGAAGGAATCCGTATTCTGGTTGTGGCACGTCACACGATCGGAGCTCACAGGCGTCACAGACGTCACCGACGTCGTTTGAAGTCGGCTTGCATCACGGGCCTTTGAACAGGAGTAAAACAAATGCAATTCGTGCTATTAGTGTAACTGAGGACAGTCAGAGTGACGCCTGGCGCAGCGATCGTTCGTGCACGTGTTGCCGGGGAGTTTGTTTCGCTACTTCTTCCTTCCAGCAATGCAGTAGGGACTATTATATGTAATTATGACCTCCAAAAGGTGCTTATCCTAAGCCTAATTTGAATATGATTTTAATTTTGCACAGTTTGCATAGTCATACATGGTGAACATAAGGCATGTGACCACGCAACGCGCGAAGGCGAGCGAGCGAAGCGAGCGTGCCGCGGCAGCGGCCGCCGAGCGCCAGATTCCCCTCTTTTGCAATGCACGCATGCATATATTAGGTAGATTAGAACTTAAAGATATTTTATCTGGCGTTGCGTGGTCACAGTAAGTTCTAACCTAACCTAACCTAGCCGTTTCCATTTTAAGTAACTGTTTTAAAAAAACAAACTTTATCATCATCATTTTTTTATTTAAAATTCAATTTAAAGTTCTCACTAGTTCGACGGTCGAACAAATGAGAAAAAAAATTCTCACTAGTTCGACGGTCGAACAGATGAGAAAAAAAAATCTCACTAGTTCGACGATCGAACTAATGAATCGAACTAGTGGGAATAAACGAAGTCATGAGGGATAGTAAATACATATTCTGCCGTAAAGGACGCAGGTCTGCCACGTCCTGTACGTGTACCCGTCACGCTGCTCCGCATGCCATGCAGCAAGACTTCACCTCTGACCAGCGCTCGGCTCTTTCAGTGCCGTTCCGCGTGCCGAAGAGCTAATTCCGTCTGAGACGCGTCACTAAGACACACCTCAGCCGTGAGCCATTAGCCGGGAGCCCATGTGTACGCATTATATTGCACTATAAACGCAAGTCAATAGCGCTCAAGCGCGTGCGCTTACTGCGACGCTATCAAACAAATTAATGAGTCACCGTGGTTAATTTGTTTCGTTAAGGTAATTTATTGCAGATTGGTCACAATTAAAACTTAAGTAGTTTTGGATATTTCAAGTGAAAGAAGAAAATGAAATACATGAATAGGGAAAAAAATAAGAAGGTGGCCCAGAGCCGGTCAAGTTGTTAATAACAAAGATGTGTGATTTGTGAGAACATAGTACAAATTGTGTTTTGTGCACTATTGGATTCCAAGCTTCCTCTTGCTCGGCACAGCAATTTGAAAGCTCATGCATTCCTAAGGATGCTACTAAGTTTTGAAAGTTTTTTTTTTTTATTTTCAATTTTGTCCCGATATCAGCTTATTATATGTACTACCATGGAATTAGATTCTGGTTGTAATTTGCTAGACGTGCAAGTTTAACACGTGGTTATCTTTCAGTTTTCACTCAAAAAGACATTAAATCACATCATATCACCCATCTGATATCGTCTCGGCGCACGCCGATAGTAATCAGACATGTATTTTTAAGATAACTTCTTATCGATTGCAATCTACTCGTTTTCAATTTGTTGATTATTATCGTGTAGTGTAGGTTCTGCATCATAGATGTGTGGTCTTGTAGACACCTCATGAGTTTACTAGACTGTGTGTGGCGTGAGGACAACTAGCTGCAACTACTGAACCTCTACTTTCACGTTTACAAAGTTATAGCCTGGTGGTGTAGCCGGCGGACTGCCAGATCATAGGTCTTGAGTTTGAACCCAGGACACCCGCCTCTGACCGTAACACTTGCTTTAAAAACGGTAAAGTAATACGTTTGGACGAAAAGGCAGAGATAGGTTTTTCTCGACGGCATGTGAAGCCATCTCCGGCATAAAAGCAGGTTAGTCACTACTCGGGAAAAGAAGACCACTGTACAAAGATACAATACAGTTAAGTACATTACAGCTCAAACTGGCGACCTTTGATCAACCTATTACATAAAGATGCAGAGTAATAGTACATATCCGCAGAGAGCGTTAATCTAGTTCGCACCTCCGCACCTCACCATTGATACTCTGCCTAGCAACAAGCAAGTATCGAGTGAAGGAAAGATTGACACATCCTTCGTCAAGAAATATTTAATAATACGAACAAGTATGGCTACTTCCCGTGTCCCGGCGGCTCTGTTCCCCAGTGTTCGACGAGCTCATTCAACCGAGCAAAACTTATGCTGATGATGTAGCGCGTGCCTGTCTGTGCGGCGTCCTCCCCTCGCCGCGCATGTGCTATAGCCCAAAGCCATTCGGCATTCAAACAAACCATTGAACCGTAAACACTCACTACACAAGCTTATTTCCGGTTAAAAGGTTGCGTGAGTCAGAGGTGTGCGGGGCATGCGGGAGACGGGCATTGATACTTGTTCCGCTGAGCTTGCGTTGATAGTAAGCAACAAAGAGCGCGTCGCGCAGTTCAAATTACACTAGGTTTGTGCAGAATATTCCGCTTGTCTAAGTCATGAGTGCACACTCTCCAAGTCTCCACATCTCCTTAGCTGGTACAGTTCGCGTTGGAAGGCGCGTGCGTCATTGACCGCGAGCTATCTGTGCCGCTAACTGTACCGCTCGGTACTCCGAGTAGCTCCGAGCGCCTCCGAGCGCTGCTGCCCCCGCTGGTACAGCTTCCACGTGATAGTTGCATTTCTCTGAAACATTCCGAACTAATCGGTCATCGGAGTGTCTTTAAAAGCTTCGCTGAAGCTAACTTAATACACAGCAAAATCGAGTACCGACACAACTGATGTACTGAAACTTTTTCATGATAATAATAATAATAATAAATTATTGCCAAAAGCCTCGACGACCATCTGTCGAGGCTTTCGTTACGCGGTTGGGTCAAAGGCCTGATACAGAAGGCAGTACTCCTCGATACGGCTCGCATTGTGAGGAGGTTCCTGTCTCTGAGACCCTAACCACCGATAGCTTGGACCCTGCTCCCGCCGTCGGTGGCCTACTATTTTTTATATTTTTAAATGTTTTTATTTTTATATTAATATTTAAAAATGTAATTTATAAGAATTTTAAATGAATATACGAAATAATAATAATAATAATAACTTTATTTGCTCTGAAAGTAGGTACATAAAGACATAGATGTTTCAAAATGGTATTGACCCTTGTACAATCTACCTAAAAGGCATGCAAACATTTAATAACAGCCGAAATTAATTGTATAAATGACAAATCAGAAACAGTTACATCATGCCAAAGACTAGTTAAAAAATATAAGATTAAAATGTCAGTATCACACTTAAAATACGAAAAAAGAAGAAAAAAAACTAAATAAAATACAAATGTCACAATAAAAATACCAGTGTCAACGCTAAACTATATCGAAATTAAATACAAATGTCAAAATTAATACAAACCTCAAAATAAAAATAAAATGCAAAAATAAAAAATACAAAATATGACTAACTCGGTTACATAAATTACAAAGCTTGAATTTAAATAGTTAACGATGTCAAAGTGATTCATCGTTAAGAAATTCTTGAACAGAATAGTAACATTTATCAATTAATAATATTTTGAGTTTCTTTTTAAACATGGTAATTGAGTCATTTTTTATTGTATCAGGTATTTTGTTAAATATTAATGGACCCATGCCGAAAACACTTTTCTTAAGTAGAGCAGTATTATAACCTGCAACATGTAATAGGTTTTTATATTGGCTTCTAATAGGTCATGCTGAGGTCAGTTCCAGGATGTAGGTCGGATGTGCGTCAGTTACGTCACGCTGTACAACAATCAGTAACTTCGATTCCATTGACTTTACCTTGCGATTTCATTAGTTCTATCATTGTTTTTAATAATAGCACGGGACTGCCGACCATGTGAGAGCGAGGATGGGATTCTGGGCCTCGGAGTTTAGTGGATCAGGTCGCCGTTCTACCTCATTAAGAAGTGATACAGAAGATAGTGAAGATAGTGTTAGTGATATGAAGTGTAACATTGTAACAATTTTAGATAGGTCAACATGCGTTGAATCCACCTAATATAGCAGTTCAGTAAACTACGAGCAGTGCACAGGATACTCACGTCTGATGTCATTGGAGTTGATCATATAAAGCGTCTCATGTCAGGCCATCAACAAAAGACAATGGAAAAGGTTGTGGACTGGTGACTCTTCAGGCGTTACGTTACCCATTCTCGATTAACTCTTTGGCAAAATACAGATCTACAAGGAACGACAATTAATTAATATCGAACAGCTATTCATTTAATTATTCAAGCCTTTTATTAAAACACACTGATGAAACATTCTTAAATAATGATTCATTAGGTAGCAATATGTGTATTTGTGTAAGACGTCGGATACGCCATAGGCCATAGAACATGACATGTGGTGCTCGAAGAAATGTGTTAGCCTGTTAAAAAATTCGCTTCGACGATTTGCGTTGTTAAAATGGGTTCTCAAGAATGTCTTTAAAAAATTACTGTGCAAAAGCGTCAGTTCACATGCATGAGAGACTTGACTGACAAGTTAGTGGTCACACGATGATTATTATACTTTTTATTAAATCAATTCGCTCTCAGTTCGTCAACGTATGCGAAGCGTGGCGTATGTAATTTAGTGTATATTACACAGATTACACGCCTGAGCCGCCTCGGCACCGTGTCCTTGGCAACATTACCTTGGTTACATACGATGATTGGAGTAGCTTTGCTGCGAATATTACCGCTCCGCCTGACTTACCGCTCCAAACCTTCTGCTGTATCCACTGTCTCTGATGGGCCTCAATACTCCATCATACTTGGTTCGTCGTTGACGATCTCACATGAGGCAATTAATTGCGAATAGATATCTAACTTCATAGTTATTTCAGTTCTGTTTTGTACAGACTGTAAGACATCTACTGGCGCTTCTGCCATAATATGTTAATCGTAAGATAGCGATGCGCTCTCTTCGAACTGAGCAGGGAGCGGCTTAACTAGCACATTCTGTGTTCTGCATTGCCTCAGTACACTACACTACCTACTTTCTATCGATCAACATACCTAGGCAAAGTGCGGACTAGCCGGCGGCAACGGCGCTCGCACGCCATCTTGTGCGCTCACTGCAATAGTCGCGCGAGCGGCCAGTTACTGCACTCGCTTTTCATTTGTTAACTTCCTGTGCATTCAAGTATTGTCTGTCTGAGACATAACTCCGCCATTTTACTCTTATATTGTATTGTATGTAAAGCAATGTGAGTTGTGGCACTTTCATGATTTGCAACGCCCTTAAGTCTCGCAAAAACTGGGCGTGAAAACGTTGCGGGGGTGTGGAGGCACGGGGCGCGAGGTTGTAAGGGACCGGTCCCTGCGCCCGCGCACCAGGCGCGGCTGACGACCCCGCGCACCCGCACGCTGTGGGGCGACTTGCTCCTACTATTATAATTATATACACAACAAAACAATTAAGGGCTGTTCTTGTTGCTCCTAATAAAATCAGTCAGTTAAATAGTAACGTCACGTAAACTAGAAAGTCTTGTTCGTCTGATTACAGACAGCATGAGAGAGCAATGACAATCTGCGAATGTCCGCAACCTACCTACATTACAATAATATATTTATGTAAAACGACATGCAAACGCGCGTCAAACGTCTCGTCTCTCAACACACTTGCGAGGAAACTCCGCCAACGAGCGTACGTATTCAGCCATATCGTTCCCACTGCAGAAGTGCAGACCCACACAGACCATTCTACGGTGTAAACTCTGTAGTAGCTTTTGAATATCTGGAAATGGTAGATCAGGTTATATGCAGCATGATCAAGTTTAGTTCAGAGACCAGCTACAGAGACACTGTCGAGTATTCGTCAAGTCGAGGGTTGCCTTCACGAAGTTTATTGACAAGATCCTCGCCATTCTCGCACAGCTATCTCTGACCGTGAGTGTCCGAAGATAGTGTCCGCATGTCGACACAGCGACACCGCTCGCTGCCCGCTGTCCTCGTCTAAACCGTCGCCAGCCGCCGTACGTTCTCCAAACGAGGTCACTTTTCGGATGTTAGACCATGTTAGAGCCAATTCATAACCGCGTAACTGTTTACTTAAATTCAATTTAAGTACCTACATGTTTTATCAATTTTACGATTTTTTTAAAGGCGATTTTCGTGTCTGGAGTCTTGACACCACCACGAGAACAACGCAGTAACACACACAGTGTGACCGCGTTGTTCTTCTAAACTACTCAATGGGTTTTCGCTATAAACGTAATGTTTACGTAAACGACAATTACATAATCATTATCACAAAGAAACCGCAATATTTCGTCAAACCGTACCTACTTTATTTATACTCGTATTCAGTCATACACATTCCTATTTGATTATATGCATGTTTTCTGGCCGATTGCGGGGCCGGGTCTATGTCACTCTCACACTGTGTTCCTCCAACCAATGTCGCTTGTGTATTCTGTTGCTCTAACCTTGAGAAGAATACCTACAACACTTTTCTTAACATGAACAATAGACGGTGTCCTATTACTCTTTGCGACCAGTCTACGACCACGAGCAGCACTAACACGTCGCTGTTAGCCTGTGTGTCCCCATGGCGATCAAAAACACTACACTAGTTACTTCTTTTGACTGAACCTTTGCAGATACCTAACACACTCTTTGATCTATGCTTCTGTATCCTGTCTAGCGTGACACATGTCAGGGTCACAGTTCTTCAAAGGTTCAAGATACTTGTGGGGGTAGCATCCGTATAATGGGGGTTTTATTTATTAATTTTAATTATGACAACATCAACTAATATAATGTGGTCGGTCTGAGCAACCCCGCCATGAAAGAAGGTGCGGCGCGGGCGGCAGAGACATCTCAGTCAGTGCGGTAGTTAATAAGTTTGTTTGTCCTGCAGGTGATGCGCGGGTGGTGCGTGCGGTGGGGCGGCGGGTCTCGCGCGCGCCTGCGCTGGCTGGCGGCGCTGCTGTGCTGGGGGGCGCTGGCGGCACTAGCGCTGCCTCGCTTGGCGCCGCCGCCGCGCCGCGCGCCCCCCGCGCCTCCGGCCCGCCTGTTGCTGCAGTCCGAGGCCGCCGCGTCCACCACTGCGCCGCCCGCCAGCACGGCGCTGCCGCACACGGACACACGGGTGCTGTCCGAGGCCGAGCTGCGCGCCGACGCCGAGCGGCGCCTGCCCTCGCTGCCGCTCTCCTACTGGCACAAGCACCGCAACGATCAGAACAAATTCTTTAAAAAGAAGGACTGTGCACCCTTCCCGTCTATCTACGACCTCGAGTTCCACAACACGTACTGGCAGACGTTGCGCTCGTCCGAGGGCGTGTTCCACATGTTCGGTGCTTATCTGGATGCGCGCAACACGTCACTCATCGGGCCTGCCGTACGCATTCTCGCCGTGCACGACCGCATCCAGCCGCGCCTGACCACTCATTGCCAGCTTTGGTTCGAGGAATTGGAGGCGCCTGTGGTGGTACGCGTGCTGGAGTACAAGTACGTGTGGAACAACAAGTGGGGAAACTACCGCAACAACGTGCTGCAGCCGTACTTACTCGCGTGCGTGCTGCCGCCCGACGTGCATACACTGGTGCCGGCCTCCGTGTCGCTGGTGGAAGGTGCGTGTGACCGCGCCACCAACAACCTACGCGTACACTATGCGCGGCCCACGCCGCCGGCTGTACGCAAGGACTTTGCCGTCTGCGTCAAAGGCCTGGACTTTCTGTACGAAGACCTGTCCGTGCGCCTCGTCGAGTGGATCGAGCTCGTGCGTCTGCTGGGTGCCGACAAAATCTTCTTTTACGAGCTGCAGGTGCACCCCAACATCACTAAGGTGCTGGACTACTACGTGGCGCAGGGTGTAGTGACTGTGACGCCCGTCACGCTGCCAGGTGGCCAGCCTAATCTGCCTGGCCTGCAGCACATGTACCTCAAGAAAAAGCTCAACCACAAGCGACAGATGGAACTGATCCCCTACAATGACTGCCTGTACCGGCACATGTACGAGTACCGCTGGCTGGCGCTACTAGACATCGACGAGGTGATCATACCACTGGAGGACGCGGACTGGGCGTCGCTCATGAAGCGCGTGCAGCCGCTGTCGGCGCCGGCTCCAGGGAAGCCAGCGCGCTCGTCCTACCACGCTTCCAACCTGTACTTCCTCGACTCCCTGGGCCACCAACATGGCTGGGAGGATGGCGTGCCGCACTATATGCACATGCTGCAGCACGTCACGCGCACCAAGAACTTCACTAAACCGGGACAATACGTCAAGGTAAGCGACGCATCTTCCTTCCGACTTAGTAGTGCCCTGTCGGTAACTAGGTCCAACCGATTTTTATTTTTTTGATTTCTAAAAAATTGTAACTGGCCATTATAATTATTAATATTATTATGTCACAACTGTAAATATTTTGTTTGCCTAGCTTATTAATTTTCCCAAGAATATAAAATAATAAAATTAGGCTGGACCGAGAATCCAACGAATTCCAACTTAACTAATGTAATGAATCCTCGAATAAGTATGCTAAAAGTCTTTATTTATGTTTTTGTACCAGAATATTTAGTTTAGAATCAGCTCACGTTAGTAATACCGTATTCCACGCATGTTCCAGGCGTTCCACGAGACGGACCGCGTCCTGGCGCTGCACAACCACTTCCCGCTGGCGTGCCTGGGCGGCGCGTGCAGCACGTTCCCGTTGGACACGCGGCTGGCGCGCCTGCAGCACTACCGCGCCGACTGCGTGAGCGCGCTCAAGTCCTGCAAGGAGCTGAAGGCCGAGTCGGTGCGCGACGAGGCGGTGTGGCGCTGGCGCGAGCCGCTCGTCGCGCGCGTCGACACCGTGCTGCGCGCGCTCTCCTTCCTGCCGCCGCTGCCGCACCGGTGACCCGCACACCGCGCATCACCGGTGCACTCGCTCTACGCTTAGTCTTATGTATTAAATGCTAGTATTAAACGTATTTTTATAGTTACTCTATAAGATGTTTCATTGATTAGGTACGACGTACTTCATGCTTCGTCGTATCACTAACATTGCCGAGGAGGCTTGGCGTGAGGCAGAGTGCCCACTGTAAAAGTCCGAGATAATGTCGCCAGAAATTATCTTGGACTTCAAAAGAGACTGACCTTTCGAGTTTCTTTCGGTGTTTCTTCTAAGAGTAATCCGATGATAAAACACTGACCTCACCTTCTAGGATTTGGGTCAAAGGTCTCCGTAGTAGAACCCAATAATATGCATATGCAGATGCACCCAGTAACGATGTTGGCCAGTGAGCTCTATTTGATTTTAAGCGATTTGAAGAGAAGCAGGCGGTTCACAAAATATTCATGTGCGTGTTACCTACCTTGATTCTCTACCGTAACGAGCACGTCGTCGCAGTGTCTGTGTGGTGGGGCGTGCGACTATGCGCAAAACCCACGTGTGTGAATGATTGCACGTATTTTTTCTGTAGGCGCTGTACCTACGGCACTGACTGTCAAACAGCGCCGAAGGGCTAAGACCGCGATGTCAGCGGGCACTGTAATGTTAAAATACATAAACTTTACCCACATCAAACATATCTTTCTTAGTAAAGTTAATACCCATAGAAGTCTAAAATTGGGACGGCAGCTAATAACATTGAAACGGCTGAAACGATTTTGATGAATCATGTCTATGAACCATCGCAAGCCTGCTTTCAAATAAAAAAAAACCGCATCTAAATCGGTATACCCGTTTAAGCGCTACGGTGCCACAGACAGACAGACACACACACACATAGCGGTCAAACTTACAACACCCCTCTTTTTGAGTCGGGCGGTAACGAAATGAAATAAACATTATATTGTCATATTTTTCTAAATTCTAATCATACAAAAAGTAACCAAAAAATCACCTTCTCCATTAAAAACTCCGTGACACAAAAATATATAGCGAGTATCTAATGTGCTCTTATCTAAGGCTCTTTTGTGTTAGATAGAATTACAATGACGATACATATCTATATGTATAACCTAACCTAACCTAACTTACCATACCTATCCTATAGCGAACCTAACTACCGAACCTAACTACCTTACTGAAATGTGTTGATTTTTAAAGATACTTATTATTATACATCTTGTTAAAGTGTCCTACAGACTGTGCTGCGCGTTTCTATGGTGCTTATATAATACTAAATTAGGTAGTACCTAGTAAAAAGGAGGAGAAAAAGGAAAGGAGTAGTAGGAGGTAACAATTTAACTTAATTATAATTATATCATCCATACATAAATAGAGTCTTGCTATTATAGATGGGCATACTTTTGGTATGACTGTATTGACCTAAATCTGAATGTTGGGATGCAGGTTTGGTGGACGGGATAGAATAACGTTTTGTATGACGTCTGATATGAATAAACATTTAATAATCAGATACATAATTATGTGAAAAGAGCTTTTTTGTGAACGCACAGTCACAAACGACACTCACGACGGTAGGGGCGTAGGTATCCCCGAGGGGAGAAGTCAGGGGAGACACGAGACCGAAATCTAATTTATTAGCAAGTTCTGATGTCTCTCCCGCCTAGGGGAGACAATAAGATTGAAAAAATCCTGAAGTCTCCCCGAGGGGAGAAGTCAGGGGAGACACGTGACCGAAATCATTGTGTGTGACTGACACGTGACGTGTGCAGCAGCAGTGCGTTCCTGATCCTGCGCGCCAATGGGTGTCCTTGGTCGTGATCGTGACGAGATAATAGCTTCGCTGGTCTTCTGCAGGCGCGTTCCACCCCCTAGACCAATCCCCCAGGCTACTATTTATGATAGGATCCAACAATCTAAATAGCTGTACTTCTTCTTATGTACCTAGTCCCTAATTGGGGATTTAAAAGGATATTAGAGTTTTAAATTATCCCCTGGGGGATCGTAGAGGGACATTGCGTGCTGTTCAGTCCCCTGGGGGACTGATCTAGAGGATTCAGTGGAATGCGCTCACCTGGAGAGCCATGACGGCAGAGCTCTGAAAACGGATAATACACGTAATACGCTTTAAATTTGTATGTGTAACATCTGGAGGCACGGGAGTGCCCCCGCCAAGACGAGCCAAGCGAAGCGCAAGGGCACTACCTACCTTTTCTCGGTGTTTCGTCGGTTTTTTCAACACTCATAGAGTTGGTTTCCGATGTACCAGAGAGTTTATATTCTCAGGATGTGATGTCAATAATAGATTAATTAAACATACAAAGTTTCAGTTGAATAGCTCTAATACCTACTTTAGATTTTATTGATATCTAAAATGCACCGATATGTAGAATTTGTGAAGTTAGGGTCGGTAGGTTAGGCCGTAATAATACAGAAGCTTGGCTCTACATGAGATCTGATATCTTTTTACAGGGTAAACCTTATGTGGTCGTCTTGGCAACATTTTACATGAAATGTTTTGGTGGGATAGGTACTAATACATACATTTAGACTACCACGCTTGTATTTTCCGAAATGTCTGGCAGAGGTGTAATTAATAGAGCGAGCCTATTGCCACCGGCTGCGGCCAAGCACAAATACAGACTCAATACAACAATACCTACATAATATATATTGCTTCCACATATTGACTAGGTTTGCTACTTTTTTATGCATATAAATTATAAGTACCTAGGGTTAGATAGCATTGTGTAAAAGATGTGGAATATTTATTATTTGTCTGTGGTTGGTTACAGATAGATAGCTCATATCATTGATTGTGAAACGCAATACAAGGATAGATAATGTATACTGTTAATGTGCTAGAGCGATCTATCCACAACCCAAGATAGTTAGTTTTGGAAAACGGCCGTGAGTCTGGGCCGTGACCAGCCAACTCTGGAAACAATACAGTCTTGAGTTGCTCACTCTCTCGTTAAAGAAGCGTCTTAATCTACACCCTTATCACTAGTCACCCCTGCCTGGTCTTCTCCAGACAACTGGCTGACTGCCGAAGTGTCAAGGAAGCAAAGCCGTGCGGAGGTGTCAGTGCCATACAGCGCCTACAGGAAAAATACATGCAATCATACACACGCATGGGTTTTGCGCACACCGATTCAAGAGAGAGCCTCTGCGGGGAGGGGGTTGAGTCTATGCGTTCTGATTCTGGCGACTGCCACCACTAGGCCATTGTCGCCTGCTTCGGTCCCATCACCTTATAAATAAGCAAAGACATTCAATTCTTACTAGAGACGGGCCATCACGAACAAAATTTTCATCCGATTATTGTGACCTAGTGGATGACACAAGTGTACGAGTTTTGTTAAGTACGCTCCGCTGCCGCCCTTATGTATTGCTATATTATTCTAAATGGCGTTACTGAGAAATGGAATCAAAGTTTTTCTATGACATTTCCTCGCATGTCCTTTCTATATTTAGTATTTTAAATCTCTTTGTAAATAAGCAACTGAATGATGCATGAATCAAGCAAAATTATCAAGATAAGGTGTGTTTTCTATACGAATTCTCTACAAAATAGCAGTAGGAGGTGCAATGGGTTTTGTAACAGGTGATTGACATTCAATTGATGAACATAATTATTTTTGAAAAAATATACATACTTACATAGTTTATGTATGTATATACATACATAAACTCACGCCTTTTTCCCAAGGGGGATGGCAGAAACAACATAGCGATTCTTACATACTTCTTTTGCTTCGTTTACATTCGTACATGTTGTCATACACACGCCGCCGCGCCGGTTGCGAGTACTACGCACTAGACTTTTCAGAAGAACCTCACCAATAAGGTCTATGTATGTCCTTCAAGGACGTCACCTCCCAGCGTTCCCGTAAATTATATCTGCCTTGTAAATACCTTTCTTAAGAAAAAGAAAGAAAAGAAAAAAAAATATATTTACGTAACATCACTCCCTATCACCTCCCTATAAAAGTTAGTCTATGAAATACTAATAAAATAATGCGTATTTGACCAATCCTACCTAGATACAAAAGAGTAAAACAATAATACATAACTGAGGAAGTGAGGAACTTAGCTCAAGAGTTCATGAACCTATGTGCAAACCAATGTAAACCCTACCTCTTGCACTAGGAAGACTTAGTTTATGTAAATAATAATAGGTATATAAGTAATAATAAATTGCACAATTCGCACACAACGCCTCTAGTCTCAAACTAAGCAGAGCGTTATGGGTACTAAACAACTGATAAACTTACTTCAAGTACATTTCTAAATACATACATGTTTGGTATAGACAAATTACACCCAGACACAGAACAAATGATCGTGTTGACCACACAGACAGTTGTCCCGGGTTGGTATCGAACCCACGACCTCCGGCATAGCAGTCAGGGCCACTAACTACTAGACCAACAGGCCAGCCAAAATATATTAACGTAGGGAGGTCCAGAATGATGTCAAGAATTCAACCAATTATAATACAGGAAAAGTGAAACGATGAGATAGACTATGTACAGAGGCCAGCACATCAAGCTACCCCTATGTGTCAAAGGAGACTGAAACGATTACAATGTTGGGCCTAGTTGAAAAAAGATGAAATTGGTTTCAATTAATAGCTTAGGTATATGTTATCAACCTTTCACTGAAAATTCTACGCATTTTGTCAATCTGAGAACAGAGATTAAACAAAAGTCAAGACGGCGGTAAAATCCAAAATAAAAATTCCCGGACAGGGCAATCATGCGGGGTGTGAGGGGCGAGACGCGGGAAAGCCGCTTCGAACTGCGAACAAAACGATGTTCGTAGTTCGGGAGGTATTATTCAGGGCCGTTCAGGACTACGCGTGTAGACGTTGCCGACATTTTTCCAGAGATCAAAGGCATCGTCCTTCTATATTTATACTGTGGTGAAAGCAAGGGTCGTACAAGGTAGGCAGGGTCGTAAAAAATGAATAATACCTAAACGGAAAAGCACTCAAAACACATCGGAAAACACGAAACGAGTGAGGAAACAAGAGCAGAGCAGTCGACAACTATCTAGTGTCAATGTCAGTCGGCTGTCATGCCAGTGACTTAAATAGACTAAAAATAAATGCATAAAATCGATATGAAATCGATATTCATTAATATTGTTTTTTTAGTAATTAATTGACATTTTATTTATTAATATGACTGTAATTATATACGCTATATTGCATATAATTATGATTATTGTGGCCAGAAGATTGGAAAAACTACCGCCCGTAACGTTCGATCATGTTTGACGTTACAGTTTTACTCAAAAGGATAGTTCTACTTGAAAAGAACATACAAGATTTTCATTGCCAGTATGTTACCAAAAGTGAATTAAATGATCGGATTCATGAATATTATAAGACATCATCTTTTGTACATCAGGAGAGAAATGTAAACACGATGAGAAGAGACGGTAGATTTAAAAACTTCGACAGCGGGCCGATGGCATTACCTACATTATGCGGTGATGAATCAGCGGTCGATCGCAGTGCGAGCTACCCATCTCTTTCCCCCGTGCAACCGCCGCCGCCTGCGTCGTCGCCGGCCCCAGTGAGCGAACCTATGGCGGGTGTGAGTAAGACAGATGGTTACGTACTGTCAACTGATAAAACGTCGCCTACCAGCGCACCGGGAATATTATACCATCACGATCGCGACGTAGCTAATGAATGTAAACAAATGAATGTTTCAAATGAGAAGCGTCCCTCGTTTTCTGAGGTTATTCAGAAGAACGTTGAACGACCAATATTAAATAATATGGAAGAGTGGACCGTTGTACAGAAGCGGAGGCATAAAAATCGGTTTATTAGTCAGAGAGGAAGTGCGGCTGTTAATAATGAGGAGAAAAGTGTACAATTTAGAGCGGCGGACACGAAAGTACCAATATTTATATCAAATGTGCATAAGGCGGTGTCAGAGCAGACTATTGTAGACTACGTGTATGAAAAAACTCGAGAGCGAGTTACACTAATTAAAATTAAAATGAAACAGGCAAGAGACTATAATGCTTACAAACTTTTTGTAACAAAGTATAAAATTGATACATTTTTAGATGGTAAGTTGTGGCCATCTGGAGTATCATTTAGGCGTTTTGTGCACTTTCCTATGAGGCGAGTAAACAAAGATGTACATGAAAATATAGACACCAAAAATGGACAGCCTTAGTAAGATAGTAAGCTTTAATTGCAAGTCATTCAAGAGGTCTATGGAAGGCATAAGAGCGTTATGTCGGTCGGCAGATGTGATAGCCCTTCAGGAGACATGGTTGCTGCCACACGATCTGCCGTTGCTTAGCACGGCTGATGACAGCTTCGGGTGCACTGGGACGTCGGCTGTAGACACATCGGCGTGCCTTTTGAGCGGCAGGCCATATGGTGGCGTCGCGTTACTGTGGCGTAAAAGTGCGTTTGAGTCAGTGTTGCCGATTGCGTGTAATAATGTGCGAGTGTGCGCGGTTAGAATAACCGTAAGTACTAGGTCTGTAGTCGTGTTTAGTGTGTACATGCCAACAAACTCGAGTGATAACCTTCCTGAGTTTACAGCCTGTCTTAGTGCTATTCGCTCAGTTATAGAAGTAGAGGAAAATAAAGGAATTGAGGCTTTCTACATCATAGGAGACTACAATGCGCATCCGAATGAATTGTTTTATAACGAACTGATAAGTTTTTGTTCAGATCAAAGCTGGGTCTGTGTAGATGTGGAAATGTGTGACAGTGATACCTACACATTCACAAGTGAATCACATGGCTGTAACAGATGGTTGGACCACTGCATCGTCACAAAATCTGCCCAGCAATCAGTCACTAGTGTCGCAGTACTGAATGACGTGTATTGGTCCGACCATTTCCCGCTTGTGATTGAATGTGACTTGTTAAAAATTAATTGTAAAATTGTAGAAAGTAATAATCATGTTAATCGTGCTGTGTGGGGTGAGAGGACGTCTGAGCAGATAAGCGAGTACCACGACCTCTGTCACTCTAAGCTGAGACTTATTGATATTCCTCGGGAGCTGAGTGATTGTTGTGATAAGTTTTGTAGACGCAAAGAACATTGTTCAGCTCTTGACAAGATGTACTCTGATATTGTGAATATACTGGAACGGGCAGCCGTACAGACTTATAGGATAAAGTGTCGAAGGAGGGGTGGCTATGTCACGGGGTGGAACAAACACGTCGCAGGCGCTCACCGCGAGGCCCGGCTTCGGTTCCAAATGTGGACAATAGCTGGTCGCCCAGCCAATGGTCCTGTTTTTCGTGATATGGCGGAAGCAAGGAGACATTTTAAGGCTAAACTCAAGTGGTGTCAGAACAGGCAGGACCAGCTTAAAATGAATCTCCTTGCTTTCAACCACACGAACAGAGACTTTCGGCGTTTTTGGAAGAACACGAATAACTTGAATGTGAGACCGGGTCTCCCGGTGAGCGTCGGTGGGTTTACTGACCGTAAGAATATTGCGGATGGTTTTAGGGACCACTTTTCTGTGCGGTCACCCTTAGGCTCGGCGTCTTGTGAAGTGAACGGAGCTGAGACCATTGAGACTGAGCAGAACGCGAAAATACCTGCCAAGAGTGTGGCTTCAATTATTTCGAGGATGCAGCGTGGGAAGTCGCCGGGTCACGATGGTCTCAGTGTCGAACATTTTAAACATGCAGGAGTCCATCTGCCTAGAGTTTTGTCACTGTTTTTCACCTTGTGCCTTGGTCATTCCTATTTACCGGAACCACTTATGCGGACGATTGTGGTCCCTATAGTTAAAAACAAAACTGGTGACACATCCGATATGAACAACTATCGACCCATCTCACTAGCTACCACCATGGCTAAGGTGCTTGACGGTCTGATGAAGGGCTGCCTCTCAGAACATGTTAAAGTGCACGACGCCCAGTTCGGATTCAGGGCGGGCGTGTCCACCGAGAGTGCTATTCTCGGCCTGAAGCACACCGTCAAGTACTACACCATGAGGAGGACACCGGTATACGCGTGTTTCCTTGACCTGTCGAAAGCTTTCGACCTTGTCTCCTATGATGTGCTATGGGACAAGTTGAGGGGCACGGGTGTGCCGGTGGAGTACACAGCGCTTCTCCGGTACTGGTATACTCACCAGACAAATCGGGTGAGATGGGTCGGTACTCTGTCGGATGAGTATCGAATGGAATGCGGTGTAAGGCAGGGGGGGTTAAGCTCCCCCCTGTTATTTAATTTATATGTAAATGAGCTCATCGAGCGACTGAGCAGCACACATGTCGGTTGTCATATAGACGGTATATGTGTCAATAACATAAGTTACGCGGACGACATGGTGTTGCTCAGTCCCTCGATGAGTGGACTGAGGAAGCTTCTCACGATCTGCGAGACATATGCGGAGGTGCACGGCCTTAAATACAATTAAAAAAAAAGTGAGGTGTTAGTGTTTACGGCACCTAAACAACAGCCCCGTCGTGTACCTCCAGTATATCTCAACGGCGTTGAACTGAATGTGGTAACTCGATTTAAATACTTGGGTCATGTTGTCACCAATGACCTACGTGATGATGGGGACATAGAACGCGAGCGCAGGGCGTTGGCGGTGAGGAGCAATATGCTCGCCCGTAGGTTTGCTCGCTGCACGGCAGACGTGAAAGTCAGTTTATTTAAAGCGTTCTGTCAGTCCTTCTACACGAGCGGCCTATTATGGGTGTCATATACGAGCCGAGCCTACAACGTCCTGCGCGTGCAATACAACAATGCCTTCAGGATGCTGTTGCGGTTGCCGCGACGTTGCAGTGCGTCGGGAATGTTTGCTGAAGCACGTACGGATGGTTTTCACGCCATCATGCGTAAGAAAGCGGCTTCCCTACTGCAACGTTTGCGTAGCACTCGGAACGGCATCCTGAAGATGATTGTTAGCAGAGTGGACTGCCCCATCCAAAGGCACTGGGTAGAATTAGGTATAGGTTTATGTTAATTAGGATTAAGTACTAACAACAATAACATAGCATGTAAGCACAGTTTGTTACTAACCACTAACTACGTATGGACTGCTTAGGTCTGAAATAAAGATATTTTATTTTTTTTATTTATTTATTTATTACATTAAGTGCATTGAATTACTTTGAGTTGGTAATTTCTTACAAAGGTTCAATACTCAATACTCAAATCTTTATTGCATTCCATATGTATTACATAGATGACTCGTAATTGTGTAATCGATTGCTTACTCGATAATTTCACGAAAACTGTCTTTCTCATATTTCTTCGCTTCCAGATTAAGAATTGAGGTGATTTTTCGTATCCTAAGATAAAAAAATATTTCAACTTTTTTAGATCATTATCTCAACTTAATTCCTACATTTGGGGCCACCGTTTTCCATCTCCTTTCTTTGATAGTTTCTCAACTTTTTAACGAACCGCATAAGGTTCATATTCGATTGGGAAGATTTGACAGTTTGGGATAGCTTGATGTGCTGGTGTCTGTACCTGTACGTTGTCAATCTTTATGACATAGAGACAGACATAGCAATTCGCACCTAACAGTGTCTTTATACTATTTAAGTACGAAGCACTTGAAAAACAAGCAAATAATTAGTAATCAGCTACAAGTCAGGTAGTACATAAGGTGAGTTGGTACCTAAAAAGTAAAAAAAAGGTTTAAAAGGTAAATCTACTATTTTCCTACGAAGGTACGGAAACCCCGGGTGGGTAAACCCCACACGCTCATAGGTTGTTTTTTTCCCTACGTCTAGGACTACTTTAGCCCGCAGTTCTACCCGCGTTTTCGTCGTAAAAACCAAACTTATTGAATTAATAGACTGCCTAATATACAAGCGCTCTGCTGAACATGTCAAATTAAAATTTTATTTATTTATTCCAATTATTCCAATTAAGTAAGTACACCGTTTAAACCCACTTTTGAACGTCAGATTTAAAAGTTAAACAAATTAAGTAAATAATGTATTCTAGTTGCACATAGGTACCTACCAAAAAGGTAGTTCCGTATGGCAAAGAATGGCCCTGAGTTCGATCACCGGGTCGGGCAAAACGTTAATAAATTTTCCATCTTAGTAGCCGCCCGCAGACTTTACTTAATCACGGTAATATTATCATAATAATACCGTGCTTGATTGTAATTGTGTCCGATTGATGTAAATAGGTTAGTACCCTATTGCATGGGACTTAAACATAACAAACCATGTTCTAATGATCATTTATTTTTAAATGGATTTATAAAATATTAACTTTAACCCGCAATAGCCCAATGGCCAAGGTGTCGGACTGGCGATCGAGAGGTCCTGAGTTTGATCCCCACATATTGTACTATTGACGTGAAGCAAAAATAGTTAAGAAGTATTTAATGAAAAAGATATTGAGTAATGTTATTGACGTGAATCCACTCCAGTCTCTGCAAGCATACCTTTTAGCTTAGCCCACATTAAAAATCAAAATCAAAAGTCGTGATTCAAATTAGGCTGAGAATCAGCATTTAGCGAAAGTAAAAAAAATACTCACAACTCTACAGTCCCCCAAAACGCCCACCCTTCACCGCTTCACCTATTGCCAAGAAATCTTTTTAAAAAAAAACATTATAGGTCCCATAAAATGAAGCAACACAATTGTACTACGTTATTTTCGAAGGTTTTTTGTGAAATGTTGAATGACGTCGAATTCAACTGCATATTATATAAAAATATCAGGCTGCTGCTGACTACCTGCGATAAGGAAAACGGGAACGCTGAAACTGTTCCGCCACACAATTGTGCGAACTACAATTATAATATTATAACTCCACGATAATTTCCTGGGTATCGAAAACCGGTGTGCGTCATCATTGCGGAGTTTAATTAGAAAGCTCTTAACTTCAATTATATTTGGCCCTTGCGGGGGAAAAAACATGATATTCAGAATTAATCATTATGACGATTCATTTATTGTATGTCCGCCTTTAAACCTTGAGGTTTAAACTTTAAACCCTAAGCCTAGTTATAGGTACAATCTGTTTTTTACATTTCATATCTCTGGTATAATGAGACCTTTATAAAAGAATCAACTGACATACTTAGGTACCTACTTACGAATTATTTTTCAATTACGTATATTGACAAAATTCTTCCATTAAGTCACGATTACAGGCTATTAATGTATCTTTTCGTAAAATATGACATTGTCGTATTTTCTTAAAATATGAATGATTGGTTAGATTGAAAATAATTACCTACTCGTAGGTTTTTATGAATTAAACTTAGTTAATTATGATTGAGGATAATTATCATTGATACCATGCGTTTTTTAACCACATGTTCGAGAACCTTTTGTGTAATTTTTAACCGACTTCAAAAAAAGGAGGAGGTTCTGAATTCGACGGTATGTTTTTTTTTTGTGTGTTTGTTACGCGATTTCTCCCTCATTTGTGGACCGATTCTCAAAATTCTTTTTTTATTTGAAAGAGTATACTCCCGAGGTGCTCCCATTTTAATTTGGTGAAGATCTGGTGCTGATCTTCGGAGATATACAATGGAACTCTTCAAAAATAGACGGCAAATCTGTCGTGATTGCTGGAATCGCTTGGATATTTATTGTTTATACAACATCATGACGTATCATCACGCCTGTATGCTCTGAGGGGTACGCAGATGTGTACAACATACCTACATTTCGACAGTTAGGAATGTTAAGTTTCATTTATTAGGGATAAGTGGTAACCCTATTACTATGACATATGTATTGTTAGCAAATAACAATATAAAAAATAAATTCATGGCAAATATTTGTATGGGAACAACTAAAAATGGAAAAATAAAAATCTTTTTTGCAAAAAATAAAACCGACTTAAAAATAACACTAACCAGTGTTAAATAACTCTAAATTCGGAAGTCGGTGGCCCATCATGAATAAGACAAAACCACCAAAGCCACAGACTTCCTGATTTAGAGTTATTTTACACTGGTTAGTGTTTTTTTTAAGTCGGTTTTATTTTTTTACCTATAGAATATAAACCTCGAGTTATGGGACATAAATCATCAGCAAACAGATGGCCCACTGGTTAGTTTTGTGACTGCAATAAATTCAGCTTATCGAAGTCCACTGCTAGATAGAGCCCACTTTTATCTTTAGACCAAAATACACGATTTTCATGTGCCGCCTCCGGTTTCACAATGCCATCGCCTTTTTAGTTTGTCGATGTAGGAACCTTGTTATTTGGGTAGATATTCTTGTTAAAAATAACATACTTCAACTGTATTTCAAACTGATGAAAAGATAGATAGATAGATAAAACATTGATTGAGTGCACACAAAAGACAGAGCACATGAATCTTTCAAAAAGCATAATGCATATATATCCTTTTCTTAAAAAAAAATAAACGTTTTCCTGTATTGTGGGAGTGTTTATAAACATTTAAACTCACATACCTTCACACAGCCAGATCCGGAACAACTTTCTATAGGACATACAAATAAATGTTCCATACGAGAATCGAACCCAAGACACGCAGAGCATCAGCCAACCGCCTGTGAATCTTGAGTTAATAGTGTGGAACTATCGATTTGCTAATAAAAAACTTATTGGTCGATGTGTGGAACAAAAAGTCCTTCTGGATATAGCCTTTTTAGCCTCTTGCGGGTATTTTTTACTTTTTCATGTCAGATAGTTTTTGTTATTAAAAATCCAAGAGTTGCCCGTAATCCACCTAAGTTTGTTCACCTGGGTTTACCACGGGTAATTTTTATTCCCGTGATCCACCTAAGTACTTATTTACTTTTTAGAATACATGCTCGTGGTATCATATACACACAAACGAAGGAATCGAATCAATCATCAATCAAATGAAATCGATCTATTTAATGGCTACAAACCTCATCTTCAATGAAAATGGAGACATCAGTGAGTGGGGATATATACCCAGGACATGATAGTGCACAGTTTTGGCATGAAGGTCCTTGCACAGCCCGCCGAGACGCGCTCTCAGTGTGTCGTGTGGCGTTTCTATATAAACTGTCTGTATGTCAACGGTGCTCATTTAGTCGGAACATAACAGTGAAATAACCAGTGGTTACATAGTCTCGTGATATTTAAAAAAAAATTAGATAATTCATCGTTTTCTGTAACAGCATTGGTTAACTAAAAGTTTTTAATAATAAGTGCAGTGAATTTATGTGATATTGACACTAGTGACATGAGTGTGATCAACATGTGGGTAGTTTTGACAGCGATGGTGGTGGCTGTTGCTGGGATTGAGATCAGTGGTAAGGAATTATAAAATAGTTTTGTTGACGCGATTCAAAAATAATATTAAAGTAAATCAAGGCAAGTGTGCATAGAAATTCTTTGATCTGCTATCACGATATCCTCTATCTTTTTGACATTGTCTTCAGTGGTGGACGTGGATGGGTGTCCTTCGCGATGTTCATATTTCGTGGATGTTCTACCCAGCTTTATCTCCTTGGCCCAGCGTGCAACTGAGGAATATGGAGGGGCAGAGTACCCCAATGTTTGCACCAAGTCGTTGTGTATGTCTTTGGTAGACATTTTTTTCAGACAGAGATATTTGATGACAACTTTGATTTCGTTTTTCTCCATTTTAATGATATTACTCCAGTTGTCCGTATTCAAATGAATGTATCTCCCTGGAATCATGGTCTATTTAGATTTTAATACGGTCTAGAAATACCTGATTATCGTTATTTTTGGATCACCCCTCGTATGTTATGTAAGTAAGGGAGTTTTCTTTTGTCAATTAAAATATTTAATTTGCAAGGGAATCGAAACGAAATTGAAACTACGACTGTATTGCAAGGTTTGGGCACAGATGTACCCAAAGAGAACTAACAATTACTCAGTTATGTTTAAGCCACATACATAGAGAGTGAGCAAACCCACCATTAGCTACATATACAAAAACTTCAACAAAAATGTAAACCAAATAACACTTTGTCTACACTTGGAGATCAAAGCCAAGATTTCATTATCGCTGGTCACATTCACAGTGCAGTGCAGCTAATTAATGAAATCTATCAAATCAATACTGTGTGTCGCCTAAATAGAAAGAAAGAAATACAACCATCTTCGTTAACAAAAACTAAGAGGAAACTATAGTTTTGGAAGTCTGTGGATTTGGTTGTTTTGTTTGATTCATTCTTGCCACTCATTTCTAAGGGACCAATATAAAAGTATTTTCATTTGAATCAAAAAGATGTGTGATTAATAACAAAATGAGTAGAGAACATCCTTCTTTAATTAAGGCAATATTTTAACAAACGGCTACACATCGATCTATACATTTCCAGTTTACGCTGACCACACATTGTACGGAAATTCTATACAATCCGAGATCGCCTTATACTGAAAATGTATAGCTTGATGTGTAGCCTACTGACAATAATATACAGGGTGTAACACATCCGGATATCTCGAGTTCTTTACATCATTCGGAACCCCTCTGTGTTGAAATTTTCCGTTAACTTTCCCTAATCTTCAAATTTTACCTAATGTTCTTTTTACTGTAAACTGTATAAAATCGTGATTTCTGTCCAAAATTAATGGGATTATTTATTAAATAAATGGCTTATTTACTTTTGTTAAAGTAAATGTTTTTACTGTTCATTTCAGTATCTTAAATAAACGCAAAAATTACATGCTTTTGAACCTATTTGTTTAAAATATTTCGTCGGTTTTTACGACGAAATATTTTAAACAAATAGGTTCAAAAGCATGTAGTAAGTACAGAGAACAGAATTCATGCAGTCGGAATGTGCGCCAATGTCTCATCCACTCTGTATAAGAGCAGACAGAACTACAAAACTGGAAAAACAATAAAACTTGTATGAATCGTATCATGACGTGGTTCGCGACTGCGTCGATAGGCCCAGTTCAGCATAAATGCCAGACAACTGGTTCAGGCGCTGGTTTACAACAGGATTTACTGTTGTGAGGATGTGTTTTGGCTTTAAATCGTATTGCGTGTCTGTGTGTGTAAAAAACTAGAATATATCAACATCATTATCTTCCTGCTCCAATTTATTTGGAAGATTATTTTGCGAATTATTCGGCGCAGCCATGTCTTCTATGGCGTCCTCGCGCCACAAGTGGTACTAGAAGAAATCTAACCTCTTCGTGCCACAGACTGTATTTTTTTAGGTACCACTGGCGGCACGAGTTGGTGCTACGGCAAGGAACTCTCATATATTTATGTATCTCTATTGGTCGTTCCTGGACAGTCGCCTTTTTCCAACTCAAATCATCTTTCACGCAATCCAACTGTCGTCGCGTCGTTTCTATTATTTGAGGAAAAACCTATGGAAAAAAACATACATCTATTTTAAATTAATATGGGTAAGGGTAGTTATTAATGTAAACAGGCGGAATGCGTTTTCAACTCGAACAAGAAGCCTAGGGTTCGTTATCACCAATGATATTATTAGTAAAAAGGTGTAGATAGGTTTGCTGTGAAACGTTAAAATGTGGCCAACTAGCCACATTTCACCTCAGTGTGGCGTCGCGCCCCAGCGGACGCGTGCGTGCGTTAGTGTACCGTTTTTGAAAATCGAATGTTGTTTAAGTAACCTATCTACACCTTTTTACTTATAATATCATTGGTTATCACTGTAAAAGATTTGGTTATAGATACATTAGACAGCGATAGTTAGGATAATAATAATAATAAAAAAAAAATCCCACAACTCTTTCACACAACGCCATCTAGTCCCAAGCTAAGTTAAGAGCTTGTGTTATGGGTAATAGACAGTTGATAAACATACTTTTATATTTCTAAATACATACATATTATAGATAAATTACACCCAAACAGTGGCAGGATGGAGCAAAAGCCGCCGAAAAAAAATATCCTGCAGTGGGACAGTAACAGGATAGTATTATCATAGCGGCAATAGAAATCTACACTCACAAATTCCCCATTGGCAACCTTTATGGAAGTACAAAACACTAAAAATAAGGATGTCTCAAATAGGAATATGCTAATAAACCTACATGACTCCTAATGACGGCCCAATTATCCCGGTTATTATGTCATCATCATCACGACCCACCCGCTAAGGCTGCTGACTCATTGGCCACCACAATGGTCCGTCAGTACGGAACCACCAGTCTAACTGCCGTCCAACGCCTTATATTAGCCGCGATACTAGTAACTTGCTTTACTGCTTATTGTAAACGATGCATTGAATGTAGGAACTATTGTTACTGTGACCCCGAATGATATGGGCAGGACATTTTAATATGATGGCGGTGAGAGTAAACAGGGGGTCGAGTCTGCTATTGCAATCGTGTCTCAATGACCGGTCAATGATCGATTTTTGACGAATAACGTCAAACTTATGATACATTACCCATACAAAAACTGTCAAAGTTGTAAAATATTCGATCCGTCCGGTCGGCCGGTATCGACCGGTCATTGAGACACGATTGCAATAGCAGACTCGAGCCCCAGCTTATTTGTTTTGTTGTACTGCTATAGTATCTGCTAATTTAACCAATGCATTGTAAATGGAATAACTAGGCTTATGTAGTCTCACATGTATAACTACTGTTTCACCGCGTCTACGAAACAGTGGAGTCTTCTAAACACTAGGTATCGACCTCAGACCAATAAAAAAGTTATTGGTGTGAGGTATCGACATCAAAATCTTAGAACTTATTAATCCAAATTATGCTGCGAATCAGACCTTATTTTTGAACGTAAAAATACATAAGCCAATGATCCAAAACGCCCACACTTCGCCATTTTTGCTAGGAAGAAGAAGTGGTGGAACAAACTCCCCAGCAACACGTCTATCTGATTCTTAATCACGGGCGCCGGATGGGGTTGCTTAGGGAGGCATCTCCTTGACTTATAATTATGCCAATAGATATAGAAGAAACCTGAGAAAATGACCATGAAAATCATTGAGCGCGATTCGTTCTTCTTTGAATCTTTCTTTTTTGGCACTTAGGCTTAAAGTTAGCTATTTAATTTGAGGTACTTGCTTCGCTCACTCATATTTAAATCGACCTTTTGAGCTCGGTGAAAAATGTTTCAATCTTGTTTCGGTCTGCTGAAGGCGCACCCTCTTAACTATAATCCCGGCATGAGCCACCTACAATCCTTACTAATACTACTTATTAGAGAAAGTACGTAACTTTGTTTGTTTGTTTGTCGGCTTTTCACGACTAAACGGCTGAACGGATCGTTATGACATTCGGCAAGGAGATAATGTAGATCATATCCTGGAGACGGACATCGGTTATCTTTGGAAAATTCACGAAAAGAAAATTCGATCTTTCAAATGCAGCGCCATCCTGGATGGAATGACAGGTATGACAAATGTCCTCCCAGTCCATTATCATGTGACAATTTGGCATTTGCCAAGTCTTAAGCTAAAACTTAGACAACATCAAATTGATACTAAGGCGGCAAGAAGTTTGCCCGGGCAATATAAATTTCGGAAAGCTTTTTGACTTGCATGGTGCAAGTCAAAAAGTAGCTTTCCACACGCTGTGCACAAAGCACAATGTACAGGAAGTCAACTTGCAGCAAGTTTCATTTAATTTTGTATCTTACGGAAGTTAATAACTAAATTAAAGCGCTCTTTTGGTGTAGACCCTTTTGGTCAGTGTCACGATATAAATAAACATAATAATACAATACCTACATAATTATTAAATTATCAATGAATGATTACTTACTACAGATTTTTAATTTATCAAGATATTTATATCTTATGGAATGTTACAGTAACTTGACCCCGGGTTTTACTCAAAGGCTAGCTATTCAATCGTAACTTAATTGGTATTCATTTACTTATAAAAAAAAATATTGTCTGTTTCATGTGGTAAAAATATGAAAAAAAATGAAAAATATTTTTTATTTAAACAAAATGTTTCTTATACTGTATTTGTGTTATACTACTGTGTTATCTATTAAGCAAACAATGCCTGTTTTAGGAGACTCCGCTCTTCCATATCTTAGACAAAATTAATGTTACATAATTTGATTACAGTAAGTATATTGTTATTTATTATTCTAGCATCTTGAAAATCTATCACGTGAATCGTTGTGTGCTTTAGTTCGGCGTGGCGCGTGTGTAAGATTTAGTGCGGTTAGATGTGATGTGCGGTGTGGTATGTGGCGAGGTGTGGTACGTGGTGATAGGTGTGGTGTGGTGTGGTGTGGTGTAGTGTAGTGTAGTGTGGTGTTAGTGTTTAGAGTACTGTTAGGTTTGTATCGTTATGGTGTGTGATTATATTACTCATGATAAACCAGAAGAGCTTCCGTATCCTCATAACTAAGAGACTTTGTCCAGTTTGATACAACTTTTTTTACAGTCGTGATTGTTTTTATTGTGTATATATGTGTTTTTATTAATCCTATTGTATACATATTCGAGCTGAGAGGTGATGAAATTGTCTGGTACAAGATTTGATTCTACATTGGGGAACTACTGCAATGATATCCTTTCTCCTTTTGTGCTTTTTTATTCATATCATAAGGGAGAGTTTTATGTTTTTAACCAACTTCAGGAGGAGGTTCTCAATTCGATCGGTATTTTTTTTTTCTTATGTATGTGCTTACACCGATTACTCCGACATTAATGGTCCGATTTACGTGATTCTTTTTTTGTTCGATGCGAGATAGCTGCCATTTGGTCCCATAAATTTAATACAGTTTGGCCCGGTAGTTTTCATTTTATGAACATTTTTATGAAAATTTTATTTATCTTTGAACACTTTTGTGTATGTATTTGCACCGATCACGCTGCGATTTACGTTATTTTTTTTTAGTTTGATGACGAATTGTAGCTTTTTGGTCTCATAAAAAATTAACATAGTTTGGTTTGGTAGTTTTCATTTTATGAACATTTTTGTTCATGAAATTTTCTTTTTGATTTCGAAATCTGTTTATTTCTTTGTATGGTACATTTAAAGGAAATGGAAAATAATGAACCATCTACATAACAATAAAAACTAAAAAATTGTAAAATAAAAACTTTTTTACAAAAACTACAACCGACTTAAAAAAAAAACACTAACCGGTGTAAAATAACTCTAAATTCGGAAGTCGGTGGCCAATCATGAATGAGACAAAACCACCAAAGTCACAGACTTCCAAATTTAGAGTTATTTTGAACCGGTTAGTGTTTTTTATAAGTCGGTTGTATTTTTTGTAAAAACGTTTTTTAGAACCGTTTGGGTTATATTATATTATATACAGTTTTCTGACTGAGAGTAAATTGCTGATTTAGTATAGGTTTTCAGAAGTGTGTCTTTTATTTTTAAAATACAATAAGTACCCGTACTGCACGTTCTACGTCCAAAAATCAAGTTTTAGCTGCGCCACCCCAAATAGGGATACAATACAGTAGGACGGACTGTGCTAGAGCAAAAGAGCTGTGATAGATTTCATTAAGGAGATTTCCAGGTCGCTTATCAGTCCTAAACATTTTAGTCGGGGCCACGTGTCTTAATGTTTTAAAGATCCAAGTAAGCTTTGTGACCCTGGCAATCACTTGCAAAAGGTGAGGATACCAAGACGAAATCTGGTCAACCATGACGCCCAAGTATTTCCTAGAGACTTTATTTAGACTTGGACAATTACAGCTTAACCTGTTTATATCTCCGCATGTGTGTACCCTAAAATTGAGGTCGTCATTGGGCTGTGTTCGGTTACTAACACTAAAACATAATTATGTAGTTAGTCTTATTGGTGTTAATGTTAGTAAATTATTTATACTTATACATTTTCTTTCTTTTCATTTTTTCCATACCTACCTTTATTTATTACTTTGTTTTAAGCATATTTATTTATTTATTTATTTATTTATTTATTTAGTACATGGAGGACTTACAGCTAATAAAAACACAACAAATAATAATAATATTGCCAGACATTGTACACCTGCAGCCTGTGGCTCCAGTGGTCTTCTAAACACCATAACAGATTGAGTGCCCTATTGTGAGGCACTGGAATAGGGTGCACTGCTGAGGTGGTGTCCTTTTTAATATGCAAGAAGGTGCTTAATCCTCCAATTTTTTAAGTGACAACGGCTATTTTTACGCTGCACGCGTAAAAATAATACTGTACTTAGTGTATGTACTTAGTCCTGCAGCCTATGGACAGCCTAAGTATACGCAGCGTACATATACGTACCTACGTGCGTGCGTGCGTGTAGCGTACGTTTTACGTGTACGTTTAGTTACTGATCACTGTTTAATATGTATTAGTTTGTTATTATTGTATTATCTAATTGTGTGTATTTTACTTATGGGCCTTAGTAGCCTGAAATAAAATGATTATTATTATTATTATATAGTGCTCTGCGTATACCTACAGTATAATAACGCGTTCAGGGTGCTGTTTGGGCTGCCGTGCCACTGCAGCACTTCAACTATGTTTGCGGTGAAAAATGTGGATGGTTTTCATGCCATTATGCGGGGATGCGTTGTGCGTCCCTCATGATGCGCATGCAGGCCAGCTGGAACAGCCTTCTGAGCGTGTTCGTGGGCCGCTGGGACTCGCCGTTGTGGCGGCACTGGATGCGACTACACACTGTGGGGGTCGCGCGGGCTTGGCATAAACTGGCACTCCAGTGCGATGCCACTTTATGATTTTTTATTTATTTTGTATGTACCTACTAACAATAGTTTTATAAGGTTTTTTGTGTTACTAACAGTATATATGGGCTACTTAGGCCTGAAATAAATGTCTTATTATTATTATGTAGTTTTTATTTCTCGGAACCCTTGGGTTTCGGACCTTTGGAAGGCGTACGAGGGGCCGAAGCCAACTCGCGGAGGCCCTTTGTCGGTTTTAATGAAGTGAGGTACCAATCGCAGATTTTCCCTGTATGCATTATGCAAATGCATTCAAGGAAAACCTACGACTAGTGCAGGAGTACTGCAGACTAAAGCAACAAATGTATTGGGTTATGGGTTGGGGATGGATAAGGTGAACTGGTTACCTAATACTGTGGAAGGACTATGGCCCCTGCCTCATCAATGCTTTATAAATACACGAATAAAATGGCAGAGGGTGACTTGCACACTCACTTCTTTTATTATTATTTAGGAGTTTTCTTTTTACTTTTGTCTTTTTTTTTCTTTTATCAATTTGAGTCGTGTGCTGCTGTCTATGATCGCGTCTTATTTGACTTTTTATTGTAATTCTAAACGCGAGGACTTGTAATTGGCTTACTGGTAACTATTGCTTTCTTAGTTGTTAGATAGTTTGCATAAGGTACTATGGATAACATTTTGATGTGTTCCGAAATAAATGATTCTTATTACTTGCCTACTTATTGCGGATGAACTCAATATACCTAGCTCGTTTTGCCTAAAAACCGAAACTACCAGTAACCTAATCAACAACTTCCTTTTACAAGCCGATTCCCTTGTTCCACAGATGAGGATTACCATGAGATGCCGAAGCTGTACCACCTGGATGACTGGGAGGAGTGTCTGGTTAGACGAGGAGTTTACTGCATGGGAACCTTCGAGCTGATGCCGCATAGGAATGACCGTCTGCTCAACGTTATACGGGTAATGCTTCCACCTTTTTACCTCCTAAAGGAAACTGGCCCTATACATCGTATATTCTTTGTTAGGTAGCAAAATATAATAAATTTCCGTAGTCAATTTTTGTGTAGCTTTACCCAATATCTACAGGATGGATAGGATATCGATGCATATCCGTGTTCTCTACATCGTTTTGGTTGGCTCTGGAATGATTACTGATGGTCTAATCTAATCAGTATAATACATTATTAGATGATGTCCCTTCCGCCTTGTAAACTGCCAACTTGGTCACAAAATCTTGTTCATAGTTAATTTTTTGTCTAATGTGTATCATAAATTAATTCAATTTATAAATATAAATTTAAGTATATGAAATGTTTTGTCATATTGTATAAGCTGTTGACGCCTCTAATTGAAATACTCACTTATACAGAATTGAATGTCTATATAATTTGTACGGTCTGTATAAGATTTTGTAAATATGTCGTTGGTGTTCCTCATAATAATAAAATAAAATAAAATAAAAAAAGTCTAAACATTGCTAAAGGATTTTATGGCGAAGCCAAATTATAACAGGCTCAAGGGTCAATCATGTTAAGCTACTTTAAGAACGCTAGGCTTCTCGAGGTTGATCCGTGAATGGACCATTCAATACATATTAAGAGTCCTCCGTGCCTCGGAAAGCAGCATACAGCCGTTGGTCCCGCCTATCATTTGTAGATCTATGACAGTCGTTACAGATAGTCAGAAATCAAAAAATCTGACAACCAGTTTAACCAAGGAGTATCGTATTACTCAGTTACTGGGTTGTAGAAGTCCGATAGGCAATCACTCCATATCTACTCCATACTGGTATTCGGCAGCATCCGGTTAAACTAGATGCCGATCCCAAAATGGTTGGGAAATGGCTAGGCCAATGATGAGTTAAGTCTAAACTTTACCGCTTCCAGCACTTCTCCGCCGACAACTACAGCTTCAACCACACTCTGATCCACCGCGGCCTCTGTCTATCCACCTCGTGCGGCCACATCCACGCCTCATCCTCCCGGGCGCGCTTCAGCCACTGTGTGAACAACCTCACTCGATACCAGCACGGGCTCGAAGCCAACCTCACGCAGCTGGACTATTGCAAGATTGGGGGTAACAGGAGGATAGTGGATGACTGGGACCTGGCCTTCGCGTGTGTGGTAGGGCTTGTTGTTGGGATGAACGTGCTGGGGACAGCGTATGATGTGATGAAGAGTAACGAAGGGAAACGTAAGTTGATGATGTTTTATTATTATTATTTAGCCCGAATTGTCCCACTGCTGGGCAAAGGCCCTGCTCCATTCCTTCCATCTTTCGCGATTCTGCGCCACCACTCTCCAATTCTCAAGGAAGACATAAAGATCGTCCCGCCATCTCCTTTGTGGTCTGCCGCAGCGCCGTGTCACTGTAGGGTACTAAGGCTGGGTTTTACGAGCCCATAGCTCGTTCTGCCCAGTCCCATTTTAATTGAGCAGCCTTTCGTGCACAGTCACGATCTGTGTGTTTGACACCCGGAATACTGCGCTCCATATCACGTTGGCAAACCTTCAAATTGGCACCGTATAGGTTAAGATGGGGAGAATACATAGTCTTTAATGATCGAAATAATGTAGGTACTTATAAACTAATAACATGTTCAAATTTTAATGTAGCAATGAAGCATTGTTCGATACTTGATCTATTGATTAGATTTTAATGACATCTTCTTTTTATGGTGTGATTAGTGACTATCCCGGTTTCGGTGTCTTAATGCCGCCCATCCCATGGGCGTCTGACTTGGCTTCACATGCCGTCGAGAAATATCTCTCGGGCATGCCGGTTTCCTTCGCCGTAGGTATTTGAAGCAAGTCTTCTTCTTCTTCTTCTTCTTATCGTGTGGTTAGCAACTAACCTGGTGTCAGAGTTTTAATGCCGCCCATGGGCCTCTGACTCGGCATCACATGCCCTCGAGAATAGTCTCTCAGGCATGCCGGTTTCCTCACGATGTTTTCCTTCACCGTTTTTAAAGCAAGTGATAATTTAACAATACGCACATAAACCCGAAAAGTCAGAGGTGCGTGCCTTGGGTTCGAACACGAGACCTGCGATTTGGCAATCCGCCGCTCACACCACTAGGCTATCACTGCCACTGCATTGAAGCAAGTAATAATTATACAATACGCACTTTTATCCGAAAAGTTAAAGCCCTTGGGATCGAACTCGAGACCTATGCATTGGCAATCCCCGCTCACACCAATAGGATATCACCGTTTGCTATGATAATTAACTGATTTATAAAGCGGTGAAATTATCCTTCGTCATAATTGCCTTAACTCCTTAAGTGACAGTGAGTTTTCATACCCGGTTGTGACAAAAACGATATCCGAGAATCAATTAAATACAATCCGAATTACAATTGAAAGTGAGAAAAATTGTTTCGAGAATCAATCACATACCTACCTAATATAATAAAAACACACAATTATTTTTGCATTCCTTCTTTTGTAATCTTTATAAATAATTAATTCTTATAAAGGTGGTTTTGGGTTTGCCACTGTCTCGGAAGTGTAATACAACTTAATAGAGGCACGAGATGAAGTCAAAGTTTGAGAAACACAGTATTGAAATAACCAATGCCAAATGAGATCAACGCTCTGAAGAGCATTTTTTCTTTGGACTTGTCTGTCTTTAAATGCCACTGACAATGATAGAGATAGTTAACTAAACTATGTAGGTATGTATTATCCACCCGCTATCCGTAATGACCGAGTTCTATAACTAGATAACGTAAGTATAGTTAACCTTGGAAAGTTCTAAAAATAAGTGCGTAAATACCTGTTAACTTCGGTGCGTATGTACCTAGTTTATTTAATACTACGGTCTCAAACTTGCGATCCGTACTACCGGTTCAGATTATACAAAACAAACAAATGAAGTTGTACACACGGCTACACATAAAGCTATACATTTCCAGTTTACACTGACCTCGCATTGTACGGAAATCCTATATCATGCGAGATCAGCTTATACTGGAAATGCATAGTTTGATGTGTAGCCGTGTGTACAACGTCATTTGTAATTACATACTTAATAGTTTGATAAACGATCATCATGTTTTTACCAAAAAAATAAAGTAACTAATGTACATACCTACAATTAAAAGGAACATGATAATTTGTTATTATTTGAGTAGGTAAGTAGTCGCAAAACGGTTTGCCACCCAAATTTCGGAAGCTCGGAACTACCTTTCTTTTAAACTCTTCTGGACCTGAAGAAGATATTATTGTGACCACAGTTTTTCAGTCTGTCAGTTCCAGCTAGTCTAGGATTCTGGGTGGGGGACGGGTGTGGTCACCAGTTATATCGGTATAAAAATCACCGCAGGCGCATCATTCATACAATCCTACACGTGTCGTGTCGCCATCTAGCGGTCAGACAATCAACAATTCACTTCAATACAGTTTTAAATAAGGCCAAAAACAGCGTCAGTAAATCGACAAGAATCTCTGCGATAGTTGAGACTCAAGCGAGCGGAGCATAATCACATAGATCATTTCCTAACTCATCATTCGCTGTTCAGTCGAGTCAGTTAAGACCCTTCTGATGGCAACTTGAGCAGCGCGCGCCGGCGATAGTCATGTTTCCGCGGTAACGAAACCATAGCGAGATCTAACTCGATCCCAACGCCATCTATCGAGCGAGGGGACAGTTTTTGTCGAATTTATATTTTTACCTTTTCCCGTAGTGGTAAAAATAAGTTTTAAATATTGTATTATATTGATTAAAGTAGTGTTATTATAAATAAAATACTATATAAGAAATATCTAGGTTGATTTAGTCGCTACTGAGACATATTACGAGCAAACAATACTAATGAATGCGATGTTTTCGGGCCTTTACAGCAATCAAACAACTGATGGCGTGGTCTTTGGTAGCGAACTGGCAGCGGTTGACGGCAGACCACAGCGATGGAGACCCGAGGCTCTCCGCCCTTAAACCTGTACAGGGAATGAAGTAAATAACGTCATTGTGAACTTGTAATCTCATAATTTATTTATAATGTGTATTTTATTAATTTTATAATAAAATTTTCAGAGCCATTACTTTGCTGTTAGTGATGATGGCGCACTCAGTGCTGGCTTACCACATCACATACATCTATAACCCTCAGTTCTTTGAGAAAGTAAGTCAATTTTTAGCTCTACTCCATTTTGTAATTGTTAAAGATTATTTTAAGGTTATGAGTCTAATGCCTGACAATTAAGTGTCCTATTTGTTAATGCAAAACAGCAACTCACATATAGATCTACCTTAATGATAGTATTAATCCTTGTTTATTACACCATGAGTAAGTTTATATTTTGCTAAACATCATCTTTCTCCGTCCAGAGCAGTCACCACATCCTGTCAACATCCATGCAGAACGGCACCTCCATCGTCCAAACATTCATCATGGCTTCCAGCTTCCTCTTGGCGTATAACCTGCTCCTACATGTGGCTGACAGACCCAAGAAGCAGCTTAGCATCAAGATGCTGCCTCAGTGCTTCATGCATAGGATTTCCAGGTAATGATTTGATAAAATAAACCGTAACTTAAGCTGTACATTCCTACTTAAGGAACTGGCCACATCAGCTGTTCAGCTGCATAATTAGTCCTTTAAACTTATTTTAGAAGCTTGTCTAAAGCAACTTCGTCAATGTCTTCGTCAAATTCTTTATTTTTTGTGATTGAATGTTGATCAATCAGTCAGGACTACAGGACAGCAGCACAGGTTAAGGGTTTCAGAAACTGAAGATTTCCCTTGTATTATTATAACTAATTGAAAAATGGTCCTTTGATACGCCGTATCGTATCAATGACTTAGGTACCTGTCCAACTACTTATTTTCCAGGATATCGCCTCTCTATCTGTTCGTACTGGGTCTGGCGACGTCATGGTGGGCACATGCTGGTGATGGTCCACTCTGGGGCCCGATGATCGAAGATGAAGTAGATCTCTGCAGGAGCAAGTGGTGGACTCAAGCGCTGTACGTTAACAACTTTGTGCAGCCTGAGGACAAGTGTCTCATACATACATGGTGAGTTTGTGAAGGGAATATTTCTAACTTTTCTTTATCTCAGCCTATACAAAACATTAGAAACTTCGGATGTAGGTTAAACATTCATCATTGGTCTGCTCCGAGGGTAAGAATGTAATTTCATTCGCTAGCTTAGGTTTAAGCTTACACCATAGTTAATAGTCCATTCACGCACTAAATTCATAATCTGCTACAGATCAAATCAAATTGAGGTCATTTATAAACAAACTAAAAAACAAATGACCATGACAATATTATGAAATGACCAAACAACAGATTAATTTAATATCAGAAAACACAACCGTTTTGCAGCACTACTCCATGTATAAACATAAATTGATTAGGTCGTCTGACTAATTTAAGTTAATGCCAGGAATGAACTTAGGATTAAGGAGCTACGATGAAATTCGCAGAAAATAATAATATAGTACTCAATAAGATTAGGAAACCGCTTCTTATTGTTAACCTTTCCTTCCCAAATCTGTTATAAAATATCAATGCTACGATAATAATAAAGATTTACAGCTTGGCTAAACAAAGATAGAAAAAAATTTGGGCGCCACTAGATAACTTTGAATGGAAAATTGTAAAAAAAACATTTCAAGACCAAATACACCAACGACGCAGTCATTTTAGGCTTTTTTCGCGTAAGGCGAATGTCAAGGATTATCATTGACGATTTCGAATAAATTACAATCCATGTTTAGTACCTAATTAATTAGAATCAATATTCTTTCATCGTATTGTTACTAATTTACGAGGTCATATGTTGAAAATTAGTGTTTATCGAATCAGATGCGCCTCTTACGGAAGATTATCTTTTGTTTATGTTTATTACCGCAATGTCCTTTCCCTTCTCGTTGATGAATGTTAATATTATTGCTTCACGTCGTGTTTTGCGTCATTCAGCACTTCCCTGGTCTTGACAATTTATTCTTTTTATGTGCCAAATTTACCACTTTGTATCAATATTACTGTAGCTATTTAAGGTAACTTTTGACGTAAGCTCTTAACCTCTCACTTTTATGTCTTTTTTAAGGTTTCAAGATGTAAATGTTCCGAGTTTGCTTTGTTTTAGAATTGCAAAAAGATTCTAATCTTTATTTCTTTTTTATACACTAAATAATGTAAGGACCTAATACACACCCCTGAGGTACACCCATATCAACCCTTATAAGTATTATTCTGTCCACCTTCAGGTTTCTGGCCGTAGACATGCAGCTGTACATCGTCTGCACAATTCTAACTCTGCTGCTGGGCAGGTGGCCGCGCACTGCAGTGAAGCTCCTCGGAGGCATGATCCTCGGGGCTATGCTGGTTAACGTCGCAATCATAAGCAACTGGCAGCTCAAGCCAATGGTACTGCTTATGATTCCTGAGTAAGTATTTCATAGTAATTTCATAGTTTGTTTACAGCTCACCGCTGTCAAAATAGTTATGTTTAACATGACAGTAAATATTGCATACTTAATTGAGTAGGTAGTGTTTTAAACCAAGGCGTCGTCAAAAAAAGTAATTGGCGATAATGGGTTTTCATGTTGTTATAACTTTAGAGTAGAAATTCACAAAGCTTTCATGGGCATAATAAATTAATAATCCACAACTTTTCACACAACGCCATCTAGCCCCAAGCTAAGCAGAGCTTGTGTTATGATGGATACTAAACAGCTGATAAACATACTTATATATTTCGAAATACATACATATTATTAAAGATAAATTACACCCAGACACAGGACAAATGATCGTGCTCATCACACAATCATTTGCCCTGGGTGGAACCCACGACCTCCGGTCGGGTCACTAACTACTAGACCACCAGGCCAGTCAATAATAGCATAATACACATCCTGTTCAAACGAGACCATGAAAAATCCAAAAGATTTCTAATGAAATACCAAAATTATATTTATTCTAAGGTAAAACAGCTAGTTCAGTCAGCCTTAACCTGTTTATTATACTTTATTTATCACAGTTAATAGACACAACCGTTTATGGATCTTGTCAAAGTCTGTGGCTTTGGTGGTTTTGTTTCGTTCATAATTATTGGCCACCGACTTCCAAAACTGGAGTTATTTTTCACCTGTTAGTGTTTTTTTAAGAAGTCGGTTGTTTTTTCCCAACCATGTTGTTTCCTTACCAATACCTCCATAACCCAGTTACTGGGTGAAACGATACCCAGTTGTCAGGCTTTCAGGCTTCTGACTACTCGTAACGACTGTCATAGATCTACAAATGACATCTGGGACTAACGGCTTTATGTGCTTTCCAAGGCACGGAGAAGTCTTGATATGTAATGAATGGTCCCCATCCACGGACAAACCTTGTCAAGCGCAGCTTAACCTTCGATGGGCCCGTTAGCCTGTTATTATTTAGCCACAAGCTCCTCTTGAACAAAGGAAGAAAATTTACCATTCGTAATAACGACCTCTTCTGTTTCTCCAGGTTGATGAGGACCCAGTTCCTGGGCGAGCGTTCCTTCACGTGGCTTTACTCCGCACCCTGGGACAGTCTACCTTCAGCACTAATTGGTCTACTGGTAGCTTTTGTGTACCATTCGCATCAGGTGGATGGCTACCGACCAGCTCGGAGTAAGGTAAATTGAGGTCTAGTTTAGGATAATGGAATTCTGAATAGTCCAGAAGGTTATTACAAATCTCTGTCCAGATTCAGAAAGAGATTGACGTTATTTTGATTCAGCTAACTTTACTTTTAACTAAAATAAAAATACTCTTTCTGGTAGCTTGGAAGTTCTTGGTACGTCATAAATATTCCACAAATATTCCACAACTTTTTCACACAACGCCATTTAGTCCCAAGTTAAGCTTGAGAGCTTGTGTTATGGGTACTAAATAGCTGATAAACATACTTATATATTTCTAAATACATACATATTATAGATAAATTACACCCAGACACAGAACAAATGATCGTGCTCATCACACAAACATTTGTCCTGGGTGGGAATCGAACCCACGACCTACGGCATAGCAGTCAGGGTCGCTAACTACTAGACCAACAGGCCAGTCAAAAACGTCATAGAACGATAAGATCTATTTTACTTTACGAGTTATGACATTATACGATTGCAAAAAATCTCCAATATTGTACACTATTTCCAGTGCATGCGAGTACTTTACCGGCTTTCCGTGCCAAGTATGTTCCTGTGGGTGGGAGGTGGGTTCTGGATGAAGGGCGTCACCAACCCCGTGGTGGTTACACTCTACGCAACCTTTGACAGGCCTATCTTCGTGACGATCACAGCCTTCGCCATGTACGGGTTCTTCAATAGAATTGATAGTGAGTATGTCTTGGTTTTCCGAGCTGCAGGAAAAAAATGGTTGTCAGATCCCAAAGACCGCGACCGTTGGGGTTCTTTGGAGGAGGCCTTCACCCTCACTACTTGCAATGAGGGGTTCATGCAAGTAATTATGTTTATATTAGTGTTTATTTTAATTTAGGCTTAGTTTCATAAAAATGTTGTTAAGGTAACTCTTTAATTTCAATAACCCATTAATTATTAAGTGGGCACGTATGACAACTTTTAGTACCTATTTTGTTTTTTTTTTAATAATATTGTACGAGTATAAATATAACAAGCAACATCATCATCATAATATGGTTTTAACTTCATCGATTTAGACAGAGCGTTTTAACATTCACGGTGAGTTAGTGAGTTTATGTCGAGTTCTTTTTTAAGAAGATTGTATAAATGGGATGATTGCCTAGGATATTGTCTTTTTGCGAATGTAGACATAAACATAACGTCACGCCTGTAATCCCCGAAGGGCTAGGCAGAGATGTACCTGGTAGTACATCCACATTTCGCCAGTTATGTTTAAGTCCCATGTAATAGGGGGCGAGCCTATTGCCATTAATCGGGCACAAATCCAGACTCCGGGCTGCTACTGAGAAATTCCAGATTGAAAAACTCAATAACACTTTGCCCGACCCGGGGATCGAACCCGAGACCTCAAGCTCAGTAGTGGCGCTTGCGACCACTAGACCAACGAGGCAGTCGAATGCGAATGTAGACTTTACTGAGAAAAGATAAAGATCAATTTATTTGTTTAACATGAGTAGATTACGATACAAATAAATGCATGCAACGGTCATAAATATGAGGATGTGCTACATGCTATACCATAGTCGGTGTACAAATCTTACAGGTAAAGAAGAAACCGAAGAACCGGAGAAGATAGGAGAAACCGAGTCTTTTCTTATAGTGATTATGCTTTGTTCAAATTACATTACAAATAGTCTATACTTACTTAACTCTATACAAAACGTTAAGTAAAATCTACCTACTTACTACTACTACTTACTTCTAGGTAGCTTCTTATTAAGGTAGATAAAGCGAGGAATGGGCTATTTGACATTTTAGTTTTTAGTCCCTCTTCTAGACTGGAAAACATCGAAACATATTTTTTCTTTTTTCACGTATTCAAAAAATAACGGCAATACGTCGAGTCAAGATGTCGCATGACGTCACTAGCCAGTACAGTTTATACTAGGTAATGACGTTACAAGCACCCTCTCCTCAACTTTAATGCGCTTAATCTAAGCAGTTTTCCATCAATTTGAAATAAAAAATATGTCGAATATTTTGTTGTAGGTAATCTAGATGACGGACTAAAAATTATTTGTCAAATAGCCCATTAGCATGCCGATATATTGATGTATAACCTAACATAACTCTTCATACCTATCGTATAGCGAACCTAACTACCTAACTTAAGTATTGTACTTACCTTACTCAAAAAAAGAGTCTAGGTACCTACTTACTTTTAAAGATTGGCATACTTTTGGTACGCAATCATACCAAAAGTATGCCAATAAATGGTTTCGAAGTATGAGGGACATCAGGAAAATTCATGATACGACTTTCACTAGTATCTAGGTACTTGTACCGACCCAAGTGTAATGCCTTGTGGCACCCCTTTTAAAGTGTTTAGTTTAGTGAGTAGTTTAAAATATAGTTATTAGACAGAGAGAGAGAGAGAAAGCCATATCAAGGGAATGCTCCTCGCTGTTTCTCACTCTGTCTGTCTCTTGGCAAGCCCTTCACTCCAAAAAAATACAATATTTTAAGTAAAACTTCTGCCTAAGTAGATCGGTACAGAATTCACTAAACCCCTGTTTCCTCCAGGTGTCTGGTGGAAGTTCCTGTCATGGCACGGCTGGGAGATCCTGGGCCGCATGTCACTGTCCATCTACCTCATCCACTGGCTGTTCTCCCTCACACTGCTGGCTCAGCGGACTAACGCCAATAGAGCTGCCGTCTTTGATATTGTAAGTTTTTTTTTCAATAAACATTCTCAGAACTATGTTTGACAACCCGCCTACCTAAGATTTGTTAGCCGGTCAATAAGTTGTGGAGGTCAGGTAGGCATGTAAAACACCGGTATTTAGCTGCATCCGGATAAACTGAAAGCCGACCTCAACATAGGAAAAGATTAGAATAATTTTATGAAGAAAGCAAAGTCAATTCAATTTTCAAGTGACTAGGTTAGATATTTAGGATAATGCTGATATATTGCTTGGTGCGAGTCAAATAGTCAAATCAAACTACATACTTAGGTAATTAGGTACATCATGCAAATGAACATGTGAAAGTACCTACTAGGTGTTTAGGTAAACGAGTTGCCTCTCGCTGCTGACCAGCTTTATAGTAATGATAGCTGCTAGGTACCTAGGTCACCAAAGTGTGGTTACTTTAATATTGCAGCTTAATGTACCCATCTAATATTTTTTTGCTCTTGCAGGGTGGACATTGGCTATCTACAATATTCCTGACCTACTGGGCAGCGCTGCCTCTGCATTTACTCATTGAACTTCCAGCGACTAGGTTCCTTCAATCATTGACCGCGTAGAACGTGAAATGTTCTTCATTGCAATCATAATGGATGCTTTGTTGTTTTCAAAGAGTTCCATAAATAAAAGGTTGGAGAAGATATTATTTTCCTCTAATGAGGGTGGTGTAAGTTTATTTTTATAATTTATGCAATGGATTTTTTTGTGGTTTTAATGAAGAAGAATGTGTAAGTTGTTAAGATTAGGTTTAAGATCTTCTTGTCTGTGATATTTCGTATAGTAAATAATTTATAATAATGTATAATAATAATTAAAAATTTACTTTAAAATACATGCACGTTTTATTTCTGTACCAAATCAATACCACAAGGAATCACGACAAATATTTACGTTACATGTCTAATAATGTCTTAAAAGCTTTTATTTTAACACTAAGATAATTACGTATGTATTAAAAGTTTTAATAAAAACATTTCCTACTCCACGGATGTTTTATTGAGCTCGCATAACTGTTACTGTTTAAATAATTCACCGTACGTGTATCCGAACCCCACAATAGAACAGCGTATCGGAGAGCCAAACACGGCCACTTGACATTGACAACTGACATGACTTGAACTGACGTAAGTTGTCTGTCACACGTATGACGTTTGTTAGTGTGATCACCAGACCAGCTAGCGACGCCAATTTCTCGCAAATAGTTGTGATAGCAGGATCTTCTCCTGCTTTAATTACGTAATTAAAGTGTTAGAAGTGTGGTGAAGTGATGGGGAACCACCATAGTCAGGATACAAAGGGTGGTGGTGAGCAATCTGGCAGTGGTACCAGCACGCCGCGAGGGTCCCAACGAGGCGCTGGTTCTCGTTCCGGTTCTGGTGGGGACTTGCAAGGCCTTACAGAGTCTAAGGAAAAGGCCCCGTTGTCGATGGTGCCCGTGGAGAAGCTCGGCAAGGTAAGCATAGACTCGTATGTCCATTTAATTTGCGAGGGTCATCGTCAGGGTTAGATTGACGTTTCCTGTTTGATGTTTGTTTTGATTCGCGTTGATAACGATCAAATCGGTAAATCTCCGACGTTTGACAGATTCGAATTGGGTCGCGAATGATTGAATCGTGGAATGTTTTTAGAAAATGCGTGTGACTAATATCTGTTTTTCAAAAGATTTGTAAATAGAAACATATGTGATTGTAATAGGAGCGTGTTATAAAAACGTTTCATATCTTAGAAGTCGAGTGATGTTTATGAGTGCTAGATAAAGATGATTCACAAGGAATCTGCAGTACATTACATATGCTTTATATTATCTGTGATATCTAAAGCTAGTGGTTTTAACACCAAACAATGAAAAAATTATGTTCTTAACTAGGATATAAGAACTGCTTTATTTGACAACAGTAAAATATGAAAAACATAATATCTAGAACTAGAATCTTGTCTAAGAATTAAATACTTAAAGAAACATAAAACATTTTTCTTTTGATTACAGTCTACTGAGCAAACCTAAGACTTAGTGCTGATCTTGACCTTGGCCTCCCAGAGGTCTTTTATTGACCTCACCACTCAAGGTTGGCTACATTTGTACAATTATGATTAATTTGACTATGTGATAACATAGTTAATTTAATGTGTTTCTGACTAGCAAGGGGCTCTATAATAATATTGTATTGTTCAAATAGTTAGCTCATCTTTTTATTTGTTGATAAAGCAATGATATTTTTTTAACTTCTTAATCAGTATAGAAAACAGTGTCCATATTGAGATACAATACATTTCTGATGAGCTGTTGTTTAAGTTTTTTTCTAAATATTTTTTAAATATTTGATCATCTTTGCCTTTAAAAAGTTCCATTGAACTCACTTACAAATAGGGCTTGCAATATCCGTTCGTTTTTACTATCCGGATAATACGGATTTTAAAAAATTGCTATCCGGATTATCCGGATATTTCGGATAATACGGATATTTTTTTGTTTTTATCATAAATTAAATTAATAAGCTTTTGTAACACGTTCTAATTAGTCTCTCAGGCAAAATGACAAGAAATATTAAACTATACCAATATTTCAAGTAACAATTACAAAATTGTTAACTTTCTAAAATTTTGCTTTAAAACACCGATATCGCACTATACAATCGAATGTACTTTTCTCATACTAACAATTCTAATTAAACATGAGATCTTACATTTATTACAAATCATAACATCGCAATCCAATCGACCTGTATAAAACATTATAATGTGAGTGCTTTTTGTATTTTTTTTTTCTGTTATTACCGTGCTTGTTAGTAATCCTAAGATTTCTGTAACATACTTTGTTTCTACCTGTAATTGGCTATGCATTGCTTATTTAGTTGTTAACCATCTATTACAGCTGTTGCGTACACTTGGATTGTGGAATGAGCTCCCTGCCGAGGTTTTCTCAGAGGGCTACAGTATGGGGTTCTTCAATAGGGGAGTAGATAGGTTTTTAAAGGGTCGGCAACGCGCCCCTGGTGTTGAAAGAAAGAAAGTAGAAAGATAATAATATATTTTTAAATGATGCTAATGTTTGATCTTGTCTCCCTGACACAGGCAAAGCATTCCATAACCGTATAGCCTCCACTGAGAACAATTTTCTGTAGAAATTAGTGGTATGCATGGGCCTAAAGATTCAAGTTTTTTGATGACCTCAGATATATCATGTGTGTCATGAAGAAACTTGAACATGTTTTGATGGATACGTTTTCAGTTGAAGAAGAGCAACCTTCTTTATATCGTGTATTGTCCGTAGAAGTTATGACTGTTTGATTTGGTTGTTGTGTGTTTAACGTGGATATAATTTTAATAATCGCTAGTCTCACAGATTCGTTGGAAGTTTTTTTGTTCTTAATAAAAATGTGAGAGGTTTTGTAAATGCCACTATAGCGATTGATTTTGAAACTCTGGTCCAGTCTTCTTTTACCGTGCGTGCCGTAAAATACAACACAATCTTGAAAATGCGTGTAGTATGGATGTGTGTCATTTGTTTGATTTAATAAATGAATTGATTGATTGATAAAGTTGGCCAGTGGTCATTTATTTTAATAATAATGTTTGTTAAAAGAAAACTCAGGCATAATATTTGTACAAGCTAAGTTAGGTCGGTCTAATTGGTGTGGAGTGTCCATCTGTAGCCAAGCAGAGCTAAGCAAAGCCTGTATTTTGGCTATGTATATAGAATGTTGGAATTAATTATAATCTCTGCCACTAAATTGACTCAATATTATGATGTGTATGACAGCATGTATGAATGTAAACGAAGCAAAAGAATTATGTCAGAATCGTAGCACATGGCACTCTGTACTTTCTCATTTCAACCTATCCTCATGAAAAAAGGCGTGCGTTTATGTATTTATGTATGATTTGGGAAGTAAAAAAACAAAAGCGAGAGTGATTAACTATATTGAAATAATAAATAACGTAATAACAGTAATGCTCATTACAGATGACAGCTTTTTATTTAATATTTCAAAGTGAAATAGAACTATCCGTAATATCCGAAAAAACCGGATTGTCATGCAAGTAAAATCCGGATTTTAAAATCGGCGGATATCCGGATAATACGGATATCCGGATATCCGGATTGCAAGCCCTACTTACAAACCTTGTTGGACCAATAACATTTTGTTTTCTATCACCAAAAGTTCAACTTATTATAGCAAACTTCCTGATAATTTAATTTCTATTGGTGAAAAACTGTTTTAGATTGGTCCAGAAGTTTCCAAGATTTTTTGTATTACCTATCTTATTAAACTTTAAACTTTAAATTAAACTTTCTTTACTAAACTAAATATATATTATAAGTATAGGTATATATTGCAAAACTTATGAATCAATTCTGTATTAATTTTATCCTCTAAACCCTGCAATTGTGTAAAGTAGCTGAATTAGAAGATTCTGTCAGCAATGTGGATGAATTTTTCAATGCTTTGTAGTTATTCATTGTTAGGTTTCATTATTTTTTTAGTTTTTGTATGTGTATACTTAATATAGTTAAGGTATTTTGTATTCAATAAAAAATACAACTAAAGAAGTATGACATAGATACTGATTCACAATAAATTAATTGAGTTTGACACTAGAGCTCTGAAATGGAATATTACAGCTGTTACGTCTGATGTCAATGAAGTAATTGTGTCTCCTCCAGTCATAATTTATTTAGTATCATAGATTTAGATTGATCATAAAAAAATGTCTGAAAAACTGCATTTGTTTTAAAAAGTCTGTACATACATAGTAAAATCATTGTCTAGCTTTTCCCAACTATGTCGGGGTTAGCTTTCAGTGCAATAGGAAGGATCTGAATACAAGTTACTTACATGGAACAAGTGGTCAATCTGACCTTCATAACCCAGTAAATAATAATGGGGTAACATCTGCTCTATGTGGTGAAATCAAAAAAGTATTGGTAACAATAGAAAAAATAATTGTCAATTTTTTTTGTGGTATTAATTAGTGCTTTATTGCGGTCCCACCTGATGGTAAGCTGTGATGTAATCAGTGATTGTGAAGCGCACTGACCACAGCAGGCAAGTTGTTTCAATCCTGCGATGTACGCAGTATAATTAATAAATCAGGTTGGGTGTCGTAAACGGGTGTCAGGTCATAGAGGTGCCAACAATGTAAGGGTGGATACTTGCCGTATGGTGTTCTTATGGTAGAAAAGTGATGGCGGAATCCCCGTCCACAGTCACCAAAATGCATCCTATAGAATACCGAGAGGCTGGCTACCTTACGCCTGTGCTCAAGGCTTTGGGCTTATTTAGTCACAGTTGAGAACTTCTTCACTCTTGTTGATGATAAATGTTTTGTTAATGTTCATGATAAACCATAACAACGGTCTGAGCCATGGAGGAGTCTTCAAATATAGACTGGCAGACGTCCCGCGGTTTCACCCGTGTAGGTCCCGTTCCAGTGGAAATAAAGGGATAAAAAGTAGCCTATGTGTTAATCCAGGTTTTATTAAAATCCATTCAGTAGTTTTTACGTGGAAGAGGAACAAACATCCATCCATCCATCCATCTTTCCATACTCACGTTTATAATATTAGTAGTATGGATGAATACCCATTATACCCATTTTTGATCTTTGCAAGCATAACTTACCCCTTCTTCCATTCGCCAGCTCTCTTCTGAGTAGTTAAACCTGCAATTCAAATATTAATGTGCAATAACTAGAGGTAGTAACGCGGTCTTTCAGTGGGCGTAATAGTACTTGTCTAACAAGAACAGGGATTTATTACAGGACAGTTTTAAACTAGAGTGACCTAAATGTCCAACTTGTAGATTCTTATAAGACCGTCTTTTTCAACATGGTCCGTTTTGACATTACTGAACCTTGTCATTCTTAGGGTTAGCAGTTTAGCACAGACAAAGAAGCGCAGCTAATGAACGAGACAGTAAGGATTATTGAGGCACTCAAAAATCAACTTTAAAGTTATTGAAATGAAGTTGATTTTCGAGATTCTCGAAAATCAACTCGACGAGACGAGGGTGAGGCTGAGCATGAGGTCCCGGGTTCGATCCCCGGGTCGGGCAAAGTGTTATTGAGTTTTTCCATCAGAAATTTCGCAGATGGGAATAAGCTCACCTCCTTTTACATTAGACTTAAACAACTGGCTAAATGTGGGTGTTATTACCGCGAACACCTCTGCCTAGCCCTTTGGCGTTTATGTTTTTGTTGATGTTAATAAAATCCTCTCCGATGCGCTCCTCTGTTTGTGCCAGTTTGTGCTGACCCTTAATCTGCTTTTAAAAATAAAATATTGCCGTGCAGTCCACACTAAAAATAGACATATGGAATTTCTCATGTGTCATGTTAGGTGAGTTATCAACCAGTTAAACTCCCATAGGGTCATTCCATTGTGACGGGTGGGACATTTATACTCTCTTTTGCCTACACTTTGCTTTATTTCTGCCAAACGGCAACGATTTACGTATTGAATATGACATTATCACATATTTGAATAGTCATTGCACACTGAACCATCGAAAAAAGTATGAAAATGTCATTATTATAATGAGAAATGGATGGTATAAGAATTGTGACGGGTGGGACTTCAAAGTGCCTCTCCTCTCCAAGTTGACTTACACCATTCGCAATTAGTAAGAAACTATTAAACTTTTGTTAAACAACCTATTTTTATATAGTTCCTGATATTGTTTAGATTAGATATTAGTATAATTTACGCAAATAACTCGTGAAACAAAAATAATTTTGCTTCTCAATGCTTGTGACGGGTGGGACAGTACTTTGTGACGGGTGGTACGAGTAACATTTAGGCATATAAATGTAAGAAACATATAAACACAGTTGTTTTGTATTTACTTTAAATCAGCTCTTTAATGAATTATTTAATGTAACAAGTAATCATTTCGGTAGTTTTTAGAGCAATAAGCCAAAAAAAAAATGTTTTTCTTTTCGATATTACATGTTCAGAAAATTGAAAAAAAATGATTTGTCTCCTTTCGGCATCGTGCGTCGTTGCATCGTTGCTAAAAACTCTAGCCATTTTTCTAGGTTTTCTTTTAGTTTTCCCGTGACTTTTTCGTTTCCTTTCCGTAGTATTCATTGTGTTCTAAAAAAGAATACCACCACCGAATTAAGCAATATAACACATATAATTTGCTTTATTATATCCCAGCTACGTTTAATTAAAGTCAAAACAACGATTTTATACTCACTAAGTCAGTTTTATCAGATAACCCATTTTACTCACCCGTCTTCACTGTGAAGGGTGGGACATACTTTGAAAAGCATTAAAAGCGAATTTTATTTACAAATGTAACGCGTTTTTTAGCTAAAATAATCGCCCTCAACCTAATTGTTACTTTCACAAAGCAAGACAACAAGAGGTTAGATATTTTTAAGTTAAACAAGAAAAAACATTGTTTTTCTGTGACGGGTGGGACATGAGTTAAGCATTTTGTAGAAGCCCAATAAATCCTAACCATAAAACTTTATTTATAACTACTTACCACTTGTTTAAACTGCATTAAATATATTTTCTTTTACACATATCACCTTCTCCGTAATGTTAAAAAAAAGCGCGAATCAGTGCTACGAACTTAGAGTAAAAATAGGCTACCCTAGACCACTGGCGCTAGGGGTATGTTCAGAATCGAATAAAATGCAAAAAAATGACATAAAAAGGTAAAAACTCATTGATTAACAAAACAAGGTATAATATTCTATTCTCTGGATATGGATTTAAGTATAAATTAAGTTATTTATTTTTTATGCCTATGGTGTCAGTTTCGTTGGAATGACCCCATACACAAACAGCCAGAGAACAACTACCTGTAGACCATACAAACATTTGTGCGGGAATCGAACCTGCGACACGCAGCTCCCCTATTTCGTCGAAATTGCTTATCTTTTAACTGTCATGGATTTGTGCAAAATAAAGCCTGACTTACATAACATTTTTTTTCCATCCTAACTGGCCTTTCCCCAACTATGTTGGGTTTAGCTGAATACCAGTGCTAACATAACTAACCCGCCTATCTTACCTCCGAGTCACCGAGAAACACTACATTTGTTGTGTGCATTGGACTGGTTCTCAAACTATCTGTATATTTCTGACTACTCGTAACACGTAACATCCGCAAATATCATCTGGGAATAATAGCTTAACGTGTTGTTAGAGGCACGAAGGGGTCTTTGATGTGTAATAAATTGTCACTCACCTACAGATCAACCTCGTCAAGCGTTCGTTAACCTTCGATCGACGTGCGGCTGTTATTATTTACCCACGTGCGTATTAATAGTTTTGCCTTAAATTTTCCTTCTGCATTGGTTATAATTATCTCCCAAGTGTTCCTATAGCGTCCGCTCCTGCGCGGGTCGCTGCCTACAAATCCAAATATTTCCCTTTACCTTCTTTACCTTCACAATGATCGTCATCGGTACAGAGTTACTCTATTTACAATTTAAACCCAAAATATTTGTCAAATCTCACCAGTTCACGAAGTATGTATTAGCACATTATCACATGTTTGTACATCATGTGATAGCCATCACATGACCGGCGACACAGCGTGGTTAATGAAGCGGCTACACGGCTGATTGACGCGCTGAATGGGTAGAGATGCACTAATTGATGTGTGGTGTGCTGTACTCCGTATTCGTGAACGATATTGTTCTTATCGAGTTTTAGAATCGGATCAGTAATAAGATAATTTTTCAATTGATTAGCCATTACAAGCATCACCGCTAACTTGCGTATGCTGGAGGTGTTCTAAGACCATTTATTGAAAGATCAAATGTCCGTCTCCCAAGGATTTTTTTACAATCTATATTTTTTCTCAAAGTCACTTAAAGTTTAAATAATAAATTAGGTCCTCCCCATAAATTGTTCGAATTATCGTGTAGATAGAACTAACCAGAAAGAAAGAAAATATATTTATTTTGGCCTCGCACAGGTCTTTTGTTTTATTTTTATTTAATATGTTAGTTTTAGTTTTGTACTGTTAAATTCCTGTGCGTGTCCCAAATAAATATATTTTCTTTCTTTCTTTCTTTCTAACCAGGGGGTCGATTCTCGACCGGTCAATGGTCGATTTTTGACGTATAACGTCAAACTTATGACACATTTCCCATACAAAAACTGTCAAAGTTGTCAAATATTCGATCAATGACCGGTCATTGAGACACGATTGCTATAGCAGACTTGAGCCCCTGGTGTCGGTGTCTGAATGCCGCTCTTGGGCCTCTCACTTGGCATCACATGCCCTTTAGAAATATCTCTCCCCATCAATAATTGAAAACCTTTAAAAGAGGGTTACTCAGTTGTTGAATGCCAGGCAGTTGGTGCTAGCATTTAGCAGACATAAATATTCGATCAATGACCGGTCATTGAGACACGATTGCTATAGCAGACTTGAGCCCCTGGTGTCGGTGTCTGAATGCCGCTCTTGGGCCTCTCACTTGGCATCACATGCCCTTTAGAAATATCTCTCCCCATCAATAATTGAAAACCTTTAAAAGAGGGTTACTCAGTTGTTGAATGCCAGGCAGTTGGTGCTAGCATTTAGCAGACATAAATATTCATTAGAGCTAGACTAAACGTAATAATAATACTAGCAGCTTATTACTATCCCACTCTAACGTAAAGGCCTCTTCTCATACAGAGAAGGTACCAGCTTTGATCACCACCATTGCTGGCTTAAGGCAGGTTAGTGTTTTCAAACTTATATTAACTATAAGACCAAGACTAACAATTTACATTAGAAATATTCTTAGGTGCTGGCTGGCGGGCTTTTCATAGGTGCAATAGCGCACGTATAATTTTTAGATCTATGACAGTCGGGTGGCCGAAATTCTGACCAGGACTTTTTTTCAAGGGGTATCGTGTTACCCAGTAACTGGGTTGTGGAGGTCGGACAGGCAGTCGCTCCATGTAACACACTGGTATTCAGCTGGATTTGGGTAAACTGGAAACCACGCCCTACATAGTTGGAAAAAGGCAAAGCAGATGATACCTAAATAGCGCACGTGAAAATCGTTGTGAAAAACTATTTTGTCGCCTTAGAGTGAAAACCTCGTAAGTGTAAAAGAAGTAACTATTCAGGAGGAAGAAAAAACTGCGCGTCTAACTGACAGATGCGAGTATTAACGAGGTTCTCATTTACTGCCAGTGACGGCGCTATGTCCCAAATAAATAAATAAAATAAAATAAAATAAAATGAGTATCAAATGAACAAATTAGTCACAGGAGGTGCGTTGCGAGGTTTTCTTCCTAGAAACGCAATAAAATCACTTTTAAAATGGCTACCTATTCGTCAGCGCAGAGCCTTGAGGGCCTTGACAACCCTATTTTCTATACTTCACAAACCCACGTCTCCATCATATCTGACTTCTCATTTTCAATATTTGTGTTCTGCACACGATAAGAATCTTCGTTCCACAAATAATCGTCTTCTACGATGTCCTTCTCACCGTTCTGGTTTCATTAACTCTTCTTTTTTCGTCCAGGCGGTTTTCCTTTGGAATGAGCTTCCTCTGAACATCAGGATGGCAACCAGTTTGTTCACGTTTAAAGTAAAGGCACGCGAACACATTCACAAGGTGTTGGCAAACTTATCCCTAAGTTGAGTAAGCAGATTAGTTTCTCCAATAATGTCTTTTATTATTTTATTTTTTTCTTTTCTCTTGACCTATGTATCTCTGGATTTTATATAATATGTATGTATATATGTATTTATCATAAATAATAATTTATTTTTTCTTTCAAGTTTTAGTTACCTTCTTGCGCCTACCATGTTCTGTCTCTGCACCACCTTAAGGTAGACTGGTAGAAAATGCCTAAGGCATTAAGTCCGCCTTTGTACAGTTTATTTTACTAGTGCATAAAGTTTTAATAAAAAATAAAAAAATAAAAAAATAAATTTGAGCAAAAATGCATTCCCGAGGTTTTCACTCTAAGGCGACAATTTACGCTCGACTGCACAGCACACAGGTCTTCCCAATAAACAAACTCGATAGTTAATCGATTTATCGGATTGTTGTTATCATCACTATGGAACAGCGTATTAATGTTTGTTAATATCCAGTAATTCGTTCGCTGACAATCTTATCGTGGACTCTGATTGATCGCCGTGATTGCCGTGCCCTCCTGGCTGTTAGTGTCAGTCGACTAATGTTTATTTGTTTAAATAAATTACGAATAAAACAAAAGCGACAAATCTGTCTCTATGTTGTGTATTTTCAAGTAAAATGAGCGATTAATCAATATAACAATAAGTATTCAACCTTTTTGTAACTAAATAATCATAATGTACTAAGAGTGAAATAAATTTACGCGCGTGATTTTGATTAAAAAGTGCGTTATTATGGAGCGATGGAAAGAGGTGGTCAAAAACATGAGGTTCTCGGTCGTGGGCATACAAGTGAGCAGACTTAAAAAGAAGAAAACAGCTTCACCTACCTGCAAAGTGCGTACGGTTTGGTACATCATATTTATTAAAAAAAAACACTTAATTCAGTAGCCACTTGCCGATACATAGGTCTCTCTCTATCAAGGAGAAATCTAATACAGCAGCGTCATTCTGTAAAAATCACCTGTTGAGCTGTCATTCCATACTTATAATATACATCTATCTACATCTACGAGTACAATTTGTATTTTTGTGTGTATGTTTGTAATGAATAAACTCAAAAACTACTGAGCCGATTTCAAGAATTCGTTCACCTTTGGAAAGCTACATTCACTCTAAGTAACATAAGCTTTTTATCCTTGAATTCCCACGGAAACGGGAACTACACGGGTGAACCGCATGACGTGTGCTAGATATCGGCAGTTCTCTTCACTTAAGTTTTCATGAGGTGACTTTTAATGAATGCTGGAACTAAACCTCTCTCAAGTAGATATCCATTGCTGGTCGTAGACAATGTCATCCTGCCTATCAACAAACCTTTATGACTAATGGCTCATAATCACTGTTAATGACTGATAACGAATGTTATTTTTGCACTTGAGTTGTGCTGGAAAAACCAGAAAAAAAAACCTTAAAATTGTCCTAATTGGATCCTTAACATCGACTAACAAATCACCCCATCTATGGGTCGTCTTATCTCTGGCATTGCATGTCTATAGCTGCCTGCGTAGCATGAACACATTGAACACCGAAGAAACGGTCTTTGTCTACAGACGAATCGGCAAAGTGACAGATTATATAGACATGAACCTCAATCTGTCAAATTTCTTTCAATACACCTGCCTGCGTAGCATGAACACTTAATTTCTTTTCTTCCGAGACACGACAAAGACCGTTTCTTCGGTGTTCATGCTACGCAGGCAGGGGGTCCCCACTGAATATCAAAATACCAATTTCCGTAATTAAAAACGATTGCAGTCTATTCTGTAAGAATCTTCTTTGTGGTAGCTCTTTCCCATTATTTGGGGTCGGCTCTCCTCATTCTGCGGCGCCAGGACAGCCTGTCCTGGGTTGTTGAAATATTTGTTTGGACAAGCTTTATGTCCTTGGCTAATGTGAACCACCAGGTGGCTAGTGGGCGTCCTCTACTTCTCTTATTATTAGGCACTGCCCCCTGTTTCACGATTTGTGCTTCAGGGCGTCTCATGACATGTCCGAACCATCGTACTATTCTGTAATAATCACTCCGTGAAAATTAAGGTGAAGTGAAGGCAAATTGAGCTGTCATTCCAGTCATTGACAGTTTACTTTGTTCAGGGAAAGTTTTACTGAATCGACCGACAGGATCCAGTTGTCCAACTTCATATCAGTCAATATCAATTTCAGAAACTTGTTAAATATTTTTTTACTGAGATAGAAGAATACAAAAGTAAAATATTGTAAACGTTCTTTGATATATACGGTAATTGCTGTGTCCATAGAAATTTAATAACTAAAAGAAAAATGGATAGGCTGAACTGAAAACTGGTGATAATTCGATGAAGTACATTTCTCCGCTGAAGCGTGAATGTTTCCACAACGTGTGACGTGACGGTACAATCAGCTGATTAACGAGTCTCCATTGTTTGCGATGACGTCATAGCTATAATCTAGTGTAAACCAAATAAACGCGAGCGTACACTCGAAATTGATCACCATAATGCTATTAATACTCTGAGATTATTAACAGATTTAGGAATTACGGATATCATGGACTGTTGTAAAAGTTTATTTATGGTTGGATAACTGCGACGCCAGTTACGTATGTACCTAGTTCGGTTTGTTTTAGTTAATTGAAGACTTCTAGCTGGCCCAAATATCGATGATCTTTCTATTATGCCATATCTACTCTATACAAATAAATATAAAAGTCTTTCCCCACTAGTAGTCAGAAATTTGTTTAACTTAGGGGTAATTAGCATGTTACCCGGTCATTGGGTTGTGGAAGTCAGATAGGCAATCGATCCATGTAAAATATTAGTACATAGCTGTATCTGTTTAGACTGGAAGCCGAACCCAACATGGTTGGGAAAAGGCTCCGATTTTACTGTCTGATAGCTGACGTTATTAAAAGAAACTTTGGCTACTTTTATTCCCGAAAAAGATAAGGGAAAAATCAGATCTATACAAATCCATATGTTCTAAGTCGCAAGCAGAGCTACTTCAGAAGTATAAAGAACAGGGTGTAAAGTTCCTCATCCTCCATATAGACAAGGTAGGATCCTCCAACCAGACGGGTGTCTGGTGAGCTACACTGCCCGACGCGGCGACGATTGTTATCGGGATCTTGCATTATGTTCAATCGCGCGGATAACTTTAACATCGCGATGTAGGATCTCAGTCGTCAATTCGTATGTTACGAGATAGATGTCGCTACACTAGTATGTTATACTTATTAGAATCAAAGAAAAAAGTCGTGGAAATTCAATTTTTAGCTTCACATACTTTCACAGATTTATGCAGAGCTTGACTTACTGCTCCTCAAATGATTACTAAACAAATTATTGACTCGTATTATCGGTGCGCAATATATTCTAACAATTTGTATAAATAGATGTGTTTTTTCACACAATAGAGCAGCCGAATTTGGCTCACGACATAGCGTGTACTTGATAGCGGAACAGATGCATAATTGAATGGCTTTATGTACATACAAGTTACAACAGCCTGAATGTACATTTTAGTTATTTTAAAAAGGTCTCTTCCGGAAGTCTGACAACCAGTTTTACCCCTAAGTATCTAAATAAATGCTTGTTTGTCTCGTGTTTTTTAATTATTTGTTATCATATTGTCAGATAGTCGCTCCACATAGAACACTAGTCTAATACTGCATCCTGTTAGAGCGTAAGTCGACCCCAGACCAGTCGACTGCCTCGTTGGTCTAGTAGTCGCAAGTGCTACTGATGAGCACGAGGCCCCGGTTTCGATCACCAGGTCGGGCAGTGTTATTGAGTTTTGCCATCTGGAATTTCTCAGTAGCAGCCTGGAGTCTGGATTCGTGCCCGATTGATGGCAATAGGCTTGCGCCCTATTCCCCTTACATGGGACTTAAACATAGCAGGCGAAATGTGGGTGTTGGGTGCTACCAGGTACACCTCTGCCTAACCCTTCGGGGATTACAAGCGTGGTGTTATGTTACGTCAACCCCAGCAAAGATGATGATCAAAAGGTCTTTTCGTCATAGATAACTTACCACGCTTGCTTTAAGCGCGAAAAAACAACTGTGTGACTTACAATTATGTCAACAATCTGTCACCCGGCTGAATACTTATCAAACGTTTAAATTAAATAATTGTGTTATTGGTTTCAGTTACTAGTCCAGAGATCACAAAAAGAAGATGGAGTCAACGGTGTCACAGAGAAATCATTTACTGTAAGTTTTTCGAGTCGCCAGCTCACCCATAGACATACAAGGTGGAACAGACATGGACGCATATTCTAATACCATAGGTTCAAGACATGATTCTAGACCCCTGGATTGACCCCCATTTTTTTTTCTAACTTACACCTGTTTTTCTGATATTATTTTTACTGTAAAAACTGTAAAAAGTTATAATTTGTGCTTATGCAATGACACTTTTGATAAAAAATATTTTTTTGGGTTACTTACCTCAGTACTCCGTCATTTATGGACCGGTTTTCAAAATTCTTTTTTGTTTGATATACTAACAGATTGGTCCCATTTGTATCAAAACTCATATCTGATAAGGGATCCTCGAGGAATTGAGGGAACTCCTCAAAAAATATAGTACACACGCACCGATTTGAACATTTTTAGTAACAAATCTAGCATTTTCATTTAGAAAGTATCATTTGGTGAAGAAAAACTGATGAAGAAGACATGCGACGGAACTCTTCAACGCATAACAGCAAATTATTCGCGATTGCTATAGTCAGATGTCTATGCAGAGTTCTTGTATTTCCATATCATAACATTACGCCCTTCTATTTTAAAAGGGGCCCGGCAGAGATGTACAGATTATGTTTAGAAAGAACTTCTTTAGCAATTGTTAACCAATTTCAATGATTCTTTCAAGTTTTAAAAAACCTTCTTTACATACGAAAAAACTAAAAATTGCAAAATAAAAACTTTTTACAAAAAAAAACAACCGACTTCTCAAATAAACACTAACAGGTGAAAAATAACTCCAGTTTCGGAAGTCGGTGTCCATTAATGAACGAAACGAAATCACCAGAGCCACAGACTTCCGAAACTGGAGTTATTTTTCACCTGTTAGTGTTTTTTATTAGTTTACCTACATCCTATTCTCAGACCTACTGGAATATACACACAAAGAAGAATGGCGAGCTTGTATGTAAATTGGGACCCATTGATATTAGAATCATACATTATTAAAAGTTAGTACTACTTCTAGAACTATACAAAACTATCAAAAATGCAAATGGATAGTCGCCTGTAAAAGATGGAAGAAAAAAATTATGCAAGGTAAAAGATTATAACCATATAATATAATAGCAAACGTTCCAACTTACGTACGCAAAAAAAAGGTTAGTCATAAAACATGCTAGCGTTGTAATGATTATTTATCAAAAATGACTATTTTTACATATTATTCACTTTGTTGTTTTTTTTTTATTTTTCGTTTTAAATAAAACGGAAACAGGCAATGCGTTCGTAAACTGCACGATAAGTTATTTTTAACAGATTTAATTTATTTCTCATTTTTAATTCCCATGAGCTAGCAACTCAATTTTTTTTATAAAAACTTATATGAAACTCGTAATTAAAATTCATATACACTTGCAAGTGAACGACGCCTCTTTTACTTTTAAATCATGTGGGTCCATTCTCGCCAGTCTTCTTTCATAAGAAGCCGTTTCGGAGGAGATTTGTTAAAAACACTGTGACACGACATTTTTATATATTAGATAGGTTATACATACGTTTAATAAGATGACAATAAATAGATCCAAACTAATAATAACTACTACTACTTTTTATTTAGCGAGTCTCTACAGCTGTGATCTTATTTGAACATTTTGTGTTCGATAGAATTTAAATGACAACATATATGTATATATATAACCTAACCTAACTTCCATACCTATCCTATAGCTAACCTAAGTACCTAACCTAACTACCTTACTGAAATCATTGTTTAAAAAAATACTAAATTTAAAATTTTAAACTAAACTACTGAGCTGCGAGCCTCTATGTTACAAACAATTTAAGTAGGTATATGTTAGTCTACTTTCATTAAAATCCAAACAGTAAAATTAGTTCTTTTTGCAAAGAATTTTTTTATGCTTTATAAAACTTCTTTCTAAGTTTAGTAACAAAATAAATTTCAGTATGTACGCATAAATTGACAACCTTAAATAATTCTGTTGATCCGTTGCCATGGTGACTATTTAACTATTCGTATTTTTTAAATCTAAATACTTACGCAATAATCCCAATATTTTACATAATATGTAAAATATTGGGATTATTGCGTATAAAATAGAACGTATTTGAATCGACAACGTATTATTATATTATAATAATACGTTGTCGATTCAAATACGTTCTTTAATTTGAGCGGAGTATACTGTACGGATGACGGGACGAACATTAAATGTTTCACATTTATGAATAGTTTCCAAGGGAAAGCGAAATTGTTGTTTTTATTAAATTCCAAGCGTTTTTTTTTTCATATTTACTCACTCTTTTTAGACCTTCCCTGGACTTCCACAAACATTTTAAAACCAAAATCAGATAAATCGGCCCAGCCGTTCTTGAGTTTTAGCCGGACTAACAAACAGCAATTGATTTTTATATTTAAAGAAGATTTCTTTAAACTTTAGCAAAAGACAAGTAAAAGCAGAAAATATTTACAAAACCGACGAAAAAAAATAAATAAGTCTCTAGAATCATGTTCAATTATATGTACAGACGCCAGCACATCAAGTTACCCCAATGTGTCAAAGTTCTTTGATCGTTTTTCAACTTTATGTGAAACAGAATAAGGTTCATATTCAATTGGGAAAATTTGACACATTGGGGTAATTTGATGTGCTGGCGTCTGTACATACTTAATTCATGGTGTCTGATTGTACAGACGCCAGCACATAACCTACCCCAAACAGTAAAATTTTCTCAATTGAACATGAACCTTATCATGTTTAGAATAAAGTTGAAACCTATCAAAGAAATTTGACACATTAGGGGTAGGTTGTGTGCTGGCGTCTGTACTTCAATGTCTCTTCCATCCCATATTTGTACAAAGGTCTGCGCACACGCGTAAATTACTGATTGTCTTCAGAAATACCTGTTCCCAATGTACCCCGAACTGGCGCGTCAGTTCTTCAAGTACATCCTGCGCGTGGGCAAGTGCAAAAACAAACACATCCCGCTGTCGACGTTCAGGCAGCAGTGCGAGAAGATCCTGTCCATGCTCGACGATGCCATGATCATAGAGACCTACGTCAGGTAAGGAGGAACTTAATGGGAGAAGACAGAATGCGAAGTTCCTTAATTTGGTTTTTCGTATGATTATCATAGCGGTAAAGATATTCTAAGCTTAGGGTTGCCAGGTAGCTAGGTGTTACAAAAGCGTGAGTTTATGTATGTGTGTCAGACACGTCAGACTGCCGCACAGTGGTCTGAAAATCGAGCTCCATACTCATAGGAACTTAAAGTCAGGGATTTCAAAAAAAAAAATGGAATGTGTCTGGTAGACATCCCTTTATGTAATATTAACGTATGGAAGGTATTAGTAACTCCACGCGTGAGAAAAAAAATATTTCCGTTTTTTTTGTATGGGAGAAAACACTTAAAGTTACTTTATTTGAAACTGAGTGGAACTGAAGGGCTGGTGCTAACACGAGGTATTGTACCAACCACGGCGATCAAGATGACATCAAATTCATATACCTTTCGGTGCCGCTTTGCACGTAGCAAACTTTTAAATTTTCGAATTTTCGATAGGTGATTTTTCTATTCTTTGACATGGTCTGAGGCAGTTGACCATCGATTTACTTGTGCCATCGTTAGTTAATAGCGTACTAATGCCTTTTTTGATGAGAATACTTAAAAATGTCATTGATCAAGTACTTTATTTTTAAATAGTTTAATCAGCCATAATCACGGTGATTATGGCTGAGTTATAATTAGATACTAATATTATGAGCATTGATCAATTTAGACGTAGCAGGGCCAAATGAGCCTTAGTGACAAACAAAATCTATTATCTGTAATATCCTGCCTAATTAGAGAAAAACGATCGTTAATGAGGTAGTTGTATAAAAATAGGACATTTAATTTTACTTTTATCAGAAGCTCTATGCACTTGTGCGCGCTAAGTTATTACGTTATAATTGTTATTGTGTTGTGAAAAGCCTAAAAAGTTATTTGAAGATTTTGTAAATATTGTTGATTGGTCAGAAAAGGAAAAGAAAGGAATTCAGACAATTCTGCCAGACTTAAGTGTGCTCGTTAAGGAACAAATGGATCTCGTGTAATCGCACGAGACGTACATTCATAAAAAAGTATGATACGTGGCTGCAAGAGGACATTAAATGACCTGAGCTCGTGAGGGAAAAAACCCCTTCTGTAGTGTCAGAAGAACAGCAACCATGTTCTAGTTCTGACTACTCTATAAATGAGGATGCATCAACATCCTGTGGATCATAGACGTGCAGTGTTGGAACATCAACATCAGTTGTGAGTCCCAGAAAACCGTTTGTGAATCTAAGCCCGCTACAGAAGAGAAGGAGAGTGGAAGAGCTCCTAACGTACAGTACTGAAAGTCTTGCTCATGCAACTGGTTTAAAAGTACAAATCAAAAGAATCGCAGATAATATTATCAAACTAGTCTCGGAGCATCCCGACAAAGATAAAGGAATTGTCAAAGCCAAAGAAAACGATGCCAATATATTCTTCTAAATATAAAGATTTATGTATTTTGACCTCATTGAAGCTTTCGAAGTGGCAGTATATACCTTTATGATCTTGTGCAAAAGATGAAAGAATATCAGCGATCTTTCGAAGCGAAGAAGAACTGCTTTCCGCCAAAAGATGACTTAGAAGTCACGGAATTAGGAGTTAAAGTAAAACTCCAAGCAATTTTGGACAAAACCTTGGCTAGACTTGGAAAATTCGCAGAATCTCCGCTGGATGGTAAAGAATTGACACTAATATGCGATGGGTTTTGATGGTGCTTCAGGGCAACGTTTGTATAAACAAACAATGGCAGAAGATAATGATTCCAGCATTTTTATGTGTTTTTTCGCTTAGTTTGTGACAAAGAAAACATATGAAATAATCCCAAGCCATCTCCCACAATGTTGTGCAGACCAATATATTTTAAGTTTTTAAACGAAAACAACCTGAACATGGTTAAAGTGTTCTTCAACTACCTCATTAACGATCGTTTTTCTCTAATTAGGCAGGATATTACAGATAATAGATTTTGTTTGTGACTAAGGCTCATTTGGCCCTGCTACGTCTAAATTGATCAATGCTCATAATATTAGTATCTAATTATAACTCAGCCATAATCACCGTGATTATGGCTGATTAAGCAATTTTAAAAAAAAGTACTTGATCAATGACATTTTTAAGTATTCTCATCAAAAAAGGCATTAGTACGCTATTAACTAACGATGGCACATGTAAATCGATGGTCTACTGCCTCAGACCATGTCAAAGAATAGAAAAATCACCTATCGAAAATTCGAAAATTTAAAAGTTTGCTACGTGCAAAGCGGCACCGAAAGGTATATGAATTTGATGTCATCTTGATCGCCGTGGTTGGTACAATACCTCGTGTTAGCACCAGCCCTTCAGTTCCACTCAGTTTCAAATAAAGTAACTTTAAGTGTTTTCTCCCATACAAAAAAAACGGAAATATTTTTTTTTTCACGCGTGGAGTTACTAATACCTTCCATACGTTAATATTACATAACAAGATGTATACCAGACACATTACAATTTTTTTTTTTTAAATCCCTGACTTTAAGTTTCTATGAGTATGGAGCTCGATTTTCAGACCACTGTGTGCCGGTGAAGAAATAACAGGTTGTTTGCTATGCCTTCATGTCGTACTGTTGCTCGTGCAAAGTCGCCAATCGCCTCGCACTCTGGCCACGCTTAATGATCTCTTGGACTCTAATCCAACAAATGATCTATCCGTATGTGGATGGATGGGCGAAGATTTTATTGGAATGTCGGGAGTAGGTACTGTGAGATGAATCCATGAAAATGTTTTTAATCTTCTTTCGTTTGATACTGTATATTTTATCTGCATTGCACCTTTAATTGGTTAAACCGTTGTAAATAAATCTGGAAAGGACTTCCTCAGATATCGTTATTGTGTCTGGGTGTAATTTATCTATAATATGTATGTATTTAGAAATATATAAGTATGTTTATCAGCTGTTTAGTACCCATAACACAAGCTCTCAAGCTTAAATTGGGACTAAATGGCGTTGTGTGAAAAGTTGTGGAATATTTATTTATTTATTTTATTTATTAGATATTCTTTTAAAACAGATATAGACCTACGAAGATAGGGTTGACAGAGAGAGTTTGTAAAACTAGAATTATCCGAAAATAAAGGGACGAGTATAAGTACAACAATTACCTTCAGACTAACTTGAGACAAAGTAGATCAGTCGCGCTTCAGTCAGAATTAAGACAATAAGTTATAAATAGCTGGAAGGTCACTAGTCTAGTTAGTTATACAGTTGTTTGTGTGCTGTTTTTTAAAATCCATGACCTTCGTTGTTAGTTATCACACTTAGCACGGAATGAGTAGTCTAACGATAAAAAATCGTCACGACACTAAAGGGATAACGCTGAAGATGACTTTCCTCGAGTGCTCCTGCCGTGTTAGGTCATGCCTGGTAAAACCAGAATATAGATGCACCAAGGGTAAAGGTGCCAGGATATAGATGCACCAAGGGTAAAGGTGCCAGGATATTGATGCACGAAGGGTAAAGGTGCCAGGATATAGATGCACCAAGGGTAAAAGTGCCCCGATTGTAAGTTATTACTCTACTTTCGCTGATGAATTGCATGTTATTTCATTTTTCTTTCACCAATTTTTCTATCCCCTATAGAAAATTTGGGTTTACTACAGTACACCTCTGTCGAACCCTTCGGGGACTACAGGCATGATTAAATGTTATGGGTCATGTTTCGAGAAACCTCGCCAACAACCATTATACTGACCATGTCTCGTGTCTTTGTGCTATTGTTATCACATTTTTTCTCGGGAAAGATGTCCTAAGTCATCTATTCTAAACATAATGTATGGGATTGATGTCCCAAAATGTAGAAAAAAAATATTTCTTGGGACGTCAATGATAATACTCTGGAAATATCAATTAAGTAGTTCGTCTAGCATACTTAACCTAGATATAAATAAAAAACTAAGACAGGCTGATACCTTACTATATTCTGTCAGTGCGCTTAGTGCGTAATGTATCAAATAAATAATGTAAAAGGGTGGGATCCTGGTTAGGGCTTCCATTACGTAATTACGTAATTACGCAATTACGTAATTACGCAATTACGTAATTACGAACTCTTTTTAAAGTATTTTAAATTCCGTAACTGAAGATGTCAATTCCGTACTTACGTAATTATTGGTATCATAAATCAATCAAAATAGTCAACCAATAAAAAAGTATTAAGATACGTACCATATTAAAGTTATAATGTGGATACACTATACGATATAAGTACAGACGCCAGCACGTCAAGTTACCCCAATGTGTCAAATTTCTTTGCTTGTTTTTCAACTTTATGTTAAACTGAATAAGGTTCATATTCAATTGGAAAATTTTGACACATTGGGGTAACTTGATGTGCTGGCTGTCTGTACATCGAAACATACAAACGGGGGATTCTCCGCAGTTTATTTTATCGTTCATCAAATCTTGCAAAAAAATAGGTTTAAGAGTTAAGACGTACAGAATTAAGTTCACATTTATCAACTCGGCGAGTAGGTGGGGCCGGGGAGTCCCCGGCGAAAAGTCCCTACGACCACTGGGAACTAGCTATGCTCTTCACTTTCTGAACTAAAATGAAAGTGCAGTTTCATTGCTCAATAGGGTATATGCATGTATTTTTTTATATTTTTATTTCACTGTTTACAACGTTTTAACATAGTAAAAAAATATAAACATATTTAAAAATGCAGTAATGAAGCTTAAAAAAATATTTAAAATACAGAATAAATTTGAATGCAATCAACACTTCAATAAATCAGAATGTGCTTTTACAAAATCACTTTATGTCATTTTTCTTAAATGTTTTATAACCGAACTATGAAGCTAAAATTACACTTGAACATTAAATTAGTTCACAACACACACGGCAATAATTATGTTTTCCAATAAAAAGTCCATTCCAATACTTAATTTTCATACTTACACATTGTATTTTTTGTAGACGTTGAGTTGTTGTCGTAGTATTTTACGTCAGTTTTCGTCATAACCAATGGGCATCCCCATTGGTTATGACGAAAACTTTCGTTTCACAAATTTAGAAAGAAAGAAAGAAAGAATTATGACGCCATTAAAAAGTAAAATAATGATTTAGTTCATATTTTCTGCCATTAAAGATTCGGAAAAAAAATATTCGAACCATATTTAAATAACATGCATATTCCCCGTTGTCAGTTGTTCAGTTCGCATCGCTAGACTCTGGACACAGTTGACACTTGATTACTTAATTGAAAGTTGGTGGTTAATGTGCGCCAATATTAAAAATTTGTAGCAATTGTATCTTTTTCGTGGGTGACTTTGTATGTGTGAAATCTCTTAAAAGATGTAAGTACCTACTTAAACCAAAGGCTTGATTAGTCTTTTAGTATTAAAAGGGAATAAAAAACCCCCTGGAGCATGCATAATTCATACAAAATAATTAGTAAATCAAGCATTATCAGCCGGATATTTTTGTAATAAACTATAAGAAGTTTAAATGCTTTGTTATTTAAGAGATCTAATTTACAAAGAACAAAGATTATATTCGGGACCAAAAAATATGGTTTGAACTTAACGGATAAGTTCCTGATTTTTTTTTTGTTTAAATATTGTGTTCATTTTGATAATTCCTTGAATACCTATAAGATAGTAAATGACAATTGTAAAAATTGTAGATACTCTATCTACAAATTTAACAAAAACATAGTCGATAAAAAAAAATAGGAAAAATTCCGTAATTACGTAATTACGGATTTGGAGAAAAAAGTTGCGTAATTAGTTACGTAATTGACATTTCCGTAATTTTGGAAGCCCTAATCCTGGTGTCCTTAAACACAGAGCTCGAGCCTAGCTTAGGCACCTACCTCCCACAATATAAATACTAGATATATGTACCTTTGCTGACCAATGTAAAACCGTTTATGTATAGTGTGATGAGAAAATAAAGTTATTATTATAAAAAAATAAAAAGTATGGCATCTATCCTGGTAAACCCTAGCCGGTGAGTAGTGAGTAGGGCTTAAGAAGAAATGCCGGGAACGTGGAAGCATATGCGAAGCCTGCTTAATGTGTCCCGTGTCTACTTATGTAGGATGTTCGGCGCGGAGACTGACGAGAACATGGTGATGCCGGAAGGTCTGCGCAGCTTACTGTACACCAGCTACAAGCTGTCCATGGACCATTACCCTGAAGGCCCGCAGACCTGTCTCATGGTAAGTAAGGCGATGAAAGTTACATAATATGTTTCCAAGTTTTGTAAAGAGATCGATCTACTGTTCTTGAAAAGATCCGGATACATTTGCTTAGCTGGACTAAAGTGATGGTGGGTTCTGGCGAGATCCACTAAACCTTACGAGCTTTTTTGCATCTACATAACAAAGAATGGGTTGTTTGAGGATCTTTCGAAGACGGTCTTTAGGGTTTGATCACTGGTCCTTTTGTATGGAAATTGTACCACGTTATTGTATATGTTCAGATCAACAAGACGTTGGCGGTGGTAGTGAACGGATGCTTCAATAAGAAAGACATGCACAGCGTCGGTTTCGTGGTGCGCTGGTTAGAGGAACACTGTCACAGACTTATATTTCCTGTTCATAGGTGAGAATATATTGCTCATTTTAAGACATCGATTTCTGTTTTTTGTTTTATAATAAAAAGAAAATGATTATATGGTTGATTTCATAAATATTTGTTCGCTGAAAGGGGAGAAATTACTTAAAGTTTAATAATTGTCGAGTAAGTCCTTTGGTTCTATTTTCCTGAACTATCCGCGAGCATAAAATGCTGGTCCTTAACTACTTTTCATCTAAATCGACCTTACGAAATCGTGCTTCAACACTTTCGGCGTTCGTTCGTTCCGGCCAGGTACTGCGTGCACATGCTAGCCACGCGGCACCGCGACATGGAGGCGTCGGTGGAGTCGAACGGGTCGGGCGCGGGGCTAGAGTTGGCCACGCCGGTGCTGGAGCGAGGCGCGTGGCAGGCCGCGTCGCACCTGCTGCCCGTGTCCGTCGCCTGGCTGCTGGCCGGCACCGCGCCGCCGCTGTACTCGCGGCCCGGCCAGCCGCCGCCGCAGCCGCAAGGTAACCTAACACACCTGCTGCCCGTGTCCGTCGCCTGGCTGCTGGCCGGCACCGCGCCGTACTAACACACTGCTCCTGCGGGTCTTGGTTCCTCTGGTTGACGTCTCCTCCACTGTACAGGCGGCGGGCTGGCGTCGGCGGCGTGGCTGGCGCGGCTGGTGTGCGCGGTGCCGTCGCACTGGGTGCCGCTATACGCGTCGCGCGACCACGGGATAGGAGCTAACCGGTTCCTGCACCACACGCTCGCATACAAGTACGTGTCGCCGCGTCTCATCCATTCTGTTTGCACTTGTATATTATTTCAAATTAATCAATCAATCAGGAAATTAATCAAATTTATTAATTAACTGCCTGCATGAGGAAGTTAAGACTATGGAAGTCTCGTGTTATAACTAACCTCAATCGTACTAAAAAATCAATCAAAACCAACAAATGGATGACGGCAAGCAGGTCGATGTGGTTTACACTGTCTATACCAAAGCATTTGACTGGTTTGACCGCGACACTTTGATAAACAAATTAGAGTACATGGGTATTTATGGAGAACTCCAGAGCTGGTTTGCTTCTTATATCGTAAATAGGTCGCAAGCAATAGTACTCAGTAACTACATATTTAGATAGGTATCTGTGCCCAGCGGAGTTCCCCAGGGTTCGTTGCTCGGTCCCCTCTTATTTGTGGTTCATGTAAACGACATCGATCAGTGTCTGCACTTATCCAAGTTGTTATGCTTCGCCGGCGATATGAAAATCTTTGCCAGGGTCTCATAGCTTGAAGATGGGTTACACTTAAGGCTGACTTACATCGTTTTGAGGACTAATTGTCGTGCGGACACACTGAATCTTAATCGATTAAAATGTTCAGTTGTCACAATAGGAAACGCGCAGTCCTCACTTATTCTCTGTCAAGCTAAATTCTGCCGAGGTACGATAATGTACGTGATTTGGGCATCCACCATGATAGTAAATTAGTTTTTGACACACATATTGACGTCATTGTCAATAAAGCCTGTAGACTGCGAGCATACATCCCAAATTTGGAACCCTCATTATCTTATGTACACACATCGACCGCATTGAAAATATCCAAAGGCGCTTTATTAAAAATCTTTGCTACCATTAAAAGATTCCATACCATTGATCAAAATTATTTTTTAATGTGCCAATTATATCATTTCGTTTAAGTCCGCCCTTACGTGTACCTCATACCGCTACGAATTACAGGCAGTCAGCAAACAGTTCAAAGTGTGTGCTTCTTCTTGATGGTTTTAAACAAATACGTATTCTTAAAACTTCAAAATGCGTTGCGTAATATTGTTGCTTGCTCATATTACAATTATCAGTCAATTTCTACACGCAAAGACTTGTAATTGGCTTCCTGTCGACTATGATTTCGTATTTTTATTATGATTTTAAGCTGTAAGTCTTTTATGTTTTAATAAATACATAAAATTTATACTTGTTTGCGTGGAAATAAAACAACTTCGGCAACAAGGAGTGGTGTCCTGTCCACTATGACGTTATCCACATATTGCAGGGGCCCCACTCTGGTGCTGATCCAGGCGGAGGACCTGCTGGTGGTGGTGTGCTCGGCGCAGGAGTGGCGCGAGACGCACCAGTACTGGGGCGGGCCCGACTGTGCACTGCTGCAGATACATCCCACGTGAGAATATATCATCTTTCCCCTGATTCTCCTGTAATACAGTGTATATACAGCCACAGGAGACAGAGTTAACAAATCATTGTAACAAAAACTTATGTAAATAAAGATTTATAATTATCTTTGTCCGGGCGGCCCTTCTGATCTTTGCATAGATTTGATGCAACCGACAGACTGCCAAGTTTTAGCATAGGTCTCGAATTTGAGCCCCACAGGCCCTCTCCAGATTCATGTGCGTATTGTATAATAAAATTATCACTGGCTTCAAAAACGATGAATAGAAAACATCGTGAGAGCACCGGCGCTATGCCTGCTATTTCTTGACTCATCACCATCATCATCATCATTTCAGCCATAGGAAGTCCACTGCTGGACATAGGCCTCCCCTATAGATATCCGATAAGACCGGTTGGAAGCGGCTCGCATCCAGCACGTTCCCGCGGCCTTAATGGGGTCGTCTGTCCACCTTGTGGGTGGACGTCCTACGCTGCGTTTTCCGATACGTGGCCTCCACTCGAGAACCTTTCGACCCCATCGGTCATCAGTCCTCCGTGCTATGTGCCCTGCCCTCTGCCACTTCAACCTGCTAATCCGCAGGGCTAGGCCGTAACCTTGGTTCTTCTACGGATCTCCTCATTTCTGATTCGATCTCGCAGAGAAACCCCGAGCATAGCCCTCTCCATAGCTCGTTGGGCTACTTTGAGCTTACTCATAAGGCCCATATAGTGAGGGACCACGTTTCAGTGCCATAAGTCATGACTGGCAACACACACTGGTCGAAAACGTTCGACTTGAGACACTGAGGTATGTCGGACGAGAAGACATTACGCAATTTTCCGATCGCTGCCCAGCCGAGTTGGCTTCGGCGACTGACCTCTTTCTTGAAGTCGGACCTACCTAACTGGACTACTTGTCCTAAGTAGACGTACGATTCTACAACTTCAAGAACCGAGCTCTCAACAGATATTGGGGTGGGTACAACTTGGGCATTACACATTTATCGACTGCTTAGTCACTAACCTCACGATGTTTTTCTTCACCGTTTTTGAAGCCAAAAAGAAAAGACCAAACCACAAAAACAGCAGGCTATTTAGTATTTCGATTTACAGTTCACAGTGATGATCAGGGCAAGGTGTTCAAATATTAATTGTCAAACAGCTATTATCGTTTTGGCCATCATCAGTGTGTATCTAGGATGACGTCACTCGCACGGAACTCGCAGAGATGTGACGAAGCGCACAGTACCCCGTTTGATAGTCACCGTAACTTGAAGTCCACTTAAAGTGCAAAACCATTTTTAACCGACTTCAAAAAAGGAGGAGGTTCTATGTTCCTGTGTATGTTTTTATATGTATGTTACCTGATTTTTCCCCCATTTGTGGACCGATTCTCAAGATTTGAAAGAGTATACTCCTGAGGTGGTCCCATTTTAATTTGGTGGAGATCTGGTGCTGATCTTCGGAGATAAACAACGAAACTCTTAAAAAATAGACGGCAAATCTGTCGTGATTGCTGGAATCGCTTGGATGTTTATTGTTTATACAACATCATGACGTATCATCACGACTGTATGCTCTGAGGGGTACGCAGATGTGTACATATTGTACCTAGATTTCGACAGTTAGGTATGTTAAGTTTCATTTATTAGGGATAAGTGGATTATCCTATTATCATGACATGGATTGTTAAAAATTAACAATATAAATTAAATTCATGGCAAATATTTGTATTGGAACAACTAAAAATGGAAAAATATTTTTTTTTTTTTGCAAAAACTATAACCATTTAAATTTTTAGTTGTCATCAAAGTTTGGTATACACTTTCACTGGAAATGAAAAGATAGCCTTGCACTTGTATAAGATGAAACTTAAATCGATTCTTGTAACTCAATCCTGCAAAGGCCAAATTTGTCAACGTTCACGACTACTCTCTCCAGGTTCTCGATAGTGGAGAAGGGCCCCAAGATGCTGTACCTGAACACGAGCATCCGCGGGTACCCGAAGGGCCTGCGCGCGGGCTCGGACCCGCGCAAGCCGCTGCTCATCATCCCGGAGGACTTCGACTCGCTGCAGTTCAAGGGCGTGCCCTACCCGCTGGAAACCATTGAGGTACGTGCCTAGTGTATTATACAACGAGAGCCTTACTACTTTTCCAAGATACGTAGCCCATTTTTGTCTTTAGGGGTATGACAAACAGGGTGCAAAGTTCCTTAGCCACCGAAAATGGAGGCCCTCTGACCAACAAGAGTTGTGTCTAGTGAGCTACTACTCGACGGATTTTTCGGGTACACCATAGGGAGTTGTAACAATGGGCGTCCATATTGTGAAAAACGATCTCTTACAGAAGTAGAAAAGATATTATAGTGAAAGATATGTAGTTTATGATGTATTATTTATTTACATAAAAAAAATATCATTATTATTTTTTCTTATGTATATACGCCAGCACGTCAAGTTACCCCAATGTCTCTAATTTCTTTGATCGTTTTTCAACTTTATGTTAAACAGAATAAGGTTCAAATTCAATTGGGAAAATTTGACACATTGGTGTAACTTAATGTGCTGTCGTCTGTACAAATGCTTTATACTCCCATGAAAATAATGTAATGTTGTGTTTCCAGGTGTGGGGCTGCGGCGACCAGGCCTCGCGCGAGGTGCAGCTGGAGATCAAGAAGTGGCAGGTCAAGGAGGCCGAGAGGCAACGACATGTGGGTAGCTGTACTGTTCACACTGTAATATGACTAGGTTACCCGCTACGAGTCCAGTGCAGCTTCAGTTTAGATCCAGCCACTGGTTTGGCGGACGGCGACACTATGCGTGTCCAGTATAGCGTGGCCTCTCGCCGCGGCACACGGAATGACGTGTGGAATAGACGCGTCATGCAAGAACATCTCGGCACTCGATAACGGCGACAAATGACTAAAGGCAGCTAGATACCTACTTAGATACACGAAGAAAGGGAAAGAAAATCAAATTGCATCTACGGAATTCCTGTAATTGAAAAGAGACAAAAGTATTTATTTTGTTAAGTACTTTTTCATTTTATTGTAGCAGGAGCGGCACTGATTTGTACGCTACTAAATCGTTGTCCGGTAATTACCTTGCAATCATGTTGCCATTACAGAGCGCGGGAAACGTATCTACAGTTTATATAAAGTGGCAACGTCAACGTGCGTTTGGTTGTTAGGGGTTCCGGATGTTTGGTCGTGACGTCAGAGCGGCAACGCCTTCGTACTTATACCTTACTAAGACAGATTCAGCGCTTCTCACGGATGAAAACTACCAAAATTAACTGCAAGATTATTTCTAATGTTCATTTTTAATTTTCCAGGTAAAACTGTCTGCAGCCGACTGGATCGAGCATCCAGACAGATACCTGTTAGAGTTGGCGGGACGGCCGCAGTACAACAACTCGGCCAGCTAGTGAACACTCCCCAGTGCGGACACATCGCGGGCATACACGATGTGTCGCACGGCGCGCAATGGATCGTGTAGTGATCGTGTGAGAGACTTGTACTAACCACGACGTCGTTGCATGTGTCGTTGAACCAGTGAGCAATTTCTCTATTTTTTAAATTCATGGATCGATCTCCTTCATTAGTTTATGAGCAGCGAGTCTTTTGTCTGAGTGTAGTGTTGGGAGCTACAGCTATCGTGGCACTTTGCTGCTCTATGTTTAGACAGGATCTGTTACACACTATTCGCGTTAGGACGATTTGCATCACACATACTTTAATTACTTTGCTCTATGGGTGCAAAATACTTTTGAGGTATGAGGAGCAGGGTGTAAAGTTCCTCATCCCCCAGAGTGGCGTGTGTCTGGTGTTTGGTGGGCACACGGTCCTGACGGTTGTGGCCGGGAACTTGTATACGTCCAAATCGGATAACTTTAATAGTGCGATGTAGGATGTCAGTTGTATAATACTTAGAATGTAATGCTGTCATCTGGGCTCCACATAAGGCTAAGTATAGTCTCATGTTGGAGAGGATACAAAATAAATTCACTCGATATTTATATTTGCGATATTACGGGGTATATCCATTTAACCCGTTAATGTATCCTACTTTATTTGTTTTAGGTACGGTAGGAAACAATGAGCTAAGGGTTAGGAGGGATCTTGCGATGACCTCGTATTTATATTTAAAATGAAAGAGGGAAGGTGCAGAACTCAATTGTTTTAGGTCAGGTGAGTCTTTGTGTCCCAGACAGGTTCGTGTGGCGAACACGTCAGCCGCCAGTGCGTGACGTCCCGCGCGGACCACGCTACTAACAGAGGCGCCACTGACGCTCAACCTTACGGCTAATGGGACGGACAAGAAATGCATTATTTATTATAAGTTATAGGTATTAGTTGTAACAATCGTTTTTATATAATTGGGGTATACTTGTAATGATAGATGTAAGATGGAGAAATAAATAAATAAAATAAAATGAAATAAAAAATAAAATCGTCAAATTGACGGCTTTCTTTGGACGGCTTTTTTTGGGATTGGATTAAAAACTACACTGTAATAGATAACATATAAATATTTGTTAAAAACTTTAACACAATATATCAGACTTATTAATTTAATAAAGAAAAATAACTTCATTAATTTAGTACCTACAGGACAATTTTGTATTATGCGACTAAAATAGAAAGAGGCTGTTATGCATCAAATTCCTACACTGACAATGCAGCCATTAAAATTGCCGTATTATAATTGGACCGATGAGTGAATTTTGGTGTTGTGCTCTGTGGCAACGCCACCTTATATTTTTTTATTTTGATATTACCCATTTTAATGTACCGCTGACGTACATGACGTACATGCATTGTTTGTGAATGTACGACTTTTAATTTTAAAGAAAAAAGCAAATTAATATGGCGTTGCTGCGGAAAATTCTCTCTAGCCACGCCACCTGTAAACAACATTTGCAGATACAATTTCAGCTATTTCTCTGAAGTTATATAATGTACGAGCGCTCTATATTATGTACACGTGATAAGTATGAAGAAATATGTTAATCCTAAAGTTTAATTCTAAACTCACAAATTGTCCCATATTGACAAAGTTGTAGTTAATAACAAATACAATTTCAGCTTTTCTTCTGAAGTTATATAATGTACGAACACTGTATATTATGTACACGTGATAAGTATGAAAAAATATGTTAATTCTAAAGTTTAATTGTAAAGTCACAAATTGACCCCTATACAGGATGTAAAAAGACCGATCACATAGCCGATAACTACACATTCTGTACATATAATTAAGTAACTTTGACCACAAAATATTGCTGGGAAAGTACTCTTTTTCCATCTTTTAAAAAATAGATGTTTTTAAGTGCGCGTAAAGGGAAGTCACCTCCTCTCACCCGGCCCGCAGCAGACGCACCGGGCGCAGGTGGAGGGCGGACAACATCCTCTTCCAGCACCCTAAAAGAGTTCAGGGGCGACGGACTCGGGAACATCCGCCGCCCCCCACGTACATGGACCTGAGGTGGTGCGATGGCGGCGCGTCGTATTCACGCGCGCCCCTCTTAGACGTCGCTGTTGTGACATCACTATTTAGTGTGTTAATAGTGTGCACATCACTAGATATTATCTATGTATCCAGTTCCTATCTGTCATTCCAGAGAGACACTACGCTGTGTCCCCGTCTGTGACACTACTACTGTCTGTCTGTATTATATTGTGTGTGTGTCATTTATTAATAGACCAAGTCAACCTCAACGGTGTCGTATTCAACATGCCTACAGAACATAATAGTCGCGAGGGGAGTTTAACACCCCACTCCCCACGCTGGCTTGGCGAGGCCCGTAGGGTCAGCTACAGTCGGAAGTATCTTCTGTTCCCGTGACCCCCGGCGCAGGTGTGAGACGGAACACGGGGTGGTTTTTAGTCAAACACTAATAGATTGTACTAATCAATTCCCAAAGAAAAATAAAAAAAGAAATATCTGATTACCTGTGTTTATTATACCTATATTATTATGCTGGCTCGCTAATGCTTAGGCCAAACGCTACTGCTGAATATTATTCAGGGTCACTAGTTGAACGGCGTTGTTTAGTTAAACGGCTAGGCAGTTAATTGAACGGCGGATTAAGCTAGTTGGCTGCGTAATATCTATTGCATTTTTAACCGACTTCAAAAAAAGGAGGAGGTTCTCAATTCCATTGACTGTTTTTTTTTTGTTAGGATTTGTTACCTCATAACTCTGTCATTTATGGGCCGATTTTGAAAATTCTTTTTTGATTTGATAGGGTATACTAACAGATTGGTCCCATTTGGATCAAAACTGATATCTGATTAGGGAACTTCGAGGAATTGAGGGAACTCCTCAATAAATATAGGCACTTACGCACCGATTTTAACATTTTTAGTAACAAATCAAGCATTTTCATTTAGAAAATATCATTTGGTGAAAAAAAACTGATGTAGAAGACAGGCAACGGAACTCTTCAACGCATAACAGCAAATTATTCGCGATTGCTATAGTCAGATGTCTATGCTGAGCTTTTGTATTTCCACAACATAACATTACGCCATTCTATTTTAAAAGGGGCCGGCAGAGATGTACAGATTAATATTTAGATAGAACTTCTTTAGCAATTGTTATCCATTTTCAATAATTCTTTCAAGTTTTGAAAGACTTTTTTTACACACAAAGAAACTAAAAATTACAAAATAAAAACTTCTTACAAAAAAAACAACCGACTTCTTAAAAAAACTAACAGGTGAAAAATAACTCCAGTTTCGAAGTCGGTGGCCAATAATGAACGAAACAAAACCACCAAAGCCACAGACTTCCGAAACTGGAGTTATTTTTCACCTGTTAGTTTTTTTTAAGAAGTCGGTTGTTTTTTTTGTAAAAAAGTTTTTATTTTGTAATTTTTAGTTTCTTTGTATGTAAAGAAAGTCTTTCAAAACTTAGAAGAATCATTGAAATTGGATAACAATTGCTAAAGAAGTTCTATCTCTAAACATTAATCTGTACATCTCTGCCGGCCCCTTTTAAAATAGAATGGCGTAATGTTATATTGTGGAAATACAAAAGCTCAGCATAGACATCTGACTATAGCAATTGCGAATAATTTGCCGTTATGCGTTGAAGAGTTCCGTTGCCTGTCTTCTTCATCAGTTTTTCTTCACCAAATGATACTTTCTAAATGAAAATGCTTGATTTGTTACTAAAAATGTTGAAATCGGTGCATGTGTGCCTATATTTTTTGAGGAGTTCCCTCAATTCCTCGAAGATCCCTCATCAAGTATAAGTTTTGATACAAATGGGACCAATCTGTTAGTATTACCCTATCAAATCAAAAAAGAATTTTCAAAATCGGCCCATAAATGACAGAGTTATGAGGTAACAAATCCTAACAAAAAAAAAACAGTCATTAGAATTGAGAACCTCCTCCTTTTTTTGAAGTCGGTTAAAAATGCAATAGATATTACGCAGCCAACTAGCTTAATCCGCCGTTCAATTAACTGCCTAGCCGTTTAACTAAACAACGCCGTTCAACTAGTGACCCTGAATAATATTCAGCAGTAGCGTTTGTCCTAAGCATTAGCGAGCCAGCATAATAATATAGGTATAATAAACACATAGGTAATCAGATATTTCTTTTTTTATTTTTCTTTGGGAATTGATTAGTACAATCTATTAGTGTTTGACTAAAAACCACCCCGTGTTCCGTCTCACACCTGCGCCGGGGGTCACGGGAACAGAAGATACTTCCGACTGTAGCTGACCCTACGGGCCTCGCCAAGCCAGCGTGGGGAGTGGGGTGTTAAACTCCCCTCGCGACTATTATGTTCTGTAGGCATGTTGAATACGACACCGTTGAGGTTGACTTGGTCTATTAATAAATGACACACACACAATATAATACAGACAGACAGTAGTAGTGTCACAGACGGGGACACAGCGTAGTGTCTCTCTGGAATGACAGATAGGAACTGGATACATAGATAATATCTAGTGATGTGCACACTATTAACACACTAAATAGTGATGTCACAACAGCGACGTCTAAGAGGGGCGCGCGTGAATACGACGCGCCGCCATCGCACCACCTCAGGTCCATGTACGTGGGGGGCGGCGGATGTTCCCGAGTCCGTCGCCCCTGAACTCTTTTAGGGTGCTGGAAGAGGATGTTGTCCGCCCTCCACCTGCGCCCGGTGCGTCTGCTGCGGGCCGGGTGAGAGGAGGTGACTTCCCTTTACGCGCACTTAAAAACATCTATTTTTTAAAAGATGGAAAAAGAGTACTTTCCCAGCAATATTTTGTGGTCAAAGTTACTTAATTATATGTACAGAATGTGTAGTTATCGGCTATGTGATCGGTCTTTTTACATCCTGTATAGGGGTCAATTTGTGACTTTACAATTAAACTTTAGAATTAACATATTTTTTCATACTTATCACGTGTACATAATATACAGTGTTCGTACATTATATAACTTCAGAAGAAAAGCTGAAATTGTATTTGTTATTAACTACAACTTTGTCAATATGGGACAATTTGTGAGTTTAGGATTAAACTTTAGGATTAACATATTTCTTCATACTTATCACGTGTACATAATATAGAGCGCTCGTACATTATATAACTTCAGAGAAATAGCTGAAATTGTATCTGCAAATGTTGTTTACAGGTGGCGTGGCTAGAGAGAATTTTCCGCAGCAACGCCATATTAATTTGCTTTTTTCTTTAAAATTAAAAGTCGTACATTCACAAACAATGCATGTACGTCATGTACGTCAGCGGTACATTAAAATGGGTAATATCAAAATAAAAAAATATAAGGTGGCGTTGCCACAGAGCACAACACGAATTTTGAGACAAATTAAATCAAAATCAAATTTTCCGTTGTATATTAAGTCATAAAAACAACAAAAACTTACAAATAAACTCTTTTACTTACCAAAAATACGATATCCCATGTTTTTAACGTTCTTGACGTAATATTTTTACAATTGGCAACGGACATTTTGACATTTTTGACGACCGTGCAATAGCGCGGGCAACGCGAGACTGTTTGGAAAGAGCGCACAATTTTGAATTGTGCGCTCATTTCATGCGGGCGATTTTGAGACGCTGATTGTGTATCTAGGGTTTTTATATATTAATGGGTTTAAGGTGGAAATTATTAACAGAATCCAAGATAACCAATTTTACGGTACAACCTGTGTTACTTAAATTCGCGAAAATACTTTCCACAATAAACTGAACTACACACAGCTGTATTTTACATAAATGTTGTGTATTCATGATTTTGCACACGTATTGCAAAGTAATTTTCTCATGTGTCGTGCAAACCTTCCCAGCGCGAGGTAGACTAGAAGAAATTATTAACTTTTATTATTATTGATAGGCTTCATTTAATCACTATCTCACCTGATGGTAAGCGATGATGTAATAAGCGACAATCAAATGAATGTCAAAAATGTTGAGAATTTAGATGTCTTTATAAGAAAAAGTCAGGCAGGCAGTTGTTTGTTCTAACAGTTTTAACTTTTGGACTGCCATAAACCAACCATTATGACGTGTTTGTGTATGTATGTTCTTGTACTTGATATTGATTCTAATTTGTTTTGTCTATTTTCAGTCAAATTATTTATTTAACATGTTTCCGTTCAAACTAAATTCACAATTATTTCTCAACACAAAAGTTTCTATTTGAGCATTAAAATATTATTAATACTTATAATTGTGATAAAAATAGAAAAGAAAAAAAAATAGTATGAAAATTCTTACAAAATATTTTAATTTTTTGACGAAAGCCTGACAGTAAAATGTCGGCTGGCTGTATGTTTATTAATCAATACTAAAACCTAATAAAGTAGAGATCCAAATATTTTTTAATAAGCCTTAACTCGTAAGCATGTGCCTGTTAGATAGAAAAATGTATATGATTATAATTGGTGTCTAAACATGAATGAATGAACAAGATAATTATAATATTTAACTTACAATATTCATGGTAATTATAATAATACTAGCTGCCCCGGCAAACTTCGTTGTGCCTTAGAGTCAATTCATTGCTCTTATTTTTTTTTTATATTAGATATACATACGTTGAATAAGACGACAACAAATAAATCCAAACCAATAATAACTACTACTACTTTTAAATTACAACATGTATATATACCCTAACCTAACTGACCATACCTATCCTATAGCTAACCCAACTATCTAACCTAACTACCTTACTAAAAAATACTAAATTCATAATTTTAATCTGAACTATTGCCTCTATGTTACATACAATAATTTATGCCTATAGTTTTCCCGGTCTACTTTAATTAAAGTCCTAACAGTAAAATAAGTTCTATTTGCAAAGAATTATTAAAGTTCGTCTCTGTCATCATTGCTAGTTACGTAAATTGATTTCTGAAATATAAGACTTTTTTATGCTACATAAAACCTCTAAGTTTAGTAACAAAATAAATTTCAGAACGTAGGTGCGTATTATAAATTGACAACCTTACCTTCTTGGGTTTAGCTTAAGACTTGTCAATTTCAAATTGTCACCTGATAATGAACTGGGAAGTTTGACTCCTGTCATGTCATCCAAGATGGCGCTGCGTTTGAAAAATGTTTGAGACAACCGATATTCTTGATATTTATTTTTATGATGTCGAACGGGATAAAAAGTATCCTATGTCCTTCTCCTGGCTCTAAACTACCTCCCTGCCAATTTTCAGCTAAATCGTTTCAACCGTTCTTTAGTTATAAGCGAAGTAACTAACACGACTTTCTTTTATATATATAGATATACTGGCTGTTCAGCGGCTTCACTCGCTTATCAGTCGAAAATTATCCTCTAGAAACGTACCCTCTAAACATCCAAAATTAACCTTTTACATTTATATTATGAGTAGGATGTATGTATAGCATCTAAGACCTCATAATATTTTCGTATTGAAGCTCGGAACATAAAACAGTAGTCATAAAGAATAAAGCACTTGGACTATACAGAGTGTCTCATTCAAATCGGTCATTATGGGAAAGTCTGAAACTATAAGACATACGAAGATCTGTTCTGAGGAACCATGTCATCGATTTTAATAACAAGAAAAACTGCATTCATGATTTTAAAAAACATTTGTAGGTAGGTACTCCGTTCGGGAATCGAACCCGGTTATTTTGAAAAAAAAAACCTACACTATTTCTATTTAGATATCGATTGTGTAGGTCTTAAGCAGTAAATGTCTGTATGAAACATGATGTCTAAAATTAATAAAATGCATTGTTTCCACATGCTTTAATTTATTTTAGTAGGTGCTAGAAGTGACCACGTTTACAATATTACTACAATAGTACGATGTTTTTTAAAATGTATGAATGCACCTTTGTTGTTATTAAAATCGATGACATGGTTCCTCAGAACAGATCTTCGTATGTCTTATAGTTTCAGACTTTCCCATACTGACCCATTTGAATGAGACACCCTGTATAACCGCCCCGACCATTACGCAATAAAGTGTAACGCAAACTGTATCGTGCAGTCGACTGTACCTGGTAATGGGCTATTTGACAAAGTTTTATTTTTTAGTCCCTCATCTAGAACAAGAAAATATTTCACACATATTTTATTCTTTTTCAAATTGATGGAAAACTGCTTAGATTAAGCGCATTAAATTTTAGGAGTGGGGGCTTGTAACGTCATTAGCTAGCATAAACTGTACCGGCTAGTGACGTCATGCGACATTTTAACTCGATGTATCGCCGTTATTTTTTGATTACCTACGTGAAAAAAGGAAAAATACGTGTTGAATATATTCTTGTAATCTAGATGAGGGACTAAAAATTAAAAATTTGTCAAATAGCCCATTGGATTGCATTCACGCGAGTGCTGCACTTCCAAGTATCGCCAAAGTAAATATTTATGTACTTAATAAGTTAATAAGCATTTTACAAAGCGAGCTTCATATTTGTAAACGTTCCTATTGTACAAGCCATAATCGCGAGTCACCTGTCCTGTATAACGCTCATAATCCGAGTTTCCGACGACAAAATGTTAATAAGTCGACGCGGATTTATTTTGTTTTTTTTTATATATATGAAAGGACCAAAATGTTTACTTTTAAAAACTATTGTAATAGAATAAGCTGGAACTTTACATTGCTAAGAATAAGTTTGAAAGTATGGTAACGATCTCAACGTTTTGGCGGGAAATTTCAAGATGGCTGCGGGAAGAGCAAATATTTTTGCTGACAATAAATAACAACACATTCTTGTTAAAGAGGTTTTATTATTAAGCTCAAATTAATTCGATTGTTGATTCGAACAAGAGCAATACAGCTTAGTTTATTTTTATCGATGGTGCCACACTCGTTTAAACGCCATTTGTTTGCTCTGTTTATTGATATTAATATGTTAAATTGTAAGTAGGTAACATTTGTGTTAAATTAAAGAAAGCTGTATTGCAAAGAGTATTGTTAAGGATAATTATTTTCTCTAATACATCACAGGCATCGGCTTGATAAAACACATGCACAGTCAAGTAATATGCGCTTCGTTATGGGGACATTATTAACATAGTTCCAAGTGGTAGTGTCATGGTCTAAGGAGACGCGTCAAATAGTTGATTTTTTTGTTGTAGTCTCACGTTTTAATCAATTTACTTAAAGAAGTCAAACACCTATCAAATGCAGTACCTATTTTTCTTGTTAGTTCTTATATTGGTCTGTGTTTAACATACACTTGGGAGCAAACAAATCGACCACTTGCTTTTTTCACGCATTACGGTTAGGTACCTATTATGTTTAATATAATATTACATCGCGTCGATTTGAACCTATGTCCAAAAAGGCTATTAAATAAATATTTTGGCCATTTATGGCTTAATTTCATACGTTCCATATTACCAAGCATATAGATCATTAAACGTGTACAAAAGTGGCTCCCAAGTATATTTGAATTTGACACGTCTCCATGGACTATAGAACTACCTACCGGGAGCAAAATTCGTCACAGATCCTCATTGTACAGTCAGTCTCACGTCAGAGGTAACCTGGTCCTCAAGCTGGTCTATATACGGAGAATGCTAGGCCAGCTCGTATTGGTTTTGTTACAACAGACGTGCGGCCTGTCGTACTATAGGTGCTATAATATAAATGCTTTTGTAGATAAGTATTTTGTGTATTATAAATTAAATATTTTATTACAATGTCTTTTTCTTTTTTTCCTATGCAATCCTTTGAGTGGTACACTTATACATACCATCAATATCTTGGTTAAATATTTCATCGGCAGCGCTGAACTGAGAATTGACAACATTTCAAAATTGACATGACCCTAAAACAAAAATACCGTTTCTTCATTTTTGTATGCTGAGTTCAAATATATATTTTTTTTTAAAATTTATAGCTTAATTTCTGAGAAAAAAAATAAAAACCAAAAACCATGCGATGACGTCACTTATACGGTGGAATGAGGTGTTTACCTTTGCGAAAGCAAGCTCATTTTTAAGATGAAAACTATAATGTCAAACAAGACATTTCTGTCAAAAATTACGTATCTAATGTCAAAAAAGACATATCTAATGTCAAAAATGACATATCTAATGTCAATGTGTGACATTGACAACTGCTAAATGACAGTGACATCTAAGAAACTGATTTTTTTTTGACGTATCACAGTAAAGCAAAGGAATTATCGCCATTCCACCGTATGAATGACGTCATTTGGCGCTTACGTCTTTTTAGAATGCACCGAATTTGAAAGTTAAAATTATGAATGAAAAGTACATAATTTCGAAAAACCAAAAAATATGGGTCCTCTACTTTTGGATTTACTTTTAGATAACATAATAAAACATGGAGGTTAAAATTTCGAAATGTTGTCAATTCTTAATGAGAGAAATATTCTTTCTCATGTTCCGTAGTAACAAACGTTGCTTTACAAGGCACACTTGTTTTGAACCAATGGTCATATTTTACAAACGTTCTAGCGCACATTCAAATAAATGATTGTAGAATTTGTAGATGTAGGTACTACCCAACGGTCATAGTTTTTTGTAAGTGTGTTAAAGGCGATGAATAATAAAAAATGATTAATAGGCAATATCTTACAGGCCTATATGAAAGAGATCTTCCAAATAGGCCAGGCAATAATTAAAAGTAGTTTTTTTTAATGTTCTGAAATTCACTTTAAGACGAAATGTATTGTTTACAATGGTTAGGAACAGTGTTTCTATACGGACCTTCTCAAGTCACTTGACAGATGTCTGATGATAATCGTGATTTTGACATTGACAGTTGCAACTTTATGAAATCTTACATTAGTCCGACGAGAAATGATAAACAAACTTTTGAGCTGTGCTGTGCCTGCATGGTGTTAAATTTAAGTAGCAACAAACAATAGTAAACAATAAATAAATGGCGGTGTACGCGGCTCACTTGACGAGGACGCTGCAGGGCAAGCCGACTGTGTTTCAAGTGACTGCTCAAGAAGCACTAGGGTCCACTGTGAAGCCTGCGTTACAGAAACTCGTGGAGGTAAACTTTATAAACATTTATGAAGTACATATATCTAGTAACGTTTAACCTAATATATCAAGATACCAGCCTGAACCTTGTACTCAAAATAGGATAAACAGGGGTTGAGTATTTTATATTCTGTCAGTCTTTTATGATACCTCACCTACTTGTAAACATTTGATTAGTACCTGCTAATAAAAGACTACTGTGTCAGTACTATTTCGAATAAGTGCACCCACATTATCAAGGTAAGGTTGTTGGTAATTCCATTCAATAATTATTTGATTTTACTGTTCTAACAGTTGTTCAAGTATACCAAGAATTTGGAAAAGAATTTTACGGATTATACTGATTATGTCACTTGTATTTATGATAGCTATTAGATTATTTGGCATAGAGAATACTTATCTCATTATTTTATTGGACACATTATCTTTATTATTGCGATTTGGATAACTTTAAAATCACTCCTTTACATTACCTTCGCTTGAAAATTATTTATTTATAAAAAAGTAAACAGAACTGAGACTGGCAGAGTTACTTGCAAAACAAAACACATAAATTTGGAAAAAGGCTGTTTTATTGGGAGCTGTCAGCATAATTACGAGTATATCACACCTAAAGTAATCCCGAATGAGGCTGGAAGTGGAATCAATATGCCCACAGTCATGAAGAAGAGTGAGCTTGAAAGTTTTAATCACTCCTCCTCAGATGGGAGAAGGGCGTCTCTGGCAGTATCTTAGGTATTCTCATTTATTCATCATTCAATGAGTTCAATAAGATTTTTTTCATTTCATTTGATAAGTTGATATTAGTTCAAGTTATGTCTAGTTTTAAGACCTTTGTTATCAATCAATAATGCCTCATAATACTGTTTCCAGTACCTAGCTGCAACATATCCCAACAAGTGCGGCTGGTGTTTGCGCTGGTACGATGAAGTGTACCTGCTGTTTGATTGCTGCCTGCAGTACTACTACCTCAAACATTATGGTAAGTAAACTACCACAACACATCTAGGTTCCCCTCTGAAGGTCAGATGCAAGATATTCCTATCATACCTGAACTTTACTTGGTTAAATAAATGTAACATAAATGAATAATAACCGTCTTTTTATGGCTCCGCACCCAAAGGGTAATGACGAGATCCTATTACTAAGACTCCACTGTCTGTCTGTTACTGGGCTGTATCTAAAGATCTGCTATAGCTAGACTGTTAAATTTTTTACAGATGTTGCATTTCTGTTGATGACATAAAATACTTAAGAAACTAAGGCTAGTAAGACAACCAGTTACCACAAGCAGCACCCGTTCACGAGCATAATGCAAAGATCAGGCATTACCCCCCTCGCTATATTTCAGGGAAGGTGGTCACCCGACCCTCGACGCTACCGCAAGCAGTGATATCTAAGGGTGCACGACGAGCTTGCTACCGGTTATTTACGTATAAATAAACCAATAAAGTCACCATGCAAAACACCTCATTTTAATATGATTCATTGCTTAAACACTAATATTCTATCTATAAGTAAGTAAGATTAGGTTTGTTTGGAATCGATTGGCAGCGAGGCTATGGTCAGTGCTGTGACGCGGTGGTGTCCGTTTGCGAAACAGTTGTGACATGTCTTGTTTTGTCTAAATATCTTTTTCTCAATGAATTATCCAAATTCTAGCGTCTTCGTTTTCCGAGAGCTTCTACGAGCTGCTACGCGTCCCCACATCCTCATCAGACGAGTTCAGCAGTGGGCAGCGGTTACCGGAGTACCTGGAGCGAGCATCATTAGCTTTGCTGGTGCTGCTGCCATACCTGAAGGACAAGTTGGAGAAGATTGTGGAACGGTGGAGGGAGGATGACGAGGATGGCAGGCTGGGAAAGGTTAGAGTTTTTTTAGCATGGATTTTATTCTGCACAGACGTGGAAATGATGCTCGCGCTATGATGAAATTGTAAATCATAATTTTAATGGGATAAAGTTTAATTATGAAAAGCTATGATAACTTGCGGACTGCCAAGTCTCGAGTTCGTGACAAATCCAAAGCCTCTGACTTTTGGATTTATGTGTGTATTGTATAATTATCACTTGCTTTCAAAACAGTGAAGGAACATATTATTGTGACGGCAGGTGAAGCCATGAGGAGCATTTGAGTGGCATAAAAACTCTGACTCTACATAAGTACAGTCAGCAACAAAAGTCCATGACAATCAATTAATCTGACAATGCATTACATTGACATTCTATATTTGCCTTGACATGACAATACTTCTGTTAGGGATGTCATGATATCAACCAGGTTGGTCAGTCACACGAAACGAAGTAGAAGATAATTTGTGATGTTTTGCAGGTTCTTATTATAATTGCGCTCAAATGATTGGCACCTGGCTGGTTTTCCTTTCTTTCTTTGTTATATTACATTTCTTCCCGTGAAATTTGATTGATTTCCACAGTCCCGCTCGGCTACAGCCCGCCGCGCGGCCATACGCGTGTACTCGGTGGCGCACTCGGCGTGGTGCGGCGCGCGCTTGCTGCAGCTGGCGCGCTACATGGCGGGACGCTCGCTTGCGCACACGCCGGCGCTGGCCGCACTCGGCCTTACACTCAAGGTTACTTATTCTGATATTTATTCGTAAACAGGCAAAGAGATTTAAGATACCAAAGAGAGGCCTTGCAAAGAAATCTCTAAGAAAATCTGTGATCCCACGTCTCAGTAAAGCCAACTAGAATAATATATATTGGAGTGGCAACGGAGCGTACTAAATTAAAATCATAGACTTGTGTCCATTCTGACACAAGTCTATGATCGGATGATAATTTTTGTTTGTAATGTCCCGTCTGTAGTTGAATGACTTTGTATACAGGTATGATACAACCAATGAACACTAAATAACATACATACATAAACTCACGCCTTTATCCCATGGACTCCTATAGGAAAAACATAGATACGTTTATTAAGATGACAATATAGATCCAAACCAATAATAACTACTACTACTTTTTATACTTTTTTTTTCTTGTTTGTGTCATGAGCACGGCGATTTGTTCTGTGTCTGAGTGTTATTTTTTATCTATAATATGTATATATTTAGAAATATACAGTATGCTGAGATTGGCGCCTTTTTGGTCTCGCACAGGTCTTTTTATTGTTATTTTATAATTTTTGTCTTTAGTTTTTTTATCTTTTCTTTTTTTATCTGTATTGCTGTTCTTTTGTTTTAAGTTCTGTGCGTCCAAATAAAATATTTTCTTTCTTTCTTTCTTTAGTATGGGTTTTTCGAGAACTTTCATGTTTTTATTAATTATTATCCTATTCTGTACAATGAGAAATCCAAAAACCCAGAAATCAAAAAAAAAAATCCAGCCGATGGTGTAACTTTAAAGTTATTGTTTACCTTTGTGCATGCATCACGTTTGTCACTTTTAGCACAGATTAACTATTTAAGCCTTGCGTTAAGTCCACCTTTGTATAATGGTATTTGTAAGTGGTCTGTAAATTATTTTGATAAGCAAATTGATATGTCAGGACGCGCCGCCGCGCGAGCAGGAGGAACACACCTGGGGGGACCTCATCAAGAGTGTGTCTACAGGACAGCTTGGGTGAGTATACTAGGAACCTAAAAAACTTATGTCATAACTAGCCTATTTACTCTAGAAAGATTGTTTTTTTTAAAGTTAAGTAGTAATAACTTATTTTGGTACTGACATTTTTTTTTCTAGGACCCTTAATTGTGTGCAATTTTGTTTATGAATTATTCGTGTATTTTCAACTTTGCACGAAACGTGATGAGTTCTTCCAAACTCTCTCCGTGTTGCTGTTGGATTCTTAGGGATATATCGAAGTTTGATACATTATTATGTTTGGTCGAGCTGTTACTTATTATTGTTAAAACAACAATATTCTGACGTAGTTCAGCTAGGAACTGGTTTAAATACGTGTTTGTCTCCCGACAGGAGCGCAGTGGTGACGTTCCCGATGCTGGGCAGCGTGGCGCTGCGCGGCGCGGAGTACGGGCTGTTCGGCGTGCAGTTCCTGCGCTGGTGGGACGCGCGCGCGCCGCCCGCACACAGCCTGCCTGCACCTCCACCACCCGCGGTCAGTAGCTGCACTGCTGCTGGGAGGGCGGGCTAACTACTGCCCGACGGTTGTAGTCGGGAACTTGTATACGTTCAAATTGCGTGAATAACTCTGATACCGCGATGTAGGACGTCGGTCATTAGTTCGTATGTGGCGAGATAGATGTCGCTACAGTACTATATAACGCTTATTGGATTTAACCAACAATAAATATGCATAATGAGTAGTCTTTTTATACTCTACCAGCGTCGGGTAGGCAATGTCTTTATGTCTCTTTGGAGCGCACGCCTGCTTCACTGACTACTAACTATAAGAAAAATGCTAACGAAATAAAAATGATCTTATATCCTAATCCGCACGCTAAACATAACAACAACATTTCCAAAACAAATAAGCAGGTAGAATTACTTCCGAATATAGAATATTAGTATTTAAATGCTACTCTGTAAAAATCTCCCTGTGATAGTAAGTGAAAGCGAAATGAGCTGTCATCCAGTTCACTTCACGCTCACTTCACCAAACTTATTCGGGGAGATTTTTACTGAATAAACCGGTTGATAGCGTGTTTGCATCTTCAATATTTGCAGAGAGACGACCGAGCCCTCCGGTGGAAGAACAAGTGTCCTCTATGTCTACAGTCGTGGAAGATACCTACAGTGTTGCCAGTATCCGGGTGAGCCCTCTTTTATTAAGTCTTTTAAATTTGACTGAGTATTAGCAACGCTTATTGTAACATGAAGTACTAAATAAATGGGTATTTAATCATTTTAGGTATAATATAATTATAATAATTTAGCTATAGCTATATTTACTTAAAAGCTCCTGTTAATAGACTTAATGTAAAATAGCGACAGTGAATGTAATACTTACTAATATGAGTCTGGTTTATTTAAGTTTCAGTTATTTTATTATTATTATTATGTAGGATCCTTAATATTGTCCCTCGTTGGTTTCAGCTACATATTCTGCTACATCTGCATCTCGCGCCACGTGCGCAGCTACTCCACGTGTCCGGTGACGCGCTGTCCGGCCGCGGAACATTCGCTCGTCCGGCTGTACATCGACTAGCCGCTCCCGCCGGTGAGCTGAGTACCCGAGGGGCTTCCGTGTCACGTACTAGCTAGTAGTGTACAGTCGCCCTTAGTTTCATGATGCCCCACAAGCACAACGCTATAATGGCTTGCTCCCGGCGTCCAAACTCGAGAGCTCATACGAACGTTGCGTAGTTCAAAGCCTTTTGTTAACTAAGTAATTCTCCGCAAGTGGGGCCGACTGTACATGAATTATTATTTAACCAACTTGTGCGACATAACTTGTGTACAATGTGAATGTATATTTTATCTTTAAATAATAGAAATCACGCGTCACCGCTACCCAATTTTTATCAACTTTGAATGTTTAATTTATATTTATAATTTCATCTCGATTATTACATGAATTTTCTTTTAATGTTAATTAAATATTTTCTTCTAATAAATTCCGTATCTTTCTGACAGATGGCAGTGTAAGAAAACTTTCTGGGCTACATCAAGGCGTGGTCGAAATCAAATCAAGTCAAGTCTACTATTAATAAAATACATCAATGGTATGAAAGGTGATATGTAAATTACTAAAGACTTATACCAAACAAATCTTTTCTTACATAATCATGCCTTAATACATTAAAGTTATAGATAAAGATTATTTATTTGTTTAAACATAGTATACATACAAAAGCATGCAAGATCTTACAGTGTTAAAGTCCAATCATGTTTAGATTAGATTGAATGTGATACATATTTTATTATTATGAATTAGGGGAAGGTGGGAAGGTGAATTGTTTACAAGGAACTGTATTATTTATTAAGGTGTAGCGGTTATGGGAGAATTGCATGTGAGAGAGACGTATGGACAGTCAAACGCCACTCGATTTCATGTACAGATGCCAGTACATCAAGCTACCCCAATGTGTTAAATTTCATTGATAGTTTTTCAACTGAATTACAAATAGAATAAGGTCAATGTTCAATTGGGAAAATTTGACAGTTAGGGGCGAAGAGATTTAAAATACTATAGAGCGGGCATGTCAAGGAAATGTCATAGAAAAACTTTGATCCCATGTCTCACTAAAGCCATCTAGAATAATATCTGAATATTGAAGCGGCAGCGGAGCGTACTAAAAACCTCCAAGTTTCGGACGAAAATTTTGATCGTGATGTCAGGTTTATAGGTATTGAATGTCTTTGGTTTAGGGTAACTTGTTGTGCTGGTGTCTGTATAGACGGCCTCAGTTTCGGTGAATCAGTTTCCCTTCCTTGACTGCGGGACTCACGTACGCTGTGTTCTCGCCGCCGGAATGCCAGTGCGGCTCGCGCACACCGGTTGTGATTTCATATTTTCCAATACGGCTGTGCGGCAAATCACGCCCAACGTGTAAAATTTAATTATGCCGCGAGTATACGGTTCTCGCAACTGCTGTGAGTTTTCATGTCTGTTTAGACGTTTGATAATTTCAAGTTTCAAGGCAATGAGAATTTATTATTTAAAATACAGAACCAGTAAGGGTCTCACTAGAATTTCTTATACATATAATGATCGGTATGCCAGGTGTCCACAAAGGATCCTAAACCCTATTGTGTTAGGGCTTAAATTGATACTCGCAATGTTGTTTTATTTCACTTTAGCAATTAAGATGCCAGGTGTTCACAAATGATTTTAAACCCTATTGTGTTAGTCTGAGGGTCCTATTGTGTAGGATGGTAATTTTCGAAGTAACTTGTTACATTTGTAAAAAAACACAAAAGCCTGTGTTTTGCCGCACTGGAGGATTAACCTTTTAAAGCTATAATAGCTTGCACCTGGCATTCTAACTCAGAGCGTGCGTAGTTCAAAGCATTTTGCTAGCTAACTGATTCACCACGATTGGAGCCCATAGTACATGTCGAGTCAGCTCTAAACTACTGTTTGAAAGCGTTAACCGGCCAATGTATTGAATTAAAACTTTATTCTTATAGAAATAAACCTCAATATTCCATGTATATTTAGCTGAATATGTTTATGGTATGTCCTGTTTGACATATTTAGTCATTTGAAATTGCAATAAAGTAACTTGTTATGTTTAGTGACTTACTGTGTAAGGGGTTAAGTTATTATATCCTGTACATTTGTTATTGTTTTTATATAAATAAAACACAAAAAAAACTTTTTGCAATTTATTTTTCGTAAGAAATGTTTTTATTCATAATTGAGTTTTTATTTGGCCTATGTTATGATAGTAGCAGGTGGCGTTTTTCTGATACCCTCGTGGCAAAAAGGGTGGAGTTTATGTATGTAAAAATACTTACGTTATTTTTTTACAAATACACATCTAATTTTTCTTTATTTCAACGGTTGATTCTTGGTACATCTATAATATTTTTCTTCACCACAATGAAATCATGATCTGTGAATACATGATTGCTATTTAAATTACATTATATTTGAACTGTGATACAATTTCCTCTTGGTTTGATTTTATTTTGGGTTCTCCAAAATTATGTCTAAGTCTTAATACAAAACTAGATCTAACTTTTAGCCTGAGCTTGTTCTTGTATTTCGTACTAATTTTGAGTAAATAATTCTAAGACGTCAGTGTCAGTTCAATACTATACTTCTGTCACTGGCTCTATGGCTTTAACCACGTCTAAAGGTAAACCTAGTTAGTAAAGACCATGAATACTTATATAAAAAAAAGACGTTGTAAAAAGAAATGTACCACGAAATACAACTCGTGCGCATCGGGAATCATCTGATACCTAGTATGTCTCCCTTCCTCCCCAGCGCGACGTCGCCTCGTGTCGCGCGACACGCGCCGGCATAGCGCTGGGAACGAAAGAAAAACATACTCAGTAGCAAACGATTCGCGTTGCGCACGAGTTGCACGGACCACAACGTGCCGGGGTCACACTTTGTGCTAGGTATCCAGTATGCACACTCGCTCAATCTTTATTTTCATTCTACAATGTTTACTTAGGTGGTAAGTTACTATTGTGATAATTTTGTGGATCCTATCATATTATTATATTCTGACATAACATTTACATAGGACTTGAAATGTCAGTGTTTTATAGGTATATCTCTTTCCATCCCTATGGGGAATACAGGTGTGATGCCTGCTAAAAGAAAAGCCACTGTTTCCTACATTATTCTCTTGTTAAGAAATTTTCTTAATTGCTGTATCACTTTTAAGGTTGAATGCCACTTGAACTTCATGAAACCACAAAGTGTATGTGTATGATAATACATATATACTTTGCGGTTGTAGGAAGTACAAGTTGTACAGTTTCAGCGAATGTTAAAGTTTTAATGGACTAGGAATGGCCGTTAAAAGTAATTAAGCAGTTACGTGGTAGACTACACGCGTCATTGTATTTATGCATATATTAAAAATTACTGATTTTCGCGGCCATCTTGAAGTTAAGATGACGTCTTTTTTAATGACACAGCATACAAAACGCGATCCCGCCATTTGACGCGCAAGTAAACGGATTTACTAATATTCAATCATCAAGTAGGTAAGTTGGTAAGTTAATTTGATAGGAAAATAGAAATTACCATTTTTGTGGCAGGCACGTGTAAGTTTCACTTCCAAATAATATCTCACGTCCTCTTCGTTAAAGTTATATTTACACATTGTTTGTAAGATACATCATAGAGTAACGAAATAAAATAATAATTTGTACAAAATTATAAAACAAACTTACTATCTAAGTTGTTGTTAGCAAAACTACCGTAGTTATCTTTGTGGCAAAGATTACAATATCAATAAAAAAGCTACAAACTAGAATCAACAGGCTAGCAACCATAAGGCGAGTGGTAACTTGGTCACAATGTGTGATCGTGACGAAGTTACCACCTTCTTCTATGTCCACACTGCGATCATTTGGTCGTTACACTTTGACGTGAGTGTAATTATTTATTACTTTAGCGACTATTTTTCGAGTCAATAAGGTGTCAAAGGTGGTAAAGCCGGGTCCAGACGCGTGTAAGGTGTAATGTAATGGCGGACCAGCAATGCGAGGGCTGAGTTCGTGGTTAAAACCGACGGCTGATGGGTTAACATGAGCTCCTAGTTAAACGAGCAATATCTGCGTTACATTATACACACATCTGAATCCCGTTTAATTTTACTATGTGCTCACGAAAGAAAGGTATGTGTGGACTAACTTTAATACATGCTCATCACTTCACACATAATCCACTTGAGAGGTAATAACTCCATGTAAGTACTGGTGCGAGATCTGCCGACCATTCTTCGCCACCAGCACGATCCGAGGAGTCTGTCCGAGGTACAGGATGGGGGCCGGGGGCCCGTGAGGCCCCTCGCCCAGCGCCGGCAGCGCGGCCACGTGTGCGCGCAGTTCATCGCGGGACGAGAATGTCTTGTCTCCGTAGACTCCGGCACCGTCGGGGATATTCAGAACTTGCCATGATTCAGTCGTGTCGAAGTAACCGCCTTCGCCCTGAAATTTTGGAAGTAATTTGTTAATACTTGTGCTCAGCAAGCTTCTACATGCAGGGTGGCAGACAGACGTAGACATACACCTGCATGCCTTTTCTTCAGCACATGATCCGCCATTGTTATTTTTTTATGATATTTTCTTTTACTTCGTACAAAATCATAATTTCGACGTAAGTTTGTGAGATATTTTATAAAAGAAGTGGCACAATTACTTTTCGAAACAAAACCTCGAAGAGTCAGATAGAGATGGTTTCTTGTGGTTTCATACAGTTTCAAAGCCAAATCATTTATTTCAATTAGACTGTTAAAAGTTGGTTAAAAGGCACTTTTGAACATCAGACTTTTGATTTTGGGCTCACCCGAAAACATTTATAGCACCTCAACATTAATAACAATCCCTCGAACCCCGTATAATTATAATAGTTACCTCAAAGGTAGAGACAGCGTAGTGGTTCCCCCGCTTGGCGGTGACGACGGAGACCAGTTCCCCGGCCAGGTTGACGATGGGTGTGCCGGCGACGTACACGTTGGGCGACTCGAAGGTCGGCGCGAACCTCCACTGAGCCAACACGCCGTCGCTCGAGCGCAGCAGGATGCGCTTGCTGCGGTTGATGAACACCTGGAGACAGGAGATGCTAATGTCTGTCCGATGCGTCAATGTCCCTTACTTCAATGCTTTTACAAAACCCGACACAAACCGGGTTTTTCACAACCCGACTGTTCTAGAAGGTCAACTTTTTCGAATGTATTGGTACAAGATTCCTTGCCGCGCTCTGTAGCCTTAGCCACTTCATGGATTTAAGCTTATTATAAGATTTCGTTAGATTCGTTTTAAGTGTTAGAGTGATTGATTGATACAGGATGTTAAGTATGTGTCCAAATTATTGAAATATTATTAATTAAATATTAATTGGCGTCTTTTATGTCTTGTTTGCTCCAAACCTATTCTAGTATAATTCTTTTACTATTGTGCATGTTATCTCGTCTTCCACTGACCTTTTCAACCGTGTTCTCATCAATCCTCACGAACACCAGTTCTCCCAGCGGCGCCAGCAGCTGATCCGTGAAGATGCCGCAGTAGTGGTGGGTCGTCTTGGACAGCTTCTCAACCTGCGATCATTATAATAAGTAATGGTAATTAGTAGTGGTCTATCTTCTAAAGAAAGGGGAATCTTCTAAAATTGCGGCGAAAAATATTTCTCACCAACAAGAAGCGAGTAGAATGGTGATCAAAACTTTTCCTAATTTCTTCTTTTGGTTAAGGCTGTAAGCATTCAATGGGTTGGCTATGAATTTAATAAAAGTGGTATAAACCAACTTTACCTACAAATGGTAATGTACAGATGCCAGCACATCAAGTTACATACCCCAATGTGTCAAATTTCTTTGATCGTTTATCAACGTTATGTCAAATATAATAAGGCTCATATTCAATTGGGAAAATTTGACACATTGGGGTAACTTGATGCCTGTAGGTACATACAAAATTATACTTTGGCCGATAATATGGCACTCGCCTTGCTCCCCTGTTACACGGGACTAAAATTTTACCAACGACGGATAAAGCTATATAAAGGATCTTTAAGCTGTTCTGCACTCTGCAGCCCTGGTCCCCTTGGATAGAAAGTGCCTTCAGACGCGCCCATTGAAGACAATATCCTAAATTAATGTTTTAGTCGGTTAGTGAGGTAAAGGCCCAAAAGCCTCACCAACGCACGGTCCGCCTCTGAACGTAGCTGGTGACTGGCGGAGGTGAACGGGTCCTTTTGAAGAACACAGGAATATATCTAAATATGGTTATTTTGTTTTTAATGGTACAAACTAGTGCTTGACTGCAATCCCACCTGTTGATAAGTACCATCAATGATGGTGGAGCACACTAGTAAAAAATGTAATTTTGTTTTAGTGATGTTGCCACTGCGGGAGTAACGTGGATGAGGCTGGCACAGCGACGTGGATATTGGCACCAAATACGAGAGGCCTATACCCAGCAGTGGGTGAAGTCAGGCTGTGGATGATGGTGATGTTGTCTTACCTGTTCTGGAGTACAGCAGTGAATGGGTACGGTGGAGCCGAAGCTGGCGTAGGGCTTGCCGTCCGCTCTCTCGTGCAGGTCTGCGGGGATGCTCATGTTCTCCACCAGGCCGCGGTAAGTCAGGCCTGAGGTCGTGGTGGGGTACCCGGTGCGTTTCGACATGGTGAGGGGAGGACTCGGAGATGGACACTAAGATTGAGAGACGATCGTTAATACACGTAACAATTAAAAAATCTTTAAGAGCTTGTATGTAATTATAGCCTGTGTTCACGAATGCGAGATATCCAAGTCAACAGTAGTAGGTACTTATCAGTGTGTGGGTATTGGATAGGCAGATATCGTACCGCTCGTATAAGCAGTTATAGGTACCTACGGCACCACCCCAGAAACAGAGTTATTCGAGTCCTTTGTGCAAGAAAATTGGTAACAACATTGTGATATAGATCTTTTATCGTATTTCTAGGGACACTTTAAGATTGTTAACAATATCCTGTAATTTTTTACCTCAACTTTATCAACAAATTATTTTATTATATTATGTAAAACAAAGGGAGCCCTGATTACAGCTCGTTATCAGTGTGTGCTGTTTGTTTGTTTGTCACAATCAGGTGCCACTCCCGGCGATAACGTCTTACTAATTAAATCTGTGTTAATTGATTTCAGCTTGTACTTACGGAGTTAATTTGATTCTATTATTTCTAGAATATTCTTTTTTAAAGTTCAATCCTACGGCCTTGGATATCGGTCAATGACCTGCAGCTTGTAGTAGATAGGTACGTAGGGCCTATTTCCAATTTTTTGGGTACCGTACCCAAAGGATGTCAACGGAACCACATAGGTAGACAGTTGGCTTTTCACAGAATGCATATTTCTATTAAAGGTATAACAATAAATGAATAAAATAAATTAAAATGAAAGAGGGTCGTCACCAGGAACGTGATTTTCTTATTTTGCTCGATGTCTGACTAGCACTAATCCCGTTTCTTCTTAGGGCACATCTATGAGGACATATTTTTAACCAAGGCGTATCGTATTACCCAGTCACTGACTTGCGGAGGTCAGATACGGAGTCGCTCCTAGGATTATCATCTATACCTATCTCAGGATTTGTCCTTAGATCTCAGAATTTTTGGACATTTCTCAGGATTGCGGCCGGATTTTGCAAATCTCATGAAATCTCAGAATCTTTAGAATTTTCAATAAATTAAACCTACATACATAACGTCACGCCTGTAATCCCCTAAGGGATAGGCAGAGGTGTACCTGGTAGTACACCCACATTTCGCCAGTTATGTTTAAGTCCCATGTAATAGGGGGTGAGCCTATTGCCATCAATCGGGCACAAATCCATACTCCGGGCTGCAACTGAGAAGTCCCAGATGGAAAAACCCAATAACACTTTGCCCGACCCGGGAATCGAACCCGGGACCTCATGCTCAGCAGTAGCGCTTGCGACCACTAGACCAACGAGGCAGTAAACCTCTCATTTATTATTTAAAAAATCTCTTTAGTAAAAAGTTAAACAAACTAAAAACATCCTTCCTTTGGTACTTAATAGGTACCTATGTAATTGCACGTTTGAAATCAATACTTTAACTGTGTAATAAAAAAAGATCCGCTGAGAATAAAAACAACAATATTACGTCGACGAAGTACGACGTTTGAAAGAAAACTCTCAAACTGTAACAAATCTCAGGATTTTTAATGGAAATTGGGCATTTTCTCAGGACTTTTGATTTTTCCACCTAGTAACCCTAGTCGCTCTATTCTCTATTCAGTGTTCCGCTGCAGCAGGGACCCCAACGTATTTTGGAAAAGTCTATCATATAATGTTTTTAGATAGGTACCTATATCAGTTCTAAGGCGCTGCGCAAACGTGAACACTTTTGTGTCTTATGTCGGATACAAGCTACTAATGAATATTTCATTTCTCTATAACCCGTACGAAATCAGACACTCCCTGCGCAGCCACTAAACATTGAATGATCCTCAACATTTGGTGATGGTGTGCCGTGTAGGCAACAAAGTGTCTACGTTTGCGCTAAACTCTTTTGTTGTAAAGGTGTCAGTCAGAGCTATCAGTCACGGGACTATTCTAATTAGTACCTACTAAATATTGTAGAAAATAGATAGGCTTGTAGAATAAATCCAGTATGTTTAATCCCAGCAATAAGTTCCGAAATGAAAAGATTAATAGATAACTATATTTTCTACCTTAAAATTCAGAGGTAAATGTTGCGCACAGAGGGCAATCGGAAGAATAAATTCATTCAAAGTCTATGTTAGCAATTAGCATTAATTGTCATGTCAGGGTCAGTAATAGTAAAGTGAAGGGCGGGTTGTTTTGGGGAACTGTCTTACTTATGTAAGTTAAAGTGCTTGTTCTCAGCTTAATTTGAATTAAGTAATGACTTTGATTTTGAAAAATAGCATCCAGAAAGAAGCTGATTCTGATTAAACTGAATCAAATTAAAAATAAGTACCTGCCTAGAACGAAAGAAGTTCTAGAAGAATTAGTACACTAGAGAAAAAGTAAATACGAGCCACTTCGAAGCCGGTAAGGTAATGTAGCGGACTAAAAACGCCATTTAATTCCATAAAAAATATTTATCCTAAAATAACTACAGCTTTGTATATGTTTTTATGATGATATCAAAGACATTCAATAAACTCTCCTTGGATGATATAAAGAGTTTCGCTGAACTAAAACTAAGCTTATTAAAGACAAGTTAACTAAGTATGCTAGCATTAAAGTTTATCACAGTTGTCTATCACTATTACTATTCTATGTAAAGTAGAAAACAACACTAAGGAACAACAAAATCAACATACCGTATGTTCTTCGGTTGTCAAACAACTGAAACAATGCACGAGTGTACCCGCCGGTGACGATAACGCTATCGAAGATAACAGGTGAACACGTCATCTCGATCATGTTACGTAGAATAATACAGGCATCATTGTTAAAGACAGCTTCTGCGGTATCTATGGGTCACGGGTTCGATTTTCAGAAGGTCAATTCCCGTAAATAAAACAATCCCGTTATAAAAGACATGCCAGTTGCCTCACGATATTTTAGCTAGGCCACCGAGTGTTCAAACATTCGACCAACTTGTCGAATCAATAACTTTACTAAGAAAGTTTATTAAATTTCAGACGCATGTTTCGATTGACTGTATTCCTGAACGAAATACTAAAGAATGGCCTCTGTTTGGCACTACTTTCTGAGAAACAAAAGTAAAAGTGAAGCAAAATGTAAATTATGCCAAAAGATATTAAAATCAGGCGGCGGTAGCACGAACAGTTTACAATAACATTTAAAAAACGTACATAAACTCAGTTTAGAAAGTCCAACTACATCAGCACAGGATAGTGCATGTACTATAAAAGAACTTCCGGACCCCGAAATACGGAAAAACTAAAATTGTTAATTTTTTTAAAGTTGCATTTTTATTATTTAATGGATACTTTTTGATCTTTGTAGTGTAGTGAATTATAAACAACTGATTGTCAATTGGTTGTGAAAATACTGAATTTATGAGAACTGATTGTTGTCAAAAATACATATCAACGATGTTGTAATTTGAGTATAATATAAAAAAAATATATATTTGCTTACCAATAAAGTGTCTTTTATTTAGATCCTTTCCCTTTATTCGTTTTGATAGTAGGAATTCTATATAAAAGATAGCATACCTTTTAAACTTGAATATATGAAAAAACCCGAAAGAACCGAAAAAACCGGGTACCCGGTTCCAGCTTGAGTTTAGAACCGAAAGAACCGGTTCCTAAAATAGGGCCGGTTCTCGATGCCCTAGTGATAATATGAACAATTTTGTGTGTAAGCCATTATCGCCAAAATAGTGAACCCTAAATACAATAAAAATTGTCCATTTGGTAGTAACAAATTGATCTGTTACGTTAATTTTGGTAAAGATCAAAAATCTAAATCGCAATCTTATTTTCTTCTCCACTTTGGAGAAGAAAATAAGCTACTCGAAGTATGTACTAATCCGGCCCAGACGAGTATGCAGCTAGTGGCAGTAATAATATTTGTAAAATTAATTATGAGTATAACTTCATTCAATCACTCGGCTGACTTCTGCCACTTTTTGAGACTAGCGAGTCGCCCCGGTTTCCCACGAGTTTAAACATTTTTGTACAACGCCCCACTTCCATTTCTCTTCAAGTTAAAATTTGGTGCACGCAAGTCTAACTTGCACTCACACGGCCTGTTTTTAGGATACCTACGTAAATATTATATCAATTAGTTAAAGCAATAAATTGTCAGAGATAAGAGTCACAGTGCACAATAGTGCTTGCTTAGTGTTGTTTTGTCTGTGGCTTTAATTCGTTCAATATTTGCCACCAACTTTCAAACGAGAGTTATTTTACACCTTTTATTAAGTATTTTTTTAAAATCAGTTATATTTCTTTGTAAAAAAAGTTTTTAATGTTTCGTTTATGTGGATAATTTTCAGAATTTCTACTACACTACTAAACCGATGTCGACAAAATTCAAATGGGACCACACGGAAATTATAAGTAGGTACCCTCTCAATCAAAAAAATAATTTTTGTAATCAGTCAATAAACGATGCAGTTTTGAGACAAAAAAAAAACGCACAACCTGCAAACTGAGAACCATCTTCTTATTTGTAATTCTGTTAAAAACATACAACAACAGACATATCTTGGGAAGTTGGGTAGGTACATTACCTTCACTCACTGTCCTTTGATCACACTCACACTCACTGTAGTCCGAATGTCCGTAAAGTCACTTCAAGACTGTGGTAATTACTTACAAGCTCTGGGTTATAAGCAGGAGAATAACTCCATAAAATATTGCGACTGCGGAGTTTGTATTGCGAGATAATATTCGTCATACCCGTCATTCATGCTCATTTTGTACATAGGTATTGCCTGAATATTGTAGTGAGCAATATATGTCATGTGTATATGAATCAGCTGGTCAAAGACTGTCAAAAGTACCTACTTTTAAGAGCATATTAGAAAGTTGGCAATGTCTCTGACACCTGTCAAAAATATTTCGGGGTTTTGATCAATCTACATATTAATATATATACATACTAATATTACCTATAAAGAGGAAAGATTGTTTGTTTGTTTGTATTGAATAGGCTCCGAAACTACTGGACCGATTTGAAAAAAAAATGTAGGCTGCTTTTTTATACAAAATGTTACCACGGAATATCAGGGCAACAGTACTATTTTATAATCATCCCAATAACATATTGCACGACTAAAAAAATATGTTTTAACTGAAGAATAAATTTTAACATGGTGGTTTGACATATTCTCAATACCAGCATTTCCCAAAATAAGGTTCTGAAAAATAGCGACAAGGGTCGGGCCAAGGTGCGAGTGAAGCGACATTACTTCTACTTTTTACCCGACTGGCACAAAAAGAGGATAAGGTTTTTACGTGTACCTAGGTACCTGTTGACCATTCATCAAAATCTATTTCTCTTGACATTGTCGTGCTCAAAACAAAAGATTTTATTTTGTTTTAAACTGTATCAAATCGTGACCTCTACAAAGCAAACAGTTTTTTTTTTTTAAATTAGGAATTATCCGACGGAAAGTTGTACCTTTTATAGACAAGACAAGTTAAAAGATTTTCTATCTAGAATTTAACCTTTCAATCGTGTCAATTAGAGACACAATAGAAAGACAATGACAGTGCGAACGTTTGGGGTTTAATGAATAAACAGCTCGTGCCCGATTGATAGCAATAGGCTCGCCCTAACGGGTGAAATGTGGGTGTACCTACTACAGGTACACTTCTGCCTAACCAGTCGGGATTTACATGCGAGATGTTACGGTATTTATTGTGAAATCCCGCTGTCGAACTTGAAGTCGTATGTTCGATTCTTTGTGTGATAAAAAACATTTATTTTTATTGTTTCTTTATTTTATCTTATTTTAATTATAAATGTATTTTAATTTATCTTATTTTAATTTTGACGGCAATTTATTTAAATTTTTGTCTAATGTTATTTTTTTTTATTTTTGATTCTTATTTTAAGTCATTATATTTATTTTTGTTTTGTTTTAATTCTGAATATCTGAAATAAATTAAAATTATTCTAATTTTATTGACTTACTTTTTATTTTTTATTTCATCGACGTAAGTAATACCTACCTAGTTACTCAATGCATGACGTCTGAAGTAGACAGGTAACAGTTCTCAAATGTTAATGTTAGATGAGAAATAATTACTAATTGTTGCTGTATTTGCTGGCATTTAACAATACGTCAATAGAAATCCATTTATTACAATGAAAATGACATACACGCACCGTATCGGGGACATTGGAAAAGGGAATTTTATTCGTGTGCTGAGGGGAAGACCGCAGGGGTCAAGGAGTGGAGTTTAACAAGTTGACTGCCAGACTAAGTACCTACCTGGCACAATTGAAATTCAATTGTTCGCGGCTCACCGGTGACCGGTGTGGAGTACAATGTTTTAAAGGCAGTCAATCGCGGACGAGACTAACAGCAGGGCTAGCATGGCCGGAGATATTCTATCCACGGGGAGAGGATAAAATACCATTCCCCTCTGTCAATTTTATCCACCCTCCGAGCATGGCGACATGGGTGGATAAACTAATCACGGGGATAAACCAGGGGAAACGCTTGTCCTCGAAATTATTGCCATTATAAGAAAACTTTCATGAAATTACACAATAGTCGAGAATGTCATGTAAACCAAAGTACCTACTTTCATCGTTTTATTACATCTGTACTGGATATTTATTTTGTTTTGTTGTCAATTGGGATTGCTCGAATCGCGAAATCTTTCACTAGTCGCCATGCTATAAGTCGTGGATGAGTATCCACGTATAATGTCAAAAAGTGATATAATTCTCTTTCCCCCTGTTGCCGTGCTTTGGCAGGTGGATAAGATAATTGTATCCCTTGTCAGTGGAAATAACCGGTGGATAAAAGTTTTATCCCCAGCCCATGCTAGCCCTGCAGGACAAAAAATATATGTATTGTCGAGTGACAAACAAAACAGATTTAGTTAAGGTGGATGTGCCTGCAGGTACCTGCAGGCACATCCACCTTAACTAAATCTGTTGTACCTTAACTAAATCTGTTGTACCTACCCCACGAAATTCCATTTTTTTTTGTGTTTTTTGTAATTTGCCGATCAGTATCGGTTGTATGTTGAACAAAATATAATTCGTGACCGAAATTCTTTCACCGTTGAGAAGCTGCACTATCCCTGGTGCCATAGGCTACTTTTTATTCCTATATTCCTACGGGAACGGGACCTACGCGGGTGAAGCCGCGTGACGTCCGCTAGTTAGTTATAAAATAGTGTATTAGGTATTGTCCCTTCCAAAAGGGAGTTTCGTATGGGGAATAATGGGCAAAGAAACTTCATACTTAAAACTTATTTTTTGAAAGTAGTAGGTTTCACGATAGGTACTTCTTATTGGTAGGTATATCCCTTTATGTATACCTACAAATGTACATAAACTTGGATTATGAAATCGATCCAGCCGATCGCACATTAATATTATAAAGCTGTTATGTGTCTTTGGGATAGTTATTCGTATTCATGATTACATTCACGTATTTAAGTATCGGTCACTAATTACCAGTCACCATATACATATATTGATCTCGCCTAAAAAATCATGTGGTTTGTACTATATCTACCTAATTAAGTACACGTTTCTAATTCCAGGTCACCCTTCTTATTACACCTAGCACGTAATAAATACACCAATTTCATCACTACACTGCACAGTGCACATGTGAAACGTAGTAATAAAGTAAACAACGCAATTTACGAACAACGCATTTTCAATACGGTGCCATTGCTTCAGTCCGGGTTATAGTCCAGTGCAAGTCACGTTCGAAAAAGTCACATTTCTTGTAGGTATTACCTTTAATTTTTTATTTAATTTACGGAACCCCAAAACAGCCTGCGTAGTTACTATTTATGGCGGTCTATACTAAAATACTATAGACTGGTTAGTGTACCTATGTCAGACCCTTACGAGTATTAACTAACTGCCCCGGTAAACTTCGTACCTACCGCCTTAGAACCAATTTATTATTTAGTTTGCAAGGCAGCCCGGGAAAATTGTTTTTATTAAGTGTTTTGCAAATTGAAGCGCTGCATTAAGCATCTTGTTGTGGAATGTGGATTATAATATTATATTTAATATTTACCTATTATTTTATTTTATATATTTATTTCGAAAACACTTAGCCTACCTACACATAACACACCAACACATACTTAACAACAATATAAAGTAAATAGTAAAAACAAAACGAAATTTAGGGGATTACTTTGGTGCTGTTTTGTACCCATAACACAAGCGATTAAGGCGCAGGTGTCGGCGCGGCGGTGGCGGCGTGGCGATCGAGAGGCCCGTGAGTTCGATCCCGACCCATTACACTATTGACGTGAAACCATTCTAAACACAAGCATAGGTACCTACTCAACTTAATTGGAAGGGTAACCTCTTCTATCAATAATAGTGCTACTATTGATCGAAGGGTAACCTAGACAACTATTAATGTCATAATGTGAAACCCACATTGCTAGTAAGCATTAAGAAACTGGGGCAAACCCCCAAGAGATATATTGTACTCACCCCCTCCGACACCATACTTAGATGAAAAACAATCAAAAATATGATCAAACTGAACACAGCCATTGTTACAAAATTATAATACAACTAACATCATCCGATGTGTACATGTGTATATATACTCGCGAGATATTATGTCAAACCTCAAGTGCGTAGCAAAGCAAATCACTTTTCGAAAGCAACATTCTTCAATAAACATTATTGGGGACATCCCCAAATATATTTTCTTAATAATTTTTCCTCCTTCCGGATTGTTGTTGAGTCTAAAATTTGGAGTATTCCCGTCTGAGCACCTATTTATTGAGCACCTATGCATTAACCTATGGGAAATGGGAATACCTTTGGTGCTAAATGCATAGGTGCTCAAAAAATAGGTGCTCAAACGGGAATACTCCTAAAATTTTGTTGGGTTTTCTCTGTGCCTACTGTATTGCGCATTATAAAAGCATACAGCAACCGTCCAGTTAGTCGCATACCGAACTTCGATGATATAACAAATAAGAATTTACAAAAAAAAAAATGGTACTTACTGTGCAGTAACTCAGTAAGTACCATTTTTTTTTGTAAATTCTTAAGTGGATTTCAGAGTTCCGAGTGCGCATGACGTCATTGACGTTATTTAAGATACAAACTGATGATAGCCAATACGAAACAAGCTGTTTGACAGTTAATCGTTTAACACTTTTATTTATTTATTTATTTTCCCAGTGATCATCACTATCAACTGTCAACGGAGATACGCAATGCCCCTGCAGGTCATATTTTTACTGATGTTTGCTAACAACATTGTTTTGCAACACAATCCTAGTCTATTATAGACAAAACTACCACTACTAAAACTACTTATACTATAGGGAATACCATCTTGCAGATGGATCAAAGAAGTTGTCAGCTGCTTAACCGGAGTTACTAATTTAAGGTGTTTAGACTGGGCATAAAACTCAGTAGTTATTCTCATTAAGTTAAGTAAACTACGCGATGGAAGCACCCTCTTGGCATCAATGTTCCCCTTTGCTTGGATCTTGAGCATGCCTACCAGCGCTGTGTATTTTGTTTGTAAAACGATGTGAGAAATTTAATTTTACTCAATCACTATACTCACAAACAGTCGGAACTCGGAACACCACGAAAGTACCAGTAGGTCATATTTAATAACTACTTTTATCCGCAGGGAAATCGAACCCGCAACACGCATTGCTGCGCCCAATGGCTTAGCCACTCCGACAGCCATGCCGTGGTACCTATATCCGCATCACAGCATTATGCTGTGACTGTGAGAGCCTTTTCGGATGTATTTATTTGTGTTTTGTCGAGTGTTCCCTGTTAACTAAATGTAACAGTGTACTCATTGTTAAATAAGGAGCTTAATTAAATAAATAATTAAACCGTTGCCTTAAATTATTCAGTACTTATTTAATCCTAGCTACGTGGCTACGCATCCATTATTTTAGCAAAAGTTTATTTTGGGAATCTTAGGAAAAGATCTTGACCTGAATCCCACATTATCACACGATTCCGACCTTGTAATAGATTACCTTTTAAATACGAGTAGCAAAATGTCGCAAAACAACCGGGAATATATGCTAGTCGGACTCGAACACCGATGGTTCCGTACTTTGCCGGAATGGTACTTATTTCTTTTACGTCGTAAAAATAATTAAAAATCAATTTTAGCTTGTGTTGTTCAACCCCCTTGAAAAATACGGTTTCGAATTTTTTCCTGTACTACTTAGACAAGACGATATTAGGTACTTTGCCAAATGCCACAGTTCTAGGTCAACGGAAAGTACCTACCCTAAAATTATTGGTTCCCTTGAAAGTGTCAAAATATCCTACGTAGCTAGGTATACGTCTTTTTGCGGCATAAATGGCCGTATCTTTATTTCACATTAACTTAGAAATTTGATATTTTTTTACAACTTCAAGGGACTATAAATTTGTGTAAGTACTTCCCTATATGTGTTTTAATTTCACTCAAAACCTCCACGTGCCCCCGAGATTAAGGTTCTTGACAAACAAGACAGCTTAGATGCTAAAGCTGTTATACCTAAATACACTAGTTTTTCATCGGCCTAACCTTCTTTAAACTACTGGGGACAGCTTCCAGCCAGCCTAACCGAATACAGACAGCTGAATACCAGACCAGTGTTTAACATGGAGCAACTGCTTATCTGAGCTAAACAACTTAGTGATTAGGTAACACGATACCTCTTGGTTAAACTGGTTGTCAGGCTTTCGAAACGACTGTCCATGACATACAATACAATAGTCAGAACAACGATCCACAAAAATGAAAACCGGGATCAACGGCTTAGGGCCTTTGTGCACTACACGGAATTTTATTGTCCGGTATTCACATTTACATCAACTTTCATTGAGAATTAATTGAAATTCATTGACAATTGTAAATAATCAGACTGCCGGACGGTAAAATTCCGTGTAGTGCACAAACGCCCTTAGCGTGCTTTCCGAAATACGACGCGCTATCAAGCCTATCAAGCCCCGTTCTTGATATTATGTTGTTAATGAACGGCCGACCACGAACCGACGTCGTCAAGCGTAGTTTAACCTCCTACTCGTGCGTCTGTAAGCTTTAGCCTCATTCAACTCTTTCGCGCTTTTGTCTGTTGGAATTGTAAAATTTGGAACTTCGATGCATTTGGGAGAGCTAAAGCCCCTTAGCTTTCCAGGGGCCAGCACATCAAGCTAGGGTAAAGTACCCAGTAGTCAGCCTTTTAGTGAGTTATTCAATTTTGATTATTTATATTTTAAACATTAAACACTATGCATAAAAACAACCACTCTTTTGTAAAAACTTATTTATTCAAGTTTTTGTAAAAAATAACAAAATAACATATTTTCGTTAGAATTATAGAAAAAAATTACAATAATCCTAATATGGCACTTTTTACCAGTGCTCAGCCTCATTTCTCCACAAGTCAGCCATGGCTTACCCTAAAGTCAGCCCCTCACTTTCTTAACATATTTGGCATAGAAATTTCTTTTAAATATATATTTTCATACATATCCCAGCGAATTCAGTGCATTTTAAATGATACTATGAAAGGATTGCAGGGCAGTTATCACATCTAATATTTTTGAGATCGGTGATTTCGGTATCGCTAGTCATTCCTCTTCACAATTATTTCATCTTATTCTGTATAAAGTACATGTCCTATTTTTACTTCATTCCTAGTCTTTCAATGTAGTTTCTTCAGCTTTGGTCAGTACTGAATCCGGTCCTATTTACAGGGCAAATCTGGAACCCTTCAATGCAGTGGCTCCTGTAACGTCCCTCGCCGAGCCTTAGAAACTCGACTGGCTTCTCTAATTATCATTTCTTTTCTAATCGCCGGTATAGCTTCTTTTAATTGTTTTTCTTTTATATTGGTGGATTAGACATGATGGAAATCTAAAACTTTGTGGTTTTCAATCTAAAATAACTGTGCATAAACTAAACTCTAACAAAAAGGCTTTAAGGTGCTTTTTAGTGCAACAGGACTGATGGCTGGTTACTGAATGCGTAGACCCATTGGTCGGCCACTAACAAGCAACTACATTTGTACGCGGCTGACTACTGGTAAAATACACTTTTCTTGTTAGAAAAGTTAAGCCCAAAATAATGAGCAAATTGAAATTATTACGCTACGTTAATTTCTGCTAAATCTAAGAATTCCCAAAAAAACTAGTAGTCAGCCCCTTATGGCTGAGCACTGGATCTGCAATCAAAATTCGCAACCCAGTAGTCGGCCACCTAAATTACAACATAATAAACAAATAAAATGCATGTTATAGTTGATTTTCTAGCAAAATAAACATTTTATAGTAACCCAATATAATCATCCACCGCAAATAACAATTAATAATCACAAAAACTTACCTAAAACTTTAACAGGTTTCCTAAGAAAAAAACAGTAAAAATGGCGCTTCTCGTCATGTCTGTGACGGCGGTGCAAATGAACGAGCCTAGCTCGTCAACGTGATAGGATATTGGTTCGTGGATGTGTGTTTTAGTCAATAAAGAGACAAGGATTCATTCAAACGATATTTTAGTGGTGTACACAAATTTCTACACTATTTATAGACAAATAAAGTCTGTAAAGGCTGAGTACTGGTGCATGGCTGACTATTGGGCACTTTACCCTACCTCAATGTGTCTTTCTTGGATAGTTTTTCAACTTTATTACAAACTGAATAAGGTTCATGTTCAATTGGTTACAGTTTGGGGTAGCTTGATGTGGTGATACGGGGATTCACCGGGGAATCAAATACGTACGCGTCGACATGTACCTATTGTACTTACCCTATTTTGTTAACATGGTGATGATGTGAAGATGTCGGATCGATTAAAAATTAGGTAGGTACGTCTGGGTTTTATAACGGCTTATTTCGTTCCGTGAAGAAATTACGTAAGAGTTATTCGGAGCTATTCATTAATTATCTACTTATGGACGCTTTTGGTAATATTTGACCCACACTTCCCTCTTGTTCACTCTTATTCTATCTCGTGTACAGAATAATAAAATTATAGCATTTAAAACGAATGCAAATTAACACATCGTGCTTTTTTTCAATTTCAAAAACAGAAATTTTGAGTTGAAGTTTACATTAAGTAGGTATAAAATTAAATTAATTTCGGGAAGGAGATTACTAATATTCGACTTATAAATTATTATCTTAAGAATGAGGTCTCCCCAAAATCCCCCTCACCTTCAGGAGCCTTACATACCTACCTACCTACTAGCAAAAGTATTTAGGAAAGTGGGTACTTACGATCTCACAGGCACAGCCGGGTCTCTTGCTTCTCACTATCACTGTCAATTCACTATTTCACATCGCTCACGACACTCACCCGCACAGCAAGAGTATCAACACAAAACAAGCACGAAATTCAAAGCTGCGGTCTCCTTTATACCCAAGATTTCGTTTCTAACTCAATTTGGGCAATCTAAGTCTTATTGCGTTGGTAGTAAGGACTTTTATCACTTGTGCCTGTTGTTACTTTGTACAGTCAACCACGTCAGCAAGGTGTCAAATTGTTTACGTTACATCTGTACTTTATTTAAACAGTATAGGTATATTGTTGTTCTCTGATAAAATCCTAGCTTCAAAGAAAAGCTTTATGAACAATATAGGCTAGTTGACAAATTTTAGTTTTTATTCCTCAGCTAGATTACTAGAAGAGGTACCTAATCAAAAAAACAACGGCGATACATCGAGTCAAAATGTCGAAAAAAAAACACAATTTTGAACGGTTTATACTGAATTATGACGTCACAAGCATCCTCTTCTTAATTTTAATGCGCTAGGTAGGTACTTTTCCATCAATTTTATTTTAAAAAGCAAAAAAATACTAAATATTTTTTTTTTCACTTTTTGTTGAGTAATAACCTTTTGATACATTAAAGCTTCTGTGCTCCTGATATATAAATATGTGATAAACTGTGATTCCCATTGTGACTAAATAACATTATGATTTCTAATAATGAATTGTAAAAATCTGCCACATTTATATGTATAAGATAAATTTATTTTTCATGCTGTCTGTACTAGGTAGTCAAATAGGTGTTTCTATCGTAAGAAGGTGTATTCAATGATTTTCATATATTTATCCCTTTCTAACAGTACCATTGTTAAAGTATTTCCATAATTGCGAAAGAGACAAAACACGTAAGTAAAAAAGTTTATCGCAAACAAGAATCTGGATCGGGAATATTCTGCAATTTTTTCATCTCTGTCATTCGTTGTGTGTTAGACAAAGACGACGATATTTTCAGTATTCTTTAATTACATATAATCATTTTTGTTTCTGGTCAGGGTAAACCCGGGTTGTTTTTGAAAATGTCTCTGGTCGGTTTACTCCCCAAGATTAAACCACTTCAGTAACTTGAGACACTCGGTGTATGTAACATTGATAAAATATTAAGCAGTCTCTGTTCTTTAAAACCTTTAACAAATATACATACATATGATAATTGATTGGTATTCAACAAAAATACTTAGTCTTATTTCTGCAACCCCATATGGTGGTTTTCAAATGACATACATACATAAACTCACGCCTTTTTCCCATGGGTGTAGGCAGAAACTACAGAGCGCCATATGCTACGATTCCTACATACTTCCCTTGCCTCGTTCACATTCATACATGTTGCCATACACACACGCCGGTTGCGAGTACCTACTACGCACCTGCCTGACCCATCCGAAGCACCTCACCAATAAGGTCTATGTATATCCTTCTAGGGCGTCCGTCTAGGGCGTTTCGTTTTGAAATGAAATTATTTTATTTTCTACTTTAGAAATATTTATTAAGTATAAATCTTATTAATTTAGGCAAATTCACAACATCCAATCACATAATCACAACGTTAAGTCATTTATGCATTAGGTATATAAGATATTTGATATGAAATACTTTAAAAACATTGAACTGACACACGCGAGCACATCAAGCTATCCTAACCTGTCAGATCTTTTCAATTGACAGATTGGGGTAAGTACATGTAGGTACAATAAAGATCTCATGTCTTACAGCATTTTTGGTAGGGTAGGTATACACCTGGGAATATTGGAAGTATTGCCTTATAAAATCACAATTTAACATGTTATGAATACAAGAGACATTTGTATGGTTTTCCTTCAGCAAACTAGTTAAATGGGAAATCGTGTAAATTGGTCATTTTACTAGCTATTACAACAAAATTACCCATATCTCCGGGAATGTCACACCTGAGTCAGATGTGACATGTCGGAGATTTCACTCGGGTGAAGTGAATTACTGTCAATCCCGTGCAATATTTTAGGACAGCTCACCTCGCTATCACTTCACCTACATTTCACGTAGACATTTTTACAGAGTAGTACTGCCGACTTAGTATCAGCATGCACCAGAACAATTTGATTAAGAACTTAATTAATATCTTATTTTAACTTTATTGCTTATAAGACTAGATATATTACAACAGTAGGTACAACTGTATCACATTACTATGGCATATTTTGGGTTAAACATAAGTATTGATGAACAACAGTAAAGAACACATTACCCTCATTTTGGGGCAGTCGGGTAAAAAATAAAAACACCTTTATTTTTAGTGTACACAAGTGACTGACCGATTACAATGCGCACGTTGTGGGTTCGATGCCTTTACGTGAACAATATTTGTACTAATGGTCTACAGGTAATCAGGGAGTCGAGTCTGTTATTGCAATCGTGTCTCAATGACCGGTCAATGATCGATTTTTGACGTATAGGTAACGTCAAACTTATGACACATTTCCCATACAAAAACTGTCAAAGTTGTCAAATATTCGATCAATGACCGGTCATTGAGACACGATTGCAATAGCAGACTCGAGCCTCACAAAATCGAACATCATCATCTGCCTAGACTTTCCCCAACAAACTCGAGGTCGGCTTCCAGTCTAACCTGATGCAGCTTTACATAGAGGGACTGCCTATCTGACCTCCAGTTGCACACCGAACTCTGGTGACAACTGAGAATTTACAAAAAAATTGGTATTGCAATTTAAGTGGCCTTCAAGTTGCGGTGACCATCAGACAGGGTACTGTGCGCTAAGTCACATCTCTGCGAGTGCATAATGTCATCTTTTTGACGTTACTACTACCCTATTGCAAAAAAATTGGTAGTTCAGCTTCAAAATCAGTTTTTTCTTTAATATTCTAATTTTCTTTATTATATTTAACACACAGGATGCCAAACTAATAAGATGAAGTTTTCATTTTGACTAGGAACCTGAGTTTAACTTAGGTGAAACATAAATTAATGATGCAAGAAAGTATAACATTTGTTCAAACGTGAATTTTCCTCGCGTGGAATTCTGCATTAAACACACAACAATACGACAGAACTGCAGCTACTATTTCAACATATTATTAAGTATGTACCTATTTAGTTATGAAAGTTCCTTTTGTAATAAACAGATTGCAATAGATTACACAACATACCTACTAATATTAGACAAATAGAAAACAATATTGTAGGTATACTGAGCGAGTGAGCGTTCAGAAAAGTATGTAGATTATCAATATCATTGAATAGGGTCATCATGGCTCATGGCTTTTCAATACCAAAGGCGGTTTGCCCTCTAGTCCCTTCACCAATTCCACATCGAACAACAAATTACGTAACTACAACGATAAGTATCATCAATAACACATTTACATAGTCAAATAAGTATTTACGCAATAATGACTCTTCTCCAACAAAACATAAAAGTCAGTTTAGCAGAACAAAATAAAGTGTTAGTGATTCCCCAACAATAGACCAACAAAAAGAGATTTCATAGATTTGAGAGTCAAAGTCTGCTCTATGGTCTGCGAATACCCGGATAAGGGTGAGTTTATACTTATACTAGTTACCTAATAGTTAGTATAAATCAGTCATTTAATTTATAAGATTTATAATTTGATACTGATACCTAGAACCTAGTGAAGAGGGTTCGTGGCTATTTATTTAATTATAAAATATTTTGTTGACACAAAATAAGAGAGAAATTACACAGCAAGGTATTTTGGTGTTTCTATCAACTAAGATGGGATAGTATTTTGGCCAATAGCTGACATGGACGAATAATATTTTTTATTTAGGTACACATATTGTCGCTAAAGATGAACACAGCCTCAGTAGGGCTAGTGCCCTTGGCATAGATTATAGTCATTCGTAGACAACGTGTCAACTAACTACTTTGATAACTCTTTTGGTCCAATGATCTACCAAACCATTGGTCCATGACTAATGGTAGAGACTGAAATCAGTGTTTAGACATGGTGGACCAATGTGAACCAAGGGTTTCCTACATTGCTGGACAATAGAAAACATTGATAAACAATCTTCCATATTTATGAAGCAATGTATGTTTCGTAGCATTGGGTTTATGCCAGAAAACAACACGAATAATGTTTCTGTCATACTAAAATACCATTGCATGCGTTGATTGTAAAGTGTGGTGTCAAATAGAAATAGGTATTAATTAAGAAACAATGAAAATATGTGTGAGCGAAAGTGTTACTGTGTTAAATAATCAAGTGAATGAAATTCAAAGGTGAGTTTTAGTGTTACAATTATTTTGGTATTTTTTGAACGGTGACTTTTTAATTGCTTTTGACCTGAATCTGCAGTAGATAGTGAACTTAGCAGTCTTCGACTCTAGTGACTACCGCATCACGCGGGAGTGAGGAAACATGAACTAAATGCTTTGTTGTGCTTTTCTGTAAAATGTGAAGTTGACTGTCTGTCTGTCATCTTAACTATTGCGAGGGATTGACAGGCCACATAAACAAAGAGATTTATATGCAGACTGGTATTACCTATCGTATATCGCAGTCCAGTCCGTTATTGTGATGATCAATGCCCATTTCTGAACTCAAAAGAGATCCCTACAGACAGGGTTATAGGGTATTGGTAGGTACGTTGACAAGTTCTTCTAGCTAGGACCGTGCAGGGTGAAACAAGGGTGTACATTGTACAATATATAGAATAACAGAATTTTGAGAACAGTAGAGTTATTCTGTTTAAATAACCCAGTGTATTAGAAGTGAAGGCTAAAGTGAGCTGACATGCCACACCTACTAATGCTAGAGATGACTGTTTATTGCATGCTTAGTTCACATAACTTTTTTACAAAAAAGTACAGCTGTCTACAAAGATAATATCTATCTTTGTGTCAATAGGTACTAAACTCCCAAGTCAGGAAAACACTACACTACAGATGGTTTTGTTTCCACAGTGGAAGATAATATGTTGATTCCCTTGACTAAGATGTCTATCTTTTACCATTCTAACAGTTTACAATATTTGCATTGGATGGCAAATGCTTCTTTTTAACCGACTTCAGAAAAAGGAGGAGGTTCTCAATTTGGTTGTATATTTTTTTTTTTTTTTTTTTAGGGTTTGTTACCTCAGTACTACCGTCATTTATGGACCGATTTTCAAAATTCTTTTTTTGTTTGATAGGGTATACTAACAGATTGGTCCCATTTGTATCAAAACTCATATCTCATGAAAGACCTTCGAGGAATTGAGGGAACTCCTCAAAAATATAGGCACACATGCACCGATTTTAACATTTTTAGTAACAAATCAAGCATTTTCATTTAGAAAGTAACATTTGGTGAAGAAAAACTGATGAAGAAGACAGGCAACGGAACTCTTCAACGCATAGCAGCAAATTATTCGCGATAGCTATACTTAGTCAGATGTCTATGCTGAGCTTTTGTATTTCCACAACATAACATTACGCCATTCTATTTTAAAAGGGGCTGTAGAGATGTACAGATTAATGTTTAGAGATAGAACTTCTTTAACAATTGTTATCCAATTTCAATGATTCTTTCAAGTTTTGAAAGACTTTCTTTACATACAAAGAAACTAAAAATTACAAAATAAAAACTTTTTTACAAAAAAAACAACCGACTTCTTAAAAAAAACTAACAGGTGAAAACTAACTCCAGTTTCGGAAGTCGGTGGCCAATAATGAACAAAACAAAACCACCAAAGCCACAGACTTCCGAAACTGGAGTTATTTTTCACCTGTTAGTTTTTTTTTTTAGCATTCTAACAGTTTACAATATTTGCATTAGATGGCAAATGCTTTCCTATCATACAGAGATGAAACAAGCATTGAACATAACATTTGCTTGCTACCATGTTTACAATGCTGGATGAAATGAACCTAGGACAACTCCTTGTGGTATCCTTCATCAGAAAGAATGATGACGGACATTCATTTAAGGTTAAGTTAGGGTTGCCGTGGTCAGGCAATGAAGGGGTAACCATTCATTAAGTACATATCAAGATCCTACCATGCTTTGGAAAGCATGTTAAGTCGATGGCCCCAGCTATCATTTGTCGGAATTCCGAAAGTCTAACCTAGTGCTATTGCATTACCTAGTCACTGGGTAGAGGACGTCACTCCATGTAAAATACTTGTATTCATCTGCATCCTGTTTGACTGGAAGCCGACCCTGACATAGTTAGTGGCCCTGACTGCTATGCCGGAGGTCATGGGTTTGGTTCCCACCGAGGACAAATGTTTGTATGATGAGCACGATCATTTGTTCTGTGTCTGGATGTAATTTATAAATCAATAATGTGTATGTATTTAGAAATGCATAAGTATGTTTGGTACCAATAACACAAGCTCTGCTTAGCTTGGGACTAGATGGCGTTGTGTGAAAGTTGTGGAATATTTATTTTTTATTTATTGATTTACTCGTAGTTAGGCAGGTGATGATGATGATATTGTCAACTTAAATCTGTCAAGTTCATGTTTCCTAACAGTATTTCATCACTGTTCTTTCCCCTTTACAAATATAATTGGTAAGGAAGAATGGACGTATATTTAGTCTAATTGTGCGCGTCAAATACTATTGCAATATTTGTTTATAATTAAATCAGTTGCGTTGTGTGTGAGTCATGTTGTTGGTTGAGTTATAAATTCCCAGATTTATTACTTCCCTGTTTAAGTTCCTTGAACTAATGACAAATTATGTGAATACTTTATCTGGAAGTAAGATTTTTTTTTTTTTTTTTTTATATTAGTTTTATCATGCAATCAGTCCATTGACTATGAGCAGATTTGTTGTCAGAGTTTATGTCATGTAGAGTCAGTTCCCCACTGGGATCAGCTCTTTGTAATAAATAGCTCATTGCGGGCTATCCAGGTCAATGATTTTGCGTCGCTTCAGGCGATTTAGGGTGTCAGGAATAGTGAGCTGCAATGCTAGTGGGTTTGTATGGTGTTGAAGACGCTTTTTGTATACCCTTGCACATGTTCTTATTACTTCCTTCACTGTACTTAATTTCAGGTGGTGATGAACCTCTGAGTTCTTTATGAACCAGGGAGCATTTGCTATATGTTTAAGGATTGAGTCTTCTGCTCTTTGGATTATATTTATATTGGAGTCACAGGCAGAACCCCACAGCTGAATGCCATATAGCCATATTGGCTTTAGGACAGATCCATAGATCAGGAGTTTGTTGTCCAGTGACAGCTTGCTGTTTCTACCGAGTAGCCAGTAAAGCCCTCCATATCGTAGGTTAAGCAAGTCTCTCTTGGCTCTAATGTGGTCTCTCCAAGTTAATCTTCGGTCGAGGTCGGAAGTAAGATATAATGTGAATATTCTAAACAGAAGTAAGATATGTAGGTACCTAAGTTTTTAAACGCACCTATATGAACTGAACTGTTTTTGTTGTTTGAACTGATGATGTTGTGAACTGTTCTGTTGTATATTTATATTTTAATTAGAACTAACATAGTGTTAATTGAATACTGACCAATAGTGTGGACCAAACTATTTAATAGTGTAGACTTATTATTAAATAAATTAAAATATGTTTTTCATATAAGTACAGGATTAATTGGTGTGAGGCAATTTTTTATTTTAATTATAACCATGTGCACTAAATGCTCACTTTACAACGTCTTAAGTTCGGTTTCGAGTTAGGTTTCTCAAGAAATAATAAATCTAAACTAAAAAAAATCCTTAACACTGTTTTTAACCGACTTCAAAAAAGGAAGAGGTTCTGATAATTTTTACTCACTCTATTATTTTTGTAATTAAATATAGAATATGTCAAGTACCGACGAGTGGCTTTTAATTAGGCTTTTGATCATTTTATTATTTTACCGGTTACAAAGCGCTATTTTTATAAATACACAGCAAGAATGTGTGGTTTTTAAACACAACTACAAAAAAAACCGCTTACTTATTTATTTTTTATTTTGTTTATTTTAGTTCAGGTTCTTAGTGATTTAAAAAGTTTATTGTCCTGATTCATCATGATATTTATATTTTTATCCACCTCGTCGTAGGATAGAGGCGTGAAGATATGTAAAACTTTTATTAAATTACAAAGTAAACATCTTAAATTTAAACAAACTGTTGTATCTAGCGATACTAAACATGTTATAAGTTTTTTTAATATATAAATATTGTGAATTAATAGTAGTTAATATTATTATTAATAAGGCACAATAATACCTAATTAATAATAATATTAACTAAACATGGAATTAATTATACACACACTCATACACACTTCAAATCATATACACTTTGTTTATTTTAAAAATATTTATGCTGTCTTAGTTTATCTCTGTATTTATTTATCGTTGCTAGTGTCACTCTGTAACACAATATTATATTTATTTTTTACTTTTATGTATAACCGACCTCTTCTCATTACACACTGAACTGATTTACTTACTCGTTTTATATTTATATTTATTTATTTCCTTCCGTTACTGGGTACCCCTCAAGGTTCATTGGAAGACCAGCGTCAGACAGCATCACCTGTCTGGCATGAATGCTGAAATGGACCTTTTTGGCGCAGCCGTGAGGCACACAGCACATGATATTATGTACCTACCTACTATTGTATATTTTCTATTGTTTTATAAATTATTGTGTGTATGTGTGTTTTGATGACTGATGTCAAATAAATATTTTTCTTTCTTTCTTTTCTTTCTTTCTAATTTATTAAAGTATACTATTGACAACATGAAAATTTAATACAGTCTTATAATTTTTAACTTAGCCATTGAACTCAAATAAATACTTGTCACCGAACATGCTGCCTTATGGTATAGGTCCTAGAGCTCATATTAGCCACTTGGCTTTGTTTTATACTCAGAGAAAGAGAACCTATTATTATTGAACCAACAATTAATAACCATGTAACCATAACTCTCCTGAAACATTGTATGAATAAGGCGAAACAATTTTATTTAGGAGAAACTACTCACAAAAATAAACTTAATTAAAATTTGTACTTTTAACAACTATGATTCAATAGTAAACAGAGTCATGTTTTTAATTGAAACAGTTGCAGACTACCCTGAATAGATACAGTATCAGTAGGTAACATGTGTCCAGTAAAACAAAAACAAGGTCGTACAAATGCCACCAAAAAACGTTCAGTAAGTTTACTAAATTAACCCGTACCTCAGCTTTTGATCACCTGTAATCCCTGTAGACGAGTATGGCGTCCTCGTCTGTCCCACTAGCACGGCGCGCGCGCTGCAGCCGCGCCGGCGCCGCCGCACACAGGCGCGCGGGCACGCCGGGGTCGCGGTACAGCAGCTTGTGGCCGCTGTAGCCCACCAGCACTATGTAGTGCCCCGTGTACGTGCCGCCGAAGCAACGTCTGCGGGGGGGAGCTGTATGAGGGTAGCTAATCAAGGCAGGCGCACACAGGCGCGCGCGCACGCCGGGGTCGCGGTACAGCAGCTTGTGGCCGCTGTAGCCCACCAGCACTATGTAGTGCCCCGTGTACGTGCCGCCGAAGCAACGTCTGCGGGGGGGAGCTGTATGAGGGTAGCTAATCAAGGCAGGCGCACACAGGCGCGCGCGCACGCCGGGGTCGCGGTACAGCAGCTTGTGGCCGCTGTAGCCCACCAGCACTATGTAGTGCCCCGTGTACGTGCCGCCGAAGCAACGTCTGCGGGGGGGAGCTGTATGAGGGTAGCTAATCAAGGCAGGCGCACACAGGCGCGCGCGCACGCCGGGGTCGCGGTACAGCAGCTTGTGGCCGCTGTAGCCCACCAGCACTATGTAGTGCCCCGTGTACGTGCCGCCGAAGCAACGTCTGCGGGGGGGAGCTGTATGAGGGTAGCTAATCAAGGCAGGCGCACACAGGCGCGCGCGCACGCCGGGGTCGCGGTACAGCAGCTTGTGGCCGCTGTAGCCCACCAGCACTATGTAGTGCCCCGTGTACGTGCCGCCGAAGCAACGTCTGCGGGGGGGAGCTGTATGAGGGTAGCTAATCAAGGCAGGCGCACACAGGCGCGCGCGCACGCCGGGGTCGCGGTACAGCAGCTTGTGGCCGCTGTAGCCCACCAGCACTATGTAGTGCCCCGTGTACGTGCCGCCGAAGCAACGTCTGCGGGGGGGAGCTGTATGAGGGTAGCTAATCAAGGCAGGCGCACACAGGCGCGCGCGCACGCCGGGGTCGCGGTACAGCAGCTTGTGGCCGCTGTAGCCCACCAGCACTATGTAGTGCCCCGTGTACGTGCCGCCGAAGCAACGTCTGCGGGGGGGAGCTGTATGAGGGTAGCTAATCAAGGCAGGCGCACACAGGCGCGCGCGCACGCCGGGGTCGCGGTACAGCAGCTTGTGGCCGCTGTAGCCCACCAGCACTATGTAGTGCCCCGTGTACGTGCCGCCGAAGCAACGTCTGCGGGGGGGAGCTGTATGAGGGTAGCTAATCAAGGCAGGCGCACACAGGCGCGCGCGCACGCCGGGGTCGCGGTACAGCAGCTTGTGGCCGCTGTAGCCCACCAGCACTATGTAGTGCCCCGTGTACGTGCCGCCGAAGCAACGTCTGCGGGGGGGAGCTGTATGAGGGTAGCTAATCAAGGCAGGCGCACACAGGCGCGCGCGCACGCCGGGGTCGCGGTACAGCAGCTTGTGGCCGCTGTAGCCCACCAGCACTATGTAGTGCCCCGTGTACGTGCCGCCGAAGCAACGTCTGCGGGGGGGAGCTGTATGAGGGTAGCTAATCAAGGCAGGCGCACACAGGCGCGCGCGCACGCCGGGGTCGCGGTACAGCAGCTTGTGGCCGCTGTAGCCCACCAGCACTATGTAGTGCCCCGTGTACGTGCCGCCGAAGCAACGTCTGCGGGGGGGAGCTGTATGAGGGTAGCTAATCAAGGCAGGCGCACACAGGCGCGCGCGCACGCCGGGGTCGCGGTACAGCAGCTTGTGGCCGCTGTAGCCCACCAGCACTATGTAGTGCCCCGTGTACGTGCCGCCGAAGCAACGTCTGCGGGGGGGAGCTGTATGAGGGTAGCTAATCATGGCAACCAATTATGCGCTTCTTCTGCTAAGAGTACTACTAAGAATATTATCTGAAAGTTTACCTGAACTCAACCTTCAGCTTGTTATGCTTGCAGAGGTCACAGACTAGCATAGATGCATCTACCAGCACTATGACGGGGCCCGCAGTAGCCAGGTGATTCAGCAACTCTGCGTGAGTCAGCGAGTGTTTGAGTACATGTATGCCAGAGGCGTTGGCTTCGTCGAATCGACGCTTGACTCGTTCACGGTCCTAAAAAGTAAATAGTGAGAAAAGTAAGTAAGTTAGATCCTGTAGCGACATCTATCGCGCCACATACGAACTAATGTCGATGTGGCCAGTGGCTGACATCCTACATCGCGGTATTAAAGTTATCCGCGCAATTGAATGTATGCAAGTTATGCCCGACAACAACGGTCGAGCAAATACAACACCTTTCTGGTCAGATTATCCTCCCTTTTCTGTAGGGGAGGGGGAACTTTACACCCTCTTCCTTATTTATCATTTCAACATAATTATGGAGAGACTTAAAATTCTTGTTCTTACCATATTAATAATCCTGTCATAGTATCCATGTCGCCTGTAATCTTCATTCACTCCCAGTAAAGTTGTATACATGCAGTGTCTGATGCCAAACCTGCATAGAATAACCTATGATGAAGATCTGATGGGTTACAGATACTAGTATTTAATTTTTTGTAACAATGAAGCTCTACCCTCACAGGAAAAAAAGTGTGATTTAATTGTGTGTGTTTGTCATAGTTTTTCAACTTCATTGATGCAGAGACTAATGAAATACATTTCAGATTAATGTTATTTGCCAATACTAAAATCAAAATTAAGTCATTTATTTAAATCAGGCTGAGCTCCCTAGCAATACCTATTGAAAAACAAAACAAGTGCTTCAAATTAATGTGACATAGAGATCTACACAGTGGGAATTGCAACACAACCTAGTGGTATAACCTCTTTTTAATCTACCTAATTATGTTAAATTGTATAGAAAGTAACCAAATCTACCTCTTTAACAAATAACATAGATCAACAGTCCAAGTAGACTGCCGGAAACCTTCGTCCTGGCAGATCTGCTCGAAGTTGTTGAGCATCTCCTCACGCTGGTCTGCTGGCAGCAGCATCAGCACACAGGACACCCCACAGTCCCAGTTGTAGCGCTGTGTGTAATGATCTAGAGTGTGTTCTACGTATCCTGGAGAGAATAGAATAGAATACTCTTTATTGTACACAATAAAAACTTACAAATTATAACTTTAAGGGTAATAAGGTGATACAACGGGCAGCCTTATCACTTAAAAGCGATCTCTTACAGACAACCTTTTCAAGATTTTACAACTTATAATATGTTTTAGACTGCCTTGTTGATTTAGTGGTGCTGAGCATGACGTCCTTGGTTTGATCCCCTGGTCAGGCATTATGTTACTAAGTTATTCCATCTCATCTTTATTTCAGTAGTAGCCCAGTCTTGTGCCCAATTGATGGCAATAGGCTTGCCCCTATTACATGGGACCTAAACATAACTTGAAATGTGGGTGTACTTCAGGCACACCTTTGCCTAAAGTTCAGGAGTTACAGGCATCACACCTGTGATAATATTAATGTATATTTTATGTTTGAATTTCAAATTAAGATTTGAAAAAGGTGGGGTAGATAATTTAAGTACAACTCTGGGCTTTGGTTTGCAGTACTGTATGGCTTCAAAGTCATAGGAACCACTATTTTGCCGAACCTTATACTAAATCAACTGGTATCTAATCCTTTGCGGATTCAAACACCGGTATCCACGACGGCGTATTTCAACTAATGTTTTCTATTTTTCATTTAATGTTTCCGTTTAATGTAAGTAATTAGGGGTATGATATGGTTTTGAATATGCTCAGAATTTGACTGAAGTACTTGGAAACGTTTTCGTATTTCCCAGCAATTGAAACAATTCCGATAAGTTCTGATAACAAAACTTACTTCGAAAATGATAAATTCGGCCAGACAGTTTTAAGCTACTTACTTTCGGTTGGGGCTAACATGTTGGCTTGAGATAGATCTAGTGTTCCTAACCACTGATAACACTTAGAACTGGTAATAAAATATTTTCATGATTGTATATCGATAGTTTCCTCCTAAATTCAAAGAAATTGACTCATTCTTTCAGTTCTTGAAAGTTGGGTTTGTTGTGACTTTTGTGAGATTTGACAATTTTGACATTGTCACATTGACAATTATGACATCCGATATTATTGCGTTCCGTTTCAAACAACTAAATAATTTCTAACTACTAAATTGTTTATTTTTTAGGTGTGTGTTGTGCATGATAGTTATGTACATACAATTATATTTTTTTACTACTAAATAATCTCTATAATCTTCTTATCTTTGCTTGCTATATCAAAAAGTAGAATAGAATAGAACTACTAAATACATAAAAACATATACTTATTTTACGAAATACAAATAATTCCCACGGGCCCACCGATCTTCCAAGACCTTCTCATCATAATCGTACCAACTTATCAGGCCATTAGGTTCTAATACTGCTGGTACGTCGCCAGTGCCGCTATTTTGGCGGCAGTACGAAGGCTGTAAATAGACCTTACAGATGGGACAATGACGTATAGGTTTAATTACTCACACTCAATATCATTTAACGACTTCGTTCGCATTGCTACAAGAGTAGAGTCGAGAGCGGTCCGCCCATTGAAAAGGAACTCTGGCTTGAACATAATAAAAATAATTATGTCTTAAGATCTTGTCAAGCCACTGAAGGCACCCGGTGGAGCTACTTTACAAGGAGAACACGGCACACTGACTTGTAGAGCTGTAATTTATTGTTGAGTTGGGTTTGGAGGTTATGGAAGGAAAGGTCATCTGCACAAAATGTACGAAATCAAACAACCTGCCACAGCAGGGTGTTTGATTTCTAGAGCTATTAATAGTAGTATATCTGGGGACTACCAACTCAGGCAATTATATTTCGCTGCTAAATTCATAATATTTTACCAATCCCTTATTTATCGGGGTGCTGTAATGGCTCAACCACTACACTGTTACACTTCGGAGAAAATAATTAAATTGACAACATTTCAAAATTGACATGACCCTAAAACAAAAATATCGTTTCTTCATTTTTGTATGCTGAGTTTAAATATATTTTTTTTAAATTTTTTTATAGCTTAATTTCTGAGAAAAAAAATAAAAACCAAAAACCATGCGATGTCGTCACTTATACGGTGGAATGAGGTGTTTACCTTTGCGAAAGCAAGCTCAAGCAAGTCAAAAAAGACATATCTAATGTCAAAAATTACATATCTAATGTCAAACAAGACATATCTAATGTCAATGTGTGACATTGACAACTGCTAAATGTCAGTGACATCTAAGAAACTGATTTTTTTTGACGTATCACAGTAAAGCAAAGGAATTATCGCCATTCCACCGTATGAATGACGTCATTTGGCGCTTACGTCTTTTTAGAATGCACCGAATTTCAAAGTTAAAATTATGAATGAAAAATACATAATTTCGAAAAACCAAAAAATATGGGTCCTCTAGTTTTGGATTTACTTTTAGATAACATAATAAAACATGGAGGTTAAAATTTTGAAATGTTGTCAATTGTAATAAACTCGACGGTGGCAATGCTACCAGTATTTTAGGAACTATACCGGTCGTCAATGACGAGTAGGACTGAATTATTCAACGTCATTAAAGCGCCGCCGATAGAAGAAACTGAAGAAAAGGCCCAGTGAACATTTCAACCTTTTACGTCCGTATTACGTTCCAGGGTCCTTTAGACACAGAACTGTCATGTCAGAGCAGACGTCAATTTCTGTCTGTCTGACAGTGACACTGACACTGACAGTCAGCTGGGTGAATCTGGGTCATTGGCAGTAATTTAATTGGATTTTTTAAAATTTTCGTGCCGACGACGACTTGTGGTTGTATTCCGAAATAAACTATGGCGCATAGGACAACATTATTAATATTATCCAACATAAGATGCGCTGTTCAACAAGGCTTACGGCCACGCTCCATGAGCACACAAACAGCTTCCAAGGAGACGGAAGGAATGAAACCTGGGCAGACACATTTTGGATTTCAAGTTGTAGATGAAGTAGAAAAAACAAAAAAAGGTAATGTTTGTAACTAAAATGCAGTTTGCTATATTTATTTCTTGTGTATTCAGAGTCTTAGATATACGATTTCCATGAATAATGTTTCTTTTACAAACCAAAACATAACCCAAAAAAAAATTGTGTGAGGAAGGAAAATTATTGTAATGAAGGATGAATGAACATGTTTTGTTTTTTTTTGTTATATGTATGTAACAAAAAAAAAAACAAAACAATCAATATTAATTATTTAATCATGTAGTTAACATGATCAAATAATTATCTAATTTAATTTCTTTCTGACCCATAGATCACCCAAGTGGTTCAGCTAGGTTCCTCTATCTGTACCTTTAAATATTAGGAATACATGGGACTTAAAAAAACATAACTGGCGAAATGTGGGTGTACTACCAGGTATACCTCTGCCTAGCCCTTCGGGGATTACAGGCGTGACGTTATGTTAAATATTAGGAATATTAGTCTATAGGATAACTCCAAAAAAAAACTCCCAATGTTTTCAAAGAAACTATGAGTTTTTAGCAAAATATTTAAGTATCCCAACTTACTTATTAACCTTTTAAGCGCTTTGCTAAATATTAGTTGCCGTGCCCCTAGCACCGGGCCAAAATTGCTACAAATCAATAAAATAATACCTACAGTAAATAAGGAGAAACAATTGTATTGATTTTTAGTTTTTGTTACTTATTAATATCTCAATTCGAAAATGGTAATTGTTGGTGAGCGTGTGGACTGTATGACTGACGATAGGTATTAAACGAAGACGATGGCGATTATTAAGTAGCTTTAATAATTTAAGTAAAACTATGTAAACCAAATCTACTACGTTGACAGACACAAGACAAAGTAAAAGTCACATTTTAAAATTATATAAGAACAAACCATAGAAAAACAAATAATTAAAAAAGGTTTAAAACAAAGCTCCAGCCAGTCGCCAACAGTAATGGTGGTCGATGGTGGTGGTGGTGTTGGTGGTGGTGGTGGAATGGTTTTAGTTGTACCACACAGTCAGTATTTTGAAAAAAAAACTAAAACATTCTCTGTCGCAAAACTTCGACACGAGCGATAGGGACACGGAATTAAGTAACATAATGTATGTTGTCACGGCTGTGATGAATTGTTTCTAGTCTGTAGTCTGTCACTGTACTTATTAAAATAAAATAAATATGTGACACAAGTGGTTAAAAGGTTAAGAATACACACAGTGACACAGGTACAACATTTAGTTTCTGGGTTAGATTTCCTAGTTAGGTGAAATGTGGGTATAAAAAGTTAACTGGAACCAAAAAGTGTACCGTGGAACACCTAGGTGAACCAGTTAGTTCTATGGGTCAGAAAATATTTTATTAACCCTTTGAATTGAAGGGTCTCCTTAGTAAAGAGCCATCTTTTGTACAACAGTGCAGACAGCGGTGGTAACTAAACCAGTTTAAACTGATCTTGTGGATGCTTGTCCAGCAGACCAACATCACAATCTTACCATTGACATGTAGTCTACTGTACCAGTTTATGTAGTTATGACTTCACAACATTTTCTATGTTAAACTTTATTATATCCATATTCCACAGTTCATGAAGTATTTGAGACTGTAGCAGAGAAGTATGACCTGATGAACGATGTGATGTCTATGGGCGTCCATAGAGTATGGAAAGACATCTTCATGCAAAGATTAGCGCCTCGGCAAGAGACCAAACTTTTGGATATGGCTGGCGGGACTGGTGAGTGCAAATTGTTGTATTATCATTTATTATTCGCATGAGAATGACTGACAGAACAGAACCAGATGTTGTCTCTGTGTAAAATAATACCAAAGTATGCACATGTCAAAGGACTATTGGTCCAGTTATTTAGAAAAAATATTTGTAAATACATACTACTACACCCTCCCCCCCTTTCTCTCTTCTACTATTATAGGGTGTAATCTTAATTCTTTTACCAATAGAAAGTCAATGGACTTTCTATTGGTAAAAGAATACTGAATGCAGTAACATTATTTGTGAGTGTCATAGACTATTTGATCTTCAAAACTAAGAGAAGGTGGAAGGGTGGGGTGGTTACAAGTATGAAATGCATGAGGACAAATTCGCAAACAAAGTGCTATATTTATTAATTAGGAATTTTATGACCATTTCAGGTGACATAGCATTTAGGTACATAAAGTATCTGCAGAGCCTGGGGCCGTCGCATACAGCCGGAAGCAGCGTCACCGTATGTGACATCAACCAAGCCATGCTAGATGTTGGCAAGCAGAGAGCACAGAAGTATGTTTTTTAATCTATTTATTCTTACAGTCTTAATGGTAACCATCAATCATACATAATGATCTGTGTGTGCCAGCTAATCTCAGAAAGGTTAGACTGATTTTAACTGGAAGATAGCTTCGAGTAGCAAATCAAAGCGATTCAGTTCAGAAGAGAGATAATTATGTAGAATTTGTGAAGTTGGTCGGTAGGTTAGGCCGTTTAGATTCAGAAGCATGGCTCTACATGAGATCTGATATCTTTTTCACAGGGCGAACCTTATGTGGTCGTCTTGGCAACATTTTACATGAAATGTTTTGGTGGGATTTCAGTTCTTTTTAAGTTGCTAGGCAGTCTTTTAGTATTTTATTGGGGTGTATTTCTTGGACATCAGTAGTGCCGGTTTTCATAGCACATTCTCTGTCTTTGCCTTTTTTCTTTGATGGTTTACTGATTACCATAAGCGATAAATCAGGGCGATATTTCGGTCTTAAGCGGTAATATTATCTCAAACAAACTTTCACCCCCCCATTTTAGGGGATGGGGGCGAAAGTTATAAGCTTTCTAGCCCTTCAGGAAGTGCCTAAACATTTTGATGATCATCAGTGTGTCAGTGACGAAATCGGTGTATTTTAGATATCAATAAAATCTAAACTATTACTATTAGAGCTATTCAATTGATACTTTGTATGTTTAATTAGTCTATTAATGACATCATATCCAGAGAATATGAACTCTCTAGTACATCGGAAATCAACTCTATGAGGATTCAAAAAAAAGGACGAAACACTTCGAGAAAAGATGGGTAGTGCCCTTGCGCTTCGCTTGGCTCGTCTTGGCGGGGGCACTCCCGTGCCCCCAGATAATTGACCCCTCACCACCGACATTTCTGATAGGGTCGAGATGCGGACGAAGTCTACGCCAAAGTTAGTGCAAAATAATAGAAGTAAAAAACAGCATCACAAAATAAATATTAGTTGTGGCAATGCCAGTTATCAATATGTAAAACTAGCAGACGTCCCGCGGTTGCACCCGCGTAGGTCCCGTTCCCGTGGGAATACAGGGATAAAAAGTAGCCTATGTGTTAATCCAGGGTCTCGGCTAACTCCATACCAAATTTTATGAAAATCCATTCAGTAGTTTTTACATGAAAGAGTAACAAACATCCTCACAAACTTTCGCGTTTATAATATTAGTAGGATAGGAATACTATTATCAAGTGAGTCTCACATTTTCTCTTTACATTTACCTGATTGTGCTAGATACTATTATAAACTGGGCTATTATTTCTGTAGGTAAGTAGATTCTTCCAGATACTTTACATAATATTAGTAAAGTTAATTTATGACATCTAAAATGGCCGACCCGCCTTGACCAAGCATGGTGATTAATTCTCGTGCCTTTTATGTATGAGAAGAGGCCCTGGTACTGCAGTGGAACAGTGACAACAGGCATATTATTATTCCAGACTGGGCTTCACTCCAGAAGGTTGCGGCGTGACGATGGACTGGGTGTGCGGCGATGCCGAGCAGCTAAACTTGCCGGACGACAGCTACGACGCCTACACCATCGCCTTTGGCATCAGGAACTGCACTCATATTGATCGAGTACGGGTTTTTTCAGTGCTACTCTGTAGATAAACTTATAAGAACCCCTTTCTAATATTTTTTGTTCAATTATTTTAGATTGTTCAACAATACCATTTGAAATTGATCTGTACCCGAATAATAATTAATTGCTGTAAAATGTTACAACAAATCTACACTTACTAATATTATAAAGATGAAATTTATTTATTTGATTGTTTGAAAGAACGAAAGAAAATATTTTTTTTTGTTATAGAATAGGCTCCGAAACTACTGGACCATTTGAAAAATTCTACTGTTGGGTAGCTACACTATACTCGGGTGACATAGGCTACTTTTTATCCTTGTATTCCCACGGGAACGGGAACTACGCGGGTGAAACCGCGTGACGTCTGCTAGCTATAAACCAATTTTGTAGCGCCAGGCATGTTAGCCAAATTAGAATTCTGATCTAAATGAAGAATTTTTATTGTACAGGTTCTTGAGGAAGCTTATCGAGTGCTGACACCTGGCGGCCGCTTCATGTGTCTTGAGTTCAGCCAACTGCCCAACAGTACGTTACAGTGGTAAGTTTAGTCAGTTATTACTTCGTTCGTAGCTATTTATAGGTAGGCTGGCTAGCATTGAGATTGATGTGCCTCAAATTTAGCCATAGAAGACGTAAGCCTGCATGTTGGGCAGTTTATTTATTTATTTAATATTCACAAAAGTACGTACCTACGTAGGCACGTTGTTTTACCAAGGCCAGTTGATTTGATAAACAGCGAACGTTTTTCCTTATTGCGAGAATTGTTTTATAAATCAGTAATAGTCAAGTTGGCTTTGTTGTAACATAAACATCACTGTAATCTTCGAAAGGTAGGCAGAGGGGTTCATCACGAACAAAGTTTAATTTAGTACGCTCCGCTGCCGCTCCAATATTGCTATATTATTGTAGATGGCGTTACTGAGACATTGATTGTTTTTCTATGATATTCCTTCGTATGTCCTCTATAGTATCAACTCACACCAAAAGAGCGTCGAAGCGGAGCGCAGTTTCAGTGTCATATGAATTTTAACCTTATTTTCATTACTATAATCATCATTAAGTATTATAATTAGATGCCCGCAGCGCCGCAGGAATTCCGGCGAATCGACTCGTTCAAGTTTCTCATGCGATAATAAGTATTATATATGTAGGTAGTCACGAAAATAAAGTTAAAATTTATGACACTGAAACTGCGCCTTCGACGCTCTTTTGGTTTGACCCTAAATCTCTTTACCTGTACCTACTACATCCACATTTTCCCAGATGTTCAAGCCCCATGTGTAGTAGGAAGCAAGCTTATAGGTGTGCTAGTTTCCTCTAAAATAGAAATACCTACATTGCATTGCAGCGTACATGAAGCGACATCTTTTCTTCATGAATTATACTTTTTTTTATTGTTTTTGACGTTCGATTGATGGTTTTTGATGATGATGATTATGCGTTTTTTTTTGTAGACTGGGATTATCGCAATAACGCTGATGATGATGAGTGATCTATATCTCCTGCAGGGTATACGACCAGTATTCGTTCCAAGTGATCCCAGTGCTGGGGCAGCTGTTCGCGGGCCAGTGGAAGCCGTACCAGTACCTCGTTGAAAGCATCCGACAGTTTCCAAACCAAGTATGTGCAATATTTTTATTTTTAACCGACTTCAAAAAAAGGAGGAGGTTCTCAATTCGACGGTATGTTTTTTTTTTGTTACGCGATTACTTCGCCATTTAGGTATGGACCGATTTTCAAAATTCTTTTTTTATTTGATAGGGTATACCACCAAGTTGGTCCCATTTGTATCAAAACCCGGATCTGATGATGGGATCCTCGAGGAATTGAGGGAACTCCTCAAATAATTTAGGTGCACACGTACCGATTTTTGCATTTTTAGTAACAAATCAAGCCTGTTCATTTGGAAAGTATAATTTGATGAAGAAAAACTGATGAAGAAGACAGGCAACGGAACTCTTCAACGCATAACAGCAAATTATTCGTGATTGCTACAGTCAGTTGTCTATGCAGAGTTTTTGTATTTCCATAACATAACATTACGCCTGTCTATTTTAAAAGGGGCCGGCAGAGCTGTACAGATTAGTGTTTAGAAAGAACTTCTTTAGCAATTGTTAACCGATTTCAATGATTCTTTCAAGTTTTGAAAGACGAAGAAACTAAAAATTGCAAAATATTTACAAAAAAAACAACGACTTCTTAAAAAACACTAACAGGTGAAAAATAACTCTAGTTTCGGAAGTCGGTGGCCAATAATGAATGAAACAAAACCACAAAAGCCACAGAATTCCGAAACTGGAGTTATTTTTCACCTGTTAGTGTTTTTTAAGAAGTCGGTTGTTTTTTTTTGTAAAAAAGTTTGTGTCTGTTATGATTGGGAACGGAACGGGACCAGGGTTCTAATACTAGAGCTCAGCAGTTCTCCTTCCGTCAGTCTGTTAGTGGGTTATCTCGTAGACTTTCGTGTCGACTCGCACTTGGCCGGTTATTTTTTTCCATGGTGTGTAAAAAGACTATGAAACATTTATGTAAAAGGCAGTATGTTTGTGAAGGTGCCTCTAAATTGTTTTTTTTTTGTTTTGATATTGAAAAAACAAAAGAAAAAAGTGTTTATTTGGAATTTAAGTCAAATTTATTACATTTTACTTCTGCCAAACTACAGAGCAGTTTATTAGCTCCCACGATACTCTCAATAAGAACGTATGTATGTACCTACGTTCACTTTTCAATTTACATCATAAAATTAACTGACCACAACCAAATTACTGCAAAATACTTTTACACAACAAACATGTTAAAATTGCTAGTTTTAAATTACAGATTTGAGAAATTGCTGCATCACTAAAGTTGGACAAAAGATAAGATTCAACTTTGTTTCTGACCGTTCTTTTTGTTACATCAGTTTCAAATGGTAGGCTGTACTAAATATTGTTATAGATTAGTATTATCAGTATTATTTTGATACGTGTCGTTTGTATACGACACGTATCAAAAACATAACCCTCCTTCTGGCGCAGTCGGGTAATAAGACGATTTACGTTGTATTCGATTTTGTCGGAGTGTTCAATTCTTAACAGTTACAATCGAGAAAATCACATTGAGAGACAATTATAAACTAGGTATAATCAATTAGTCCTTGACCACGGACGTACCTCACGAACGTTTCAGTTTATGTTAATTATTTTTGTAACTTTTCTTTCTTCAGGAGAAGTTCAAGACGATGATCGAGGACGCAGGCTTCAGGCAGGTCACTTACGAAAATCTCACGTTCGGGACGTGCGCCATACATTCAGGGTTCAAGATTTAGTGTGTTGTGTTAATAGACTTTAAATTATTCATGTGATGTATTACTAGGATTTGTGTACATAAATATAGGGATTCGAAATTTAATTGAGTTGTTTTTTTATTTGGATCTTATCTTTTATCGCTCAGCTGTGTTTATGCCGTCGGTTTCCTTTCCACTCATTTTTAGATGGATAACAGAGTATGCAACAAATGGAATGCTAAGTGAACGCATAATATTTGTTAAGAATAATACAATAGATTCCAAGGGATGGTTAAAATTAGTTGATTTCGGTTTTTTTCTCAGATTAGGGAAGGTCATATCTGACGGAACATGCGCCGAGCGTTTGCGACAATGTACCTCGACGCTCTAACGCATTACCTGTTGAGTCACGAGTGTGAACCGTCAAGTGTTTTTCTATAAATTTGTCTGTTCTGGCGTTACGCGACCGATAATACGCGACGCATGTTCCGTCAGATATGAACCTTCCCTTATAGTTTTACATGGTAAATGTTATTTTAGTAAATATATTTATTTCTGCAAATGGTTCATACAACCACTTTTACACATAATTTTTAGCTAGGAGGTGAGTGTGTTTCACTATCTGACTACTCCGAGAAGAAATACCGAAAGAAACTAGAGGTCAATTTTTTTTTTTAAGTCAGACTAACTAGGCAGCCAATAGATGCTTATCTGTAATTTCTTAACATTGTGTCGGAAAAGACTCGACGGAAATAAATTTGCGTCAATGGTAAAAGATAAGAATGTACTAATAGACCCACTATTACAGACATTATCTTGATGATGACATGATCTGTCATGTAAGAAAAAAAAACTTTTTTGCAAAAAAATTAAACCGACTTAAAAAAAAACACTAAACGGTGTAAAATAACTCTAAATTAGGAAGTCTGTGGCTTTGGTGGTTTTGTCTTATTCATGACTAGCTGTGCCCGCGACTTCGTCCACGTGGAATAGTGACTTTTCGGGCAGCATATTTTGAATTACATAGACCGTCGTTTGGGTAGCTAAAAATTTACTTTACAGTAATGCTTCTCTGTACATGATATTTGACGTATGGCCATCGGGGATGAAAGCATACAGGCTCCTTGGATTGCTAACCCGTGACAGAGCCACGTACAGACGCCAGCACATCAAGTTACACCAATGTGTCAAATTTCTTTGATCGTTTTTCAACTTTATGTCAAACAGAATAAGGTTCATATTCAATTGGGAAAATTTGACACATTGGGGTAACTTGATGTGCTGGCGTCTGTACAACTGATCGTGCGAGAAACAGCTGATACTTAGATCTACACCCACAACTTTCAGCGTCTGACCTTAGGCTTTATTAATTGTTATCGCAAAACAAAGGCTGACTGGAAACTGGACTTGTTTAAAACTAAAAGGAAAATTGTTTGGAATGAGAGAAATCCGAGGAATGAAAACATTTTCACCTTTTCCCCACCCTGTTAAAATCTCTGTTTCTATCAGATTTCGTTGTAAATTGGTCACTTTTAACCTGGTGCCATTGCAAAGTTTTGGGGGACTTAAATTTCTAAGAAGCATTATGGGTACGCCTACTTTTAATTTTATTTTATTTGCTGGTAGTCCAGGAGCATTGAGGGATTCTAAAAATTCTACTGGGTAGCTTGTAGATTCTCCTTCTTCCATGACTCTGTTGGATGGAGATTTACTCAACATAATCCCCCGGAACATAGCTCAAAATTTCAACGTTTATTGTTGCTGCTTGGACTTTCGCAAGTTGGTAGGTATTTGCGTTGCGTTTCCATACATAGATGATAATAGTCTCCAGGATACGTGCGTTCGCTACGAATAACTGAATCCTAATGGCAGCAGCGCGTTTTTTTTTTTTTTTTTTATTTGACGGGCATCTCGCTGTCGAGTCGTAGAAGAGGACGTGTACAGCTTAACCAGGCATTCCTGTGGAGATGACTTAAAAAATTAAGACCTCCAGCCAATGGCAGCGGCGCGGCTCTCAGCGCGCTTTATATAGCCACGGAACAGCAGGCGCGAGGCGTTTACGTACTCTGATAGAATACCTTAACAAATGTTCGCCGTGATTCTTTAAATTGACATAACTTTTTTATTTATGAACCGATCAACATGAAATAAACACTAAATGTTAAGTGAAGCTTACAACAATATATTAGTGAAAACCGCAACTAAATCGAATGAGCCGTTTCTGATATTAGCGTGCACAAACATACCGACAAACAGACAAAAAAAAAAAAATTACAATTTCGGGTTCGGCACCGATATAATAACAACCCCTGCTACTTTTTTTTTATATATTTCCATTGTACAGACACCACTTTTCTACAATTTTATTATATGTATAGATGGGCCACCGACTTCCGAATTTAGAGTTATTTTACACCGTTTAGTGTTTTTTTTTAAGTCGGTTTAATTTTTTTGCAAAAAAGTTTTTTATTTTTCCATTTTTAGTGGTTCCCATACAAATATTTGCTATATATATTGTTAATTGTAACAGTACATGTCATGATAATAGGGTTATCCACTTATCCCTAATAAATGAAAATTAACATACCTAACTGTCAAAATCTAGGTATATTGTACACATCTGCGTACCCCTCAGAGCATACCAGGCGTGATGATACGTCATGATGTTGCATAAACAATAATCATCCAAGCGATTCCAGCAATCACGACAGATTTGCCGTCTATTTTTGAAGAGTTCCGTTGCATATCTCCGAAGATCAGCACCAGATCTTCACCAAATTAAAATGGGACCACCTCGGGAGTATACTCTTTCGAATAAAAAAAGAATTTCGAGAATCGGTCTACAAATGGGGGAGAAATCAGGTAACATACATAAAAAAAAAAAAAAAAAATACATACACACGAACATAGAACCTCCTCCTTTTTTGAAAGTCGGTTAATAACGATGCAGATTAGTGTCTGAAAGGGTCTGTCTGCCCGGTCAATAATATATTTCTGCTAGTAGGATAGGAAATGGGGTCAACAAAGAATAAAAAACGTACAAGTTCTTTTGTAAGGAATTTATTAAGTCCATCAAACTGTGTTGGTCTTTGGAATGCAGATCCAGTTCCTAAATTACAATGTCCACACATTACATCTATGATATCGAGCGTCGGCGACGCACACGTTACAATACATTTGTGATTTAAACTTTGTGTTCCTAACATCACGTTCCATAATTACAATTTGGATTACTTACATAATAATATGTCAATTTTAAAATAACATCTATTCTCGGTCACCCATCCAAACAAGCCTCGTCTCGCTGTCACGCAGGTAGGTTGTATGAAAGCTCATAAAGCATGCTAATTATTTAAATGACACTGAATTGTTAGGTCTAACACACTAATGAGCAAAGCTAATAGAAAATTTATCTCATATCTTCACTGAACCGACATCCTACGTCTAGGAAAGAAACGGCAGACATCGAGAAGCAAATAAAGTGTGAGTTAAGGATATCCAAACAAACATTAATACTCTGTACCGAGCGTGCACTCAACATAAGTTATTTTGCAATTAATTTGAATATTCATACCCAAAGGTCCTGATCCTGATCCAGCGCGGAAGGTGCGTCGAGACCGCGGCGGGCCGCTCCGATCGTCAACGATCCGATACAAATCCAATCCGAAAGGGAACATTACATCCACGCGACAAATATTCAAATGTCCGCCAGAGATCCGCCGGTGCGGTCCGATCCGATCCGATCCGATCCTACACGCGAGGCCTCTACGGCATCCTGACTCACACCTCCAGCCAAGCACATCCAACGAGCCCAATCCACAGTGGATGAAACAAAAGAAAATGCTTTTAATTATAAACAGTCATCGTGTCAAGTATAACGCAGTGGCGCCCGGCGCAGCTCTGTCGACAGCGACGGGAACACGAGTCGCGAGCTGCGTCGCGCGGCCACGTCGCAACAAACATCTACTGTTAACCCGAATGTTACTAATTAACCGACTCTAAACACTAAAATGCGACCACAACTATGTACTACCGTAGACACTCTCCCGATAAGATATGATTGTATTTAACTCGTTGACTGCGGGACTCACATACGCTGTGTTATCGCTGCCGGAACGCCAGTGCGGCTCGCGCACACCGGTTGTGATTTCATATTTTCCAATACGGCTGTGCGGCAAATCACGCCCAGCGTGTAAAATTTAATTATGCCGCGAGTGCGGTTCTCGCAACTGCTGTGAGTTTTCACGTCTGTTTAGACGTTTGATAATTTCAAGTTTCAAGTCAATAAAAATTTATTATTTAAAATCAGAACCAGTAAGGGTTTCACTAGAATTTCTTATAAAGTTACAAAAATCATAAAGTTGAAAATTGTATAATTAAGCTTTTTATGACCGGTATGCCAGGTGTCTACAAAGGATCCTAAACCCTATTGTGTTAGGGCTTAAGTTGATATTCGCAATGTTGTTTTATTTCTCTTTAGCAATTAAGATGCCAGGTGTTCACAAAGGATTTTAAACCCTATTGTGTTAGTTTGAGGGTCCTATTGTGTAGGATGGTCATTTTCGAAGTAACTTGTTACATTCGTAAAAAAACACAATAGCCTGTGTTTTGCCGCACTGGAGGATTAAAACACACCCAGCGCTATATCCGCACTGGCGTATTGTTTTCGACCATTCGATACGACTGTGCGGCTCTCGCAGCAGGTGTGCGGCCGTCCGCACGGGCGGCTTGGCGTAGGCGATAGCGCCCGCAGTCAAGGTGTTAAGTAGTGGCTGGGCTGTGTGCCACGACTGCGAGTGTGTCCAGTAGTGCAGTGCATGGTTGTGGCCGGTAGTGTCGTCCAGCTTGACGAACTAATACATGAATATGCTCTCTTAAGTCTAGCAGTGTGTCCCCCGCGCCGCGCCGCCCGCCGCCGTCCGTCCGCTGTCGAAATATAGAGCTTCAGTTGTCATTCGGTGCAGCGAGCCGGCACAGAACTAACCACGTGGAGGACACTCGTCTACTTCCAGACATCGGCAAGTGTAGCGAGTGCGCACTCCATGTGCTTACTACTCTGTGCTCGCTAGTAACAGGGGCAGTGAGTTAAGTTTCCTTACCGAATCCAGAGATTGTGATCTTACCGAATCCGGAATGACTTAGAGGTAGATTTGAATAATATAAAATTTAAATTAGAATATGTACTTAGTACAATTTTTTGTTCTTTAAGTGTACTTATACGATTAAAATTCATAATTACACATATAATTTAAATAAAAAATATATCTGATTTATTAATCATCATTTTAGCACGCATATTTAAATTATTTTTCAAGCAGAAAATCAAACGTATTATGCAAATCAAACAAACAGAAAATTATAATTATTTGTAAAAGCTGTTTCAAGGATATCATTGCCAAAGTATGTCTGTATTCCTGCAAACCTGATAAATCCATATGAAATCCATATCCTTATAAGTCCAGAGATATTTTCAATTATTATAAGTCCTGAGAAGTCCAGTGTAATTTTCAATAAGCTGTCAACCGCTATATCCAGTGTATCCTTCCTTTACTGTAAATATAGCTGTCGCTTGCAAAAATATTTCCAAGACAGTAAAAATATAGATAATACGGATTTGAGTCATTAATTTCATTACAAATACAATTAATTTAGACAAAACACTCTCAAATTTTTCCCTAAACTAGGAAGGCTCTACTTAGTGTACTTTATTGGACATTGTACTCAATTGAGCAGTGATAAAACAATGATCACAAACTTATCCATCTAATAAATCTTCGACTTTAGTAGTATTTCTCATTTTCTGAATTATTTTTATTAAATGCTTAGTAAAAATATTTTGAATCCAACAGTAATATCAACAAGTTTGACTGTATCCATTTAGGACTGGAAGCTAACTAGACTTACATAGTAAAAAGACTAGGCAAATGAACAAGGCAATTAATTATGACTACAATCATGTTCAAGTTATTGTCCAAAAATTTGCATGTTTCTTGCCCGCTATTTTTGATGTGCGTGGATTCTGATCAAGCTCATGTCTATTATGCATATTTCTCCCAGAAGCTCTGTCTCAAAAGCTGTTTTGTTAGAATTGCATTACCCTAAGGAGTTTTATGATACGTCTAGCTTATTAGACTTAGATAAATCCTACATACAAAACTTAAGTAACAGTCGAAGAAATGCTATAAAAGGTATAGTTAAGCTATGCCTCGTATCTCGTATCTGTAGTGTGTGGAGTGTTCGGCTAGTCCGTGGTACCGACCTGTGCTCAGTAGTTGTGGTCGCGCGAGCGGCTGCGCGAGCGCGAGTAGCTGCGCCGCACCGGCGAGTACGTGGGCGAGCCGCGCCGCCGCGGGGAGTACGAGCGGGACCTGCAACGTGCCGAGCTGTACTACTGCACACACATATCTATCTATAAGGTTTGGTTTCCACACTTGATCCCAGATAGACCATTGTGTTACTCCAACCGGCCCACCTTCCAGAAACAGATTAAACCTCCCAAACTTCTCAGTGCGGAGTTCCGGTAATCCGAGAGCCTCTTCCGTATCTCGGCGACGCCTGTACACTCATGGAGCACGTGCTTCACCGTTTCTTCCCCCTCCATACATGCTCTGCATGAGGGACTGTTAATTACATAGTGCGAAATACACATATAATGATGTCTAACCTGTCCCGGTCTCCGCTGTACCGCTCGGCCCCGCCCCCGCCGCCGCCGCCACCTCCGTAGTCTTCCTTCACGCGGATGTACGACACCTCGCCCTGCATAACATAACAAAGAAGACTTAAAATCCACAGACATACACAGCCCCTCAAAAGGAGGAGGACTGCCAGTTCACCACTTCCTAGTTATTGAGCTGAAAAGAAAAAGGCAACAAACTGAATATATAATATACCATACAATGAAAAGTAATCATATTCAACTGTAGTAATACAAGTATTGATATATGTTTAAGTCTAAACATCAGGAACTCAACCAAATAAAGAAGGTTACTGGGTATTCATATTCATCTTGTGTTGAAATCTAAACCATTTATTTGCTTTGTTTATTACAGTGTATGTATGCACACAGTCATAATTAAACAAAACAATTCATTGATATTTATTTGTGTAAGTATTCTAGTCTACTAACTTAACAAAGTCTTCAAAATGTGTACTTACATTAATAAATATCACTCACCAGTTATTTTATCAGTGCCTACCCAAAAAGATACTTTGTTTTTATGAGTAGAAAGGAATATTTCAAACAGAAACTACAGTCGTTCATTGATTCATGAATAAAAACTCTTATCATTAATCATCGTATTTTTAAACCTATTTCACCAAGCCATTAGATCAATTTGTATAATTTTCATTGCTTATGTTACAAGTTTATCGACCCATACCAGTGACTCAACATACCTACCGAAGCTTCCTCCCCTACCACACAGTTACAATGTAACTTGACGCCATAGATAATAAAATCAATACAAAACAAAGGTATATCACCTTGATGCCTCCCCTAGCATGGGGGTAGCATGTAGATTGATGTAATGGCATGTCTATGTACCATACACCCATATCCATAGAATAGTATAATTAAACTACCAACAAAGTTCTGAATTTATAGTCCTAATGGATTTTGAAACTTTTTGATATTATCATAGAAACTAGCGCGCGTCACGAATGGGCGGTTAAAGTTTAAATTGCAGCCAGGGTTGAGAATGGAGATTTTGAAGAGTGTAAAATTAATAATTTAGTAGCTTGTTTTAAAAACACTTCTATTTTTTTCTCTCAAGCTAAACTTGTTACCTGACATTAAATGAGTGGTAAGATTCAGATGTTTTTAAAATATTTTGAGTTGGCTTACAGTCTGACTGCTTGTTAAGTAATTTATTGATCTAAATATTTCACATTTAGGATTTCCATATGGGCTCCTGCAAAACTATAACATGATATTCTTAAAAATTATACATGGCAACACCACTTACCTCATGACTCCTGAACCTTGAATCATCAAGCTTCTTGACAGCATACTTCATGTCTTCATGGCGTAAGAACTCAACCACGCCTGTGCCATCCTTGAACGTGTCAGCAAAGCAGACATCGCCGGCCTCCCGCATGTGATCCTTCAGGTCTTGCCAAGATCCGGAAGGTGGCAGCCCAGTAACAAGGACGCGGTACTCGGAGCGACGAGCGGGCGGGCCTCGGGTTGCGGTGCGGGCTCCGAAGCGCTCGGGGCCTCCACGTCCGCCTCGGCCTCCGCCCCCGCCGCCACCGCGCGGGAACTCTACGCGGAGACGGTAGCCATCGTAATCGTAGCCGTCGCGGGCACGGACAGCATCATCTGCATCTCTGTGCAAGGTTGAAGGCTTTACGTCAATATTTGGTTTGATGATAAATTAGATCTATCTGTAGCTATTTTTGCTTTTTGTAGGGCTTAGGTCATTAACAATACAAATAAGAATGCATCTATAATAAAATTGGTCTTTTTACTATGGTATCTTCCTAGTAGCCAAAAGAACATCACACAGCATTAAAAAGTGGCAAGCAAAATAATACTGACTGTAATGTATTTCTTGATCATAATAAGCCATTGTTATGTTTTACACACAAAATGTGTGAGTCATGTTTTATAATTTTTATTTATTATGTTTGCATCTAGCCAATCCATAGGTGTGTAGGTAGATGGTTATAATAAAAACTTATCAGTTTTAGATTTAAGCTCAGGCAATAATTAAACTAACAATGTAATTCAAAATGCCATTATTTTTACAATAGTTCCACACACAGGCTATTTATATAAATATTTTTCAACAATACCAGTAGGTGGCAATTTACATTACATGTTAATGGACATAATTAATGCAAGAATAAACACTAATTACATACCACCAAGAAGACTATTGTAATAAAACCGTATGTAGAATTTATAAAATAAAACCAGTTTTCTCTTTAGTGAGAATTTTTGTCTTTTAGAACAACACTTTAAGAAGCCGTATAATTTTTATTATTTGGATATTATTTTGTTAAAATAAGATATCTTTCATAATAGGGTTGGAGGTAAAATGAAGAGTGGGTGTTTTTGGGACTGCCTTAGAATTTTTTGTTATTCAATAAGTGCTGATGCTCAGTCTAACTTGAATAAATGAGTTTTGATTTTAAGTTGTCAAGTACTGGAATTTACGACACAATTAATTACCTACTTCTTGTTTGTGAAAGCCGGCTTTCATTCAGGGCCTGAGAAGTTAAATGTTGAGATTTCATGTAGGGTTATTAAGAACAGCTTGGTGACAAAATTATGAGCTAAAGGTTGACTGGGAGAAAATGCCTAAGGCATTAAGTCCACCTCTGTACCTTGGTCTGCTTAAATAAAAATGATGTCGTAAATTTTTTGGTTGAATCTACTTTGAAATCAAGTGTAGATTTCTTAGTTTCATTTAAATCAAAGATTTCTCATAGAAATTATGTTATCAAGGACTGAAAAATAATGCAAATAAGATCAAAAAAAGTCTTAATTTTTAAATATTGACAATGCTAGTGATAATAAAATTATTGTACACTTAAACATACTGATGATAATGCCACTACTTGTTATCATCACATGCCTTGCTTATCAGAAATGGCATTAAATGGGCATAATATTGTTGTTGAGTTATGAATGCCAGTTCTTAGAATGGAATTTCATTTTGTTTTTTAGGGTTTTACAATGCCTATTCCATTCCATTTTGATTACGGTTGTTTTATTGTGCAATGTGATGATAAAAACAATTAATTTCTTTTTAACCTTTCAATTGTCTCAATTAGAGATGCAATAGAAAGACAATGAAAGCCCGGACACCGGTGTCAGCTGAGGGTTTAATGAATTAAAGAGCCATACAAGGAAAGTTTTCATGTACCTACAATAGTCCAATTCTGGATAAAGTGCAGAAACCAAACCTTATAGATAGAAGGAAGGTTTTGAATGACCTCTGAAATGAGTGTATTTCATCATACATAGGCTTAAATTTTGCAACAAATCATTACCAACAGAATTTATGAATGTTAAATTATACACAATCCAAGGGTAATCATGTTTTTTTTTTACTTCAGTTGATATCTGCATCCTGTGGTATAAATAACTTTTAATTTAAAAAAAGAGGTTTTTAGAGTAATAGGTTCAATATTACCATACTACTCTTTACAACAACTGATAAGCTACATGTTTGCAGTAAATTTTCCTCCTCAATACAATATGCTAATTATTGAGACATTAGGTACAATGGCTACTTGAATTGTCATTGTTTGGCTTTCTGAAGTCAAAGAACTAACTTGGTTTGATATTATTATATCAGTAACTATGAGCCAAGCCAATCAATACTTAGGCTGCTTTAAATTGCCAAGAGGTGACAAGCATAAATCCAACACAACAGGTTTACCATACAATTTGTGCATAAATAAACAGTGACTGTCGAGAAATGTGTATTTTATTAGAGGCGTAAACAGGGCGCAGCTTTAGTCTAATATGCGCACCAAAGAAGACTATCTGGATGGAATGGATTAGTTTCTCAAAGCGTAAACGCATACTAACATTAGCATTATTAAATAATCAATATTATACCTTGGATCCTCAAATTCGACGAAGGCAAATGGTGGTCCTTTTCTGTTTTTCAGATCAACGAACGTAACTTTTCCGAATTTGTAAAATAGGTCTTGAATGTCCTTTGTCCTTATGTCAGGAGGAAGATTGCCGACGTATATCCTGCACTCATTCCTGTTGCTACTGCTTCCACCAGACATTTTGACTTATTTGATGAGTAAACTAAGAGATTTGTTACGTTGATTTCCTTTAATTCTTGGGTAACGCTTCGGCGTTTCTCATTAGGAACTAATCAAATATGGCTACCGGACTGACAGGCAGGAGGTCGGAAGAACAGCGGCAGTAGGAAACGGAAATAGAACAAATTGACATCTGTATTCTGTGACTAGTTAGTCTATGGTAAACTTTTTTACATTTTTGAATATTCGTCCAAAAACAATCATTTCACTCAGCCACTTTTTTCTCCAATTTATTTTTTTCTTGACCATTCCATTCCCAGAACTTAATTAATTCAATTCTTATACCTTAATTTTACAATTATTTTCAGTTCCAACGATAAAGTAGACCGTAAAAAATATATTTCCTGTAAACGTTCTGAAACTTAATGCCCATGTTACACGGCCATGCCAGGAAATCAACAGAATTGTTGCAAATACAAACTATTTTATGAAAATATGACATATTATGTTACTTTGAATTTATCCACGTACTTGTTGGCCAAAAACAAAATGTTTAAAAATATGCCATAAAGTTTATTTTTCGAATGTGTTTGAATTTGGAACGCCCTCTATCGCAATTAGAAGAAATCTTCGCTGAAAGAAGCCTGTGAAAGAATCCTCTGGAAAGTAGGCATTGAATCTCCGGTTATCAAAATCTTTACGTGAGAATTAAATTTGTTCTTTACCCGAAGCAAAAGTGAGTATTTCTATAATTTGGTGTAGATTTATTTATTGTTTTAAGTTTTAAATATTATTAGTGCCGGTTTTCGAATTACTTAGATTTCCACAAAATGGTGTGCGAAAGTCCGAAGGCGGAACAATTTATATTCTGCGATTATTCGCAAATACTTACCTATGTGCAACAAAATCGTTTTATTGATTAAACCACGATGTTTCTATAGTGATAATCTGCGAAATGATGAAAATGTCTTTATCTTCTGAAGCGCTAAGCTAAATTACATGTCGGTGCCTCATTCCTAAATTTCTCCTATCGGTTTTGATGACGGGTATTAGTGCTAGTGCCTCCGTTAGAATTACAACGAAAAAGCCGTCCCAGATTGTAGAAGAGGTCAGGTAAAGTAGACTGCGCCACTAGGAACCGCGTAGGTAATATTTAGCGCTTTACTTTTTGCACGTATCGATATTTCTTTGCGGGTGAGGAACACATTTCATAAAGGGCGCGCATTGAGACCCGGATTTCGCGCTTGACCTTTTCTGGAGGTTATTTATAGCGTAATTTTATTCATTATAAACAATCAATGTACACTCTTCAGAAAGACGTAGGAAATCAATCATAAACGAATGCTATCGACTAAGTTCGGGAACTCTAACCTTTTGCATTGACGTTCCTAAGATGACCCTCTGACCGTTATCAGTCATCAACTGCAATATGTAAATACTTGTGATGATCAGCTACTTAGAACTATCTATTTTTTACCATCTATCCTGGCAAGTGTTGTCAGAAAAACCTCTTTGACAGCCCTCCTATTCATTTTGTTTTTCTTCAATCATCAACCCTGTTTTTAAATTTTTGAAAATGTATTTCTTTATTGATACCACACAGCTTTAATTTACCAACATGTTAGACAGAGGTATGCTGAACATATAAAGTAGATAAGATAGTGGAAACAGCCCACTATCTATTATTGCGCTTTATTAGGATTATGGTAACTTTCTGCGTTGGGAAAAGAGTACCTATTTCTGATCATTTTTGTCTTGTTTCAAAGCAATATCCAATTAGCTTTTCGTTGAGCCTTTTATGTATGTATTTAAAATTGGGCATATGTTTAAATGAATAACCATGCCGGAAAACCAAGTATTTAATTTGTTAAACCCCGGAAGGACACCGGTGTCCACCTGTCATTGTCTATCTATTGTCTCTAATTGACTCAATTGAAAGGTTAAGGTATTCTACTAAATTAACCAAAACATACCTTTATTACTTCAGTAATTTAATTACATAAACCACAATGTAGATACCAAAATGTGTATACTATTATAAGGAAATTTGTAATTTATAAAATGTCTGAATAAACTTTATGCTATAGGGCAATGAAACTTGGGGTCAATATCTCTTTCAAAGTACCCACTTGTTAAAACACTTCAGATAATTCCCCAGTTTATCTACTTCAACAGTAGCTTGCATAAAGCTCAGATTATAGTGAAATATTTTTATGGAAGGAATTAAAAAAAAACAAATGCCTGGAAATTTTGTTCAGTCCACTAATAGTAAAAGTCAAAGAAGAATCAAATCTCTGTAATAAACACATGAAATGGTAAAAGAAGACCAAATATACTAAATATTGCAACCTGCAAGCAAAAGTCCTTCTATTAAACAGATGAATTAGGCATGCTTTTGTCTTAATGCTGAATTCAATTGAAGATTTCATGGTTTACCTCATGAGTGGGGGGAAGAGGGGTGCACATATAAACATGAAAACTCACCAGAATATTTTTTATCCAGACACATAGCTGACAAGATGTGCGACCGCAAGGCGGTGATCAAGAATGCTGACATGAGTGAAGAGATGCAGCAAGATGCTGTCGACTGCGCAACGCAGGCACTTGAGAAGTTCAACATCGAGAAGGTAGGTCTCCTTGTGTGACCACTTTGTGCTTTATTTTCAGTGAATTAGGGCCCTATTTGGTTATTGCTGTTATCGTCAAAGTGGATTATTAATAATTGTTATATTACCTCGTGATCAGTAACACAATATAAAATTGTTGACCAATATTTTTTTTTCCATAGCGAATCCTGAATGAATAATAATTTCCATGAATACATTGTAATTATATATAAATTGACTATTAACTAAATAAATTATTTCTAAATAACTATGACTAATTCTTACATTAACTTCATTATTCTACCTAGGCATACACAATTTAAATTGACAATATGGTACTGTGTGCAATGTTCCCACAAATGATAACTTTGAGGTTTTCCTGTTGTGGTTAGTTTATTTTCTAAAACATAATTCACATGATTTATCAATTAAGTTACTATGTCTTATAATATGAATGGAATTAAATAATTTATTGGGCTGGAAATCTTTCATTGGGACAGACAGCTAGCATGACATGAGTTTAGGACACAATTTGAGGGTGTGTTTGTTGCATGTTTGCAGGACATTGCGGCGTTCATCAAGAAGGAGTTCGACAAGAAGTACAACCCCACGTGGCATTGCATCGTGGGGCGTAATTTCGGCTCCTACGTGACGCACGAGACCCGCCACTTCATCTACTTCTACTTGGGCCAGGTGGCCATCCTGCTGTTCAAGAGCGGCTAGGCAGGGCAGCGCCCTTTCCAAATTTTATGTTGTTAGCACAGACGCAGTATTACCTACCGGGCGACGAGTGCCCCCGGCCGGCAGTGTGCGCAGCGAGTGAGTGCGAGTGTGACGCGTGACTGGACTGCTGACTGAGCGGCTCGCCACGCTGCTAGGACTGGCCGCAAGCCCACTGTTTATATTTAACGATGCTGGACATTAGCTGCGTCGAATCTCTTCACTTCTTAGTCCCCGGCGCACTCGATGTATGTTTGTACTGTGTTAGCTATACTTAAGAATCGATATTGACTTGGGTAAAACATTCACTTCTAGTGTATTTATATTAAAAATTTTAGTTAATTATTCCTAGACTTATTACCTAGCATAGCGTAAAAGTCATAATAATATGTTAGTATATAACTAAATTTATTGTTTAATTTCTTTGTTAATACACCCTGTGAAAATATTTTTCAATACTTCTTTATTAAACTTTCTTACAAACCAAACAACATCTATGATTGTTTATATTTAATTTGCCTTCTACACTTTACACTAATTACTTGATAAGAACACTAAATCTGAAAACCCAAACTCCAAATTTTAACCAATTGTCCGCCTCTAATTGGTAGGGGGACAATTTTTAAATTTTGAAGGTTCACATACCATACATAACAATACATGGAGCATTATTATAAAACTGCTCATTTGGGAGCTTAGTTCAACTGTCTAAGATACAATCTTAAATTCAGTGTTAGGAAAAATTAAAGTAGCACTTGAGTGAGTGCTCAGCTCTGAGTACCCTCAAATGAGCAGTTTACTAATTCAAGCCTCTCATTTACATTGGCTTGAGAGGTCTCAAGATCACGACTTCCTTATTTTTCATAGATGGTCGCACTCATGCGCATCAGGCCAGAAGTCAGGTTTGTCCAAAATATGTTAAATCTGCCATGGACGGCGTGGCCTGACTTATGTAAATAACCTCAAAAATCAACTAAAAACCTTTTCCTTGTCACAATTTGAATCTGCACACTCAACCCATGCTACCATAATTTCGTATTTTATGCTCTTGTGATTATATAAATCTGGATTAGTCTAGTATCTAATGTTTTATATTATGTACCTAATCAAAATAATAAAGCATTTACTTTGACTGTATTTCATGCAATCTTTTTATTACACCCACCCGTAGATATTCAAACTGCGTGCAGGTATCTAATGTAACAAATTAGAACAAGTGAAACTGTAACCTTGCGCGCTACTGCAAATTGTTAATTGATTACCAGTACCTACGAGTACGTACCCAGTAAATATATTGTTAATTTGTTCCACTTAGAATGGCTATTTGCTGCCTCACTACCTAACATTAGACTTAAAAAACGTCCAAAATATGAATTCTGTTCGGAAGTCAATAGCATGGTTGTTCGATTGGTTGATGATTCAACGTGATCTAGGTATCAAAAGCAATGGGGCATACTGATAACTTCATTGGTACAGAATACAGATGCGCAGACACAAACCCTGATAAATATGATTCAGGCTTCAAAGTAAGGTGGTAGGTAGAGGTAGTACCTACTGTTATAAAGTTTCCTCCGAGTGTAGGTGTTACCTACAAAGTTGCTGTTGAGACTTGAGAGGGACAAAGGGCTCAAGTACCTATTCAATTTGTAGGAACCTAACTAGGAACAGTTAGGAACATAGATTTATATGGTTAGGAAGCAACCAAGCGGCCAGAATATCCGAACCCTAAATCGGATCCAATCTGTTCTAACTGCGATTACTACCGATTTCCTAGTTAGGTTACAAATTGTGGGCTATATGACAAAATTTCAATTTTTAGTCCGTCATCTAGAATTACAAGAAAGTATTGCACTGCAGACCCACCGTACCCCTGACCGTACCCCTGGTGGTACGGTGGGACTTTTAAAGTTAAACGATACCACCAGGTAATATTGTTGTATCACTAGATAAAACAGTCACTGCAGACCCACCGTACACCTGGCCGTACCCCTGGTACGGCCAGGGGTACGGTGGGTCTGCAGTGAAATATTGGACGCGTATTTTTTTCTTTATCAAATTGATGGAAAACTGCTAAGATAAAACGCATTAATGTTGAGGTTGAGGCCCATAACGTCATTATGTAGGTACCTAGTATAAACTGTACTAGCTAGTGACGTCATGCGACATTTGACTCGATGTATCGCCGTTATTTTTTGATTACCTACGTGAAAAAAAAAAATATGTTTCCAATATTTTTTTCTAATCTAGATGAGGGACTGATTGCTAAAATTTTGTCAAATAGCCCATAGTGTATAATAATAAGCCTCTGTAAACGTCTAAGGTGGAGGGGTTCTTGACTTCTTGCCAGTTCTTAGGACTCTTATTACGAGACGTGTTGTCTAGTCAATACAACTAGGTGATCAAAAACTGATGCCTTCCCGGTAGGTAAGTACCTACTACTAGACATTCTGCTCCGTGTGAAATCACCAGGTTTATCTACTTCAACAGTAGTTAGACACTAGGCCAGCTGTAGGTACTGGTTATTTTACCTAACCTTAACCCTCGCTTGCTATACTGTGGTGAGTCGTTAAGGAATAAATCATAAAGCCTGCCCGGTCTTCAGCTCTAGCTAGGCAGACGGGAGTGATAAGCAACTTAACAAACATTTGGAGTCTAAATACCTATAGCATCACACCGGCCTGTAATTACGGTAGGCAGAGGTGTAAAGGGCACGTTTGTTGTCTAAAAGGGTCAGGACAAATTTTTGACGGATACAGACACGCTGCGGTGTCCGATTCACTTGTGACAAAATATTGCGTACAATACATGCCTTAAAATAATTTAGGATTTTTGCTAATTATGTCTTAATATGTTATAAACAGTTTCATTCATCAAATAACTAAACTTGAAGCTTAATTTCTTCAAAATAAAATATACAGGGTGTCCAAGAACCTGGCGTCCAACTGGATTCCCACGATGCCCCAAGTTCTAACAGTACTCAGAAAAATATTTTAAAAAATCCACCCCATGTACTTACAGAATTATACTGATTTCAAAAAAAAGGGGGAAATGAGCACCCTGTGACATACTTTTGAATGCTGTGACTGCTAATGCTGATAATTTCGATATTTCTTGGAGGTTTTGTAATTTAGGGTATTGCTGTGTCTAAATAGAATGTAAAAATAAAGTACTTATTGTACCATTTTAAAATAAAATATTATTTTAACTAAAGGTGATATGGAAAACTATTGAATTTCGCAACTTTGACCGACTGTAGTGTAAAAAAAATGTACCAAAATAGTATGGCAAGTGACGTCAAATTTTGACGCGTTTATTCCTCTTTTTAAAAAGGTATAATACTTACCTACACATTAATTTGAAAAAAAAAATTTTTGATAATATTTTTACTCAACAACCCAATTTTTACGATGTCTTACAGAATTCTTAGAAAGAAAAATTTACGACGAATTGAATCTAACCTCTAAAGAATTACTATTGTATGCTCATAAAAATAACAACAGGCCTCTCAAAAAACAGGTTAGACCGTAAGGGACGGTATGTGCATGCATCTCACCATAGTGATTCGTTATTACAACAGGAGGGAGCAAGACAGAAACTATCTTTGCGATTTGCTGGTTCTTCTTTATGGTACCCCATTATTCAGGTAAGAGTGAGGGAGAAAAAGGTTAGAGGTGCGAGTGAGATAGATAGTGACGCTATCTGGGATCGTGCTATTTAGGATAACAGTACGGTCAGTACGCGTCACTGCCTCCTGCCGTTACTACGCACCTCTCTCTTATTGTTACCATTAATCACGTACTACGATTTAAAGCTTTGTTTATTGGACTCGATTACTCTTTGTGCTCTGGACTTTGAAACGAACTCTTTACGACGACCTTTGCCTGTGTTTGGACAGTTTGTGTTTTGTGTGTGCTACCATGGCGACCTACACTCCGCAAGAATACGCAAATATGCACTACATTTATGGAGAATGTAGAGGTAATGGACGAGCTGCAGCGAGACTTTACAGAGAAAGGTATCCGAGGGCTACGCGATATCCCGACCATCGAGTTTTCATTAATGTGCACAGATCACTATGTGACGGGCGGTTGTCCAATCAAGTAGCTGGTGAAGGACGACCCGTAAATGACTTCATACGCGATGAAGTTTTAGAGGCGGTGTCGGCAAATCCAGGCATCTCTGTGCGAGGAATAGAAGCTGATACGGGGATACCGAAGAGCACAGCACACAGTATTCTCCAAAAAGAAGAATATCATCCGTACCACGTACAGCGAGTGCAAAGTCTTTTACCTCGAGACTATCCGAGCCGAGTCGCGTTTTGTGAAACAATCCTGCAAAAACATCGAGAAGACGAAAACTTTATCGACAAAATTTTGTGGTCAGATGAATCAACATTTAAGAAGGATGGCTACATGAACCTACACAACTTGCACGAGTGGCATGTGGAAAATCCGCACTTGATGCGAGAAGATAGATCCCAGTACCGGTTCAAAGTGAACATGTGGACCGGTATTCTCTGTGGGAATATTATTGGTCCATTTGAGATGCCCGAGAATTTGACTGGCGAATCATATTTAAATTTTCTTCAAAATGGTTTGCCAAACTTACTAGAAGAGACCCCACCAGATATGTGGTTCCAACACGACGGCTGTCCAGCACATTTTCGCGTATCCGTTAGAGAGTTTTTGGACGAGCAATACCCGAACAGGTGGATTGGGCGATCAGGAACAATCCCGTGGCCAGCCCGCTCACCTGACTTAAATCCGCTGGATTTTTTTTTCTGGGGAACTATGAAGGAGCTCGTTTATGCGAAGCCCATTAATGACATCGCTGACCTTCGTGAGAAGATAACACAAGCAGTGCAGGTGATACGTCAAAAAAGTTACTCGCGAAACATAAAGCGGTCCTTTTTAAGGAGAGTGAGAGCTTGTATTGCCGCGGGTGGTCAACATTTTGAACATTTATTGTAATAAAATATCTTTAAACTAACATTCTTTGCTTTTATTCTACTGGGAACCCATCTACCTGTGTATTTCCTTCTTGCTCACTCTTGGAACCGAAGTAAATAATAGTAGTAACATAACAGTTTCTAAGATAAGAAAGGGTCCGACAGTTACCGTTAGTAGGTAGGCACTTCGTAAAAATTGGGTTGTTGAGTAAAAATATTATCAATTTTTTTTTTTCAAATTAATGTGTAAGTATTATACCTTTTTAAAAAGAGGAATAAACGCGTCAAAATTTGACGTCACTTGCCATACTATTTTGGTACATTTTTTTTACACTACAGTCGGTCAAAGTTGCGAAATTCAATAGTTTTCCATATCACCTTTAGTTAAAATAATATTTTATTTTAAAATGGTACAATAAGTACTTTATTTTTACATTCTATTTAGACACAGCAATACCCTAGATTACAAAACCTCCAAGAAATATCGAAATTATCAGCATTAGCAGTCACAGCATTCAAAAGTATGTCACAGGGTGCTCATTTCCCCTTTTTTTTTGAAATCAGTATAATTCTGTAAGTACATGGGGTGGATTTTTTAAAATATTTTTCTGAGTACTGTTAGAACTTGGGGCATCGTGGGAATCCAGTTGGACGCCAGGTTCTTGGACACCCTGTATTACCAAGCTCAGTGTCTTCTTACGCTATGTAAAATACGCATGTCCTTGCTTGACTACAAAGAATATTTTGCCGCTGTTTTTTTTTTAACGTAAGCTAGCATCAATAGTTTAATATTATTAAAGTCTTATAAACACCAGCAATCGTTTTTATAAATAATACCACAATAACCATTGTTGTTTTAATTTTTACAAGTAATTTTACAAACGTCCCAAAATTGTTTCCGTTGTAATACTCCTGTTGTGCGACATCATAATTTCGAAACCAATAAACGTGTGTGGAAGTTTCTTGAATATTTAGTACGGCAACATTGGCTTCAAGCTGGCAACAAAATTTCGGATACAAACCGCCATGTGTTTTTACTGTCAGTTGAGATTGTGTTTGTGTCGTCAGCGCGTGTCGTTAAGATTTCCTGACTTTAGGTGAGTAAAACTGTAATATTTATAAGATTTTCTAAAAAAAAAAATATATTTATAAATCCGCTTTAACTTTATTTTTAAAAGGGATGCAGAAGTGTTCGATTAATGGTTATATTTGTGAATTGTTGCATCTTTAAGGTTAGGTCGTGAATAATTTTCATTCCGTTGTGCGATTTGTGACACGAAATTGTGCGACGTGTCACAAGGGAAATTTATAAAGCTGTGTTTATAATCATTCTGATCTCATTAGCTACCTATATAGTTATTATATGATTCTTTAATATTAAGTTTATTGTTTAAATATTTATATAATAGTTTTAACTTTCTACGCCACAGCCTAAAAGGGTAATGTTTTAGTAGGTTTGTTTTGTACGCCTGTATCTATAATTGCCTGCTCTATTTTTTGTTATTTTAGCTAGAAGCTGCCGTTTGGTGAGCTTTTAGCCTTAGGAATAAGTTCATTTAAATAGTGAAAATCCTAGATTTTAAGTCATTTTGATAGGTTTACAATGCTTATTCTCGATACTTTTTGTTAGCAGTTAGTTAGTATTGGTGTTTTTTTTGTAGACCGTTTACCTTTTTCTTTTCAGATGCCTTTATCATCCGCAGAAAGATGTCGCAAGTACCGCGAAAAACTAAAAAAAGAATAAGTATCCACAAAAATTTGAAAAAAGAAGAAAACTTGAAAGAAGCGATCAGCTGATTTATTGTTGTTGAATTTTTAAAAGTCAAAGAATTAAAGAATTAGCTTATAATGTTATTAAGTAATACAGGCCTGTAAGGTTTTTAGTGTTTTACCAAACTTTATTGGATTCTATTATATTTCTCGAAACAAAATGTTTTTTTTTTATTTATTCCACTTAGATAGGTACCTTCCTAAAATCTTACGACTATTTACACACACCTTAATAATTCTATTGTGCTACATTCATTTTCTAGTGTGACACATTCCGTTGTGATATCCGTTGTGCGATTACGTCAAAAATTTGGTCCTGACCCAAAAATGCAAAAAATTATCACTTTATTTTACTCAGTTATTTTAAAACTATTTATTGTTCTTTAACTAAAGGAGGTCATAATGAGCTACTCCCATTACCTGTGCGTATTTCGTACCTAGGTATACCTATTGCTACCTACATTATCAGTTCTTTTAGAACGCAAAAAACTTCAAGAGTCGCTTAAAGACTTTGGTAGGCATGTACCTAATTAATAAAAACATAATTAACATAACAGTTTCGTACGTGGAATTGTACTAAAATACAAGCAATAGCATGTACCTACAACATGCTCATATTTAAATACAAGGTCGTGGTCAAGGGGTGAAGTCTGTACCTACACAAATTCTACAATATTGTGTAAAATATAAAACAACTACCTAGGTAGGTATTTAGTTACAAATTTTTACATAGGTTTAGAAATTCTTAAAGTAAAGTACCTAATTAACACATAACATAACATCACGCCTGTAAGCCCCGAAGGGTATGGCAGATGTGTAGGTACCTACGTGTCACTCACTCTGGCAGGGCCACCATCAGGGATTTTAATTTTGATAACACAATTTTTTTGTCGTTAATTTGTCCAAATTTGTCACCATATACCTATCAGAATTTGTCGGTCACTGGTTCAAAATATTTATCTAAGGGTTTATAGGTGGCCCTGCTGGAGAGAGTCTCCCCAGCAAAGCTCATTTATATCTCCAGTTATGTTAAAGTCCCACAAAATAAGGCACAAATCCAGACTCCGGGCTGCTACTGAGATGGAAAAACTCAATAACACTTGGGACGTCATGCTCAGCAGTAGGCCAGTAGCGCTTGTGTGACCACTTAGAAAAATGAGGCAGCCAGTCTAATTCGAATCCTAGACTGATATGTTATTTTAAAAAATATTGACCGATCACACTAAGAATTTATTCTGTATCGTGGCTGCGTTTACAGACACAAACAAGCTGGGGGTCGGGTCTGATATTGCAATTGTGTCTCAATGACCGGTCAATGATCGATTTTTCAATGTTTGACGTACCTATAACGTCAAACTTATGACACATTTTGCATACAAAAACTGTCAAAGTTGTCAAATATTCGATCAATGACCGGTCATTGAGACACGATTGCAATAGCAGACTCGAGCCCCTGGTCTCGGAACAGCAATCAGTAATGCTATACCTATAAATGTTTTCTCCGTGCGGGGATTGAACCCGAGACACGCAGGCTCAGCCAGGCACTGTACTAACCGATATAGCGTTTCAGACGCGTAGGTAGGTACTAACTACCCATTGCATTGCACAATTTGCACCATCTCCAGTGACCATAGATACGTACACAGGCAGTGTCATGATGGCCCAGCGGTAAAGGCCTATCTTTCATGCTCATCTTCAGTCGGTGACTATTGTTTGATTGATTTAGTATTTTTGTCACCGACTTCGAAGCTTAGCTTTACCTATTTGATTGAGTTAATGTTGTTTTTGTCACCGGCTTCTGAAGCTAATTATTTTTCACTTTCTTCTGTTTTACTTTTAGTTATTTTTGTTTGTGTTTTTTTAGAGTCGGTTTTAATTTTTGCAAAAAAGTATTTTTGCTTGATACAATGACAAGGCCTCGATGAGGGACAATGAGGGTGCATGCGCGATGGCCGTATGGGCCTCGGCACCGGGCCGGGCGGGTCATTCATAGAATTAGTAGAAAGGAATTCTATGCAAAATGTCTTTTTTTTCGTAATAATTCACGAGTCGGAATATATATGGATGACCTTGTACATTTTTTACCACTTTTAAATTAGGTAGGTACTTATTTAAAATTTTACTTTTTACTTATACAGGCTAGGATGAGGATCTTTTACGTTTGATCGTAATTAGTCAATTAAAAAGTATGTGGCGGGATGAAAATTAATACCTACCTGCTATCGATCACTATTAGGCATATTGTAAAACTAATTTTGATAGGCAGGTCTATTGGTTTTACAATATACCAACAAATGGAGCTCATTCATTTAAAATAGGCATCCCAATTCAAAGAACTAGACATCATAATTCAAAAGTTCAGACCCAGACCTCCATTTCGTGACCTATTGCAGTAAAAAATAAAATTGATCGCTTGTGCTATGGTAAATGTGTAGAATTTGGAAATGTCCAAGTCTCCCAAGTCAATAGCATATTATTATATAGGTATGCATGCAGCTATGGTTTACTTACAGACAGTCAGAGACGAAGTCCTACTATAAGGGTTTCTTACATTTCCCATAAGATACGGAACCCTAGCAAAATAATAGACATTTCCATGCTATGATTGAAAAATAAACGTAAAAGTGTTCGTTTATACGCTTTTGCCTTCGTTTGCTCATCGTCGGGTAAATAGGTCAATTACGAAGTGCGCTACTATGGCGCTGCAGGCGATTGACTAGCAAGGTACTTAGGTAAGGTAACATTTTAGGGCTCACCTGGAAATCGATAAATTCATGTAACTTGCATCAATAGCATCTACCTGTATCTTCACAAAGCGTTGCCGGGTGTCCGGAATAGCCGGACAGATCTATGCTTTTTGATTACGTGTCCGGCCAAACTAAACGTTGTCCGACTTTTGTAAGGAAACGTAGATACCTAATAAAAATATGGTAGGTACCTAGGTACCTAATAATGAAAATAAGCTTGATTTTTACATACTTACATTTTTTTTTTAATAGGTTGTTCGTTTGTTTCCTATCTACACCATTTTACTTATAATATCATTGTATGTGGGTACCTATAACCTAAATACTTAGGTAGGTCTGCATATTTTATATTATTTATCAAGCTACACACGTAAGTATCTATAGGTACTTAAATAAATTTCCGACACAAAACGGTTCACTCTATCTATATCTAATGGACCTAATCCCGTAAATAATCAGTTAATCAGCATGATTATAATAAAAGTATCTACTTATCTACATAACATTTTTATCTCTGCAGGTAGGTACATAAGCGAATGTCCATTCAGCCGAAAAATGCTGTCTGCCACACAGGTAGACACATTGTAGACCTTACGAAACGGAAGTCTAGCTTTAGCCCGCAGCTTCGCATTCTTGTAGGTCGGTAATAAAGTATATTATTATGTCCCAAGAGTCCTAAAGTATGGTTATGTCTATTCGTGCGCCGAAATTCACTCAAATCCATTTAGCCGTTAAATTGTGTAAATATGACAGACAGACGAGTTACCAACATTCCACATACTATTAGTTAGTAGAATGGCTTAAGTGCTATGACCGACGGATTGACCGGTCATAGGTCTCAAGTTCGAACCCAAGGCTTTTTACTTTTCGGATTAATGTGCGTAGCTGTGCTATTAGAATAGAATAGAATAACAGCTAGAGAGAGATAGAGATTAACAGCTTCATAAACGGTGAAGGAAAACATCGTGAGGAAACCGGCATGCCTGAGAGATATTGCTAGACGGATGTTTGCGCTGTTAAATACAAAAAAACCTCCTGGAAAAGTAACTTCGAGTCTTATTTTATTACTTTTACCGACGAGAGCAGTGAATTAAATTTATTAAGGATACCTAATTATTAATAATGTTTAATTAAACTAACCGTTATACAACACTAATTTTTAATTAGTTAAAATACTTAGAGGGCTAATTCTAGACAGTCTTCTCATTATATTTGCAAAGTATCAATAAATAATATTCATAAACAGCAAAGTTATTAGCGTTTGTTTAAATGCCCAAAGTCACCCAATTTATGGAAATATTGTACAAGCTATTCATGACATAGTAAAAAAATAGTGGAGTATAGTATACATGTTGGGTTAATTGCTGGGTGATGACAGCTGCATATAAGGCTTATTGCTGAGTAACGACAGCTGCATATAAGGCACGTTGCTGGGTAACGACAGCTTCATATAATGCACATTGCTGGTTAATGACGGCTGCATATAAGGCTTATTGCTAGGTAATGACAGCTGCATATAAGGTATATTGCTGGGTAATGACAGCTGCAAATAAGGCACATTGCTGGGTAACGACAGCTTCATATAAGGCACATTGCTGGTTAATGACGGCTGCATATAAGGCTTATTGCTAGGTAATGACAGCTGCATATAAGGGACATTGCTGGGTAGTGACGGCTGCATATAAGGCTTATTGCTGGGTAACGACAGCTTCATATAAGGCACATTGTTGGGTAATGACTGCTGCATATAAGGCTTATTGCTGGGTAATGACAGCTGCATATAAGGCTTATTGCTGGTAGCGACAGCTGCATACAAGGCTTATTGTTAGGTAACAACAGTTACATACAAGGCTCTTGGTAGAAGAGCTGTGGGTCCGGTGGTGGTAGTTTGGATATTTGACAGTCGTTTCGGGCCATTCCGAAAGTAACTAAGTTGTGGAATTATTGATCGAAGGTTGTGGAGGTCAGGTAAATAGTCGCTCCATGTAAAACACTGTTATTTAGGATCACTGGATTCGGTTGGACTGGAAGCCGACCCCGACATATTTGGGAAAGGAATAATATGACAAGACTAAAAAGACTGGTTTTTTTAGCAAAAACCTGACCATATTTGAGTGTAAAACAGATAAAAGAAACACAAGTAGAATAGCATACCGTAACTAAATGTGTTACCGTGTGAGGACATGGCCTTGATAGGACTCAACCTTTATGAGGCTGCAAACTCGAGGGCTAGGTCAAAGAAATTTAATTTCTATTTGTATCAAACAATTCCGTCATGGAATGCGGGATTACAACTGTATAGTAGGTACCCTACCCAGTTATGTAGGTAAAGGAGTATCGATTTTTACATATTTTTATGGTAAGTAGTAACGCAATGCCATGCTTCTAGCTGAATATAGAAGTAGTTGGGTGGATGTAGGTTTTGAAATATAATGTTATACATAAACGACTTGTAACAGCATAGTTTGAACTAGACAGGTTAAATATCCAGCCAGTTAGTCTAGTACGAGTATGTCAATCCAAATAATAATAATAATAATGCTTTGGGCAGTAGAGACCCCACCGGCCCGACCCAAAGGGCCTCTGCGAGTTGGCTTAGGCCCCTCGTACCGCCTTCCAAAGGTCCGGAACCCAAGGGTTCCAAGAAATAAAAACGAAATAATAATAATAATATGTACTTAGAATAATTTTTCCAACCCAAATTCTGAAGTCCCGAAAAAAGAATACTTATTTAACTTTTGTATGAAACTTTATTTTTCGTTTGCTCCGTAGTGAGAATTGTTTATAATGAGGAGGAACAACAACCCCGTAAAAATAATGTTGTCCTGTCATACCTACAATGTATTAACATGGGACCTGGATAAACCCCGTATATCTGACTTCCTGTTTAACCAAGGGGTATCGTCATACCAGTTACTGGGTTATTGTGGTCAGACAGGCAGTCGCTCCATGTAAAACACTGGTAGGTATTTAGCAGCATCCAGTTGGACTGGAAGCCGATCCTCACATGTTTGGGAAGAGGCTACAAAGTTGTTGAATTTTGTACGAGATACTTACTATATAGAAGGTTATTATAGATGGAAGTGGTACGGTCTACTACTTGCATCTTTTGGTTTAAAAGGTCTAAAGATTAACCTCTGCTGAAACCTGGCACCCTGCTAACCAGGTTTAGGTGCAAATCTAATCTAGCTTGCATAACAATATACCTAACTAACTTATCATAATATTTCATTCCTGTCAATTTTGTGGTTACGATAGTGACCGCGCATATCCCCTATTACTTCCCGACTTATCAACATAGTGTGATGTGTAAGTTTGCACACGGATCTCCTGTCGTGTGCAACGTTTTATGGGTATAAATAGTCTGTTCCAGGGTTGGAAGGTCATAGTCGAGCCGTGGACAACACGGCTTGAAACAAAAGAAGAAGTATTTGTTTTTTCTGTTGAGTGAACAATCTTGTGGTAAGTGAAGTTTATATTATTATACCTTATAACTATTTCTCGTTATGTTGTTAAGTTCTTACGTCGCTGAGTATAAGGTCCCGGGTTCAATTCTCAGGTCGAGTAAAGCGTTACTGTGTTTTCCAACAGGATTTTTTAAGTAGCATCCCGGAGTCTCACCTATTCAATTTGACTTAAACGTAATTGGCCTAACGTGTGTGCATGTGTCCACCCACCCACACCTCTAGCTTAACCTTTGGCGTGATGTTATGCATGACTATGTTGAAAACTAGATTTGTTTTTTGTGTTTTAGAATTTATAATAGTACAGCAACTACTTAATTCCGCCGAACAACTTATTATAGGTCTCACAAATTCTGGTCTAATATTTATTCATCCAGTGAATACGGCACACAAAAAAAGTCCCTCTAAGTCCTCTTCATCCAATTACCTACTTTAGTTATTTAAACAGAAAAGCATCTTGTAAAATTATTACAAAGGTATCATAATCCACAGTGAAGTACATACAATAGCAGTTCAAGCTAGTAGATTTAGATATATCTCATTAGTATGCCAATCATGCGTGATTCCATTGAAACTGTACCCGAGAGACGTGCTGATACTTAATATTATATCGCTTGTTATATTGTAATTGGCACCGCAATAATGAAAACGCAATTAATAAATACCTTTAGGCTATACTGACCCTGGGGAGCTTGTCTCGCGACTTCTTCTTGCTAGCAAAAACACTAGGAAGTGGTGTTGAGTGGGCGTTTTGGGGGACTGTCTATGTGTTATTACTCCGTCTAATTTGATTGATTTTGACTATGTTGTAGTACAACATATAAAGGTTGTTAGGATGGACAATGGAAATCATTCACCCTTAGATTTTTGAATAATGCATTTTATTTCGACTGTCTTTAGGTTTAGTGGTAGTAATAGCTACTGTTGAGCATGAATTCCCGGGTTCGATCCCCAGGTCGGACAAAGCGTCATTGAACTGCATCGTGAGGAAACCTGGACTTTATAAGCTTTCAAACCGCCAATCCCGCACATTTTATTAATTCTTCTTCCAGTAAAACAAGATGTCGGACGCTAAGAAGAACCTGTTGTTATTCTTCGACCGGCCCTCGGAGCCATGCTTCATGCAGAAGGGGGATGACAAAGCTGTGTTCGAGATCCCACAGCATTACTATGTAAGTACCTATTACCTATTGATTTATTAGTAGAGCTTCGAGTCTAGCAACAATAACCAATGTCTGGGTGTCACTTCGAACGTGATAAATTTAGATTATCTATGGTTGATAAAACCAAATGAAACATATCCCCATTGGGTGTTGTGTAGGTACCTACTGGTGTTATTTATGTGAATAGCACACCATAATTTCTCCTTGCCCAAGTCCATCCAAAGGTTGTTCATGTAAAGTCTGTAAGAGATCGCTTTTAGCAATGAGGCCGCCCATTGTAACAATATTATGTAGCTCTTTAAGATATAAATTGTAAGTTTTATAGTGTACAACAAGAATCACGGGCTTCCAATTTAATTGGATGCACCCGAATACCTACTATTATTTTACATGAAGCGACCTCCTCTCCTCCTGACCTAAATAATATTCTTCTATTCTACTCGAATGCTTTAGAGGAACGTTTTTATAAGACCTTCTTCGACATGAACAATCTTCTCTTCCAGCCCGACAAATACCAGCAGCTCACGACCACTATCTCGAACCGGTTCGGAGATGAAGCCGGCCGCACTATTCCGATCCGGAACATCGCGCTTCCGAACCTGAGCCTTCCCATGGAGTTGCCTTACAACGACCAGTTCTCGCTGTTCGTGCCCAAGCACAGGACTATGTCAAGCAAACTCATCGATATCTTTATGGGTAAGTGTTTTCGTCTGGGGTAACTGGCACATGAAACAATTACCTAAACCTTGATACTGTGGAGCGTGGTGACATCTATCTATACTACATACGAACTAATTTTCTAGACATACACACGATACACACGCTACGCTAGCACATCAAGCTACCCCAAAATGTCAAATATTCCTAATTGAACATGAACCTTATTTTGTTTGATACAAAGTTGAAACACTATGAAAGATATTTAACACATTGGGGTAGCTTCATGTACAGCTGGCCTCTGTACATTTTACTAGACATGTTTTCTAGCATGTCAGATACATACGTAACAGACGTCACAAAATCTTAAGTTTTAGTATCTTAGATTAAACAGAAGAAGCATCAGAGTTGGTAGCCCATCAGACACAACACCCTTCTGGTCAAAGGATTCTTCCTCTTTAACTGAGGAAGAGGTCCTGGTCCCTCTTAAAGTCCAGACATTAGACTAAATTATATTCATATTCATATTCATTTATTTGCGTTCCACAAGGTATACAAGATGTTAACAGAGGGCTTAGAGCTAAGCCGTTGTAGACCCTGTAAGGGCACAGCAAAATATTGTTAAATACTTAGCAATTAATAAAATCTAAGTCATAGAAAACTAAGAGATTATGCAAGTCTAACTATCCAGGACGAAGTCAGAAAAAACTTCTAAAGAACTAACAGCTTTGAGTTGACCTATCCCGACAGACGGCGGCATGCATTTGTCATCGTGTAGCTCAAAACTTAGCGAGCTCAGCGACCCGTCACACGACGCTACCAGATCTGGAGAACACTTGCAAATGCATAATATCCTAAGAGAATTGTTCAGTGGTTCTAAATACGTGGCCATTTGTTCCAGGTATGCGTGACTTGGAAGACCTGCAGTCCGTCTGTTCGTTCTGTCAGCTTCGCATCAACCCCTACATGTTCAACTACTGCCTATCCGTCGCTATATTGCACAGGTAAAGCACCCTTCACGATCATTAAAAATAATATGTGACAAGAAGTAGCAAAGAATTTTATAAATAGGTTACAATCCTAGCAAGATATACGTTTTGCGGTAGATTTTGAATACTTTGAACAGTCTGTCCAATTAGTTAATTCAATCCACATTATATGGATAGACCTTTTTGTCCAAACAAAAAAACAGCGTTATAGTAAAATTAGAGGTCAAAGTAAGACGGCTTTAGCTTAAAGCGACATCCATCTCGCCACATAAGATCTACATCGCGATGTCAAAGTTACGCGCGCGATTGAACTTATTCAAGATTCCGACAACAACCGTCGGGCTGTAGTAGCCCACCAGACACAACACCCATCTGCGAGGAGGATCCTCCCTTTTCTATGGAGGATGAGGAATTTTATACGCTGTTCTTCATAAGCTTACATTCTTCATCCGTAACTGCTTTAACTATGCCAAATCTCGCTGGGTACCTATTGATATAAATATACTTTTTTGTTACATTCCATCCAGGCCCGACACTAAGGGTGTCAACATTCCGACGTTTGCGGAGACTTTCCCTGACAAGTTCATGGACCCCAAAGTGTTCCGCAAGGCGAGGGAAGTCAGCAATGTTGTCACGTCTGGGAACAGGGTAAGGAAACCATTTGGCGATCTATTTAATTGTCACTTATCTGTTCCAAAAACAATACAATTCAGAATTGGTTTGAGATGACTTCGAGCTAATTAACTGTTAGTTTGTAAGGTGCCGTATAATCACTTAGAAACAAAAATCTGTGTTTTTTTTGTTGGCGTCAAATTTTATTAAGATTTATACTTTTAGTTATAACTGTACACATAACTTGGTTTTTCGCAGTGGTTTTGAGAAAGGCTGTGAAACACAAACTTATTTTAACTGTCGATGCACGCGTAAATGGAACTTTTCGGAACTTTTCCAGTTATTTTACTTCTCGTAGCGTCAAACTTCCGAAAATAGTTATCTGATCCGATAAACACCTGAAATGGCTAAAACCCTGACGCTATATCTCCTCAAATCTCTTGACACAGATGCCCATAACAATCCCGGTGAACTACACCGCCAATGCGGCCGAGCCGGAGCAGCGCGTGGCGTACTTCCGCGAGGACATCGGCATCAACCTGCACCACTGGCACTGGCACCTCGTGTACCCCTTCGACTCGGGAGACCGCTCCATCGTCAACAAGGACCGACGCGGGGAGCTGTTCTACTACATGCACCAGCAGATCATTGCCAGGTGAGAGTCAGAACACTTGTGTCAGTTAGTAAGTCATAAAAGATATCGCGTTCTACCCGTGATGACCTACGGAGCTGAGACGTGGACGCTTACAGCAGGGCTGGTCCACGAGTTTAAAGTTGCACAGTGAGCCACGTTAAAGGTCTATAGTAGAAGTTTCTCTGAATGATAGAATTCGAAATGAATATATCCAACAGAGAACCAATAACATCGACATAGCTCAAAAGATTAGCAAGCTGAAGTGGCAGCAGGCCGGCCATATCTCGCGACCACCGCTGGGGTAAACAAGGTGGGATGACGACCTGCGGAACACTGCTGCAGATGTTAGATGCGGCAAGCTGAAGATTTGGCGCTCGTTAGGGAGGCCTATGTCCAACAGTAGAGTACTGTAGGCTGATGATGATACAAAATAAAACCTCAAAAGTCTGACAACCAGTTTTTCCAGCGGCTAACGTGTTACCCAGTTACTGTGTTGTGGAGATCAGAAAGGCAGTAGTTTCATGTCAACACTGGTATTCAGCTGCATCCCTGCCAACTCAGAGGTCTCGAGTTCGAACCCAAGGCACACACCCTGACTTCTCGGAATCATGTGCGTATTGTATAATTATTACCACTTGCTGTTTAAACGTTGAAGGAGAATATCGTGTGGAAATCGGCATGCCTGAGAGATATTTCATGGGCGGCATAGCAACTGTGGTACCAGATTAGTTATTAACAGCACGAAAAATATAAGTTAGTTAGGATAAAAATAACTCTCAATTTTGTCCACAGATACAACTTGGAGCGCATGTGCAACGGCCTGGCGCGCGTGGTACGCTACCTGAACTTCCGCGAGCCCATCTCTGAAGGATACTTCCCTAAACTGGATTCTCAAGTAGCCAGCAGGGCATGGCCGCCTAGGTAATCTTTATATTTTCAATTATTATGTACTTCAGTCCTGCCAGTTGACAGCAACTCAGTTTTTCTACTACAAAATTTATGATTCTATCGTGACTCTTTGGTGACTTGCAAAACCAAATTTGGTCATGAAAACCCATACCTGGTGTATAGAAGAACTGATCAAATTCATTGTATGTGAAGGTCCTATATGAGGGCTTTAGGCGACTTTTAGGCCATTGGCTTTTTGACTACCAGACGATTTGTTTTGAAACAATCAGTTGCTTTGTTTGTTTGTTGTTTTTTTTATTAGGTACCTACATGTGTCACTGCATTTCTTCGAAGCAGCTAGACAGCCTCAAATAGGTACAAAATTTAACATTAAAATAAGTTCCTACCACTATCCTGTAGCATTTAGTTTTAAATTTACGAACCAAGCACATTTTTCACCATTTTAACAATTAATAATATTGTTTTTAAATGGCTTGTATTAACGTTGTGTTTACACCAAGCAACCCTACTGGTCCAGCTACCCTACTTTCAGTAAAATGGACCCATATGAAAATCTTGCACCATATTCCAGGTTCGCCGGCACCACGATCAGGGACCTGGACCGTCCGGTAGACCAGATCAGAGCCGACGTGTCGCAGCTAGAGACCTGGAGAGATCGCTTCGTGCAGGCTGTGGAGAGCTTGTCTGTCACTATGGTGAGAAGTCCTGTACTCATAGTGTAGCGACGTACTCGATGAGATTTACTGATATGAAGACTGGTCAGTTCATAGAAAGATAAGAAAATTTTGTTTACACCAGAATTTCTGTAGCTTCCAGCATCCAGACTGCACGATGGTAAAAAGGCAGGCTGGTATTTAAAGATGCTCACTGTTGAGACAGTAGGCAGTAGTTCAGAAGATGCAACTTAGCGCCATCTATGAGGTGTTTGTTACATTGTTGAGTACCCAAAGCGGTGCGTTGTTTAAACCTCCGCCGCGCGATGGCGCTCTGTTTTGATTTCGGACTCTATCAGTAGTTTTCGTTCAAGATGAAGAAAAAGAATATAGGATGATGATAAATGAATTCAAATGAGAATTACTCAGTGCAGGCTCATGGTGAGGGTTTCATGGAATCTTTATTTAGGAGTCTCTGCAAACTGTATTGTTTTTTCTTGTAGAAATATATGATCCTGTAGTACCTAACATTTAATCGTATTTATAGGTACGAGTACCACTCTATTTCAGTTTTTCAATAAAAAATAATGTTGTAGGTACTTACTTACTTAAAACTTTTTTTGTCTTAAACTTTTGCCATATCAATTTGATCAATAAAGCGTTCATTTCTTTCCGCAGCCAAACGGGCGCCAAGTGCCGCTGGATGAGGAGAAGGGCATCGACACGCTCGGCAACATGATGGAGTCGTCCATCATCAGCCCCAACCGCGCGTACTACGGAGACTTGCACAACATGGGACACGTGTTCATCTCCTACTCGCACGACCCGGACCATCGCCACTTGGTGAGTCTCTAGGCTTTCAGCACATAGGCAAGATCTATGCTTTAAGGTTAAGGAAGACTGGTATTCAAAACTCAATGAACTAGAATTAAAATAATTCAATCAAATTAAGTCCAAAATCAACAAAAATCAATCAAAGTCAACCTAGTTAGTTTTTTCGAGGTTAAGATTAGCAAGATTGGTGTTTACATTCAGTAGACTCGACCAAACTTGTACCTGTAGGTACCTTTACTCTGAAGAAGAGAAATGCAAAAAAAAATATAAATGGCATTTAATCTTCTGTAGAATATGCAGGGTGTCCGAGAACTCAATCACACTGAAGCGACATCTATATCGCCACATACGAACTAACGACTGACATCATACAAGTTCCCAACAACAACCGTCGAGCAGTAGTAGCACGGTCTAAAAACATACAGTCGTCCGACGAAGCCGTCTAGACAGGGCAATCGTGCGGGGTGTGAGGGGCGAGACGCGGGAAAGCCGCTCCCGCACTGCGAACAAACCGATGTTAATACTGTATTAATATGTATACTGAGGTAGTACTTAGTCCACCAGACACAACACCCGTCTGCGAGGATGGTCCTCCCTTTTCTATGGGGGATGAAGAACTTTACACCCTGTTACCTCTAATGGGATTAAATTCTTTTCGCTTGTAGCGACATCTATCTCGCCACATACGAACTATCCTACATCGCGGTATCAAAGTTATCCGCGCAGTTTGAACGTATACAAGTTCCCGACTACAACCGTCGGGCAGTAGTTAGCCCACCAGACACAACACCCGTCTGGTCGGAGGATCCACCCTTTTCAATGGTGGATGAGGAACTTTACAACCTCTTCCTCATACCTCCAAACGCTCGACGTCATCTTAGTGAAGTGGTAGCATTAGAATTATCACTGTCATTTGATTGAACTTAACCTGAATATTTACTACGAATTTCATAGCAGTAGGTACTTTAACTTACACACTAATCCAACGTGTCCTCAGGAACAATTCGGCGTGATGGGAGACTCCGCAACTGCCATGCGAGACCCCGTGTTCTACCGCTGGCACTCCTACATCGACGACCTGTTCCAGCTCTACAAGTACAAGCTCAACCCTTACACTGATGATAAGGTGAGGTCCTCTAGGATATACAAAGTTTAATGTCAAAGTCAAGCAACCTTCACCAAGGTCTGGCTTTAGATTAGTGGCCATTCATACCACTGTTCTGTGCCTTGAAAAGGAAGTTAAATTGTTGGTTCCGGCTGTTATTTGAAGTTTCACTGTCGTAACATATCGAGCAGTCGGTCACTAAGGGGTATTGTACTACCCAGGTTCTGACTTGTGGAGTTCAGATAGGCGGTTGCTTCATGTAAAGTACTGGAATTCAGCTGCACTCAATTACACTAAAACGCACACCACATAGTTGGTAGAAGCCTAAGCGTATAATGGTGAACGACTCTGAACTGTAGCATGCTATTGTGACCCTATTACTAAACCAACACCGTCTGTTTGTTTGTATTTTTATCACATAAGTAACTATGTAATTAATAAGTTAACATATTATTGCCTGTCACCAAGAATGATAAAAATTGCAGGCAATAGTAGTTTTGGTGCATGTTACGGCACTTTTAGAACGCGTATCCAACTTGTATTTAGTCATTTTTTTTCTCTAAAAATGATTGAGGTCAAGAGTAGACCCATTATTTAAATTAAAAAAAATATTATTATCATTATTTCAAGCAACATGACTTATAGTCCTTGTAACAATATACTTGGTCAGAAACTATGTTAGTAATTCACTTACAAATGCAAAGACAAAAAACAGGAACAGATGGTGACATAATTACTGCAAGGTTCTAACATAAATGTCTTTTTGTCCTTTCCAGTTGGACTTCGCCGGCATCCGCGTGTCCAGCATAAGCCTGGAAGGCCCAGCTGGCACCAACACTTTCGGAACATTCTGGGAGCTCAGCACCGTAGACCTGGGCAGGGGGCTGGACTTCACGCCCCGAGGCTCTGTGCTGGCCAGGTTCACGCATTTGCAGCACCAGCAGTACAACTACGTGTGAGTGGACCTGCACTACTTCTTCATCATTTGTTCATTAGATACTTTCATTCGTATTACAAGGCGAGTGACAACCGGGGTAATTGCTCCAACTCGTCAACTTGTTATAGCTAGCGGTAATCACCTTATTCCTACCATTATCATCAACATCATTATTTAGAAAAATTAGAGCTCTTGCGTATAAAACTACCTTGATACCTATTAACCATTTTGAAGGGTTTGTAGCGACAACTATATCGTCGCATACGAACTAAACTGACGTGTCCTAGATCGCGGTATTAAAGTTATCCAGATGATTGAACATCTGAAAGAACCTGACAGAAACAGTCAGGCAGTAGCCTACCAGTCAAAACAGCCATATGGTCGAAGGATCCTTCCTTTTCAATGATGGATGAGGAGGTTTACACCCTGTTTCTCGTACACCTTGTCTCAGTTTTGATATCACACCTGCAGCACTTATACTTTAGAAGCCGGCTTAACAAAATCAAACTTCATTTTTTCTAATTAGACTGAGCAATACCACTTTTCAACGCCAAAAGTTTAAAATGCTCGTCCTCATCAGATGTGTGTTGACTGGCGTCAGATGAGCCACTTGGAGCACCATAATAAGTGTTATCTTGTCCTGCACAGCATCGAAGTGAACAACACATCGGGTCAGGCCGCGATGGGCACGGTGCGCATCTTCATGGCTCCCACAGCCAACGAGAACGGAGAGCCGCTGAGCTTCGACGAGCAGAGGAGATCCATGATAGAGCTCGACAAGTTCACTGCTGGATGTGAGTATATCTGGTACTGAGAGGCTGATAAGGCTTTAGACCTAAATGAAAATACTTTAGGGGAGGATGTTGATTAATGACTAGTTAGGGGATCAAATATTGTGAGCCTATTCCCATTAATTGGGCAGAATTCCAGTCTTCAAAATTCTTTGAAAAACACCGTGTGAAAATTTATTTGAGGTGTTGTCAAATTGAGCAGTAATTCCATACTAATGCTAGGTATTGACAATTCACTTCATTCTAGTTCTCATGAGGCGACTTTTCGAAATCGACCGAAGTTGATGTAATGTCTTGGTAAATTAAGTTGTGTCTTTTGAGCAATGGGATTTTCTTCTCAGTCTTTAATTTAATATCATTGTTAATCGAATATGTAAACGCACAAATCAATCATCTATACTTCTTTACTAATATTATAAAGAGGTATTTGTTTGTTTGTTTGTATGTAGGGGGTAATTTTCGGAACTAATGATCCAATTTTAAAAATTATTGCACTGGTGGAAAGCTACACTATTCCCGGATGACATAGGCTTTATCCCTCTAATCCCACGGGAACAGGAACTACACAGGTGAAACCGCGTGACGCCTGCTAGTTTGATATCAAGTTAGAAATTTTAAGAAATCGTTTTACATTTCGATCAACCGATTTTAACTTCCATTCTATAGTTATAAGGATGGCATTATAAGCAAAAACGCGGATACAATACCATTTGTCAAACCACCAAGTCCACCAACGCAATAGAAGACAAAATCGTTTGAACGGACTGTAAAAAAATAATTAAATGTCTTATCTTACTTTAAATGGGGTATAGACTACAGGGAGACATTAAATGTAGAAGAGGGGGTAAAACAAAAAGTATTATTAATTCAAAAATATTACTGTTAAATTGTGCAGTACGTCCGGGCAACAACACCATCCGTCACAGCAGTCTGGACTCATCCGTCACCATTCCATACGAGAGGACCTTCAGAGACCAGGTATGTACTAAACTAACACACTGGTTTACTAACGATGTTTTCCTTCACCGTTTATGCCGTCTTATAAAAAGTATTCGTGTCACAATATTTGTAGTTTCATTTGGAGTCCTACCACCCTGTGTATCGTTGGTGCAAATACTTATAGAACCTATATTTGGCAAAACGAGAGTCTGGCTGGCATTAGCCAATGGTGGCTCTTCCAAACCACCAAAGGGAATCCGATAGGAATTGAACTGTATAGAGACTTCGACACTGGAAGCATGTGATAATATAAACCGCACAGAAATTCGAAAAGAGGCCTTGAGGTCTTACTCGAGACACATTAAAGTTCTCATCATGAATAAACTTTAACTTTTTCTTTTTTTTTTCTCATCACGTGGTTAGTGTTTATGCCGCCCAAGGGGCTCTTACAAGTATTTAGCGACATCTATCTCGCCACATACGAACTAATGACCGATATCCTACATCGCGATATCAAAGTTATCCGCTCGATTAGAACGTATGCAAGGTTCCGACAGCAATCATCGCGTCGGGCAGTAGTTAGCCCACCAGAAACAACACCCGTCTGGTCGGAGGATCCTCTAAGGATCCTCTGGAGGATTACTTAAGGGAATGAGGAACTTAACACCCAGTTTCTCAACCTCTAAAAGTAACTATATTCCCGCAGTCTGCCCGTCCGGGTGACCCGGGCTCCGCGGAGGCCGCTGAATTCGACTTCTGTGGCTGCGGATGGCCGCACCACATGCTCATCGCTAAGGGTAATGAACAAGGATACCCTGTCGTGTTATTCGCCATGATCTCCAACTGGAACGAGGACAGGGTATGTACCTACTCAGTTTTTTTTCATTTTTTGAAATAACTGCCCCACACTTGGACTTTTTTCCAGTGTTGTGAGTGCACTTACAAATATACAAACTTACATAATACCCACAGAGAACTAGATCTTCATAAATACTATTTGAATAAGGGACCCAATAGGCCCAGAATGTAAGAAAACTTAAGATAATTTGGAATTTAAAGTCGCTTGCTACGTTGTGTGTCGTGGGTTCGATTTTTCCACGGAACTATTTTTTTTCCGCAAGTAGCTCTCCTAGGACTTCCTGTTTGTAAGTTGATATGTTTGTAAACGTATCCAAGATACAGGGAAAAATCCTAGTACGGGGTAACGTTTAATTATTTTTACTAAATTGAAATGAAAAACTCGATACATTTTTAATAACAAATGTTACCAGCTAAGATTAAAATCTACAAAATTAGAGGATCCATCGCAAAGTCAGCACTTTTGTACGAAGCTTAGTATAGACGCCAGCACATTAAGCTTCCTCGAACTTAACTTTTCCCAATAAAACATGAATCTTATTCTATTTGTAATAAAGTTGAAAAACTATTAAAGAAATTGGACACATTGGGTAGTTTGATGTGCCAGCTGGCCTCTGTACATATCGTACCGACTGTATCGCCTCTATCGTTCATACGAACAGTACAATGGATCCCCTGTTCTAAAATAAAGAATTTGAATATATCCTGCAGGTGGAACAAGACCTGGTAGGATCATGCAACGACGCGGCTTCGTACTGCGGCATCCGCGACCGCAAGTACCCCGACCGGCGCGCGATGGGCTTCCCGTTCGACCGCCCCGCGCCGCACGCCGCCGCGCTCAGCGACTTCCTGCGCCCCAACATGGCCGTGCAGCCCTGCAGCATACGCTTCACCAACACCACGCGGCCCCGCCAGCAGGCGCAGTAGTGGGAGGGCCAGGAGGGTGAGTAGACAGGAGAAACAAATGGAAATAGTTTTAACAAGTTTTCTAAGTAAGGTACTAATGTATTTTGGAATTTTCATTGCATATTTTGACATTAGCGTCACTGTTTTGTATGCCTTTCGACCAAAACATAGGATAGTCCAAACATTATAGGTACCTAAATGCCTATAAGATCATTGTACCCTGTTTTTACAATATGAATTTTATTTTGAATCAAAAATCTATCACATACTGTCAATATGTGTGTAATTTATATCATTAGTATCTACTAAAAAATGGTCACAAATTAAAATGTAAGTAAAATACTTCAACAGAATGTTAGAACATCTTGGAACGAGTACCTATGCAAAATATTGCCTACTGGATAAGGATTTAGGAGACCCCCTCCCATTTGACAAAAACCAGTAACAACATGAGTAATTTTATTTATATCTATGTACACAAAATTGATCGCAAATAAAAAAAAAGCAAGAAATTTACCTAAGCCAACTTCTAGTTAGTTACTACCTACCAACATAGATGGCGCCACATGTATCACTTTAGACTAAATTAGACTTTTAAGATGAATTAATATTTTATTATTTACCTTAGTTAATTATTCTCTTACATATAGTTTTCCTTTATTTCTCCTAACGTATATTTTAATTTTAAGCTAGTAGCGTCATCCATATTGTGCATTTGAGCGAACTAACCAACACTCTTGAACTTTTCAACATTTCTTGTGCAAGTTTGATTGCTTCTGGTTTTAGACCACAGCATGTAGGTAAAATATTTAAAAACAATTTTATAAATATATTATCTGTATTCATTAAATTTGTATGTCTTGTTCAAACATTAAGGCTATCTTAACACCCAACATACATTTAAACACATTTCTAGCACTCTATACAGTAACTCTATTTCACTTGGCCCCCAATAAACATAATAGACACTTAATTACAAATCAATTAACGATCTAAGTAACGGTAATTAAAAATAGAAATATTTATGCCATTAGCATTGAACCACATCATTTAAAAATAGACATAACATTGTATTTATTTAGCGATAGAATTTACTCAGTTCTAAATGAGTTTTTGCTGCACATTATTATATTACCTAATTTTACCGTTTATATGAATTTAATGAAAATATTCTTTGTTAAGTAGGTACATGAAAATCCTTTTGTTACCATCAAGATAAATGTACTAAGTACCCACTTCTTCATCACCATATTACATAATATCGGGTTCAACACTCCTACCATTGTCTTAAAGTAACTTATTCTATTCTATATATTAATATTACCTAAGTACTTATTTAAAATTACAATAAAATTCACCACTTTTTTTTTGCGTTAAAAGTTAAAAAAGCCAATGATACAAATAAAATGTCTGTAAAATTGTCTGTTATCGTAAACTAGCCATAAGTGTAATCGATAGCTTCCTTTCTTCAATTCTTGAGAAGAGAGAAGAATATTTTGCCCTAAGTTAGGAAGCTTAAAATATAACAAAAGCAGATATAAGTAATGATTATTATTTTGGTGCCTTCATAGCTAGAGTGAATAGGCTCTTAATAAACTGGTGCGCTTGACCATCATTGATTGCATCACTGCTTACCATGAGGTGGGATTGCAGTCAAGCACTAGTTTATACCATTAAAAAAAACCGCATAAAACACAGTTTCGTTGTTACTGGACCAACCTTGGCTATTTCTTAATGGATTCTGATTAGATTTAAATACTTTTTAGTGTTATATAAGTTTAGTTTTAAGTAAACGGGTCTGTAAATAAAATGTATAGTTCTTAATTTTGTGTAAAATTGTAAATACTTGTGATTCTTGAGACTGAATAAATTAGCCTTTTACCAATGTGATATTTTATTATGTTCTTAGGTTTTAATTCTAACTCACACCTCACACACACACACACACACACACACATACTGTTCCATCAGGATTCAGGATGGCATACTAGGAACTCACGCAAAAACCATTACCAGAAGGTACCTACTACATACTGACCCTTAAATTACATTACATGTCCATATAATTATTTATTATAAAATAATATTTAAATTTTAAACACCGTGATACCTAATGATTATTATAACAACTTTTACTATGACGCTGATTCGGAAATATTAAAAAAAATCAGCTGTTTCATACAAAATTCAATATTACCAAATGGAAATATATGAAACGGTTGATACTTTATTTCTATATTTCAGGATCAGTCTCATGGTAACAGTTGTTAATAATAATCAGTACTTCATTGTAATGGTAATGCAGGGTTGAAAAATCCAGACGCTCAGGAAGACAGCAGAGCAACCATAACTTTAGCTAACCTAACAATAGCGAACAAATGAAACCTGAGCAAATATTATTTTGTAAATGTAATACCTAGTGCCTTAAGCATAATTTAGGTCCCAACTATAACTTGCTCACTACCTGCATGCGTAGCGTGATGACCGTAGAAACGGATTTTGTCTAAAAGACGAATCGAACAAGTGGCAAATGGGCTACCTATTTGACAAAATTTAAGTTTTTAGTCCCCCACCTAGATTACAAGAAAATATTCGACACTTTATTTACGGTATTTTATTTTTCTATTTCAAATTGATGGAAAACTGTTTAGATTAAGCGCATTAAAGTGGAGGCGAGGGGGCTTGCAGCGTCATTAGGCCGTTTTTTTTTATTAGGTACGTAAAAAAAGAAAAAGTATGAGTCGGATATTTTCTTGTAATCTAGATGAGGGACTAAAAACTTAAATTAAGTCAAATAGCCCATTGTAGAAACACTTCTTTTACAATAATAATAAATTCATTTATTTCAGGTTAGTACACCTATTGACAAAAAGTTATAAAAACAACAATAAAACCAACTAAAAAATAAATGAAAATAAAATAAAACTCAATAAATTACAATAAATAAATATTCCACTACTTACTTTCACACAACGCCATCTAGTCCCAAGCTAAGCAGAGCTTGTGTTACGGATACTAAACAGCTGATATACATACTTATATATTTCTAAATACGTACATATTATAGATAAATTACACCTTTCGCCTTTCGGCGGAACGTGGGATGGGCTAAACATTATATTTATAAGATCATTTTACTCTGTGTTCACAAAATTAATAAATGAATTTGAATTTGAATTTGACCTAGACACAGAACAAATGATCGTGCTCATCACACGAACATTTGTCCTGAGTGGGAATCGAACCCACGACCTATGGCATAGCAGTCAGGGGCACTAACTAATAGAACAACAGAAAATTAAACAATAAAATTAAATCAAAATATAACACTATATCAATCAATTATTAACTAAGAATAGATAATTACCTATATACAATTGAAATTGTATTTACTTTTGTTTTGAGCACGACAATGTCATCAATGAATGAAGAGACAAAATAAGTAGATCCTTCAGTCGATAATACCACAGTCTAAAAACATACAGTCGTCCGACGAAGCTGTCTAGACAGGGCAATCGTGCGGGGTGTGAGGGGCGAGACGCGGGAAACCTGCTCCCGCACTGCGAACCAACCGATGTTCGTAGTGCGGGAGGTATTATTCAAGTCTAACGCGTTTAGAAGTTGCGGGCATTTTTCCAGAGATCAAAGGCGTCGTCCTACTGTATTAATATTTATACTGTGATAAAAGTCTACAATACCAAGCATTATTTCTTCTATAATCGGCAGGAATATTTCTACCATTGTCGATTCTTCCTTCGGTTCGGTATGACATACCTGTTTCTGATCGTATGATGATTATACTACACGTGCTGGAATGGTGGAAGCGCCCACAGGTGGTCGGCGGTAGGGCCCGTATAAACACCAAAACCCTAGCAGTGTTACATACATACATACATAAACTCAGGCAGAAACTACAGAGCGCCATATGCTACGATTCTTACATACTTCTTTTGCTTCGTTTACATTCATACATGTTGTCATACACACACGCCGCGCCGGTTGCGAGTACTACGCACCTGATCTTTCTGAAGAACCTCACCAATAAGGTCTATGTATGTCCTTCTAGGGCGTCGTCTCCCGGCATTCCCTCTTACATCTGCCTTGTAAATACCTTTCGTAAGTCGCCTTTCATCCATCCTTTCAACGTGACCAAACCATCTAAGCATACTCTTTTCAATTTTTGTTACTACATCTTCTTTTCTTTCCTAGCAGTGTTATTCTCTTTTAATTCTGTAAAATCGTGAAAATGTGGGTGAAGCGAAAGTTAATTGAGCTACGATTCTTAGCGAAAGTTAATTGAGCCGTCACTGCATACTAATGCTAGGTATGGACAGTACCTACACTCAATTTTCACGGAGTGACTTTTACTGAATCGTCAAGCTTGGTGTTTTTATCAAGTCTCTCTATGTCGAATCTACTCGAGTGCCAGTTTAAGACCCAGCGAGATACACCATTAGTAGTCTTATGAACTTTATAGTACTTTATGGCAATGGACATTGCATTGCCATAAAGCGACATTCACTCTCTCAAACCAACTTATTAAGAAAAATGCCATAGCTATACTGTCTAAAATAGAGTAATGTTTATGGAGGCTTCTTTAAATTAAATTAAAATTGTAATAAGGGTACCTACTACAAACATTTGTATCTGTATACGTTTTCTCTTTCACTTATACCCATTGTTTTATAATTATGTGGACAATGGCGTGGGTTACATGTTTGTTTTTCTTAGTTAAGGATTTATTGTATTGCTCTTAACTTGTAATTGTTTTTGGTCCATAACAAATAAAATAAAATGAAAATAAAACTTAACCTAAGCGAACACAACATTATAAGCGAACATAACATAAGCAAAACAAGCATTGGTATTGTTCACGAGGAAATCTCCAGGTACCTACTCGTATTCGAGCTTCTAGCTAGATTTGGTGTGGTAACCCTACAGGCAGTGTCTTTAGAAAAACTTGTTCCTACACTAAAACGATCCAAAATTAGTTCACGGACGACTAGGGATGTTCACGTCCTCTGCAAAAAAAAAACATACCTTTCTGTCACAAGTTGGCACCAGGTGACACAAGCGTAGCCTAAAGGGCATTAATGTGAGCGAGTGAAGCCAGCCCCAAAATATTCTTGAGGTGTAGTGCTAAAATTTCCTGGTCTGTGCAAAGTGTTATTCCATCCGAAAGGGGAATGCCCATCGGCCACACAAAAAAATGCCTGAAATGAACAACAATGAAATATACGCCAAATTGCACTATAAATCGTAGGGAACCCATGACAATTTCAATAATTATCAAAAAACTTGGTAGAAGCCAGTTCCAAACATTTTTTCTAAAATATAGGTTAAGTCAAGGTTAAGGATACTACGTACTTCATCATTTTGCACTGATATGAGATTACATCTCATCGTTGCAATATCGAGATAGCAATGAATACAGTGTATGTTTCTATCCATTCTTAAATGTACACGGTGCACAAGTCCAAAACAACAGCAGAGTCGTATCCGTCGTCAAAAAGCTGAGTTGACGTTTAGGCGGGTCTTTTTTTTTTTTTTTTTTTTTTTTTTATTACTGATAGGCACGCGTTTGACCACTATCTCACCTGATGGTAAGCGATGATGTGGTCGACGATGAAGCACGCTTGCCTAGAAGCAACCTGTTCACTCTTGACTTGAAGACCCCTAGGTTGTAGCTATCAGGAAACACCGACACCGGCAGGGAATTCCACTCTTTGGCTGTTCGCACAATGAATGTGTTTCCATAACGTTTAGTACGTATGGTTGGGATATCTACCATGTACCGGTGGCGCAGTGCTGAACGCCTGGTGGTCCGATGATGGAAAGGGCTTGGTGGTCTAATCTAAGTCGTGTTCAAAAATGGGTAACGTGTGCAGAAGTAAAATCAAAATCCTTAAGAAATAGCCACAGTCGTCGTTATAATATAATATCCTGAATTTACTCGAGCCGCAAACGCAAAAATCCGCAAAACCATGAATCGAAAAAATGAAAATGCATTCATGTCAAATTGTCAATAAGGCAAAGGACATGTGATGCATACAGCCTACGATACGATTTATAATTATAGTTTTTTTATTTTGATAAATATTCATACGCTTATACTATTTTAATTATATTTACGGTATTAATAGGTCGAATAATATTAAATGAATGATAACTATGCAATAATTCCATAAAATAGTTCGTTAATTAAGGATTATTTGACGATATCTGTTTAGGCTGAATGTCGATTACTCATGTCAAATAAACACTGACCGCCATTATAAATTAAGAATGACTATGACGGATATCAAAATAAATATTTTAATTATCGTAATATTTTCACCCTAGGTAAACAAACTTGAGATACATTTCGTTATATATATTTTATTCTTGATAGAATTAAGGACTATTAGTAGTTTCTGTCTATTTCAGGCATTTTTTGGGCGTTTTCCTTTCTATGTAACAGCCGGAGTTTTGACAAGTGTTCATTTGATGGCATTACACTGGTAGTCTTGAATCCTATTACATGGGACTTAAAGAAAACTGACGAAATGTTGGTGTACACTTGTACAGTAAATCCTTCCTATATCTCTGCCTAACCATATGGAGAATACAAGCGTGATGAGTGAGTAAAAGAACCATTTTTTTAAACCAAAAACTTGTAACCAAAATATCTCAGCAATGCTTTAATTAAACAATTAATTTCAAATTAAACGGCCATCGAGTTCGGTTTCACAGTTATCTTGTGATAATAATGTATTGTCTGTTAATTAGTGACTTTCTTTAAATTGTTGGGTTGTCCACCATTGGAGCACACTTCGGTCCAACATGGTGAAGACTGCACAGGTAAGACCATTATTATTAATAACATATATTACCAAACTATAATGTTTGTGATTTTGTTCCTGGAGTGGTGTTGCGTTTTAGATTTGAGCAGTGTTAGCAGTGTGTTGTGATAGATATAAAAATCTTATTCATGATAAGTGCCCGGATACATTATGACATCGATATACCACCTGATACTATATGTTTAGTACCTATACGAATCTGGACCCCCAAGGCAATTTTTAATGTTAGTTTTAACTCTTCAGCAATGTCAAAGTAAAGTTGTTAAAAGCACAGACAAACGTAGTGAACTTATTTATTTACGTAAATGAATTACACTTAATTCTTTAACTATTAGGTATGTACAGAGGCCTGCACATCAAGCTACCGCAATGTGTCAAAATTCTTCGATAGTTTTTTAACTTTATTGCAAACAGAATAATGATCATGTTAAAGAAAGAAAGAAAAAGCATTTATTTGACCCAAAAGGCACACATGTTCAATTTTATTGGAAAAAATTGACAGTTTGGGGTAGCTTGATGTGCTGGAGTTTGTACCCGTAAATGTACGAAAAAATTAAAATTTAAATAACCCCCAACGCCAAAAAGTAAAGCTCACAATTAAAAAGTCAAAAATAACATTTTCCTATCGTTGAGCCATGTAATTTTATGTTGCGTTAGGGTACTGCTTAAGTAAGGATTCTTCCTAGTAGGTATGTACAGACGCCAGCACATCAAGCTATCCCAATGTGTCAAATATCTTTTATAGATTTTCAACTTTATAAGGAAACAGAATAAGGCTCATGTTTAATTGGGAAAATTTGACACTTTGGAGTAACTTGATGTGCTGGCCTCTGTACTTATAGTAGCGGTACCTCAACGTGACATAGAAAAATTACATGGCTCAACGATAGGAAAATGTTATTTTTAACAATTAATAATATAAGTTTGCCTAACGTGAAAATGCTTTATAGTGTTGATATAGTCATCCTTGCGTCTTTATTTACCCCGCTTAACGGCACTGTTCGCACCATTAAATAATTAATACCACCCTACATGAGACCACAATAGTTATAGAGGGGCCTATTTATAGCCGATGTCCCATGCTATTCTTTAATCATGCTCCAATTAGTTCATCTCTTATATCTCCATCGATATCTCATCCCTACAAAACTAAAGAATTCATCGGATATACTTCACAGATCTCATTCCCCGTAACGTTATATCAAAGTTATTTCATCGGAGCGACCGCTATAACATGGCGGTTCATATAAAATGTATGAGGAGATTCGCCCGCGGATTGTGCGGTGAAATTCACGATATTTTTGTGCTAGATATAACCTTGTTTCAAACTATCTCAGTAGAAATAACTTTTAGGTTCTTTTTATACTCTAACTTGTTCGTCTAACTCGTCATCTTGAATTAGTTTGAGCTCAAATCAATCGTAGATCTCTTTTCTCAATGACTTTGTTTATACCTATTGGATAAACTTTGTCTTCATAACAGTATAAGAAGATAAATCAACGGAAGGAAATCAACACTTACATTAAAACTATGAGTTCTCTTGGAAACTATGAGTTCTCTACATGATTCTTGTCTCTTCAGCATTGCAATTTTTCGTCGGGTTTCTCGCATTATTCGGCATTAGCAAAAATATGAATAGCTGAAAAGTCCGCAAAAAAACTTTCTTAATTTTCTTATTTTCTTAATCTTGTCATTTGGACCCTTGCAATTACTGCTTTTAGCGTCACACGTGATAGTATGCTCCTCAGTAATGATGATTTGCAACTTTTAGAGGTGTTCTCAAAAGGTCACATTTCGCCAGTTGCCTAAGTCCCATATATGTAGTAAGAGACCTATTGCAACTAGTCAAGCACAATCGAAAAGAAGACAAAAAAATCCAGTGTACTTTGCTCGATTCGGGAATAACACCAGATACCTCACGTTCAGTAGCAGCACTGGCGACTACTAGATTAACGAGACAATCCAAGAAGAGGTGAGGTATTCTGATAAAACCAAATATTCAACCGTTTCCTTAAAATTCCAGATCCTGCTCCTGCTGCTGGTCGCAGTGGCAGTGCAGTCTTTCGGCGGGCGACGCTACTTACGTGGTAGGTCTCACGGCCGGTACCGTAACCCAAATAACTACTATCACCATCGGAGGCGCGGTGACGTTGAACGCCCCCATGAGCGATACCCGAACAGACATCATCAAAAAAACCTTTACAATCACGGTGATCCGTCGACAGAAGATGCATCGCATATCTTAAGACACCCAGAATTGTCTGATGATAGACCGCTCACTGGTTTACATTCACACCACGAAGAAGATATATCAACCTCCGAACTACCGCCTTTAATTGATCCAGTACCGGATAACCCATCGTCCGTTGATAATGGAAACTCTGAAAGTGATGAGTCAGAAAGTAATTCTCAAGATAATATGCCAGATGTTGTCAACAATGATAAGCCAGACGATGTTGCTAATGTAGTAGAAAATGGAAATTCTCCGAATATTGAAGAACCTGATCATATCGATGAAAATATCAACGGAAATGAGCCATTATCGGGAGAACACCCTGACGGTACTTTACACGTAGACGGATTGTCACCAACTGGTTCAAATGAGCAGCCAGACAGTGACGGATTTATAAATGGATCATCAGCAGATGACTTAGATACCGGCTTCCATGGTAAAGTGCCGGACCTTAATATAGATAAACCAACTGGAAGTATCAATGTAAATGGATTAGAACCTGGTGAAAATGATTCCTCATCAAATGAGTCACCAACGGATAATCAAAGACCGGATTATGATGATGGTTATTTAAACAATGATGATCTGTTACCCAAAAATAAGGACAAGCCTGGTCATAATATTCATGGCGATGCACTTTCACCAAAAGGTGATGACAATATAAGTGTTAATGGCCTTTCACCGGGAGGTGATAATGAACCTATCGATGGTGATAATAGTGATGGTAATATATCGGGTCACAGTTTTATAAATAATGGCGGGTTGTCCCCGGGTGGTGATGATGAGAGACCCGATAGTAGCAATATTAACATTAATGGCTTGTCACCAGGTGGGGACGACGCCGAAGGCCACGGCAACAATGAGCATGGAGGGCTGCCAAGCGATGACTTAGGTAAGCCAAATCATAATAATATAGACTCACAGGGGCTAGAACCCGAACATAACAGCCATCATCATCATGCCATTCATAAACCCGATATTAACGATGGGTTCTCTTCAGGTGACGGAACCATTGGAGCGCACGTCAATTTACCGGATATAACAGGCCACATTGACCACGGTGGACTGCTTCCTGAGCCTTCAGAACATATAATTGATCATGGTGGTTTAGAGCCTGAGCCAAACCCCAACGTATCAGGGCATATTGATCCCCATTTCAAACAACCAGTACCAATCCCAGACATTGCTGGACATTTTGACATAAATAAGCCTCATATCAATCCAACTTTTCCTGGCGATGATATTTTACCAAATCCTGGAGACCATGTAGCACCCAATCCAATGCCAGATATCGATGGTAGACCTGACGAAATTCCATCAATAGAAATACCTGGTAAAGTAGACAACAAGGAAGATAGCAAGAAGAACAACTCAATCATGATACCGGTTCTGTTGCCCGGAGGTGGTCACATCATGGTACACTCTAGTGATCTTGGTAACATACCTTCCTACATCATAGTGATGATCAACGGCCAGCCAACGCTTATTCAAAATCCTGGCGGTCTTGGTATCGGAGGTGGTAATGCAGGAGGGTCTTTGGATCTCACCAAACTTATTCTTGGAAACAACGGTCTGTCAATCAATGGTGTTCACGGTGGAGCAGTGTTGCCCAACTGGCTTAACTTAGGAGGGAATGGTGGTGCCAATATTGGCGGCGGAGGCATTGGCATTTTGCCAAATATGCAACCTATTTGGATAGGTTCTCAGTTACCCAATTTTGGAGGCGGTGGTTCTACCGGTGGCTCCTTCATTATTCCAAATAACGAACCCGTTCAGCCGATACCTGTTCCGATCCCAGTTCCGAGGCCAATGCCACCTCCACGACCACTTTACCCAACCCCTCAACCAATCCCGATGCCTGGACCAGGTTTTAACATTAATACTTATCCTGGTTACCCTTGGCCGTCAATTTGGAACCCAAACAATCCCAATATTAATGTGAATTTAACACACATGCCATTGACACCAAATCAAGATACCAATATAGACTGGAAGAGTCTCTTTGATCTGTTGGCAAACATTGATTCTCGTCTTCCCAGGCCTAAAGAGCCATTACCTAACCCACAACCAAACTTCCCTTCATACCCGTATCCTCAATATCCGTACCCATACCCACCACCTTACCCCTACCCGCCTTATCCTTACTCTCCTAACTATCCTTACCCTACTAATAAAAAGCCTACTGACCCCGTCATCAATGTTGACAAAGATAAAGACACTTCAAATCCTCCCCCCGAACCCCGACCGGAGCCTGACCCTAAACCCCGGCCGGAACCTCAGCCTGAACCTGAGCCCCGCCCAGAACCCCGCCCGGAACCCCGCCCGGAACCCCGACCAGAACCCCGTCCGGAACCTCAGCCTAAACCTGAACCCCGGCCGGAACCTGAGCCTGAACCCCGTCCGGAACCCCACCCGGAACCTCAGCCTGAGCCTGAACCCCACCCGGAACCTCAACCTGAGCCTGAACCCCGCCCAGAACCCCGTCCAGAACCCCGGCCGGAACCTGAGCCTGAACCCCGTCCGGAACCCCTTCCAGAACCCCGGCCGGAACCTGAGCCTGAACCCCGTCCGGAACCCCTTCCAGAACCCCGGCCAGAACCTGAGCCTGAACCCCGTCCGGAACCCCTTCCAGAACCCCGGCCGGAACCTGAGCCTGAACCCCGTCCGGAACCCCTTCCAGAACCCCGGCCAGCACCTGAGCCTGAACCCCGTCCGGAACCCTACCCGGGACCTCAGCCTGAGCCTGAACCCCGGCCGGAACCGCTGCCTGAGCCTGAACCCCGGCCAGAACCTCAGCCCGAACCAGAACCCCACCCAGAGCCCCAGCCCAAACTAGAACCCCGCCCAGAACCCCGACCGGAACCTCAGCCTGAACCTGAACCTGAACCCCTCCCAAAACCCCGGCCGAAACCCCAGCCTGAACCAGAACCTCGTCCAGAACCTCAGCCTGAACCTCAACCCCTCCCGGAACCCAGGCCTGTACCTCAGCCTGAACCAGAACCTGAACCCCGCCCAGAACCCCGACCGGAACCTCGGCCTGAACCAGAACCTGAACCCCGCCCAAAACCTCGTCCGGTACCTCAACCTGAACCGGAACCTGAACCTCGCCCAGAACCCCAGCCCCGCCCTGATATTACTGTGGAACCTCACAAGGATCCGTTAGAACCCCACCCTGATATTCACAGAGAACCGCGTCCAGATGTTACCATTGAGCCACGGCCCGTACCCCACCCTGAACACCCGGATCATCACCACCATGACAGGCCAGTCATAAACCTTCCTGATATTCATATCACACTCCCTAAGCCAACCCACATTGGCAAACCGAAACCTGGTCATTCTGGTCTGGATAGTGGCCTGATTGACATTCTCAATGTCCTTCTGAAGTTCCCTGACAGGAGCTCTCACACACCGAAGAACATCGGACCTCTCATCAAGTTACTGCTTGCAATTTTAAAACCTGGCGATAAGAAACAACCTCTGATTCCGAACTTAGATAATGACATAAAGGGACAGCCAGATCTTGGAAACCTTGGACATCTTTTACTACACCTTTTGGATGGACATAAGGAACCAAACCTTAACGTGCTGGTTGAACCAGGAATGGACGAAGGCACACGGGGCAACCTGATACTGCTCCTTCAGCTTTTAGCCAACAATCTGGAGGGTGGCTCTTACCCAAGCATGGGGTATTATCAGCCGGAGAACCCATTGCTGTACTTCTTGGGCCACTTCCCTTGTGATCATCCGAATATCCAAGCGATATCTGGGATGCAGTCTAACTCCAACCTTTGGCAGCTGTTGGCCAATATGTATGGCCATAACTATGGACAAGAGTTGAGGCTGGAGAGATCAGCAGAGGAGACTGATGATAAACCTGCTGATGAGGGCCCAGGCGCAGAGTCGAAGGAGAAGAACTAATCATAAGTAGATAATTATTTAAATAGAGTTTTTTTGTGTTGCTATTCGTGTTTTGAGTGTTGTAAAAGAAGAGAGGAAATTAAACAGATTTTACTTTCTAATGTGCTATTTTATTTTTATAAAGATTGTTTACTATATTATTTCGGAGGAGTTGTTTACAAATACTATAAAACACACACACCCACACACCCACGACCCACACCCACACATACACACACACACACACACACACATACACCATGACACGAGAATTTTATAAATAATTTATTTATTTATTTACCATTTACTACGGTAATAAGAAAACCAATTACAGTAAATAGACAGTAAAACAATAACACACATTAAATATTAGCAGAACATTATAAAATAATAATGTAAAATAAAATAAAATAAATCTTAAAAACTAATTCCTCTGGCATGCATTCTCCTCCATAAGAAACACATACTTAATAAGATGACAACAAATAGTACAAAACAATAATAACTTCTGCTACTTTTTTTTGGCGAGCCGCTAATGTGCTCTTATAAAAACAATTTGCGTTAGATAGAATTAGAATGAAAACATGTATATATATATATAACCGAATCTAACTTACCGTACCTATCCTATAGCTAACCTAACTACCTAACCTAACTACCTTACTGAAATACATTGATTTTGAAAGATAAAAAAACCCTAATTTTGTTACATTAAGTTTACATAGTTTTCCCGGTCTACTTTAAAGTACACACAGCACCTAGTTGCAAAGAATTACTGAGGTTCGTCTCTGTCGTCATTATTAGTACGTAAATTTATTTCTGAAAAATAAGACTGCTTTATGCAGCTTAAAGCCTTTTTGTAAGTTTAGTAACAAAATAAATTTCAGAACGTATGCATAAATTGATAGCCAAAAATAATATTGTTCATGATAATCCCAATGTTTAACATAATTATATATTGTTAATTCAAAATTCTTTAATTTGGGAGGAGTATATCGTACGACGATGGGAAAAACAAATGTTTGATAGATAGCAACAGATTGTATGGGAAGTTATTTAAATTGTTATTGCTATAAAAATATCTTTCTTAAAGATAAAGATAAAGATATATTTATTTGTTTAAACATGTGTAACACAATACATATATGTAGATGCAAATGTGGATGGAAATTTGAAAACAGGTAAGTTTCAACATGTTTTGCCATATTTAGCGTACAAAAAAGAAAGAGAAAAAAAAATACAGACATTTAAAATATAAAACCATTGAATGAAAAAAAAGAAACAACAAAATTAAAATATAAAACAATAAAATTATAAGGTATCATTTAAAAAGCCTTTAACGCAGTAGTAACATTTTTTAGTTAGTAGCTTCTTCAAATCTCTTTTGAAATTAATAGTTATAATCATATTTTTTAAATTCTCTGGAATTTTATTATATATGATCGGTGCCATACAAAACACACTTTTATGTAGGAGTGCTGTTTTCGAGGCTGTAAATAATGTTTATATTTATGACGTCTATTTCTAATTACATTAGGTATCTGACAAAATAGGAAACCAGTGAGGGTTATTTCTGACAAATAAAGCTGTTTCTAAGATGTATAGTGACGGAAGTGTCAGTATAAGGTATTCTTTACCTTCTTACCCTTTAGACCTTCCTAAGACTTCCACGAATATCAAGACCTAAATTAGACTATTATTTAGCAATAAACCCCTCTCTTTAAAAACTTTTCTTATGTACCTATATATGATATTGAGTAGGTAGTTGGGGTACTCAATCAAAGGGACAAAAGATTTGCTGATTAACCTGCTCTTATTAACAGCCAATAAGCGCATATTCCCATGTTCACAAACTACACTAAACTTTTTAAAATTCAATTTTGACGTCACGAGAAAAGGACGTTGGCAGATAAGAAGTAGAACTTAGTCAGAGACGTCAGATTAATGTCAGATTAATTCGCTGAGTTTTTGATGGATGCGTTCTGAAATGTTAACAAACTTTAACTGGAAACACACAAAGGCGTAGATTATTAAAAACAGCGGTTCCCAAATTACTTTCCCACTGCACGGCAAAGGCTTCTTCTCAAGAGAGAAGGCACAAGCATTGCTCACCACGCTTGCTCAAGGCAGATTGGTGAATATTAGTATAGATAAGTTTGTACTTATCTAATAATAAACAGAGGAAAGATTTCATTGTTTGTTTGCATTAAAAAGGCTCCGAAACTAATGGACCACTTTGTAAATTTTTTCACCGTTGGCAAGCTACACTATTGCCGAGTGACATAAGCTACTTTTCAGTGACATAATCCTTTTATTCCCATGGAAACCACGTGACGTCTACTAGTCTATACTAATATTACAAAGAGGAAAGGTTTGATTGTTTGTTTGTTTGCATTGAATAGGCTCCGAACCTTCTGACCCGATTTGAAAAATTCTTTCACCGTTGGGAAGCTATACTATCCCCGGGTGACATAGGCTACTTTTTATCCCTGTATTCCCACGGGAACGGGATCTACGCGGGTGAAACCGCGTGAGGTCTGTTAGTATCTAATATATTTACAGTGTTTGTTACTAAACTGAAAGAAAGTAAGAAAGAAAGAAAAATATTTATTTGACATCAGTCATTAAAACACACATACACACAATAATTTATGAAACAATAGAAAATATACAATAGTAGGTGCCTCTCGGCTGCGCCAAAAAGGTCCATTTCAGCATTCATGCCAGACAGGTGATGCTGTCGGACGCTGGTCTTCTAATGAACCTTGAGGGGTACCCAGTGACGGGAAGAAAAAAATAAATAGAAAACGAGTAAGCAACTGTAGCAACAGCGGCAGCGGCAGTAACTGCTCCTGAGCTGAGTTTATTCAGTCTGAGAATAGTTCGTAAACTATTTTTTTAAGTGGAACGATGTTTGCCGGTGCAACTACTTAACTATGAGTCCTAGTTTCCTCACGATGTTTCTCTTAAATTTTCTTCGTCCCCCGGCCCGCAGTGGTGAGTCGTGCGCCTAGACGAAATCGGTCTATCAGCTCGCAAGTGATTTAACACTCTTTGGCATTGTCCGACCCTGAGACCGAACCCGGGTCCTCACAATCAGCAGTTGCAGTAGCACTTGCGACCAACGTGGCAGCTAGCGAAATAGGTATACCTAGACAATATTTACCTGCCCCTTTCCGAAATGACGTAATACAAAAGCTGTGAGTGACGTTATTCTTAAAAGTGTTCCAAGGAAGTAAAATACATAGGTACTAGGTAGACTAGTAGATGCGGTACTTAGACAAAGTACTAATAAAGTACCGGTACTTGAGTGCAGCCGTACTCAGGTACGCGAAGTGCTATAAGAATAAAGTGCAGTGTCGAGTGGTAGGTAATGTTACGGCACTTCTAGTGAGCGTGGTCTTATCTCACGTACTTGTCACTGGTAGCGACATCTATTGGTCATTGTGGTTAAACTATTATTAACAAAGAATAACTGAGACTAAATGATTGAATTAAGACTTTTAGGATGCCTAGGTGTGAAGTACTGAAAAGAAAATACAGGAATAAGAGACACAACTTTTAATCTTTTTACCGACCAATTTTTCCATACAACCGCTCGAGTCACGTCTGTACAATCAACCAAATTCCCGCCACTCGCGTGTTTTTTTCTCGCGGTAAAATCCAGATGACCATGCCGGCTTCCGATTGGTTAGCCACAGCCAATCGGAAGCTTCCAACGACCAATGACAAAGTAGTGTGGTCAGTACAAAATATTCAAATCAAATAGTTACAGGCTTGGAAACTAGTCTATAAAGGTTTCAATTTAATGTAAATTAGCGAACCCTTACACTACGTAGTTTGATTATAATTGTTATTATTGGTGCACGGCCACGCGGCTCCATATGGGTACGACAAAATCGCTTAGTTGAATTTCCATAAAAGCGTTTTAAATAAATTCTGCATGTGCTGTCAATTTACGAACATAACAAAAAACAGGCATACATGAGACAATTGATATTTATCTAAATATATTCTATGCATATGCATGAAAATTGTATAGTTGAGGTGCTGGCAAATTGAGCTGTCATTCCATATTTGACAGTTCACTTCAGTCGAGTTTTCACGGGATGATTGTAACAGAATCAACCAGCTGAACCGCCTTGTGGGAATGCTCTTAAAAAAAAAAAAAAAATTGTTTATTTGCACCCTCAAGTAAAAAATACAGTTTACAGTAAAATAAAATGTAAAATTAGCCATAAGGCTCTTGTCATGTAGTTATAAGTTTTGAATAAAATTAGTTTACAATTCCTCATTTTAGAATTCCACTTTTCATTTTGAATGAACTATTTTAACTTTTTCACCAAAGTAGGTTAAATGCAGTCTCCTTTAATAATTCCACAAGAAGCAGCATCCTGCATCAGCACGTAGTACAGTCTGTACATATCGAGCGGTGTTAGGTACAACGGTCTCCAGAGTGCCATTTGAGCGCCGACATGCACACGAAAAGCGAATGTATCCGTATTATAAAACCACGCTTCAGATCGGAAATATACTGGCATACATAAACTCGCGCCCTTTTCCATGGGGGTAGGCAGAAACTACAGATCACCTCCTGATACGCTCATGACATACTCCTTTTGTTTCGCTTACGTTCACTGATCTAATAAAGCTGGTCGTTTCTGTCAAAATCACCGCGTTAAAATGTAGGTGAAGTGAATGCGAAGTGAGCTGTCATTCCATGCCAATGCTAGGCATTTACAGGAGTGACTTAAACTGAATCGACTAGTTGCACGCGTAGCATGACCACCGCAGAACGGTTTTATTCAACAACTATTATTTTTTTCCAATCTTTCCCTTTGTCGAGTCTTCTACTCGACAAAGGGACAGATTGGAAAAAAATATTTTGTTTTGAGTACGCCAATGTCAAGAATTAAGAGAAGAAATGTGTAGATTCTTCAGTCTACAATAGTCTACAATATTTCTTCTATAAGATAAGATACGTTACCGGGCTGGTATCCGCAACTTCACGCCAAAGCGCATATTTTGCGTAAGATGGGCCATAATCTACCACGCGGGCCCAGTGCAATTTGGTAGATGTCACATGCCTTCGAATTGTTGGTTCTAGGACATGCCGGTTTCCTCACGAAGTTTTCCTTCACCGTTTTTGAGAGCCGTTGGTGATGAAATAAATTCGCCGTCGTAAACCGAGACATTATGAACCCGTGCAAGTCATAGGCGTGTTCAATTATAAATGCTATATAACAATAAAATTGTGTTCGCAGTGACATCTAACTTGCACCTCGCGGCCAGCGCGCGCGGGCTGCGAGCTTGAACTCCGCAGGCGGCGAGCTTGCACTTCACGGACGGCGTGCGGACTGCAAGCTGGCACCTTACCGACGATGCGTAGTTAGCGACGCCGTGCGGCTGCTGTGCAGTTGCGGTGCCGTTATAATGTGCCATGACCTTTTATGATCTTAAGACGGGGCCGTCCGTCATCGCTGGGCCACCGCTGCTCTCTATTTCTTCTATAATCGGCAAAAATGTTTCTACCATCTGTCACTTTATTCTTTCGTCGACATACTATTTCTAGAGTGTGCATGCTGGTCATACACGCAGGCCGGTTGCGTGAACTAAGGCTGACCTTTCTAGAGAAATTCACTAAATATGGTCAATCAGTGAATGCCCTTCTTGGACCTTTCGACGTTTCCACTAAAACCTGCCTTATAAACTAACCTTCGAATATAACGGAAATTAAAACGGTTTTCCAAAACATCAATGAACAAAAAGTATCGTCAGAAATACGCAAACGTTAATTAATTTAAGCCTGAAATCACCTACCCGCAATGAAGTATATTTTGTAACTTTGTTTGTGTGGAAACCACAGTTGAATTGGGGACACCTGTAAATACTGTAAGTTAACGTTTGATAAATAAATAAATCATGACAATGTGATGATTAATTCATTAAACCCCAAGCGGACGCCGGTGCGGGCGTCCGCGCTGTCATTGTCTTTCTATTGTGTCTCTCATTAACACGATTGAAAGGTTAATGGTCGTCCCTTCTCTGTATAAGAAGAGGCCTTTTTCCTTTAGCGGTTATTTACATTACGAGAAAGCAAAGTCGTCCATTCACATAAGTATTTGAATTCCCGGTGGAAAAGAGAATTTCACGGTACCTATATTTTCTCAATCCTAGAAAAAACAAGGCGCAGTTTCTTGACAATTTGACTCCCAAATACACAGATCCAGTAAATCCTCAACTACTTTAGTAAAAAAAAGTTAACGTTACGAAGTAAAGCCTTCTGAAACCGATGCCGATACATAAAACATAACCTATCGGTACAAACGACTAAACATTTTTGTGTACAGGCTATAAAAAAGCCAAATAATTACGCTACAGGATCAAGCAACAAAAAAAAAGAAATCACCTTTTGAAAATTGACATTATTTGCTTAGCCTTAGTCCAACCAGATGCAGCTGAATGCCAGTGATTTACATGGAGTGAGTGTATGCAGCTACTAGGTAACCCGATACCCATTGCGGACACTGGTTAGTTACTAAGACTAGTTAATAAGATATTTAGTTTTCCGTTTAAATAAAGTTATTATTTACCAACGTTTCGGTCGTGCAAGCCTTTCGTACTTTATAATCTCCTCCACCCCTTCTTAGTTTTGCAAATAATAATATAAATAGCCTCCGAAACTCACAAATCATGTGGCTGTCTATTGATTAAATATTTTTAAATCAGTTAGGTAGATCCAGAGGTTACCCCCTACAACGCACAAACTCACAAACTTCACTTCTTTTTAATATAAGTAAATAATGGCAGCTGAAGCTAAGGCTTCCCTCTTACTCATACACCTAGCAACCTGCATACCTTTCACGTTTGCTCACAGTACCAAACCCTCCGAATCGGCGTAAATTTGCATCGCGTTGCTTATACGTCATGCGAGTGTTACCCTCGGGAAATCACCGGGCAAACGGCCGGGCAAACCTCTGGGCACGGACAGCCCTGACGTGTCGGCAACATGAGCCTTTAAATAGGTGAATATGAATAATTAATGTGTATTAACATTGTAGAAACAGAATTTGGAATCCCGTCCTGTTTGCAAAGGTGTGTTTGTCTGTTGGGCCAGTTCATTCCGGTTTGAACCGGTAAATACTGGTTTTTGCGAGCTCGGTACGAATTGTTTGAAGATGTCACTTGTAACTGGGGTGTTGTTTATCTTTGCTTAAGTGTACATAATATACTAGGGTGCTGTGAGCATTTGAACTCTCCTGAATTAATTAGTTTATGGTAAATGAGATAAACACTATTTTATAATTCAGGAGGACGTTAAACAGCCGTTGGCTGACAGATGTTTGGCACATGATATTCAAAAAGAAGCCTGAACTAGCTTACAGGAATAAATCGCTTGTAAGAGATCGCTTTTAGCGATAAGGCCACTGTAACACCCTACGTAGCCCCTAAAGTTACAATTTTTAAGTTTTTATGGTCTACTTACAATAAAGATCATTCTATTTTAAATTCGTCTCTCATTATTACAACTGGTAGAACGTTGAGGTTTTACATAACATAACATACATACATAACGTCACGCCTGTAATCCCCGAAGGGCTAGGCAGAGGTGTACCTGGTAGTACACCCACATTTCGCCAGTTATGTTTAAGTCCCATGTAATAGGGGGCGAGCCTATTGCCATCAATCGGGCACATATCCAGACTCCGGGCTGCTACTGAGAAATCCCAGATGGAAAAACTCTATAACACTTTGCCCGACCCGGGGATCGAACCCGGGACCTCATGCTCAGCAGTAGCGCTTGCGACCACTAGACCAACGCAGCAGTTGAGGTTTTACAGTACTGTTGAAAAGCTTGTGATACACATAGAACATCGTTGATGCTGCGTACCTGATGGTATTGTAAAAATGATACTGTTAGTACTATCACCAACAGTCTATTAACCCATGAAACGTTGGTCAACAGTATCTTTAAACCATCAACTTGTGCAAAAAACTTTTTTTTATTTTAGATTTGTACTGTTAAAGTTTTAACTTACTTAGCCATTTAACAAATTTTAATACCTATATGTATATGTTGTGGGACGCAAAATGAATACAATTTTGGTTAATAGAAGAAACGACAATGAGACAGATCGTAGAAACTTCAGTTCTTTCTTCAGAATCTTCAGTTGATAAGAGTCTACAATGTCGGTCATGATTCTGATCATGACCGACATCATCATCAACATCATGTCGACGTATTTTGGTAGACATGTTGTACTATCTGGCACTATGTCGATTCTTCCCTTGACATAGTCCGTATCTACAATGAGCATGCTACGCTTGCAGGTTGTTTGTGTTATGCTCCTTTCTTTTAAATTCGTCATTTCTCAGTATCTATTGTATTCTGACGCACTATCGTGCAGTTCATTAATATATCATTAAATCAACATTATATTGGTTTGTTCATTACGTCGGTTTTTCCATTGTATTTCGTTTAAATTATCAACTCAGTGATTAAACTATCATTTGGTGGTTCGACATGGCGCGTATCATACAGGTATTGTAATTGATTTAATTTATTTTTGACCCTTAACTAGTGAGCAATTGTTTTGTGTGAAAAATTATGATATTCGTGGAAAGAAGAAGAAAGAAGAGAAGAAAGAAGAAGTGTTGTCTTTAGTTCTACTGTAGGTTGATTCAGTAAAAGTTACCCCGTGAAAATTTGAATGAAGATAACTGACAATGCCTAGTATCAGTATGTGTTGTCACCTCATTTCGCCTTCAGTTCACCATAATGATTTTTTATAGAATATTACAGTCGTTCTCTATTGCTGTGATACGTATATAGTTATTAGATGCGCTTACATGTTTAAAAATACGCTCTGAACATAAAAACCTCTCCTCCTTATTTTATGTCGGTTAATACTTCGTCCGCATCGCTGTTTACGGGGTGGTAATTTTAAAAAGGTTAGCAGGATGGTTTTATCAATTATTTAATACATCATATATAATAACAGAAAAAGTTTTTCAACCACAACGTTAAGTTTGTTCTTGGGAAAAATTATTGTAACTAGACCTTGTGACATGTCCCCGTACGGAACCCATTTCACGTGAGTTCAAGTCGTACTTCAAATTCTAATGAATTAGTCAAAGCTAACCTGTAATATATAACCTACTAAGGCTGTATAAATACTTTAAGTACAATAAGCGTTTTTCGATATTAATATCTTAATCCGAAGTTACTTTCATTATAATGTTCATATTATGTCACTATCACATTATATTACGCCTGCAGTTAGTTTCTCGGAGCACAGATTATTTTTTACAAATAGATTACATATTCCCATCCAGAGGGAGTTGATGGGACGACACGTGTAACTGGAAAAGACTTATAACACTAAGTACTACACGTAGATTGTTGTTTCAGGTTCTACTACCTCTGCTAGGCGTGATTCTAACAGAGGCTCTACCTCAGCGCCACCTACCATTTTTCAACAATATCCCCGGCCTGCACCAGCCTATCTCTGACGACCCCAGGGACAGTCGGATAACCCACAAAAATGTTGGTTACAACGGCGATTACGACACTTGGTTTCAACATTTTGGTAATCCAGATGAGCATCAGTTTTCTTCTGACAGTCATGAAAGTGGTCACTCCTACGGAGATTATGATCCGTTCTTTAATGGAGATCCGTACTACCAAGGCAACGGTTGGGATCAAATGCCAGGAATAAATAATGTGTTCAACATTCCATATCCAGGGTATAACTCTCATAGGCATCAACCTGCACCACATAAAAACCCACAAGACAAGCCAAAGCAAAATCATAACGATGGTACAAACGTTCATAAACCTGAAGACAAGCCTAAGGAGATTCCGCCAGTTGAGAAAAAGCCTGAAGAACTAGGCAAAGGTCCAAAAGTAAATGCAGCTGACATTTCAGAAGAGCAAAATAAATTAAACGAAGCAAACATTCCAGACGTCAAAAATAATTCCGACCGATTGCCCCCAAAAACAAATGAGATCAAAAAAGAAGAAAGTGAAGAAGATAAAGATAGTAAACAAGTAAATTTAGAAAAAAAGAAAGATTTCTTATTGGTTGGACAAGGTAATAACGGTAACAGCATTTACCTTTTACATGAAAACAATCCTAACCCGAGTGCAGTTGTAACTCCTAATGCTAATCAGCCTGGCAACAATATAATTTATGTTCCTTACAATCCGGGGCAATCTAACACTCCAGTTTATCAAGTGTACAATGGTCAAAGCGCCCCTTTGCCTACAAATATTCAAATGACTCCGGACAAATTAGGAGTGAATACGAATCCTGGTCAATCTACTACCAATTTAAATGCAGGTAACCAAAATCCTGGCTATGTTACGATTTATTCCAATGGACAGCTAATACAAATACCCGGTGTAGTTGTTAACTCACCACAAAACAATGTGCCACTACAGAATGGGAATCAAGGAACCAATTATTTAATTGCCAATACGGTCCCCAATAATGTGCAAAGACCCAGCACAGACGTTATTTACGCTACTATTCCAAATCAAGCACCAAATGGACCGATATATGTTCAAGTACCAAACTGTGCTAATACCATGACAAATAATTGTGGTTCGGGGGCTGTTGTCCAAAATCCAGTTCAAGGAGTTAATTATGGTATGACAAATAACGGATTACCCAGCAATGTAGTTGTTTATCAGACAAATCCAAATTCTCAGTCAGCAGTGTTATCTAACGGTGTCTCGAATGCCTACGTTCAGCCGAGTGTGGTACCAAACCAAGGTCAAGGGGCTATATCAGTAGCCATTCCAAATCAGGGTGTTGTGCTGAGTAATCAAAATGGTCAATACCAGCCAGCAGTTCAAATACCAGCAAGCACGATCTCGGGTGGATATAATAATCAGGCAACCGTATTGAATCCAGGGCAAGGGCAAGATGTACCAAACCAGGGGGGTATCATAAACAACCAAAACATGCCCACACAGACAACAGTTCAAATGCCAGTTGCAACGAACAACAATGGATACAGTCAACCATTTGTGTCAAATCAAGGACTAGGACAAAATGTACCAAACCAAGAAGAAAAACAAGAAGTGTCTTATCAGGGACAATACCAGCCTGTTGCTCAAATGCCGGATAACACAGGCTCGAATGGATATAATTATCAGCCAGCAGCATTGAACCCAGGTCAAGGGCAAAATATACCAAACCAGGGGGGTATGATGAATAATCAAAATGCACCAATACAGACTACAGTTCAAATGCCAGATAATACTGGGTACAATCAACCTATGGTGTCAAATCAAGCACAACCAAGTGTACCAAATCAAGGAATCACGATCGACAATCAAAATACACCAATACAAACTGCAATTAATATACCAATCACCAACGGGTACAATGAAAACCCTCCGGTCACAAACCCGAGTCCAACTATAAGTTTAGAAACTCGGGGTGCTATGCCTAACAATCAGAATGTGCAACCACAGCTAACGATTGCAGATCAGGTAACTAATGCCAATGCTAATGGGCCAAGTAATACAGAAGTAATCAATCAAGAATCCGATATCACTCAACCACTTGCAACATCTTCACTAGTTTTAGACAGCAACAATTTATCATCTTTAGGCGCTCAGCCAGCAATCATGATTTCTGGGTTTAAAGATAAATCGGGTGACAAGAAAGATAAAAAGAAGAGTAAAGATAAAAAGGAAAAGAAAGATAAAGGAAAGAAAAAAGATAAGAAATCTAAGGATGATGACAAATCCAAGGTTTCGGAACCATTTACAAATAAGAAGATCGAATCTAATAAATAAATTTGCATGGGAGTTAAATTTAAAGAATATTATAATGTACCTTGTTAATCTTTATAAATAAATAATATACACAATGTTTGTATGATATTGAAGTTTATTTTTACTTAATTGAAATCACACCATACTTTTATTAGTCAGATCAATGAGTTTTAGTAGGTAGAGTTAAAATTTTAAATACGAGTTACTGTATCGTTTGTTGTTCTTAAACAAAATTGGCTGGCATCTAATTATCAGTGAACAATATGTTTATAGTCAAAGATCCCGTTAAGGACGACCTTCACCGAGCTGGTTAATGAATGAAACCTAATTTTATAATAAATTTAATATGTCAATCAATATATTGCTTATGGGTTGCCTAATAAAATTTCAGTCCAGGATATAATTTTTTTTTATTATTTCACCGGTTTGGTTAATAGACAAATTCCTTACCAATCGAAAGTATGAAGTCCATAGAATATGCAAACGTTGGGATGTCTATTTTCATACTAAGGGATTAAAGAATTTTCGTACTAAGGCATGACAAAGGCAGATACTATACGAATGAAATATGTTCTTGACAGATAGTAGATAGAAGTTTCTATTTGCCAATTTGGTGCGGCCTTTTAAGAAAAAACTTTATTTCGGACAAGTTACATCCGTAGATTAGTTAATAAAATAATTTAAAAAATAAGATAATAACAAAAATAATACCTATCTTAACATAATCAGTATGTCATATACCTTAATCTGACCCCCCACCGTCCCTAACCTGTTTAGTAACAAAAATATTGTTGGAGACACATATAGGAACAATTTGACACAAAAGTGGAGAGTCGTACCCCATGCAGACTTTATGATATAATAATTATAAATATTATTTAAGATATAAAATTCCACAACGAAGAGGTATCCCTTATTACTTATTTATATAAATCTCAAAACCTCATACTGCAAGAAATAAAACCAACGCGATGATTTCAATAAACTACATACAGGCACATTTTGAATTGTCAAGGAGTCGAACAGTCAGATTGACTGGACACGCACGTAAATTTCTTAAATCCTTTTAATATAATGTAATTTTTAAGTAATTTACAAATTATTTAAAAATATATTTGTTCTTGAGACCTGCCTGCTGATAGACCGACGGACGAACAGACAGCGCAGGATTAATAAATAGAGTTCCATTTACACCCTTTGATTATGGAGCCCTTATAAAAACTAGCTGCTTCAAAACATGGTCTGTAGATTTTTCTAAACAAGAACGGGTTAGGCGAGACAAAATATTAATAAATCAAGACAATCCTATCAAACTGGTCTCATTGAATCTGATCGGTCCTCCATCTCAACTACCCTTTGACCACAACCCGTCCGAAACTTTGGATAATTCTGTCCTTTGAAACTCAAATCGGTATTTACAAATTGTTCTGGAACTTGTTCCGCCTCCCATTGACTGTTTTCAGTCGACCGATCAAAAACAAGAGAGAATCGACCGTTGTTCGCTTTGGTTTCAATTTGTAAACGGGCACAACACAGATGCTGACGACTGTCTGTGTATTTATGTGTTTGTGTACTTATGTATGTGTCTGTGTACACAAGCTTCGTGTGTTTCCTCTAACGTTATTTGAGATTGCAAGTGATTGCTTTTCGTGTGTCCTTGCTGTTATGTATGTAGTTCCACTGTTTCGAGTGTACTCTATGTAACTTTGGTTTGGACTATTTCATTAAGCGCTAACTAACTGAAGTTAGTTAACGTTGATTCAGTTTACCTTGCTATTAACACAGGCAGTCCAAACACTGGTCGAATAGGTTGCTATAACTTAATAATGGAGAGTGGAACGGACATCGAAGAGCAACCTAAAGGTACAGGAGGACTATAATTGTCTATCTCCGTTGACAGTCATAGTGATGATCACTGGGCAGAGTGTTCAACGATTACCTGTCAAATAGCTAGTTTTGTATTAGGTGTCATAGGTGTGTATCTAGGATAACTTCATGAGCACTCGCAGAGATGTGACGAAGCGCACTGTAGGGCGTCTGATAGTCACAGTAACTTGTAACCCACTTAAAGTGTAATACCATTTTTTTTTGTAAATTCTCAGTTGCTATTAAAGTTTGGTGGGTAACTGGATGCCAGTCAGTCACTGGTCACTGGAATAGATATATAAAGATAGCTCTGCTGGTTAGAAATGGGCTGCAAACTGCAACTCTTGGTGACACTGCGTCCAGCTAGTTTTCTTTCGGAATAAATTTCAGAGACGCATAGACACCTCGTTGACTGCCTCGTCGGGTTAGTGGTCGCAAGCTCTGAGCATGAGGTTCATGAGGCAAAGTGTTATTGAGTTTTTCCATCGGGGTTTCTCAGTAGTAGCCCGGAGTCTCGATTTTTGCCCAATTGATGTCACAGGCTCGCCCCGTTTTACATGGGACTAAAACATAACTGGCGAAATGAGGGTGTACTACCAGGTACACCGCCTAGCCCTTCGGTGATTACAGGCGTGATCACCGAAACCCGTGGTGTCGATCGCAGTTTGCGGGTGCAGTTTGCAGTCTGCAGCCCATCTTAGACTGGGCTCTTTATACTATGAGTTCAACCTTCCGTTCCTTTACTATATTGATAATATTATACGCCGCATTTTCTTTCAGTTCAAGTAGTATCCGAAGATATTAGAAAAGTTCCAAGTAAGAACATATCTATTACATTGTTGACACTGTGTCTAGAGAGTGGGTAAGTAATAAGATAAATGAGATTTTCTGCTTTCCTGCCTACGCAGGTACCTAATTTTATATTCTTAGTTTATATTATTTATAAGTATACTAAGTTTAGCCATTTATATTAGGCTTAGTTAATGGTTTATATTGTGTCTTTATTTGTATGAGTGTTTATGCTTATTAATTAGTTTAAGCAACATTAGTTTACTGCCAACTGTGGAGGCTTGTAAATGGCTTGTCGTTGAACAACTCGCTATTAATTTTGTATTGTTAGCTGTAAGCCACCCAAAGAAAATAAAATAAAATAAAATAAATAAAATAAAACAAAAATTTTCAATTATCTCCGTATGCGTGCAATGCAATGACACGGAGTGAACGTCATGTGAACGTGACTCACACGGTTTGAGATATATTGAAACTGCAGTAAGCACAAGATGCATGAAAGACTATAATTTAGAAATACTGTGATACAGGGATATTTTCTCGTTAGATGACATTGACAGGTGGTATGGTAAACAAGATGGGCTTGGAGAGTAGCTTTAGGGCGCCACCAAAGACAACCCTAGACCGACCAAGTAATTTAATACCTATTGGAAATGTATAGTTTAATAATTATGTAGCCGCAGCGCCTTGTTTGCATAACTCAGTCACTATCACAATCCATAGAATTTTGAAAGGTAATTCGTTATTCATAGTTGTATAGTATATTTGAATGAACTATAACGTTATAGTAGAACATCTGCCTAGAGCCAGTTTTTTCCCTATATATTGTTTCATATTTTCTCCATGCAACAGACATGTCTTGCCCAGTCCCATTTAAGTTCGGGAGCCAGGCAGCCCTGTTTGTTTTTGTTTTTAAAAACGTTTAGCACTAGGAATTTCTCCTGGGTTAACATTCAAAATATCATACATAAACAACCTGGAATAACTACCAATAGGAATTGAATTAGAGGCACGCGGAGCAGCAGCCAATCGCTGAGCCTATCGTCTTTTGAGCACAGTCAATCTTTTCGCAGCTTGGTGTTTTGAACATGAAACGTTAGTATAACACCAAAGTTATTGCGCCTGATAGCACTTTGACAAAGGGAGAACAAACAAAAATGAAACACACCAATATTTTTAAAAGTGTTTTTATTAAATTGGTAAATATGAAATTTCAATAAAATCAACAACTAATTATAACAATATTGTTCTGGTTTAAGACTTTCTTAAAAGTAACAGTTGTGTTTGTGTTGTGTATTGTGCGACTTATCTTTACGACTATTATTATAAACGGAGCTTGCAGATATGTTGAACGGTGGCAGTATAAGATTCGGTAGGTAATTTTCTACTTTACGAAGAATGAAAACACAGCACTATTTACTGCTTCAGTTATAATTATACCAGCCTGTTACTGTCCCACTGACGGGCAAAGGCCTCTTCTCATTCAGAGAAGGCACGAGCATTGATCACCACGCGCTGCTTCAGTACCCCGCGAAAATGTAGGTGAAGTGAAGGGAAATTGAGCTGTCATTCCATACTAATGCTAGCCATTGACAGTTCGCTTCACTTTTTTGACATCGACAGTTTTTACCCGACTGCGCCAGAAGGAGGGTTATGTTTTTCACAAGGTTAATTTAACTCATAGACATAGAGAATGGACTGAGCAGTACTTGCACAAAATTGACCACTTCCTAGAAAAAGTTAGAGGGACTGTGCGGCCAAGACCTGTCTGATTTTTACTCTTTAAATCAGAATTCTAGAAAGAACAACTATTGGCCGCACGTTCGCTTTATCTCTCTCACACTTTCTCACTAGTATTCACTTCACAGCTGGATAAGGAACACTTAGTCCATTCTCTACGTCTATGTTTTAACTGATTTTTTGGGTACTTAGGTCTATTTCGTTCTCTTGTAGGTCTGATCATCTACATTTTCCTACTCTCTTGTAGCGACAAGCTTTAAAAGAATTAGCCTATAAAGCTGTTTGTATCCACATTATTAAATTCTCACAAACTTAGGCAGTTTACACACTGTGTTTTTTTTCTCTGGTACGACTAGACCACTATACTGACAACGTTCAACATCAATCCAGAGTGGTGTTATTTAATTTCAAACATTGCATAAATTTCTTATTCATATCAACTGATAACAAACCCAAAACTTTTTCCACTAAGTTTCACGTAAATTAAGCAAAAACAAGGAACATTACAATAACGAACCTTTTAAAAATCTTACATTAAAATCTTCATCGCGAGATTATGTTAAAAACTTCTTCGTTTAAGTAGGTATATCATAATAATTATATTTTTTTTTGTTAATCTGAGAGATAATATTTTTTAAATGTTTTAAAATTTTCTTTTTTTTTAGTAAGTACTATTTAGAATTAATATAAGCATACCTTCGTTCTAGACTATCACAACATTCAAAGGCATAAGTTTGGACCTTGGCTTGCAAAGGATAAAGGGGTGTTCTCTGACCCCTGGCTGACCTTGGGCAGGCACTTTGCATACTTAACCACTTTCGGATACGAACACATTAAAATCCAACCGTTTGTTAAATAGGGAATAGTTTCGAATTTAGGTAAAGCTTTTTGATCTAAAATGTAATAGGTAAAGGCGTGGCTATCGCTACGAATGGTTCCGGTCCATCATGGTCTGTTTCATTTGCTTTTTCACTTTAATGGAATAATACTTAAATAAAGCGCATGAAAGTAAAGAAGTGGGAGTTTGTGACGTCATAATTAGGTACCTAAGTGAAAACCGTAGCTTTGACGTCCCATGACATTTCGGCAAATGACTTGATGTATCACCGTTTTGTTTAGATTATGTAAAAAGTATGTGCCCCATATTTTTTATTAATCTAGATAAAGTAAATTAAACTAAAATTCAATTTGGAAGGGTTTGAACATTACTGATAAGTAATAAAGGTTGAGGTTTCTAAGGTCAATTGGCGTGTTAAATAAAAAAAGTAGGTAAAGTTTAACCTCTGCTCTTCAAATAAAACACTTACTTTCAGAACACTAAGCAGGAAAGTAGTCCAAGGGTAACGAGACGTTGCAAGATTACGATACCAAGATAGCGTTGGGGTTCATAAGTGTCTAGTATTAGCAATTTTGAGTAGCTAAGTGTGCAAGATGCCTTATATTTTACAAGAATTTCATCGAGGTAAAATATTTTTCAAACGAATTCTTTTAAACTTCGTACCGTGAATCTTTATGTTAATAAATTATATTTTCATGATTAATTTCTTTGAACAAAATTGATTAATATCCTAAGAATGTTTTAATATTGTTAAATGGTTACTGATTAATCAATTTGTTTCTAAGAAAAGCTAACGGCTGAGTTGCCACAGTAAATAATTGCTTCTTTTAAGGAGACGCAGAAAACAAATAATAAATCTATTATAAAAGCCATAATATTAATGAACACTGCCCTTATAGCGAGCTAGTTTGGGGTTAAAAGACACTAAAAAAACAATTAATTATCTTTAAATGCAAAACTAAATAAAAAATAATAATTGTAAAAAGTATCGGTAAGTTAGTGTTGTTCACACTCTTTATTGTAATCTTTAAAAGTTCTTATGATGCAAACAGCACAAAAAATTACTTTTCAAAGAATCAAAACGAACCTATTTTAAATATTATAATTATAACTCATTGTTATTTAGAGTAACATTGGTAACAGTATAAGGTATTTGGATTTAGGAGGTGGAAGTGTACCTCTAAATCTTCAAAAGAATCTTGAATCCAAATGTGTAACGTAAAGCAGTCATAAGCAAAAATGGTAATTAAAGCATTTATTTTCTAGCGGACTGTTAAAATACAAAATATTATTGTTCAATGTATTTGTGTCATAAATCATTACTACCTAATTGGATCAACGCTACCTTTCTTCGCATTATATTTTGCCCTTTGGGGTAATGTTAGTGTCCGTCAGAGAACATTGCAGCAAAATGTGGACAGTAAAATTCCTTTCACCTAATATCTAAGCTTGGACTTTGTTAATTAAAATATTTAATAAAAAACTTCTTTACTTATTTTACACAAACATTGTAAGTACTTCGGTGATCGGGACCCTGTACACTAACATGCACCTTATCTATGATTTGGTTATAACCTGTGCATTGTTATAGATATCTGTGGCACATAAAAAAAAGAATGTCATTGCTTGTAAAATGTCGGGGAATAAAATTATTTCCTAGACTTCGTAAACACATTTTCAGTTTAAGGCATAATAATCTTGATTTGAAATTACTTATATAATAAAATACATTGCGTACAATCGTTGTGGGTGACGTAAGTACAAAATCCTCACCAAAACGCCGAATTTCCCTCTGAATTATTGCCACAATCGAACACCTGAATTTGCCAATAACTTCCGCTATTTCGCTCCATTTTCGCGCCATAATTTCCGCTTGACATAAACGTCAGAACTGTCAATACAATGCACAGACTATAAACGCGTTCACGACTCAATGGATTGTCATTATAATTGAAATTAATTTGACAGTGAAAATTGGTCAATCTCTTAACATAGCTGCTTGCTTTATACATGCGCTTTTAACCTGTAGTTAGGGCGCAAAATATCTAGGGGTCTAGGCAATTTTTCTTAAACTAATTTTGTTTAATATTAAGTTGGGGTTGTCGTTTGCATAATAATATGAGAAGAAAATATTGCTGTTTCACGAATTCTGGACCATTCCCTCGTCCGGCTTTCGGAAGCGTAATGTTAGTGATTTACAAGGTGCTCACCTCAAACCACAGAGTACGCGAAAGCCACATAACCGGAGATCTTGCTCCGGAATATCGGATGATTCCGGTTAATCATCTATTAACGATGCAGATAGCATACGATGAATAAATGCAACAAATTGCTTTCATCGAGGTATTTCATCAATTCAGAAATTAAACGGGAATACACTGACACAATATTTTGCAATTTAAATGAGGTTATGTTGATTGTTAAACGAAATTCATTCATGTTATTATAAATGCCCACGGACCCCTAGAATTACTTATAATAATAATAAACAAAAATAAAATTTTCATAAAAATACAAAATAGTGTTGGGAAATAATATACTCAGCTAATTAAACTATATTGCTATGAGAGAAAATAATTAAAATTAGTTATTAATTAATTAATATTGGAGAATTTAGGAAAATAGTATAAAATATGAGATAGCTAAGTATACAGTTTGATACGGAAACCACTTTTTACTTTTCAAAAACATCATTTTGCTATTATTTGACCAACCATGCGAAATATCAAAATGTTGAAACGAACGAACCCACTGTATTTTGTATTTTTATAAAACTGTTATACCTATAAGCTTATATTATGTACAATGATATCAAACAAGCATTGAGCAATTTTTTATGAATTAATATTAAAAATATGCTAAAATATTTACAATATACGGCCTTTGTAAAAGTTTGCTCTGAACGAGGCCGCCTCGCGTGGCACGTAATGTTAGACATGGCAACGTTTTATCTTGTTGAACCAGCCATTTTTTCATGTGTTTGCAGAATATTCGTGTGTGTTTGTCACGTATTCTGTGGATAGCCTTTTGATTGATTCTTGTAGCTGTTTTTACAAGTAGTAGGTTTTTTACATGTATATTAGAAATTGCCATTGCCTTACGTGACTCAGCAAGACGGGCTCGTTTTAATAGACCTAATTATTTATTTTTTTATTAAAAATATTGAAGTGCTTTTTAAGTCAAAGAGGACAAATGTTATTTTAAAATATTTACAGTATTAAGTGAATAGGACTAGCGGATGAATTATTAGTAATTTAAGTAAAAAGTTTAAGTTTTTTTCGTTAAGCTGTCGTCAAAATCAGAGTCAATTTATTTAATTGGGAATTTACTCAGGATCCGATTCAAAACATTAGTCAAATAGCAGCCTAAAATCTCAAATTTTGACGTCAACAAGATATTTAAAATTATTAAAAAAATAGCATTTTTTCAGTAGATAAGAATGAAGAATTTTAATGCTGGCAACATTTCTATTAAAGCTGCAACATTGCTTTGCCGATCTCCAATGCGCTATTCGAATTCGATGACGATTTGAATGCGGAGCAGCCATTGGTCGGCGGCGGCGGGAGCGGGCGCCGCGCGGGGGTAGTATCACCGCGTGCTCGGCTCTTCTTTCTCTGGTGGACTTTGTGGACTCTTCAAGTCCTTGGAAGGCGCGTCCAGACTCTGGTCTCTGGATTCTTGGACAGATTCTAGCCCAATGTCAAATGAGGATTGCCTGCTGAAATAAGGATTTTATAAATTAAGAGTTTTTAACCAACCATCAATGTGAGAATACATGCAGTGAAAAAATCTTATGAATGTCCTTCACTCTAAGGGCGCAAAAGAGAGGTCTTTAAGACTTTTACTGACTAAAAGCCACCCTGGTGTTCGGCCTCACGGGGTCACGGGAACGTACGGCTCTCTCGTAACAGTGTATGTCGAAGAGACAACGCCATCCATAATGAAAATTTTGTTAGTCATGTCCCGTGTATTGTAGTAAGAATTGGATGCCTTTGAGTGTTACCAACCTTTCAGTCAGATAGTTGCCAGGAGCTGACAGTGACCGGCCCGCGCGCGCCAGGCCGCCTCTCTTGGTGGCTGCTGTGGGCTTTTCCGGCTCACCACGAGCACTAGTGGACTCTCTGCGAGATGTGCTGCCTTCCCGACTGCGGAGGAACGGGTTCTGGGGACAAATGTAACGGTTTTAAGATATAACATAACTTCACGCCCGTAATTCCCAGAAGGGTTAAGCAGAGGCGTATCTAACTATAGTAAACCCGCATATTGCCAGTTAGCTTTACATACGTAATATACCTGACTGAGTTAGGCACCTATGTTAAGTCGCATGTTACAGGGGCTTAGAAAGCCTAATTATCATAATCGCGCACAAATAAAAGGATCCGGGCTGCTACTGAGAAGTTATACATGCACAACGGATTAAAAAAAATATAGCTTTACTCCTTTCAGCAAGGAGTTAAAGCAACTAGACGTTCCTTAAAAATAGCCTTCATAAAATAAAATCAATTGGGCACTATAAAGGCTCCTGAAACAATAACGTAAGTGAATATTATGCTGGCTATTTGAACGACTTTGTTGGAAACTAAAAGTCACAGTAGTCAATATGGATGTTACGTTCACTGCTGGTCGATTCTGTTGAAATCACCGCGTGTAAACCTGGGTGTAGTGAGCACTGAAGTCTCTGTCAGTGTCACCTATCAGTTGCTAGGGATTGGCGAAGTATGAATCATAATCGAGAATCGACGTAACTTATTTATTTACATACAAACAAACTTAAACTCACGCCCTATTCCCATGGGGGTGGACAGAAACCGCAGAACGCCACCCACTATAATATTGCTTCACATACCTACTTACTTGTTAATATTTTTTCTGTGCTAAGTATTTTATTTATTTTATGCTAAGTAAATTGAATAGGTGATAATTTAGTTCGAAAGCTCTATTGGATTTGAATAATTAATTAAATTAAATCAATTTTATTTAGGTAGGTCCATACCTAAGGTATTACCTGCTGCGCTGCGCCCGCCGATCCGAATCTATGAAAACGCCTTCACATCTTAGTTCACTGTGGACAAATAGCGTCCTACTTTAACTAGTCGTTGCCAAAAATATAATACATTTCCACCATCTCAGCACTCTCACAGATACACTTACAAATTAATTCTTCTACGTTCGCATAATTACCAAAAGTCACAATGACAGTTGTACGACACTGACTCGGTGCTATTGCCATGACAACGATACGCCCACGCGATGCCGGTCGTGCTGTTGTCATAGTAACCACCTAGCGTCCGCGCTGAGTGACTTCGATCACGCGCGTGCGTCTGTCGTCATCTACCATTTTATAGACTATACGGTGTTTATTTCCAAAGATTTGAATGTCTAATTTCAATTTTTATTTTAACCATTCAACAAATATATCGTCATTACATTATTTTGTCAAATATGTTACTTTTTCAACGTTCACATTCATCGAGTCACAATGATGCACAATCACGCCCGCGTTGTTACTATGACAACGCGAAGCGCGCGCGCGTGAATTTTTTTTTTTAATATTCATTGTTTGGAGGCCATGTTGTTGACGTATGAACCTGTTTGATTTTAAATTATTATTATATTTTAAGATTATAAAGTCTAAATTTAGTAGTTGTGCCTAATTTTGATGTCCAAAATGAAAATAAATAATCGATACCTACCTAGGTAAAATTCTTAACCTTAGTCTGTGACAGTCATGGCCTTTGTTTTCGTGTAGGTACCTATTGTAGGTTAATAATAATGTCACCAAAAAATGCAGTCCGCCGTAGTTTTTTTTTTATTAAATAAGTACCTACCTACCTACGTAATTTTCACATTGACAAAATATAAAACAAACCACTTATTAAGGGGGAAAACTAACTTCTAAGGAGGCCATGGTTGGTAACAACGTGCATCTAAGAACAAAGACGCATCGATTTGTCATTGCATTCAAATTTAGTCTTGCACTTTGCAGTGACATTAGATTTTGATATTTTGAATGTTGTTTTGTTAGTAAGTACCTACCTACTTTTACGGATGCAATTGGTATGACAATTATTAAAGCTGCTACCGAAGTTCCGCCCGTGTTAGTTAAGACGAGAGTTAAGTGGCTATTTACATTGACAAGGACGGAAACAACAATCAAGTGATATTCAATATCAATACCTATTAAAGGAGGCTCCTGTCTTTTCCGTAAGGGGATGGGCGTCGGCGTCTATGTAGCAACGGTACGGGTATTATTAACGTCAGTGTGTTACTTAATCCGTGTATTCTTGTGAACTGGCAGAAACCTACCTACCTACTTACAAGCAGTGCAACTAAATAGGTAAAACCTCTGCCTCGCATCGTTCCGACCTGAGTGCATTCATGCTGTTTCAATTTCGACTGTGCGACAAATAGAGGGGATTGGATTGTTTGAAACTACCACTGAATGAAAACTCAGAAATGCTAAAATAAATTTACTCACATTCAATGAATGTTTTATTGTCCTTTTTCTGAGATGAGTACCTACCTACATTAGTACATATTCATATTACCTACCTACATCATCCAACTAGAAAGCAAGATAAATCCCAATAAGAGGTACAAACCAAGGTGCATACAGCATGTTTAGGCCAATCATTAATGTCATTTAACACTTCTAGCTACCATATTGCAGGTACAGGGGCAGAATTCTTACTTAGTGTTGATAGTGTCTCCATCTCCAAGTCTCCATCTGGGATCAAGACTTGAATCCAGTTGATAGCAATAGACGCCCCTTCTTACATGGGACTTGAACATAACGGACACATACTTACTCATTTACATACAGTGTGGCCCACAAAAAAACCTATACAAATATCATATTTTAATATAAATATTTAAGCAATTAGGACAACAAAAATAGTATAGGGAAAACAATAGGTTGTACCTATAGATAATACAACTACTATCCAGACATTATTATCCCACAAACTATCTCTCTCTCTCTCTCTATCTCTCTTGCTCTAGCAGTGCTTGGTGAGGTCAGAAATAATTTAATATTGCAAAAAAAAATAAGTTTTACTCATTGCCATCATGTTACAGAATTTTGCAAACTTATATTATAAATTCTCCGCTGCTGGGGTTCAACTTCTTGATACCGGTGGGGCAGGCAGACTTCTGTATTGGATGTGTAGATACAAGGTGTGGCCCGCCACCTCCATCATCATCTGGCAGGAAAACCTGCTTGCTGGAAGCATTACAGTGTACATTATTATTATTATAGCTATATTTATGCATCACTCTATTAATTTATCAGGAGCACAGTATAGAAAGGTAGCATTCTACCTTTCTAAAAGTATAGCGGCATCAATGACATAAAACACCTTGTAAGGCGTACCAACTACCTATGATGAGTAATTGACAGATACCTTCTTAGCTCAACAGCCACTTGGATTTGTGTGATTGATGCAAGTAGTGGTGATGAAATTTGTTTCCATGGTCGCTCCTTCAAGCAGCTGCAGGCTTGTAAAGACTCATCTGCTGAACGGTAGAATACATCAGATTAATAATAAATTGAGCTTGTTTTCATGCCAATAATTTACAATGTTGGTTACACTGTTAAACCGAGTTTAACCAAAAGCTGTCAAATATAATACATAACTTTTATATGTTCTGATGTAACTTTAAAATAATGATTAGGTAGGTACTTTGAGAATTTAAAACAGGATCCATCAGATCCAAACAGGACATAGGTACTGTTTGATTTTGTATTAGGTACATACTACTTTACTTAACTTTTTACTGATAATGAAAAACATGAGAACACTTACAGGATTGCTTAGCTACAAAGACATTCAATAAACTTCTCTTTGCTTAGCTACCTATATTGTAGTTCTAAGTAAGTAGATTCCTACTTACGATCGGTCCGTTTTCGTTCTTGTTACGATCACAATATCCACATTACGTTATCACTTACGTTTCATACAGGGTTGGCATTAAATACTATAATATTACAACTAAAACTTAAACAATAACAGTGCTAGACGTCATTAATAATTGTTTGCAAGTTTTCTTTTGTTATTGTTAGGTTATGTGATTTATTATTGATCTGACAGTTTGACAGCCATCCATCACATTTTTTTTTTAATTTTGTGACCTGGTAACTGGACCTTTAAGTCAAATCTTATTTTATTACAGACATCACAAGACACGACGTAATAGATTATGAATTGCGAAATAAATAAATGTCATTATGTCATGCGTGTGAACAGCCGCGCGGCCATAGAAACTATTTGAGAACGCTCGAATTCAAATAGTCGACTTAAACAATTAAAATGGATGAAGATTGTTTAGCTTTTTACAGCTTACTATTCGCTTGTATTAGCTCACTATCACTTTTTATTCTGAACGTTACAAGTATTATAAATTTCATGAAAGGCAATTTAGCGGGCTGGCTGGTGCATTCGTTCCAATGTCTATGATAATGATTTATTTTAAATTTGGATTTGTGTTTCGAGTTAGCCACCAAAAACCAAGGTTTAATTTATTATTAGTACCTATCCTATCTGATATTAGTACCAAAATTTTCTTTCGCAACATAATCTATTACGTCGTGTCTTGTGACGTCGGTAATAAAATAAGATTTGACTTAAAGGTCCAGTTACCAGGTCACAAAATTAAAAAAAAAATGTGATGGATGGCTGTCAAACTGTCAGATCAATAATAGATCACATAACCTAACAATAACAAAAGAAAACTTTCAAACAATTATTAATGACGTCTAGCACTGTTATTGTATAAGTTTTAGTTGTAATATTATAGTATTTAATGCCAACCCTGTATGAAACGTAAGTGATAACGTAATGTGGATATTGTGATCGTAACAAGAACGAAAACGGACCGATCGTAAGTAGGAATCTACTTTCTTAAAACTACAATATAGGTAGCTAAGCAATCCTGTAATAGTGTTCTCATGTTTTTCATTATCAGTAAAAAGTTAAGTAAAGTGGTATGTACCTAATACAAAATCAAACAGTACCTATGTCCTGTTTGGATCTGATGGATCCTGTTTTAAATTCTCAAAGTACCTACCTAATCATTATTTTAAAGTTACATCAGAACATATAAAAGTTATGTATTATATTTGACAGCTTTTGGTTAAACTCGGTGTAACAGTGTAACCAACATTGTAAATTATTGGGATGAAAACAAGCTCAATTTATTATTAATCTGATGTATTCTACCGTTCAGCAGATGAGTCTTTACAAGCCTGCAGCTGCTTGAAGGAGCGACCATGGAAACAAATTTCATCACCACTACTTGCATCAATCACACAAATCCAAGTGGCTGTTGAGCTAAGAAGATATCTGTCAATTAACACACACAGTTTTTGTTTGTTAAACATTCCTAAAGAGCAGATCAAATTATTTAAAACACAGGGAGGTTGATCGTGGAACTAAGATGTTATGTTACAATTACTCATCATAGGTAGTTGGCACGCCTTACAAGGTGTTTTATGTCATTGATGCCGCTATACTTTTAGAAAGGTAGAATGCTACCTTTCTATACTGTGCTCCTGATAAATTAATAGAGTGATGTATAAATATAGCTATAATAATAATAATGTACACTGTAATGCTTCCAGCAAGCAGGTTTTCCTGCCAGATGATGATGGAGGTGGCGGGCCACACCTTGTATCTACACATCCAATACAGAAGTCTGCCTGCCCCACCGGTATCAAGAAGTTGAACCCCAGCAGCGGAGAATTTATAATATAAGTTTGCAAAATTCTGTAACATGATGGCAATGAGTAAAACTTATTTTTTTTGCAATATTAAATTATTTCTGACCTCACCAAGCACTGCTAGAGCAAGAGAGATAGAGAGAGAGAGAGAGAGATAGTTTGTGGGATAATAATGTCTGGATAGTAGTTGTATTATCTATTAATAATACCCGTTAAAGGTTAATAATACCCGTACCGTTGCTACATAGACGCCGACGCCCATCCCCTTACGGAAAAGACAGGAGCCTCCTTTATTAGGTATTGATTAATTGAATATCACTTGATTGTTGTTACCGTCCTTGTCAATGTAAATAGCCACTTAACTCTGAACTCTCGTCTTAACTAACACGGGCGGAACTTCGGTAGTAGCTTTAATAATTGTCATACCAATTGCATCCGTAAAAGTAGGTAATAACTACTAAACAACATTTAAAATATCAAATGTCACTGCAAAGTGCAAGACTAAATTTGAATGCAATGACAAATCGATGCGTCTTTGTTCTTAGATGCACGTTGTTACCATGGCCTCCTTAGTACCTAGGTAGTTAGTTTTCCCCCTTAATAAGTGGTTTGTTTTATATTTTGTTAATGTGAAAATTACGTAGGTATTTAATAAAAAAAAACTTCGGCGGACTGCATTTTTATCAATTACAACCTCTAAAATGCTTACAAAACAAAGATCATTCTTTTGGTGATATTATAATAACCTACAATACCTACGCGAAAAAAAAGGCCATGACAGCCACAGACTAAGGTGAATCTTACCTAGGTATCGATTATTTATTTTCATTTTGGACATCAAAATTAGGCACGACTACTAGGTAGGTAGGTAGGTACTGACTTTCTTAATGGTTAATTTAAATTTAGACTTTTTAATCTTAAAATATAATAATTATTTAAAATCAAACAGGTTCATACGTCAACAACATAGCCTCCAAACAATGAATATTAAAAAAAAAAATTCACGCGCGCGCGCTTCGCGTTGTCATAGTAACAACGCGGGCGTGATTGTGCATCATTGTGACTCGATGAATGTGAACGTTGAAAAAGTAACATATTTGACAAAATAATGTAATGACGATATATTTGTTGAATGGTTAAAATAAAAATTGAAATTAGACATTCAAATCTTTGGAAATAAACACCGTACCTATAGTCTATAAAATGGTAGATGACGACAGACGCACGCGCGTGATCGAAGTCACTCGGCGAGGACGCTAGGTGGTTACTATGACAACAGCACGACCGGCATCGCGTGGGCGTATCGTTGTCATGGCAACAGCACCGAGTCAGTGTCGTACAACTGTCATTGTGACTTTTGGTAATTATGCGAACGTAGAAGAATTAATTTGTAAGTAGGTATCTGTGAGAGTGCTGAGATGGTGGAAATGTATTATATTTTTGGCAACGACTAGTTAAAGTAGGACGCTATTTGTCCACAGTGAACTAAGATGTGAAGGCGTTTTCATAGATTCGGATCGGCGGGCGCAGCGCAGCAGGTAATACCTTAGGTATGAACCTACCTAAATAAAATTGATTTAATTTAATTAATTATTCAAATCCAATAGAGCTTTCGAACTAAATTATCACCTATTCAATTTACTTAGCATAAAATAAATAAAATACTTAGCACAGAAAAAATATTAACAAGTAAGTAGGTATGTGAAGCAATATTATAGTGGGTGGCGTTCTGCGGTTTCTGTCCACCCCCATGGGAATAGGGCGTGAGTTTAAGTTTGTTTGTATGTAAATAAATAAGTTACGTCGATTCTCGATTATGATTCATACTTCGCCAATCCCTAGCAACTGATAGGTGACACTGACAGAGACTTCAGTGCTCACTACACCCAGGTTTACACGCGGTGATTTCAACAGAATCGACCAGCTGGTTGCGAAAACTACTTACGACTATTTTGAAGAAATTTTAAAATAAATGTATGCCCTCTAGGGAATCCCTTTTCGGCGTTACCACTTGAATCTGATTTTCTAAATCTATACTAATGTTACAAAGAGGAAAGGTTTTGCTGTTTGTTTGTTTGTTTGCATTGAATAGGCTCCGAAACTACTGGACTGATTGAAAATGAAAAATCCTTTCACCGTTGGGAAGCTACACTATCCCCGGGTGACATAGGCTACTTTTTTATGCCTGTATTCCCACGGGAACGGGAACTACACAGGTGACGCGTGACTTCCGCTAGTACTAAATACAGGAAACGCAAACATCTAAACTATTAGTTCTCACCTGGAAGCTATGCTTCTTTAGCATAGTCTTGATGAGTATCAGCGTGGACAGGTTAGGAATAGATGTGACGACTTGCGCCATGTCCTCATCCGTGACTTCCACCAGCCGGCAGTTCTCCTGTTCAGACGGGAGAGCGTCCTTGCCTCCATCTGTTATCCACTCGTGATCCTGGGGGAGAAAATAATTAGTTACAGTTAAGAACATATTGACAAGGATCTTGGAAGATGTCTCACACTATTAATTAACTTGTCTCTTGGAGGTTCAAATGCTTTTATAGGTACCTACCATGGGATTTGGCCTCATCGATAAAGTTGTAAAAAAGCCTTGATGCAAAAGAAATATACCAAAACACACAAATGGTATATTTATTGCACTGATTGGTGAGCTTCTCAGCACTGTGCAATAAAGGTCTATGACAAGCTAAGTTTGGTTAGAGACAAAAGCATTATAAGTCAAGAAAATATATGTACTAATAGGCACTAATAGTAATTCAAAGGCAAGTCGTGATGCCCTGTAGTGAAGGCTCCTGCCTTTTATTCACGAGGTATACTTATTAAAGTTTTAAATCGCCAATCCGCCTTGTGTGGTGATCAATGCTTGTGTCTGTGTCTTCCTCTCTTCACTCTACTTGAAAAAGGAAACATGAAGTACAAGGTATTGTAAAATAAAAGAGTAGTTTATATAACGAATGTTGTTATTTATTACAAATTACACAAAAAAACACATTATTGCGAAGCAAATTACAATAATTTTATTATGACATCCTTTTTAGTATTTATCAGCATAAAGTTATACAAGCAACATCAAATAAATATTACAAAAAAATAACTATTACAGGAGTAAATATTACAATGCAATACCAAATTTTACATACCAATATCAGAGATGTTCACTCCAAGAACGTTGCACACAAACTGGGCTCGCAAAGATGGCGGCACGCTCTTTTATACAGTAAAAGTAGGTTGGCGCCATATTTGCGGGTTTCCGTGTTGTTAGTTTAAAATTGTTACAAGATTGCTTTACAACTAAATTATGATTTTAGGTCACTAATAAACTGCAGTTATTTAATAACAAATAAAGTGATATTTATAGACAACATTAAGAGGCATAAAATGACACGTGTTTACATGGGCTAACCTAGAACGCGTATTTGACCACGTGTCTGAGCACTCGTGTAAAGCGTGCTTACAGTCGGCCATCCAAGTAAATAGTACGTACGTCCCCGTACACTGCTGCAAATCAAGCAAATAACAAAAACGACAACAATTTAGTACAATAAAATAAATCTAAAGGTCTAAATTAATATGCATACTCCACTAGTTAATCAATAGGTTTAACCCCATTGGTCTAAAGTATTGACCCCGTTGGTCTAAAGCATTGACCCCATTGGTCTAAAAGCATTGACCCCATTGGTCTAAAAGCATTGACCCCATTGGTCTAAAAGCATTGACCCCATTGGTCTAAAAGCATTGACCCCATTGGTCTAAAAGCATTGACCCCATTGGTCTAAAAGCATTGACCCCATTGGTCTAAAAATATTGACCCCATTGGTCTTGTACAATTACATAGCTATAAATAAAAAAATAATTAATTGGCATTTCCATAATTCGATGTTTCGCTTAAGACGTCATCATGTGGTCTATTGAAACAAATCCATGGCTTTAACTTATCTACAGCAATTACATTAGAATATTTTTTGTTTCCCTTTCTTGTAAGAGGAGTGTCCTCTACTTGGTAACGGTCATGATCAAAAATATGAGTAATTTTGTAAGGGCCCTGATACTTTGGGATTAACTTTTTACTACCGCCCGTAGAAGGAATTTGACGCTCAACCCTTACTAAATCACCAATGTTATATTTAATAGACTTGCAACGAGATTTATCAAAAGTTACTTTTTGAGTTTCTTGTGTGGATTCAATATGAGAAGAAATCTCAGTACGAATTTCTTGAAGACTTTTGTTTATTGAAGTGATATCGTCATCAATTGCAGAAATTACTTTACTATCACTTGAGCCCTGTGGCCTTATCCCAAAAAGAGCTTGTGCAGGTGTCTTATTGATACCTTTGTTGAATGTATTATTGATACCCCACTGGACATCAGGCAGATGGTCTTCCCATTTACTTTCCGATGTGCCAACACACTTAGCTGTTAATGCGTCAACAATAACCTTATTATATCTTTCCACCTGACCATTGGCCCGTGGAGTAGCAACTGCATTTAATATATGTTTAATCCCTTTATCTAATACAAATGTTTTGAAGAGATCACTTGTAAATGACGTGCCTCGGTCAGATATAATCCGTTTAGGGACGCCAAAAATGCTAATAAATTCGCGTAAAATTCTAATAGTAGTGTTTGATTTTGTATTTTTCACCGGTTTCAAGTAGATATATTTTGTAAAAGCGTCAATTAAGACAAGAATGTACACATTACCTTTACTGCTACGTACAAATGGACCCGTATGATCCATGTGTATTGTATCAAATGGCACGTCTACTTTATGGATTGGGTGTAAAAACCCGGGTCTTTTCCCGCCAGGTGCTTTACTGTATGCGCACTCTAGACATGAGGATACATATTTTGTGACAAAAGCGCGCATATTTGGGAACCAATAATGAGTTTTAATTTTTTCCAACGTTTTGTCTAGAGCGAAATGGCCGATATCGTCGTGATTCTGTTTGACAATTTGCCATCGAACACCTTTAGGCACAACCCATCTATCTCCATCAGGGGTGATTCTAAAAAGTTTACCATTTTTAATTTTATAGTTTTCTTTTATTTCTAAAATATTGTTAAACTCAGAATTACTTAAAATCCCAATAATCCGTTGGAGTTCTGAATCGGAATTCTGGACTGTTGAGAGCCAGTCTGTTTCCGTTATAACATTAACCATTTTTGAAAGATCACAACTATTTGATGGGTTGCGACTCAAAGCGTCCACATGAGCCATAGAAGATCCTGCTTTGTACTCTATTTCAAAATCAAATTCCTGCATTTGGGTCCACCATCTAGCTACCCGGGGAATCATATCGCGTTTCATGAAAGTGGATCTTAATGAATTACAATCGGTTACGATCTTAAAATGTATTCCTACTAAATATACCCGAAATTTCTGTAACGAGGCTACCACTGCTAGAGTTTCCAGGTCATAAGAACAATAATTTTGTTCTTCAGGGCTAGTTTGCCTGCTAAAATAAGCTACGGGTTTTAAAATATTCTGCTCATTTCTTTGGAGTAATATGCCACCGATGCCAATTTTGCATGCGTCTGTGTGCAATTCCGTTATGGATTTTGAATTATACAGGGCTAATATCGGTTTTTGAACTAAAATTGTTTTTAAAGTATCAAATGCCTTCTGTTGTTCGGGTCCCCATACCCAAACAGCACTTTTTCTGAGTAGTTGTGTCAATGGCTTTGCAATGATCGAGAATCCCTTAACGAACCTACGAAAAAAGCTCGCTAGCCCTAAAAACTGTCTTACGTTGTGTTGATCTTTTGGTACGGGAAATTTTTCTACTGCCTCTATTTTAGCAGATCCTGGTTGGATACCTTCACATGAAATATTGAACCCCAAGTAATTTATCGAACGACCAAAGAAAACACATTTTGATAAATTGAGAGTAAGACCAGCTTCTGATAGTAAAATTAATACCTTTTCCAACTGTCTCATACCTTCTAGAATTGTTTTTGATGGTATGATTATGTCATCTAAGTAAGCCAATGCCTCTTTATGACGTAAATTGCCTAGAACCTGATGCATCATTCTTTGGAACGTTGCTGGAGCATTTGCCAAGCCGAAGGGCATTCGGTTAAACTCGAAATGGCCCTCCGGCGTGACGAATCCTGTTTTGTGCTTATCCTGCTCTCTAATAGAAATCTGGTAGTATCCCGATGCCAAATCAAGGGCTGTGAAGTACATGTTACCAGCTAACGTATCGATCTGATCATCTATAAGTGGCATTGGGTAATTTTCGCGTATAGTATTCTTGTTTAAGGCTCTATAATCAATGCAAAGGCGGTAACCACCAGTTTTTTTTCGTACGAGTACAATAGGACTAGCGAAAGGAGAAACTGAAGGACGTACTATATCATTTTGAATTAGTTCATCTACCATATCTCTAACAATTTCTTTTTCTTTAATTGCCAGCCTGTAAGGTCTATAGACTACAGGTTTGTCACAGTGCAGGTCAATGTTCATTTCACAGACCGAGGAATGCCCTAATTCCGAGAGTGTAAACGCAAAGCAATGCCGATATTTATTTAATAAGCAAAGCAAGTCATCAATCACCTTTTGGCACAACTCACCAGAAACGGTTAAGTCCGAGAGACAAATTAAACTCGTTTGTTGATCTCGTAGGCTAGAAGCGGCTATTCGCAGAACCTTTTTCTCATTTTCTTGATTAGCAATGATACCCCGTGCAATTAAAGTATTGTTTTCTAAGCATTGAGGCTCAACATTAAGGCAATTTACAACAATTTGTCCGTACCCATCATTGTTAAATTGATAAATTCCAGTGAGAACAAAATAGAAAAAGTCGTTTTTATTACGCAAGCTTCCCTCAACATAAAGGTCCCCAGTGAATTTGGGTTCTGTATAGACTTCTAATATTGTTAAACCTATTAATTGAATATTTTTACTGTTAATAATTTTTACCTTTTGGCATTGGATATTATTGATCTGATTTTGTAAAATTTCAAGATGTTCACTTGTTTTTTTGATCAACACATGAGGTTGTTCAGTAAAAGTTTGACCTATCATAAGAGGAACCTGCATAACATGATCCGGAACTATCAATATGTCTACTTCAGCCTTGACACCATCAATTTCAACGAGAGTATTGATTTTACCCAATGCATGTACAACGGAATTACCAAATCCTCTGAGTATAGGCAGATCTCTTGTTTTTATTTCTATATTCCCCAACTTGGACAATTCAGATTGTTTAAGCATCGAGCATTCACTACCGAGATCAACAAAGGACTTCATTTCTATGTCGTTAATACGCACTGTTTTAAAATACTTATTTGAATTTTTACCATTGATGTCTACCCTGTTTACAGATTTTTGAGCCGGGATTACTTTTGAATAACAGTTCTCCGCCTCATGACCGATTCTCATACATTTAGTACACTTTTTGATTGGTAGAGTACATTGACCTACAAAATGACCTTCCCGTTTACAGTTATTGCAACGAAGGACTCTGTCTTTTGCGTTTGGATTATTTGCTTTGTTATCCGAGTTAGTAACAGGTTGATTTTTACTATTAATTTTACGGTCAGAATTTTGTTTCTGACTCTTTGAATTTCTTAAATAGGTGAGCAGTTTATCCAAGTCCTCATACTGAGCTGCTTCGGCACCTAACCTAACAGCGCGATCATCTATGCCGTGTAGAACACATTCTACGGCTCGTTTTCCACTTATACTACATCGGTTAATAAGAGTAATTTTGTCATAAAAATAATCTTCGAGAGAGTCTCCGTAACGTGCACGCCTAGCCAACATGTCTGCTAACATTTGACCATAATTCTCTTCAGAGGGAAAAGCTGTTATTAATTTTCTCTGCCATTCCTCCCAAGAAAAGAGCACCGATGGTAATCCTTCATACCAGCGTTTTGCTATGCCTTGAAGTTTAGGAAGTGCATAGTGCACTATTTGTTTTTCATTCCATGAATAAATGACGGCACACTCATTCACTTTATGCAACCACATACCAATTGTTTGCTCTTTTCTTGTAGGGTCAAACTCAGGTACAGTATTGTTGAAAGAACCTACATTATCACGGCCCGGGCCAAGAGACCTCAGTGCTTGCACTAAAATATTTAAATCACTACTACCTCCGTTAGAAGCAGCATGGGTACCTGTAGTTTCTTGTGATGCTGTGGGTTGACACTGCACGTTGCGATTTGTGCCGTGTTGCTGGCTGCTGCGCCGCTGGCTGCTGCGCCTCTGGCTGCTGCGCCTTTGGCTGCTGCGCCGCTGGCTGCTGCGCCGCTGGCTGCTGCGCCGCTGGCTGCTGCGCCTCGGGCTGCAGCGCCTCGGGCTGCAGCGCCTCGGGCTGCAGCGCCTCGGGCTGCTGCGCCTCGGGCTGCTGCGCCTCGGGCTGCTGCGCCTCGGGCTGCTGCGCCTCGGGCTGCTGCGCCTCGGGCTGCTGCGCCTCGGGCTGCTGCGCCTCGGGCTGCTGCGCCTCGGGCTGCTGCGCCTCGGGCTGCTGCGCCTCGGGCTGCTGCGCCTCGGGCTGCTGCGCCTCGGGCTGCTGCGCCTCGGGCTGCTGCGCCTCGGGCTGCTGCGCCTCGGGCTGCTGCGCCTCGGGCTGCTGCGCCTCGGGCTGCTGCACCTCGGACTGCTGCGCCTCGGACTGCTGCGCCTCGGACTGCTGCGCCTCGGGCTGCTGCGCCTCGGAATGCTGCGCCTCGGAATGCTGCGCCTCGGGCTGCTGCGCCACTGGTTGCTGCGCCGCTGGTTGCTGCGCAAAGGGCTGCGTGATCGACTCTTGCTTTGTAGATGGCAAGTTGGGTCAATCACGTGGCTTCGTGTCTGTTGTGAACTCAGTTTTGTAACTTGCGACTGACGCTTCACGGAGTGATGGTGGTGGTCATCTCTTTGGATTGTTTTCACTTGAACACTTCCCAAAATCGGAGACACAAGCACTCTTTGTTTATCCATGTTTCTCGACCGAAAACGGAAAAAAAACACACATTAGAATGAGTTACTATACCACTTCTGAATTGTAAAATAAAAGAGTAGTTTATATAACGAATGTTGTTATTTATTACAAATTACACAAAAAAACACATTATTGCGAAGCAAATTACAATAATTTTATTATGACATCCTTTTTAGTATTTATCAGCATAAAGTTATACAAGCAACATCAAATAAATATTACAAAAAAATAACTATTACAGGAGTAAATATTACAATGCAATACCAAATTTTACATACCAATATCAGAGATGTTCACTCCAAGAACGTTGCACACAAACTGGGCTCGCAAAGATGGCGGCACGCTCTTTTATACAGTAAAAGTAGGTTGGCGCCATATTTGCGGGTTTCCGTGTTGTTAGTTTAAAATTGTTACAAGATTGCTTTACAACTAAATTATGATTTTAGGTCACTAATAAACTGCAGTTATTTAATAACAAATAAAGTGATATTTATAGACAACATTAAGAGGCATAAAATGACACGTGTTTACATGGGCTAACCTAGAACGCGTATTTGACCACGTGTCTGAGCACTCGTGTAAAGCGTGCTTACAGTATAGACAAGAGAGCATATGAAGCAGGTATAATTTTGTTCTAGCCAAGCATAGGTCCTGCAGTGTAGGGCAGGCTGGTGTTATTTAGTATAATTAAAATCAGCACTGCTTACTGACAAAAAATAGGTTAGAGTGTAGTGTAAGTTAGGACTTAGGTAGACATTTTCCTCATATTTTTTTCTCCAAAAATTGACCATGTGTTTGAGATAAACTGTAATTGGAAAATACCCGTAGGTACGGGTTCTAGGATTAACACAAACTCAAAACGAAAACAAAGCGAATAATACATAACAGTAGTTCAAAGCGATTTGCTATCGTTGTTAATCCAATCAGTGCCGCTTGTTCGTTCTAAAAGGTCACCCTTAACAATACTAATTGCGTTGACTTAGACAATTTGATTATTCTAAGACGAATTCGCTTTATTACAACGGGATTCTAACAATTTGGACCTTGACCTTTTGGGAGGAATTCTCGTCTTAGTTAGCGTAATGCTATCCAGCACTTGATCGTACGGATAATCTATGAAGCTGATATTATTTTCTGGAAATTAGTTGGTTCTAGTAACAAATTCGACATAGCTCTAAGGGAAAAGTTAGGTCATCATCCACCACGCATAATTTAGCAGTATTTGCACGGAACCTTTATAATTTTTGGAAAACTAACGTAGCCTAAGTTGACCCAAATAGAAATCGAAATTTCCGCCAAAATCGTTTAGTCGTTCAGAAATTAAATCAATAAAAATAAACAGAGAAATAAAAAAAAAAGTTACAAAATATTATATGAAACTAGTTTTTTGCTTTCATGTTATTTTGACATTAGACGGTAGGACAATTCAATTTCATTTATTTCTATAGAAAGGAAGGATGCTTTACTTTCTTTACAGTGTAGTCTATAGCTAGTAAATTGCACGTCAATCGTGGTCACAGTTTGATTTCAAAGGCGAATTTATTACGTAAATAAAACCCGAGGTATTTTCTATTACTTCTGACGCTCCTGTACCTATTTAACTCCAAAAAAAATGTTTCTAGCAGTTTGAGGATGAAATAAATAAAGGTTGAACATTTAGGCAATTGCTCCAGCCTGTTGCCGTACAAGCAGCTGGTAAATTAATCTAAATCAAAAGTCATTTATTCAAATTAGGCAGAGGATCAGCACTTTTTCAGCAAAAATAGCACTTCAAGTGTTTTTGCTGGGAGGAAGTGGCGAAATAAACTCTCTCATCTCTAGCAACATGCTGTCTGGTATGTTAGAAGAACATGAGTTTAAAAAACAATTTCAAATGCTGAAATAGGAGCCTTTTTGCCTGCGTCATCATCATCATCATCATCATCATTTCAACCATAGGAAGTCCACTGCTGGACATAGGCCTCCCCTATAGATCTCCAATAAGACCGGTTGGAAGCGGCTCGCATCCAGCGCGTTCCCGCGGCCTTAATGAGGTCGTCTGTCCACCTTGTGGGTGGACGTCCTACGCTGCGCTTGCCGAGACGTGGCCTCCACTCGAGAACCGACCGACCCCATCGGTCATCAGTCCTCCGTGCTATGTGGCCTGCCTGCGTACAGGTCTTTTATTATTGATAAATGATATTTATTTCTGTAAATAGGTTTTCACAAACACTTTTCACGTCACTTTTTTAACTAGTAGATAAGATCGACGTTTCACTAACTGACTACTCTGAGAAGAAACACCGAAAGAAACTCGGAGATCATAGTCCCTTTCAAAGTCCAGACGTTATCCTGGTCAAATCGGGTAAGAACCATCCAGATTAGTGTATGGTCTTTTAAGGAAAAAACCACACAGAATGAGGGGACCAGATCAGTCAGTGCAAGCATTTGTCAGTAATCGTGAACTCAACTCGGAACTTGAGGAGCTCCACGTGCTGATGAACAATACCAAAGAAAGAACATTAGGGTTGGTCCCATAAATAACTCAAACTGCTACAAAATGCAAAAATAAATAAAAGACCTTAAAAAATTTACAAAAGAAAATATTAAAAAGAATCCGCATAGTCCTTTCATTCACAATTAAAAAAATAAAAATAATATACTTTCAGAATAAAAATACATACAAATTATTCCAATCCCAAGTATAAAAGTATATATTTTTTCCTTGTTGTTTTTCGTTGCGTGTCCTAAAATAATAGTTTTTATTTCTTTTTGAATAACCGCTCGCTTGACCAAGCAATGTGTTATTCAATTTGTTTTTAAAGTCCTCTCAAAGCAGTGAGTCCAAGTGGATGTTGACCACCCCGTGGAGGGCGTAGGGGTTTGTCAGACTCTCACTGACTAAAAACTACCCCGGTGTTCCGTCTCCAATCTGCGCCGGAGGTCACGGGAACAAAAAATTCTTCCGCAACAGAATCACTATCCTACCTTAACTTCCTGCAGATTAATCCTCGTCACTGGATCCTTGTCCAGCATCCTGTTGAGCAGGTGTCGCAGCTGCTTGGTGGGCTGGAACCTCGGAGGGTAAGTCAGAGGTTCAGCCAAGACTTTCCGCTGCAGCTCCACGGCCGAGCTGCCCACCCAAGGCACCTTGCCGGTCACCATCGCGTAGAGGGTGACGCCAAGAGACCATATGTCTGCTGCCTGGGGGCAAATAAGTAGTGTTTTTATTGAATTTTCAGAGTAAATTTTATTCTGGTCGTATTTGAGGTAATAGTGCTTAAATAATTTCGAAGAATTCTTTAATTGATATCTCAGACCAACAAAAAAAGGAAGACAGCGCAGCGCAAACATCAAAAGTGAAGCTATAAAACTGTGCTCCTGCAAATAAAATACACACTCACTCACACACCTACACTAAAACCATGCGCATGGTTCTTAGTACGTCGCGAGTCTCATCTAGTTATGTGTATTTCCTGTATATAGTGAAAACTTGTAAAAAATATGTAAATTTCCTTACAACTAACCCGTTACGCCGAGTTCCTTCTCAAGCAGATACCTTTGGATAGGGATTTGCCAGATTTCAACGGAATATAATGGTACAGACGCCAGCACATCAAGTTACCCCAATGTGTCAAGTTTCTTTGATCGTTTTTCAACTTTATGACAAACTGAATAAGGTTCATATTCAATTGGGAAAATTTGACACATTGGGGTAACTTGACGTGCTGGCGTCTGACCTATAAATCGATAGAACATCCACAGATAAATGTTACAGTAACAACAAACATTTATCAATTACTTTTGTCGGCTTCTCCACTTTTCTGTACTGTCAGTTGCTCAGTTGGATTCTTGGCAATTTCAAAAATCGAACACTGATCATTAGTGAGGCAGCCATCTTGTAGAACAAGCAGTAGCCTTCGAATGGCGGTGAAGTGCGCATGCAACCACGTGCTCGGTGGACGTTATCATTTTGGTTGCACTCCTCTAAGCGGTTTATAAATATTTTGTGAAATGTTTGATTTAAATTATCCAGAATTAAAAGTAAAGTGATTGTCACAAGTGTTATTGTGTCATAAAATTACGGTTACCAACCCAAAGACATAATAAAATTGTAATAACATTATTTCGGAATATTAATCAACAATGAAATTGTGTTTTTGAGTGCATATATTCTGTGTAAAGTAAAATATAACACTTACTAATCATATTCTTCGTAATAGTGTATGAGCAGAATAGTCATTTTGAATTTGATTTATTAATTGTTTATGTAGGTAGATGTAGGTATATTATAAGTAAAAAAGGTGAAGATAGGTTATAAGCGCTCAGCAAGCGACACGTTAATATGTGGCTAACTAGCCACACTTGCCCTCAGTACCGCGTCGCACCGCCAACGGACGCTTGCGTGCGTTAGTGTGCCGTTTTGAAGATCGAATGTTGGTTAGGTAAACCACTTTACATTATAATAAGTAAAACATACACGCTACACTACAATACAAAGAACACACTTACACCTGTACACTTAGTTAGGCTACATAAAGCCTGTTACAAACATCAACAGTCTTGTGTCCCTCTGGAGTGAACAATTAATTAGTGTTACAAGTGCAGCAAGTACAGTAAAGTGTTAAGTGTGTATGATTATCAGAGTGTATTGTTTGTGTGAAATTTGTGGGAGTTTGTTCACCTCTCCGCTGTACTTGTCAGCCGGCGCGGCGGCCTCCGGGGCCCGGAAGGCTGGGGTCCCCACAGTCCCCGAGACCCGGCCGGCTGCCGCCAGCTCCCCGCAGGCGCCCAGGTCTGCCACCTGAACGCGACCCTCGCCCAGCAGCAGGTTGGCAGGCTTGATGTCGCGGTGGGCTATCCGCTGATAGTGCACTATAGGAAAGAAGGTAAGGAAAATTACTAATACTCGTATACTTTTATTCGACGAATACGATCTTTTACGATTGGTTTTTGACCTGGGTTTTGCCTAGCAAGTGACCTATTAGATGTGACTTTAGTGTGTCACCGAAAAATAATTCTAGCCTGTTACTCTTCTACTGCAGAGTGAAGGCTTTTTCTAAAACTGAGAAGGAGTGGGGAGGAGAATAATCTCGGAGAATAACAGCAATGAACGATGAATTAAAATAAATAAAAAACCATAAACTGTATAATTATAACGAATATCTCGTAGAAAAAAAAAACAAAAGAAGCGTGTTTTTTTACGGAACGGAAATCATCGTGTGCGAGTCCGTCTTGTACTTGGCCAGTTTTTAAATAGTACAGCTTTATAAGAAAGCATGATGCTTGAGAGTGTCCCGGTTACAATGCCCGGATTGGGCAAAACGATATTGAGATGTCCATCTAGAATTTCTCGGCAGCAGCACTAGCAGCCCGGGAGTTTGGATGCCCGATTTTTTATCTTCGTTTATAAACCCGAATTAATTGCGGCTGTACTGAGCGTTTTTTTATTTTTATTTTACTTTATTGAGACTTATAACATTTACCCATTTCAGTAATAGTAGTAATATTTATTTAACATTTAAATAGGGAAAATAAAAATATAAAAATCTAGTCCCGAACTAAGCAGAGCTTGTAGTATGAGCACTACAGATAACTGATAACCATGCTTAGGTATATATTTCTAAAAAGATACATTGTATATAGATAAATTACACCCAGACACAGAACAAATGATCGTGCTCGTCACACAATCATTGGGTGGGAATCGAATCCACGACCTCTGGTATAGCAATCAGAGCCACTAAGCACTATAGACCAGTAAAAATGTTAAAGTAACGTTTTGTTGTGTGTTTATGGAAAGTCCATAAAACCACGGCTATTTCAATGCTTTCTATTAAGACGATAGAAAGACAGACAGTTAAGATAGACACTTACATCTTCAATAACCATCTCTATGCAAAGGTCCTATATCTGAGAGCAGAAAATCTTTTCTTATTATAAAAATCCTTTCTTTTGGTCTAATATAAAAATGCTTCAAAAATGTCTGGAGCTTTTATACTTATCACATTCGCCGAGGATTGCCAATGATAAGTAGTGATACAAATGCATACAGTAATACATTCTATGATCCTGGGAAAGAAACGCTAACATGTTTTCCATACAAATGTTTTTGTTTGTGTTGTACCAATCTTATGACGTCACTGTATGTTGTATGTATATTGTGAGAATCAATGATTAAGATGTCGTACAGTCAACAAGGGAATTAAGTCTATTAGTGTCGTTCACGTAAAATGTTTATTATTGACGTGTGATAATTGGTTCTAACTGCCATTTTTCATAGTATACTTGACTAGCTGTGAAAAATATGTTTGGGAAGCATTTTAAATTATTTCGACTAATTATTTTAAGAATAAGACACATTGGTATGAATAAATACTACAAAAAGATTTTAGCGGTTTAGCAATGTAAAAAGCTTATTAAAGTAATAAGCTTAATAAAATATGAGCCTATAAACAAATTTAAGTACATTTTATAAACTACGTTTTTTGTTTTACCGTCTTAGACAATTTTTTTTCTTTCTGTCTTCAAAAAAGATTTTACACCCTTAAGGATAATATTTTTAAAAACTTTGAATGCCATAAAATATAAGTACACAACACATAACAACCGTAAGTACATAACAGCCTAAAATATTAGATTCATGCTTTTAGCATTGAAAATGACATTACTTTCATTCAATCTTTCATTCCCCTTTTCAACCCCTTACAACCCTTCCTTGGAATTAAAAAGTGGCGAACAAAATTTCTTTTAAATCGGTATAGTAGTTTTGGCGTGTAAGCGAGACAGACAGACAGACAGGATTACTTTCGCATTTATAACATTAGGTATGGTTATTAAGTATGGATTGGAATTGGCACATTTTAGATAAAAGTTTGTGCCCTATGAAATATTTATAAACTGATTATCACCAAAATCATCAACAGCCTGGGCTAGCAACACCCTATCAGACCCCCACAACGAAGTAACTGCATAACACTATTCCTTAGTTGTAAGATAAGTTGTCTGACTTTCAAGGTTCTTACTCCTCGTGTCATGCATACCTACATATATAAACTCACGCTCTTTTCCCGTGGTGATAGGCAGAAATTACAGACCGCCATCTGCTATGATTCTGACATACTTCTTTTGCTTCGTTTATATTTTATACACGTTGACCGTTGTCATACAGAAACGCTGGTTGTGAGTACTACGCACCTGTCGGTTCTGAAGAACCTCACAAATAAAGTCTATGTATGATATTCTAGGGCTAGGTACATGTACTTTTTATTAGTCGCCTTTCATCATTGCCTTTCATTCATCCTCTCAACGTGACCAAACCATTTATGCATATTCTTTTTGATTTTTGACACATCTTCATGCTTTTCGTGGCACAGGGGGGGCCTTGATATAATAAATAAACAACAAAATACTACCTTGTTATTTTTTTAAGACAGTTGTTAATAAGAAGTCATATTTTTTAGATACTATCTACTTTTGATAAATTTTCCGTTGTCTTCGGTTTGTGATCGTGATCGACAGATCCATATCGTACAGAATTTTCAAACATCAGTGAATCACTGCATTCAAACAGAAACCTAGACTGTGACATAACGTTACGTCCCAACGCGCCCTCGTCTGACTGTTATTAAAATATTACGACTTTTTTACGACTAGATAGGGAAGGCGACTGGGGGCGTGGGGTGCGACCAAATCACCCCCCTTCATTAGCCGACACGAGACTCGAATAAGTAGATAATATTGACAGAGATAAGTATACTTTGTAAAAAAAAGCCATTCAAAAACCATCTTGATAGCTTAGGTTATGGCTTCAAAACCAATGGCCAGCCAAAGTTTATCTTATTTTCTTTAGCATCACTGTCATCGACGAAGAAAAACATCGTGAGGAAACCTAGGCTAGGATTAATAAAAGTTTGGAATCACCAACTCAACTTCAGCGAGCGTGGTGATTAATGCTCGTACGTTCTGTTATTGTCCCACTGTAGAGACAAGGCCTCTTCTCATACGAACATCAATCACCACTCTTGCTTAAATCGGGGTTCAGACCTTTACGAGTAGTAACTGTAAGTCCAGATTTCCTCACGGGGGTTTTCTTTCGCTGATAACGTAGGTCCCGTTCCCGTGGGAATACAGCGATAAAAAGTAGCCAATGTGTTAATCCAGGGTGTCAGCTAACTCCATACCAAATTTTATTAAAATATATTCAGTAGTTTTTACGTGAAAGAGTAACAAACATCCATCCATTCTCACAAACTTTCACGTTTATAATATGAGTAGGAAGTAGGATGTATAAGATCGTACTTCGAAAGGATATTAAATAATTGTCACTGGATAATTTATTAAACTTACAGTTTTTAACAAATCTCATTACATTATAAACTGTAGGTAAATTGATAACAGATTATGTAATTTACAATCTAATGTTGATCTTTCCGTTACATCTAAAAATTAAGACCATGTCTCTGTGTATATTATACGTAATTTAATTTACGAAGGCAGATACAGTACGAGTTCCAACTAAGTAATTTTAAAATCTAAAACCAAAAACTTACATTATTTAACACTAGCAGACGTCCCGCGGTTTCACCCGCGTTGTTCCCGTTCCTGTGGCAATACAGGGATAAAAAGTAGCCTATGTCACCCGGGGATAGTGTAGCTTCCCAACGGTGAAAGAATTTTCCAAATCGGTGCAGTAGTTTCGGAGCCTATTCAATGCAAACAAACGATCAAACATTTCCTCTTTATATTATTAGTATAGAAGTATAGATTGAATCAACACCATCATCTACTTAGCATTTTACCAACTGTGCTCTGGTCAGTTTCCAGTCTTATTGGACGCAGCTGAGTACCAGTGTTATACATGGAGCGCCAGCTTATCTGACTTCCACCACTCAGTTACTGGGTATCATGATACTTCCTGGTTCGAAATCAAAATTAAGTCAAAGACAAATTGGGCTGAGAAATAACACTTTTTGAACGTCAAAAATACTAAAGACAGTCTCCCAAAACGCCCACCCTTCACCACTTCCTAGTGTTTTTCCTGGGAAGAAGAAGTGGCGGAACAAACTCCCCAGCAACACGTCTCTCTGATTCGTTTGAAGAACTTTGAATTTCAATGAAATCCTCAAGCTTAAAGGTTCATCACATTCATCGTTCATCATTACAGTTCGACTAGCTTTCAGACTTTTGGGCATATGGCTACCCGTAACGACTGTCGCTTAGACTTATTTTAATATGCAAACAACGATTAACGCCAAAAATAATTACATTTTACTTAATAACTTGTGGCGGCTGAGAAAGGTCACAGACTAAAAATAGACTTGAAGTTCCCAAGTGTCGGAGTGTTACTTAGCAACATTGTACTTAGTTTAACGACTCTCTCGGAGCTGGTGACCTTACTGAGGAGCATTTACGGAAGTAAAAAGAACTTTGTTTCCTGGTCTACATATCATTTAGGCATTTTTTTACTCTGGGGAACTGAAATATAACATTCAAAATGCAACGAGGAAGAAATATTCTCGAACTGAATTCTGCTCTTCTGCCAAGCCATTATTTATGATGTTGGGATCAGCTTTTAGTCTAAACGGATGTATCTGAATACTGTTGAGGTCAGATAGGCAGGATATGCTGGAAATAGTTTTGTAACACCATGTTTGTACAGACGCCAGCACAACCTACCCCACTGTGTCAAATTTATTTGATACGTTTTCAACTCTACTCTAAACCAGTGGTAGACCGCGTTGATGATTTTCATGGAATAATGAGGAAGAAGGCGGCGTCAATAATGGGTAGGTTACGCGGAGGCTCCAACAGCATCCTGAACACATGGTTTAACAAGGTGGATAGCCCTTTTATCAGTCACTGGGTGCTGAAGCACGTTCCAACATGTGAGCCTCGCACTTACTAGTTGTGATTATGTTTAGGTTCAATGTGTAAGTTTTACTAATGTCGTTTAATATGTCTTTGTTACTAACACTATATGGATAGTGTGTATTTTTATGTGGGAAAATTTGACAGTATGGGGTAGGTTGATGTGCTCGCGTCTTTTTTTTATTTTTTTTATTCCACGACGGTGGCAAACAAGCTTACGGCCCGCCTGATGGTAAGCGGTTACCGTAGCCTATGGACACTTGCAACACCAGAGGCGCCACACGCGCGTTGCCGACCCTTTAAAACCTATTTACTCCCCTTTTGAAGAACTCCATACTGTAGCCCTCTGAGAAAACCTCGGCAGGGAGCTCATTCCACAATCCAAGTGTACGCGGGAGGAAATTCCTCTGAAACCGCACTGTACGGGACCATTTCGGCTCCAGTGCGTGAGCATGAACTCCCTGTCGACGGCGAGCGGTGCGATGATAGAAAGTGGCCGTGGGCATCATATCAAACAATCACCAACCACCGTCTGTCCGTCTGTACCATGTTCTAACAAATAAACATTTTTTAATTAGATTTCATTTAACTACTTTGTAAAGTAATATCCCTTGGAAAGACTGGTTCTCAGATTTTCCAGCTTCTGGTAACCATAAGAACCGTCAAAGATCTACAGATAGCCGGGCTTAACGTGTTTTTTAGACAATTGGTCTCGAAATGTCACCATTCTACAGAACGACCTCGGCAAGCGCATTTTTACCTTGGAATACGAAGCTCCACTCGCACAAAAATAATGACTCGATAGAAAGGTAGAAGGATATTTAAAGAGTTCATGGAATACAGATACAATAGCAAGTTAAATGCACAATTTGAAAAACTTATTGGTAAATTCAAAGCAAGTAAACAGACACAGCACGCTGATTCCATCGCTTTTCAAGAAATGGGAAGATCAAAAACAAGTTTCACATCCTACATACTTATTATTATAAATGCGAAAGTTTGTATGATATGTTTGTTACTCTTTCACGCAAAAACGACTTAATAGATTTTAATGAAACTTTACAATAATATAGCTTATAGGTACTATATACACATAAGCTATATTTAAAACATAAAGATATTGAATGAATTGTCCAAACATATAAGGATAAGCGTAAAGTAGGAAAATAATCTGCCATCCGCGAGCTATTCTGGGGCGTGCGAATCCTTCTCAGACGAAGTCGCGGGCACCCGCTAGTCAATAGTAAATAAAAGATAAAATATCATTAACTCACGGTACTCCACTCCAAGCAAGGCGTCCCTGATGTACTTCCTGGCTAGGTATTCACTGAGCGGCGTCTCCGTGGGGATGTCGATCACAGGGCCACCTTCCAGCAGCTGGAACACCAGGTACAGGTGGTCCTCTGCTGGGTCGTCTAGCACCTGGCGAATGAAAATGAAATAAAAGCGTGTGTAGTTTTAGTTTTATTTTTTTGTTTTTATCTGTATGTGTGTAGGTACATCATTTTGAACAGCCTCTCATTATCTCATAGCATGTGTCACGACAATGTCTAGATTTAAAATTTATTCTTAAGATAAAAGTTGTCCGAATGTTGAAAAATAACAGCTGTTATTATATTGTTCTATTTTTTTCTAAGACCAAAAATATTTATCAGAGATCCTGAACTGAACAATAATTCTATCGATTAGTATCTAGAATAAAATAGTGAGTACATGTTTTGTTATTTTAAGGTGGTTGGAAATCTGGATTAGGTAGCTTGTCGAGAAATCAATTTTACTTCTTTAAAAAAGGAATGTCTGCTTTACGTAAAATTATCTATCTTAATCTTTATTTAAAGCGATTTTCTTTTGATTAACCAAATAAAAAAATAAAAAACTCTTTTGGAGGAGTTCGTAGAGATATATTATATATCTACGAACTCTTCCAAAAGAAAATTGCAAATGGGTATAATGTTGACCTTGTAGTTCCATATCTTTGTTAGAGGAAAGGTGACACTAACTCAAGACAATATGACACGAAAAAAATATTTATTCCGAAGAATAAAAACTTGAGTATTATTCTGAGAAATCTACTCACAAGCCAAAGGCGTAGTTACCAAGAAAGCAAAATAGTAAACATTACCTTAATACTTATGAGAAAAGAAAATGGCCGTGTTATGTTTACCTCCGCTAATAGACGGAGCCAATATAACGAAAGGTCAGTTCTGTTGGCGGACAATTAACAGAACTGACAGCGTTATTGTATTTGTCGTATTTTGTTGTTATTAGCCGGCGGGAGGATGTACTGGCTATTCCTGTTTTAGAATATAGTATTGTTTCCTTGAAAGCGTTATTTATAGTAGCCGTAGTATTACGCTGTTTGGGTTTTCCCGAATTACGCTGAGACGAATGTCAAGGGGGTCGAGCGAGTCTGCTATTGCAATCGTGTCTCAATGACCGGTCAATGATCGGTTTTTGACGTATAACGTCAAACTTATGACATATTTCCCGTACAAAAACTGTCAAAGTTGTCAAATATTCGATCAATGACCGGTCATTGAGACACGATTGCAATAGCAGACTCGAGTCCTAGACTCGCGGCTGTCGTGCTTTTTTTTTATTAGTTTGTAAACATTATCTTTTGTGAATAGATTTGATGCGGATGATTTTAAATCATCGTCTTAATGAGATACAATACTGTAAATAGACAAGAAATGTAGATTTCATAGAAGAAGCGCCAAGTTCAAAGGTTTTAGGCAATTTGGTTGTCATATCCACGCACAACAGTTTTTATTTTTACCCCCAAGGGAACTCACTCCGAGTATGTAAACCTACAGTATGTATTCCCACAAACACCTTTAACCAGATTATTTACATAAGTATGTATTTGTATTCTTATTAATTAAATCTCACCTCAACCAACTTGACAACATTGGGGTGGTCCAGTTTCTTGAGCACAGCTATCTCACGGTACACCCTCTGCAGAGGGTCGGGGGGCGGGCCAGGACCTGGTCTCCGAGGGGGCGCCCGTCCGAACAGACCAGCTCGCCTCATCAGCTTGCGTTTAGAGAGAATCTTCATCGCCTGTCAATAAAATGACCGTAGGATGGAGTAAAAAAAAAACAGTTTATTGCAGTAACTTGTACAAACTTTTACAGTAAACCTTACATAGGGACCTCCTTTTAAGTAAAAGATATAATACCTGTGCTAGAAGAGTCCCGCTCTTCAATGACATTATTTATGAAGTAGTAAAAATGGTGATCAGAATGAAAAAGAGAAATAATACTAAAAGGAAAATTACAAAACAAAAAAATCTGAACTACATAATACATATTTTAACTATAACCAAAATAAAATAACATAAAAAGACAGAAAGAGATATCACATACTTAATAATGTCTTAGAATAGTGTGGGTGTGAGTCCAACACACACACACCGTGTGTTTTTAATTATATATAATGTCTTTTATTTCTAATGATAGCTATGCTTAACCAGGTCGGTTCGTGGATAGGTGACCATTTATTACATATCAAGACTCCTCCGTGCCTCAGAAAGCACGTAAAGCCGCTGGTCTCGGCTGTCATTTGTAGATCTATGAAAGTCGTTACAGATAGTCCGAAGCCCGAAAATCTGACAACCAGTTTAACCAAGGGGTAACGTCTAGAACCTCTAATAATCAAAATTACGGTGCGAAGTTACGAGCATGAACCACCACGTTTGCTCAAGGTGGGTTGCAATTTACCTTTTCTACTACATCATTTCGTTTACTTCCTGAACCGTCGAACTTTAATTAATTACTCGAACAGTCTAACAAATTTATAAGTCATACAAACAGCTTGTTTAAATAAAAAAACAAGACAACCACAGGCCTCCCTAATCCCAACATTATCTACACGCGTCATTACATTTCCCCCGGCGTCGCTCGCGAGATTGACGTCGCGTCGTTCAGGTTGAACGCCTCCCCTCTGACATTCAACAGAGTATTTCGTCTATTTTCATTGTTTCCGCTCGCAACGGATGTTGTTACTCGTCAATGTAATCCCTTTACCTTACAAACCTACACAACAACGCTGTTTTTACTGATTGACTCGTTGGCCTGACAAGAGCGCCAACCCCAACACCGGTAATAAAAAGTTGCAACTAATCATCAGCATGTTGGGGACGGCTTCCAGTGTTTTACACGAAGAGACTGCCTATTTCGCCTCCACAACCGAGTTACTGGGTTACTGGGTAAAACGAAACCCCTTGGTTAAACTGGTTGTCAGACAGTAACTGGAACAACTACCTGTAAGCTATACATGTTCTGTGCAGTCAAACTCACGACACGCAGCGCATCAGCCAATCGCTTAGTTACTGCGCGAATAATGCCGTCGCAACTTCGATTGGATTTTAACGAAACGGCAGAATGTAGGTGGACGATAAGTAAATACAAGTTTGCCTGCCTCATCGGGAAACCGAGCTGTATTTTTCTTGCTTAACGAAAAGATTGACCCGAAAATAATTAATTGAATACACCTATCTAATTAAATTAAGTAAGTGTAGCTTCTAATCTTTTATTCCTCTGTTATTTGTTCAAATTAACACCAAGACAGGCTTGTGTTAAGATAATAATAGCCGCATGAGTTGATCGAAGGTTAACATACGCTGGCTGAGGTCGGCCGGTGGATGGGTGTACCAGAGAAAGAACGTTAAGTCGTTGGTCCCCGCTGCTATTCGTAGATCGTTTAACAGTCGTTAAAGGTGTTTTTTTTTTATGGTTGACAGGAGAGGGAAATCCTCATGGACGCCCACACTGACCCACTGGGAGCCAGTCTTGGCAGTGCCGGACTCTTACCGGCTAAAACCCACTCCTGCCATTGCTTTTGATGTCCTCTAACATAATCAGAGCCCTTTTGTTCCAATTTAGTATTCTTAGTTCTAGTGTATAATTATTTTTATTTTGAAGATGTGGCGGTGTATCAGGTTATCATTGTAATTGTAATGTACCTTCCATGCATCTTTTACTTTGTTTTAATCTAAGTTACGCTAATTTTTGAATTGCAATTTTAAATTTTTCTAGTTTTATTTTATGTTGTTTAGCCGTGATTATTAATGTTCCTTGTTTTTTATTTTACCAACGTCGTAGCTGTGATTTGTATTATTTACTTTTACTTCTTTAAATTATTATTATTTGTTAAAGGTGGTTAAAAGCCCGAAAGTTGGACAACCAGTTCTTAAACGGTATCGTTTTATACAGTTGCTGGGTTGTGGTGGTCAGAAAAGTAGTCTGTTATGTTCCGTAGGCTTGTTTAATAAGACGTTGAGGTTGACTTCATTTATTGTTTGATGACACTCAGTATTCACTTTAGACAGTACAGTTGTAGCAGTTTCACAGACTGGGACAGACAATGAAGTGACGCTGGCATTCTTGATAGGAACCGGATACATACATAATATCTAGTTATGTGCACACTATTAACTTACTAAATACTAGTGATTTCACAACACAGTCAAACCTCAACAGTAGGAAATATGCCAGGCAGTTGTCTGAAGTCAGTTCCGATGAATTTCAGCATTTAGTGTCCAACTGCCTGCGGCAGTTTGACAACCCGTTTAACCATGAGTATCGTTTTACCCAGTACCTGGGTTGTGAAAGTGAGATAAGCAGTCAAGCTCCTACCGATTGAGGAATGTCACGCAGCTGTCTGAAGTCAGTTCTGATGTATCGGAGCATTTAACGTCTATGTTCTTTCGGCAAGAACATTAAGAAATCGTTACTGTAGCACCAATTTGGGATTAGGGTAGAGCAGATGATAGATTTTTTGTGGTATGAAGATTTGGCCGCACGAAAAGTATGTCGTTAGTGTTTTGCACGTGCTACATGTTACTTATATATAAACAGCGAAGTTCCTTATCGCGCGTTGCGAAAGAGGGCTAGACGGAAAAATTAAGACCAAAAGTTGTAACGACACTTTTTGATATAAGTGGTAAGCCGTGCGGCGTGTACGTGTTTCTGTCTCTCTCTCTCTCTAGATGTCTAGGTCTCATTTGATGTAGACTGTTTGACACTTGTTGACAGGAAATGTTTCGAAAAGAACTGTCAAAAGTGGAGAAAATAGGTACGCACTTCATGCTCGGCATTGTTCGGCATTCTTCGGCATATAACTTCTCATCTTTCTTGACATTGCCATGCTCGAGGCGAAAGAAATGTCTATATAATCTGTCACTTTGCCGATTCGTCTGTAGACAAAGGCCGTTTCTGCGGTGTTCAATGTGTTCATGCTACGCAGGCTGGCTTGCTTGAGAAGAGAGAGAGAGAGAGAGAGAGAGAAAAAATTAAGCCCAAACGTTGTAACGAAGACACCCGGAAGGAACGAAGTTCCTTCACTAATCAATCGAAAAGAACTTGACACCTCACCGTGTCCCTTGACACCTCTCAAGTTTTTTTTATTCATCCAAATACACTCTAATATGCCTTTAAAATAATCATTGAGATAAATTGTTTCAACACCTTGTTGGAAATAATACTGAATTAGCGTTAAAATCCTCATTGAAGTTGTTTCCCACGTTCAAGAACTGGCAAAAAAATCAGAAATAATAATAATAATAATAATAATTTTTTATTTATGAACAAGAGACAACCATACAGATAAACTTAATAATAAACACCGAAATGATAAAACAAACACAGAATTGAATAAAATTGTTCAAACTAAATTTAACAATAAAATTTGGGCTGCTCAACAGTTGAAGAATGTGAACGGTACTTATATATTGTGAACAAACAGTTTGGTTGTCTTTGGACTGATTCGCCCTATCCCCTCGTACTAGTGTAAAACTGTATCACGAGTGGATAGTCTTCCTCAACCATAGAACAACAGATTACTACAAGGTTCCAGTTACAATTTAAGACACATGGTTAAGCAGATTCATTTCATACTTTTTATGCAACAAATTCACAGTACATTTACAGTTATATTAACTAAGTTACAATTAAATACAGTTCTATATGTTTACATTTTGGTGTTTGGGTATAGGTATGTGTATATGTTTATGTGGATATGCTTTGTTTTGTGTATTTTTGTATGTCTCGGTATGTGTGCAAATATGTGTGCTCTTTTAGTAATATGCCCTTTAAAAACGATTTTTTAGTAGATTTTCGGTGCTATTGTAGTCTAGTGTTTTCAAGTATTTATCCATGGTGTTTTTGCATGTTTGGGTATCAAGGTTCTTTAATTCTAGATCTTTACTTATTCTGTTGTACAGGCTAGGGCCGAGATAATTTTGAAATTTTTGTGCGAAAGATGTTCTATATCTGGGTATGTTATAAACTATTATAAGAAAATATCTTATGTCAATGATTTTTTTATATAGTATAATTTAGTTAACTTACATAGTGCGTATCATCCTCTTCATTGTAGGCTAACTTGACGATCCCATACGAGCCCTGAAACAATGAGTTTACATAAGTTCACGTGTTACGTAACTTTCAGCTTATTAGCGGAGTTAGCAGAATTACACTTTTAGCATAATTAGTGGTTGAAGTCGAGCTCGTGTCACATTACAAAGGTTGTTGATCTGTTCGTTTGTGTTGCTAAGGCTCACAGTGCGGTGTTACTTTACTTTGCGTACTCGCTCTAGTGCGGGAAAGTAGGTACTCATTATAGATAAGGAATGTCAAAGATGTGCGTTTGTTGCGTCATTTATTCAAACACTTTTCAAACGACAAAATTACATTAGACAGTCCCTCAAAAAGCCCACTTCCTATTGTTTTTGCTGGGAACAAAAAGTGGCGGCACAAACTTCCCAGCAACACCCAGACACAGAACAAATGATCGTGTTCATCACACAAACATTTGTCCTAGGTGGGAATCAAACCCACAACCACCGGCATAGCAGTCAGGGTCACTAACTTCTAGACCAACAGGCCAGTCGCCAGTCGATATTGGCGGTTCACTTTACCTAACTTTTCGCGTGAAGATTTTACAGGAACCACTGTTAACCTTCTCTTCGGCGAATACCTACAAACGTGATGCTGTCATTATGAGTTAGGTGTTCCACAAACCTGTCCAATAGGCTCCAGCAGCCGGTACTGGTTAAGCTGCACGTACCCCGAGGCCTGCGCCAGCGACACGCGGCGCGACTCGCGCGGCGCACGCCTGGCGCGCGGCGAGCCCTGCCCGCTGCACTCCGCCGACTTGGCAGCGTGCGAGCGCAGCAGCGTCGAGCGGTCGCCGGTCGCTGGGTATGTGGACAGCCTAAGGACAAAATAAAACAATTAAATCTTATTTTCTTCAGCGTAGTATCTACGAGTATTCGCTTGTAAGTATGATCAGAGAAGTAACTCCCGTATCTTTAAGAACGTTCGATTTTCAATCTCAGTTTCAGTCTGTCAAAAAAAAGTCTTCTTCCTACATTACTGCATTCATACAAGATTTTGACATAAGATTGTCGCTGAGATGAGATTGTGACTAAATTTTGGACCGTTTTTAATTTACCTAAGGGCTAAGTGGAAACGCCCTAGACGGAGACGCTATAGCTAGAAGGATATAAGTGCCATAGTTTTCAGAAATGTTTTACTGGCCTGTTGGTCTAGTAGTTAAAGGCCCTGACTGCTATGCCGGAGGTCGTGGGTTCGATTCCCACCCAGGATATTTTTTTCTGTGATGAGCACGATTAATTGTTCCGTGTCTGGGTGTGATTTATCTACTATATTATGTATGTATTTAGAACTATAAAAGTATATTTATCAGTTCTTTAGTACCCATATCACAAGCTCTGCTTAGCTAGCTTCAACTTCTTAGCTAATTCAACAACGTGGTTGAATTAATTCATTTTTGATTTATATTACATATGAGAATACACGAGATTGAGAATTTAATTCCGGGAAAGTACAGACGCCAGCACATCAAGTTACCCCAATGTGTCAAATTTCTTTGATCGTTTTTCAACTTACTGGCAAATAGAATAAGGTTCATATTTAATTGGGAAAATTTGACACATTGGGGTAACTTGACGTGCTGGCGTCTGTCTGTACCAACATGTCTCCGTATTTTATATTTTTTGCCTCTCGCCTCATCTTAAAAGAAAAGACGTTTAAATCTCACATACGTAAACAATAGCTCCTTCAAAACAAAATTTACAAAATTTAGTTCCGAGCAGGGAACGAACACGTGACACACATCGTTCAAACGTTGCATAAAATCCCAATAAAAATAGAAACTTTTCAACTCTGGTGGATGCAGTTTCACGTTCTAAAATTCATGATGTCAGGTTGAATCTTGATGTCTCCGTCACCCTGTATGGTTTGTATGACACATTCATACATGTTCTCAGTATCTGACCACACAGTGTGAATATACCACAAATTGATCGTTACACAGTCTGTGGTTGAGCTGTGCACGCGACAACGCGTACGGTGACTGAGACGTTTTGACACTTGCACTACTTACTGCGCACATAGCAATTTTGTTATTAAAGTTAATTGAACAAGCTTTGTAACTAACCTATATCTTTACGACGGTAAATTGCATGTCGCACCTGATGATTAACGGACATTATTTTTAATCACTTTTGTCTTTAATTACTAATTTGTCGTAGGTTACACAGCACTTAACTGAATATTTTATTATCAAGGAAATAAAGCGTAGCACAACATAGGTATATGGCATAAATAAGGCCATCAAAATGCGGAATACCTAAACATAAATTTATTCCTATCGTAGCTTCTTAGGTGATATCTAAATTGCTTTAATTATTATTATTATTATGTTGATATTAATTTTATTTTTAATTAAATTAATTTTTGTTTATGTTCATTGTGTGTGTATTGGGGCGAATGGGAACGAGTTTTTAATTACCTAAATAAATTCATTTGTTAAGTATAATTATTTTAATTGCACTGTGGGATATCAACACTTTGTGTGTGTCCGTAATGCAAATAAAATAAATAAATTAGTTAGAAAATTTAACTTGGATACCATTTATTTACTTATTAACCATCCTACATAATAAAAACTAAAAGAAAAGTAAAATAATTTATAGGACATCAAAAAATTCATCCGCATCGCTGTCAACGGGAAACGTGCCCAAAAGACTGGCCGCAATGCCACGTTGAATGGCATTGCTGATTCTCTGAACTAAATACAGGCCAGCCTTCTGGTCGCGTGAAGAGTCGACCAACCGCTTGGCGGTATCATGGAAAACTAGATGGGCACTCGGACCCCATGGCCTGAGTGTTTCTACAATTTAACTTAAATTATACATATAGATGTTTGTGCCTTTCATAGCATTTTAGCTCTAACAGCATGCTTAAATTTTGAGAATAATTAAAATATCGCCTAATGTTAGTGGAAACGACCACCATTCATACCGACAATTGCTAAGTCACCATATCACCAAACAACAATTCAAGTAATTTATTTTTTTATACTACGGACAAAAAGTCTAGACACTTGAACATGACCCTATAATGACCGTAATTAAATGTCTGGTATTTTTTGCGGTCACAAATAGGCGAGACAATTAATCACTGTAATATCCACGATGGACTTGCAAAAACCATTCTTCTAAATAAAAAAAATCTTTTTTGTTACACAGTACTTTGAATCTGTTTGATACTTGTGTCATAAATTATATCTTTTGGGTCTTTTTGGAGCAAAAACACGAGTCTGTTCGGTGACAGTTTTAATAAACGATGTTGAATCTTTACGAGCCGTGCAAGAACGCACGTTAAGCCGTTGGTCCCGCCTGAAGTTTGTAGGAGTTTTTCAGATAGAACCCTTAAAGTCTGAGCACCAGTTTTAATGAGCTTGTGAAGAGAATTACACGGCATGTGAAGCCACGCCAGAGACCCATGAGCGGCATAAGAACTCTTATACCAGGTTAGTCTAACAGCCTGGTGCAGTATCATGTTACCAGCTGTCACTGAGTTGTAAAGATCTGGTAGGCACTAGGCAGTCCCTCAATGTAAAATACTGGTATTCCATTGCACTCGGTTAGACTGCAAGCTGATCTCAGCCCCAACGCAAAAAAGACAAGAGCTTAATGAATGAAATAGAATAAGTTACTGTCTAGCTGGGTGTGCAACTTCTAAAGAACCCTTAAAAGTAATTTAGGGGTCAACATTTTTGCTACTAATATTAGTATAGAATGGAATACTCTTTAATGTACTACACCATAATAACTTACAACTCATAACTAATAGTAAAGTATATAGTAAACTAAGTATGTATTATAAAGTTACGAAGCTTGTAAGGATGGATGTTGGTGAGTGTGGATGTTTGTTACTCTTTCACACAAAAACTACTAAATGGATTCCACTGAAACTTCACAGTTATGTAGCTTATACACCAAATTAACATAGGTATAGGTTATAATTTATACAGGCATTGTGTAAATTGACCAAAATATAACAAAAATATCGAATAAATCGGATAAAATTCTACCCTTCCATCTGCAAGATATTTAGGTTGCGTGTGTAGCGAAAATAAAGAAGTAAGATTTACACGAGTATGCGAGTAAAACCGCAGTGCGCAGCTAGTAATAAATAAAGGTAAGGCTCCCCTGCTAATATAGAGATTTGTGCCAAAACGGATCCCGGCAAATTTGACCGTTGATAAGTTTCGGCTGGATTATGGCGGATAATAACCTTACTTCATATGTTACGAGCTTAGCAGGATCAACTTGTCGTATCCTTTTTTCCTTATTTACTCTGTTGCTAAAGAAATGTTGGTCAAATATTACACCGGAACTCTTATCAGGAAACTAAATGTCAAACATGTAAGCTATTGAATAACATAGCCATCGACTGCCACCGAGAAAGATTTGTCTGCGAATCAAATTCACTAATTTTCTATGCCTTTAGTAACAAAATATATTACTTATATGTTGTATTTATAATGATAAAATGAGGTGTACTATAGTAACTTATCGTCTAACCCTTCGGTAATTTCATGACAGTATGTGTTTTATAATCTCTCTACTATATAAAATTCTCGTGTAACTGTGTTTGTAACAGAACTCCTCTGAAACTTGACCGATTCTTATGACAGTAGGTATGTCTAAGAATAGGACGTAAACAAATAAAAACTAATAACTATTGTAATTGTAAAAAGTGCCGAACCGCAGCATAATTTGAATAAACGACTTTTGATTATGATTATTGAACACTATTAAGAAGTATCAAGACTGATCCTTACCTGTCTCCATCTTGGGCCTGCCACCGGCTCCTCTCATGTTCTCTGTTACCACCGTTAGACACGTCCACTGCTGAGTGTCTGGAACAAAATAATAAACAGGTTAGATCTCTGACCAGAGAAAGACTACAACTATTCACTTATGGGTGAATAGAATAGTCGCAAGGGTTAAAAGGAGAGCAATTGTAATGTTGGGTCAATTGTAGGCCCGCATCCCAGCGGGCTTTATCCGCTCCAGTATTTGTCATTCTATTCTTTTTTTATGCCCCTACAAATATTTGCTCTGTTAGACTTCAGGGTTCAGTACATATACATATATAGTCATCTAAAAGAAAAAAAAACTTTTTTATTATCTTACAATTATTAAGCTGGGATAAAGAGCCTAATTGACTGCGACTTGTAACAAAAACTATTTATCAAGACCTATGTCTTGATAAATAGTTTTTGTTACAAACATATTAAATAATAGGTAAGTTTCGTTATGGAGCCCGTTAGGACTAGCCAACGGTCTGGATGCAGACCATCCATACACTTTAACAGTCATTAAATTTGCCAACCAGTTGAAATCAACACATCGTTTCTTATAACACACTAGCTGCTTTACAGAATTTAACAATTTATTGTTTTGTGCGTAACCCTATTAATTATAAATCAAAAGTAACCTAAGTTGCAGTAAAAGTCCCGGTTTTTTCGGTCCATCCATTTCTGAGATTACTTCAAATAAACTGAGAAACAGTAAGACAGTCGGACTTTAAAAAAATAAATGGTACAGACCAATTTTTTAATTTTTTTATCCCTTATTAAAAAGAACCAGGTTCTTAATAATTAATTACAATCTAGCCTATAAGACTTAAAAGCAATTTAAATCTAACCTATTTTTATACGTACGTGTTAATTATTTTAAACTTAGAATAGTGTTGTTTGTACTTTACACAAGTCCGTTCCACTTTCTTACAGGAGACAGACAAATAAACAGAGCTAATTTCTCAAATGATCTATCAAGTTATATAACAACTGTAATATTATCTACTTTCTTAGGCATTAAGTTTTATAAAAAGTTATTTTGACATAGCAGCCGCTTTCAGTTTTATTGGAACGACCGACAAGAACGTGCAACATCAGCTACGACACCATATCTCCGAATCCATTATTTCCCACAAAAAAAAAAACTATTTCTTTCCACATTTTCCTCACAATTTGTGGTGTCAAAACATACAGATATTAAACCCCAGCAGCAGCAGCACGTGCGAGTGAATTAGATTCGCTTACACTTTACTTATACAAAGGGAGGTAGGCAGAACTGTGGGTACGTGACAAACCTACGTGAGTTCTTGGACGGGACTGAATGATGTATCGTGTTTCATAATTTATGGGAGTTTTGAGGTAGCTGTTGTGATGATATTTTTAAAAGGAACCTAAAAGATTTCCTGATAAAAAAGGCAAACTACTCGGTAAAAGAATTTCTTGATGATAAGTGATTTAAGTATTATGATAATTAATGTAATAAAATCTTATTGAATCTAGACATGTAACATTTAATAATTGTGCATATTTTTCATTTATTTTTATGTATAAAATTATAAAGGACCTAGGTACCTATTGATAACTTCTTTATTTTTTTTCTGTACCTACATCTAGTTCGCAATAAAGAATTTGAATGGGACATGAAAAGAAAACTCAAAAGAAGAATGGAGTTTCTTACCCCTTCTTCTTCATTTTAAACTCCCTTTTAGGAGGGATTACTATGTAGGATACTAAATCAAAATCAAAATTCAGTGCTCCAAAAAACTCGTCACTTCTTAATGTTTTTGCTGAGAAAAATGCGATAAATATACCTATAAGATAAAAAAAGTAGTTTTTCCAGTTGTCTCCTTTTTGTTTTGCCGATTACAATGTTCAATCATTTGTTAACTTACTCAAGTTACGACAAAGATGTAAAACCAGATCTTCATTCTTTTATTAAATATCAAACGTGTTAAAAGCTTTTTAGCAGAATTATGGCGTTTTTATACCACCACAAATATTTTAGAAGCACTTATTCTTTGCCTCCCACATCCAGTTAGGAATTGATATAGCGAAGGCGAGGATTTAGTTTCATGTCGTCTTTGCATTTAAGGAGTAGGTAGGGTTGTAGGTAACAGACAGATGAACAAACAATTTTGACACAACGTATGATAGAGGACAAAAAGTTCAATTCTTTTATTTTTTCTTTTTAGATATTTAGTCTGGCCTATGTGAGTTCTTTATGTGGCCTTCCCAAATGTTATTTTCTTGACATTGCTCATTAAGTCGTTAAAAGTCATACAGCGCCCTTTGCGCTCAATACAATCACGCATTCTGAATGGTGATGGGGTTGCCCCGTTTCTACAGCGCATCAGGGATGTTTGCTGAAGCACACGTGGATTGTTTTTACACGGTGATGCGGAAACGGTGTGCATCCTTGATCAATGGGGTGCGGGGTAGCGCCAACAGCATCCTGTTTATGGTAGCAGGCAGGCTTGACTGTGTCTTTGTGAACCATTTTTATTTGATAGGGTATACTAACAGATTGGTCCCATTTGTATCAAAACTCAGATCTGATGAGGGATCTTCGAGGAACTGTGGGAACTCCTAAAAAAATATAGGTACGCACGCACCGATTTTTACATTTTTAGTAAGAAATCAAGCATTTTCATTTAGAAAGTATCATTTGGTGAAGAGAAACTGATGAAGAAGACAGGCGACGACGGAACTCTTTAACGCATCACAGCAAATTATTCGCGATAACGTTACGCCCTTCTATTTAAAAGGGGCCCGGCAGAGATGTACAGATTAATGTTTAGAAAGAACTTCTTTAGCAATTGTTAACCAATTTCAATGATTCTTTCGAGTTTTGAAAGACTTTTTTTACATACGAAGAAACTAAAAATTGAAAAATATTTTTTTTTTAATCCCTCAACCAGAGGTTCGACCGTCTTCTATAGACTGTAGCGACTTCTAGCGGCGTTTTGCCACATATGAACTAAAACTGACATATCCTACATTGCGATGTTAAAGTTATCCGCTTGTTTGATATATACAAGGTCCCGACCACAACCGTCGGGTAGTAGTAGCTCACCAGACACAACACCCGACTGGTCGGAGGATCCTCCCTTTTCTATGGGGGATGAGGAACTTTACACACTGTTCCTTATACCACTAAAAGGCAGAATTTTCTTTGAAAGCACACCATAGCTGCAACCTTGAAAATCAATCGATTGCGATGCATACTACATGGTATAATTCTAGGGCAATACTCCACCACACAATTATGCTTACCCCCTGCATTTATGTGGTTAGCAAGAACTGTGGACAACATACTTATTAAATAGCAGCAGGCTTTAATAATAAATGTGGGGTAGCCTTGCACACATTGATCTGAGAACTGCCTTGCAAAGACCAGCTGAATTGTTTAGAGTTAAATGGTTATTGCACAAATGAAATATAAAGAAAAATAGATTACTTTATGTCTATATTCACAAGAGGTTGAGGCAAAGGTGTACCATTTCAAAAGTTAAGTTAAGTCCCACATAATCGACCACATCAACTTCGCTTACGCTGGTGAGATAGTGATCAAACGCGAGCTTGTCCTACTAATATTATAAATACGAAAGTTTGTATGGATATTTTATACTCTTTCCCACGGAAACTACTGAATGGATTTTAATGAAACTAAACAATTATATAGCTTATACATCAGAATAATACATAGGCAATAATTTATAAAGATATAATATAGGAACTTGAAGAAGAAATGAACAACTCGAGAGTACTAATCCTGCGCTGACGAAGTCGCGGGCACCAGCTAGTCAATAATAAAAAAATAAAGGGTATAAGGGGCCTATTGCCATCAATCAAGGTCTAGACTCAAGGCTTCTACTGAGAAATTCCTGATGGAAAACCCCAATACCGCTTTGCTCGACTCAGGAATCAAATCTGTGTCCTCAGTAGTACTGCTAACCAAACTTTACGGAGTTATCATATCAGATCAAAGTCATCTCTTTTCTAAAGAAAACATCGAATAGAAATATTATCCTAAAACGTGTGAAACTCTTTGGCCCATAAAAACTGGTTGATTCTCAAATATCTTTACGACGCCATCCTCGGGGTGTGAGCACACAGAGAGATCGTAAAACAGCAGTAAACCCACGACAAATCGCGTCTGGTTTAGATTTAACTGACTGGTTAAATGGATTGAACGCAGTTTTAACTCTATTAGCTTTGTCTCGTAAGGAAATAAAAAGAAAAAGATAAATTTTACAGAGCAGTTAAGATAAAGTAGGCAACTAGATCGTGCCTACCCTTTAAGGGCTAGTTGGTCGGTCGAAAGTTAAGCTACGCTTTCTGACGTAGGTCCATGGATGGGTGATCATCGACACGTATCGATCGACTTACAAAAAAGGAGCAGGAACTGAATTCGGTTGTATTTTTTTTGCGTGTTACCTTATAACTTGATCGTTCATGGACCGATTTAAAAAAATCTTTTTATGTTGGAGAATATTTCCCAGTTTAGTAGTTTGGTTATTATATCAGAACAAATGGGAAATAAGAAATCGTCCACATGAAAAAAACTAAAACTTGCAAATATTTATTTATTTATTTATTTACCCTCGCATCAGAACGCCATACAGCAATTACACTAATAGAGCAAAATGAATAAAAAAATAAAACAATATCAACAGCTTCTTAATTTGCACCATTCTATCCTGGGTCAACGAACTGGTGGTGGCTGCTGTAGATTACACATACATCGTGTCTCCATTATTTAAAGTAGTGAAATCATAATATCAAACGTAACTGTATATATATAAATAAATAAAATAAAAAAATAATCTTCAAGCATCCCGTTAGCAGGCCCACCTTTCCAGCCATTACTCTTGTATATTTTCTTAGTGAGATAGCAAATAGCAATACTTTTGCAATACAAATTTCAAGACCTGAGTGCCTCGGAAACCACGTTGTAGATCTTTGTCAGTCGGTATGAGTGGCAGACGTCAATCGGCCGTCGAGAAAGATCTCTCAGGGATACCGGTTTCCCCACAAGGTTTTTTTTCTTCACCATTTTTGAAGCAAGTGATAATTATACAGTCCGAGGTGTAGGTATGCCTTGGGTTCGATCTCGAGACCTTATGACTTGGTTGTCCACCGGTCACATAACTGCTCCAAGAACGACAGTTAGTAAAAGTTCCAAAGACGAGGATATAATACGTGAAAAGCGTATTAAAGTTCTATTTTCTACATTTCTCCACGAGCTATGTATTTTTTATTATTTAATTTCAACGTTCGTTGTACAAAGTAACACGGCGCTGAATTATGAAGTTCGTTTCTTTTGTAACGGTATTAGTGGTGAATATGTAAAGAGATGTGAAGTAAAACAATGCTCTTAGAGAGGTGTTTGTAGAGGGTATATAAACTGTAGATATAGTATTTTTTATGATAGTAAAATGTGTAGTTTATTTGGAAGGTAATACTCACCCAATTAAAAATTTAACAAAATGTTCTACCTCTATATGACCTAAAGGTAGACTGGTAGGAAATTCCAAAATTCATTTTCGTTCATTTATTGGTAAGCCATGTATTATGTATAAGATGTTACAAAGGACTTAAAGCTAAAGAAAGACACAGCAACATTAGTAAAATGATTTAAAAAAAACAAGTTTGTCGTAAAAATGAGGATAGTCTGCAACATTTATAAACACAACAATCCATATACAAATATCTGTAGTTAATGAGTTGGTAAACAAATTGAATAAAGAGTTTAAATCCCAGGTTAGGCAGTGCTATTTATTGGGTTTTATCATTGTTCTTACATGGGACTCAAAAGTTAATTGGTAAAGAATGGAAATACTTCTAGTCAAAGCATTAAGTCTACAAAGTTGCAGTTTTTAAGAAAGCTGCCCTATTCTGCAGCTGCGAATATTTTGAGTAGGTACCTATAACAATAAACACTGACCTCATTGCTCAAATACCTTCTTCTTAAATAACTACTCTGTTATTTATCTATGCATACCACCTATAGGTTCACGGCGTAACCGCGGGTACCCACATCTAATTTCCATGCCCCAGATGATAGATATAATTCACATTTCACATAACCTTAAAAATTGTAGGGTGAGAGCACCGGTAATCGACACGTTAGGACATTTTGGCTTGGCAAATTAATGCCACTTATTTATTTGTGTAAAGCGGAAAAAAGAATTACCGAGATTTTGCTTACAAAGATAAAGAGCAAAAATGTGCAATTTATAAGTGTTAGCAGCCGCAGGCCTTTTTAGAACAAGCGATATCCAAATGCCCTCAGCAGAACTGCTCCAATCACGCCTCTCAACTACAACAAGTTCACATCTTACCGCCTAACACCCCCACCGCGCTGTTGAGCAGTACGAGAGTAATCACGATCTCGTCTTAGCACTGTGTATCGACCATCGAAAATCTCGTTACTAAATATTATGTCGTCCACAAGCCACGTCTCAGCAAAAACAATCACATCATATGAACCAAGCAGTATTTTACGGTAGATATTGTTAGTTTTCGTGCGCAGGCCACGTACATCCTCATAGTATATATTAAGAGTAGCCATTTCTAAATCTAACTATAATAAGATAATGTAAACAACTACTACACTCGAATAAAAAATAATTAAATATCACATTGGAAATATTTCATATATTATTCATAAATCATCATTATACAGGGTGTATCATTAAAATCGGTCAGTATGGGAAAGTCTGAAACTATAAGATATACGAAGATCTGTTCTGAGGAACCATGACATGTCATCGATTTTAATAACAAGAAAAACTGCATTCATACTTTTTAAAAAACACTTCGAGCACCTACTAAAATAAATTAAACTATGTGGAAACAATGCATTTTATTCATTTTAGACATTTACTGCTTAAGACCTACACAATCGATATCTAAATAGAAATAGTGTAGGTTTTTTTTTCAAAATAACCGGGTTCGATTCCCGAACGGAGTACAGATGTTTTTTAAAATGTATGAATGCAGTTTTTCTTGTTATTAAAATCGATGAAATGGTTCCTCAGAACAGATCTTCGTATGTCTTATAGTTTCAGACTTTCCCATACTGACCGATATGAATGAGACACCCTGTATACTACGCACTTATGGTATCCTTTTAGCCAGTATGGTTTTGGTGTGTGTGACCAGTAAAACATATTTGTTTTCAATTTCAATGCTATAAAAACTATCCGCGTTTTCACCAAATTTTCACGGGATATTTATTATAGAATAGTGCGGCTATTCTAGAATATTCCAGCTTGCTATCAGCGGACAATCGCTTTATTTTGACCCCGAAATAAATAACAAAAGACGTAGGTAAATAGCGGTGTAAATGTTGTATTTCAAATTATTTACAAACACGCAGTCCATTAGATTGCTGTAGCATTAATAATGCACGGCGTTCCGTCGGCTAATTGCGACAGAATTACCGACGCATTATATGGATTACTGATGGAGGTGATGGTAAATTGATTTGTTTATTAAATTATTAAAGTTTTTGAAACATTTCTATAGGGTTATAAATAAATCATTGATGTTTGAAGTGATATCGTAGTAGTGTGACCGGCCGACCGCCAAGTAAGTGGTCTCGAGTTCGAACCCAAATCACGCACACTGACTTTTCTGAGTATTGTATAATTATCGTTTGCTTCAAAAACGGTAAATGAAAACATCGTAAGGATACCGGCAAGATGCGTGAGAGATACTCAATACTCAAACTTTATTTGCATTCCACATTGTGTTCTTAGGTGGTAAATTAAAAAATAAGATCATTATGGACCCTGTCGGGCCCAGCAAAAGACAAAGACATACTCGTAGTAGGAGAGAGGAAGCTTTAAAAATTTTAAAATAAAAAAAATATCTTAATTGTATCCAATAATATTATTATAGGAATTCTTTACATACCTACATTGAAATTTTTATATGACTAACTGATAGATAGAGATATAGATATTACTAGATAATCTAGATATAGATATTACTATTATTGCTAGATATTTTTCAACTGCATGTAAAGTCCAATCAGTGGCCCATTGGTGACGTAAAGACTCGGACACCAAGTTAGTCAACTAACTATAAGAAAAGAAGAAGAGGATCTAGTCTGTTATGAGTGAGAGTGGGTTCAAATCCGGACCAGTACAAAATATAGGTAATACTGATTTAAGCACACCATAAAAACTTACAAATTACAACTTTAAGAGCTACACATAGGGTGCTACAATGGGTGGCCATATCGCTAAAGGCGATCTCATACAGACAACCTTAGGATCATCATAATTTCAGCCATAGGATGTCCACTGCTGGACATAGGCCTGCCCTATAGATCTCCAATAAGACCGGTTGGAAGCGGCTCGCATCCAGCGCGTTCCCGCGGCCTTAATGAGGTCATCTGTCCACCTTGTTGGTGGACGTCCTACGCTGCGCTTGCCGATACGTGGCCTCCACTCGAGAAACTTTAGACCCAATCGGTCATCAGTCCTCCGTGCTATGTGCCCTGCCCACTGCCACTTCAACCTGCTAATCCGCTGGGCTATGGGCTTTTGGAAAGAATAAATTATGCAGTACATTACATAAATACTAATAAAATATCTTGCAAAGTAACGAACTGTTATGTTAAGACGTGTTAGGAGAGAGGTAATATTATAATTACCAATGTGACTTACTTTCTAAGTTTACCATCATCGAGTCATGACTTTGTTCAGATATTAGCTAAGTGTAACACACAAGTATGTACCTACGTAATGCCCAATAATTTGCATGAATATGCCCTACATGAATATAGTATCCGACATGAGTAGGTCGGTCTGTAATCATAGCATCCAGCCTGACAGCCGCTCGTAAAAATTACCATACAAAGTGGTGTGAGGCAAATTAAATGATCATAATGATGGCAACATCCCATTTTGTTATGTAAGTTTGTAAGTTTGTCACAGTGGGGGGAAGAGGGGGGGTGGAACGGGGAGGGCTTGTACATGTCTAAGGATAAAGTACCTACAATGAACACACACAAATGTAAGTATAAGTGTTTAATTCAAAGTAAAAAGTAAATAATCCTTTATTTTGAATTAGACAGTACTAAATGGAGGTATCGTTGGTCTCAAACTGGGCACAGCCTGTCTTGGGTATTGGGCAACAACAAAAATGATTAATGTTTCCAAATTGTTGTAAAAGAATATATGTAACCGTGTAAAAAAGAGTTAGTAGTTATGTAGTTCCTTGCCCATTCTCCTCCTCTCATAGTAGCTTTTAGATGGGGCAACGGATTGTTGGAAATACGATGAAGTTAATGCTTATATACTCTCCCCTATGTAGAGGTGCGATTGAATATTTATAGGCGTGCACTCTGTCTGGGCATGTCTATGTTATATGCATCACAAGGCTCAGAGCAATTCATGTGAAAACGATTGTATAATATTGTTATAGTCCTCACGACCACTAGATTAACGAGGCAGTAAAATACAAAGCATTGTAATAACCCTTTTAAAACAGTAAGTTTGGTGTTTCTTGTCCATTCTTCTTGAAACCATACGAACCTATCTTTTGAATTACACTTCGAAATTTTATGTATTTTTTGCTACTGTTCAATTTGACGTTTGAAAGGGGCGTGTGAGTGGAAGTAATCTGCCCTCTCCCTTTCCGCAGCCTCCTTCTGCGAGACGACCGTTTCGCAGAAGCTCACCGCATCCCAGCAGGGCTATTTATTGCATTCTCCGTTGAGTTTTTTTTTATTTTAGATGGGCACGCGTTTGACCACTATCTCACCTGACGGTAAGCGATGATGTGGTCGACGATGAAGCACGCTTGCCTAGAAGCAACCTGTTCACTCTTGACTTGAAGACCCCATACCCCCAGACCCCCTTGAGATCATAGTGATGATCACTGGGCAAAATTTTCAACGATCTCTATCGAACAGCTAGTTTCGTATTAGCTTTCTTCAGTCTGTATCTAGGTCGACGTCATGCGCACTCGCAGAGATGTGTCGAAGAGTAAAGTACCCAGTCTGATAGTCACCGCAAGTTTATGGGGAATAACTTTTTTTGTAAATTTACAGTTTTCATCAAAGTTCGGTACCCATGCAACTGGACCTCAGCTAGTCACTTGCAATGAAACGCCTTGACTACGGCAGCGACAAGTCACTGCCTACTCCATAGATGAGGGCACAGCGCAAGGTTAGGTATAGACGCCACCATTTCAAGCTACAAAATGTCAATTTTTCCCAATTGAACATGATCCTTATTCTGTTTTAATAAAGGCGAAAAACTATCTAAGAAATTTGACATATTGAAGTAGCTAGATGTACTTGCCTTTGTGCATGTCCCAACTCTGTACAGTACACAAACCACAATTGATTCTCCAGGGTCACAATTCTCGGTAGCTTACCTCAAGCGACAAGGTTCCAAATTGATTACTGAATTCCCAGAAGCTGTGTGACAGGTAGGTACAGTTCTAAAGTTATCACTGCCATGTGTACCCAGAATGTGTTGTAGGTACCAAAGGAAGGACTTAGTCAGAGTTCATTACGATTGTCATTTTGTGAAGTATCAATTTTAAGGCAATGAGAAACTAGTTTTCAAAATATGCAGAATGTTTGACGACACTAATAATATTCATTTTATTATATTCATCTGATTTTTTAGTATTTTAAAGTTTGCCTCTTTAAACTTCTAGGTTTAAGATTTTGTGATGGTTGCGCTTAGAAAAGGTTGCGCTTCGAGGAATACCCAGTAACCAGCGTTTGTGTATACAGGTGTAAGAACGTAAAAAAGTATGAAATTATTGTTATGCTGTTTCTAAATACCCTCAAGAAAATAAAGCGAAAATACTGAATTTGTCACCTTGTTGGTAACAAAAAAAATATTTTACAAAATAAAACGTGACAATCATTTTCAAGTAACTCGAAAATCTTTTTGCTTCTGGATAAAGAACACCTAGAATTTTAGGAAATAGTAAAGAGTTTAATGATATACTAGTTCCCAGTTTCCTTCCTAAAATATTCACGTACCCACCGTTTATCATAGGATCCGAATCAACACCGCAAACCACAACCACTGCTGAATATTAAATGAAACTACCCTCATTCTATGATGTTCACTGATGAGCACGAATTCACGGGCAGGGTAATGTGCTGCGGTGGAGATATTGATGGGTGGCCGTTTAAATTGATGTTTAAACGGAATGTTGGGTGGTACGTATAGGTATTTTGGCTTTCGGAGTAGTGTTAGAGTCATAATCTTGTGTCCATATTTAGACTGTACTAGCTGCCTTCGTTTCGCCTTAGAATCCTATTCTCAGACCTATTGAATATACCTACACACAATTTTATATATCAGATATACACATCTACGTTTAATAAGATGACAACAAATAGATCCAAACCAATAATAACTACTACTAATTTTTGTTAAGCGAGTCTCTACTGTGATATTATTTAAACATTTTGTGTTCGATAGAATTAAAATTACAACTTGTATAATATACTCGTATAACCTAACCTAACTTACCATACCTATCCTACAGCTAACCTAACTACCTAACCTAACTACCTTACTGAAATGCATTGAATTAAAAAATACTAAATTCATCATTTGAAACTGAACTACTGCGCTGCATGTTACATACTTATTTATTGTTATACATACATGTTATATACTTATTCTTTAATTTGAGCGGAGTATACCGTACCGAGGACGGGACGAACATCAAATGTTCGACAGGTAGAAATAGTATCTAAGGGAAAGCAAAATTCTTGCATAAACTACATACTTACTCACCTTTTAAACTTTCCCTTGTCTTCCTTCAAACATTTCAAAACCAAAATCAGCTAAATTGGCCCAGCTTTTCTTGAGTTTTAGCGGGACTAACGAACAGCAGCTGGTTTTTCTATTTAGACTATATTAAAAGAATTTTAATGATGTACAAATAATTCTCTTTTAACAGATAGCAAAACAATTTAAATATTAACATACTTACACACCGCTTTTATATCGGTTTAGGTCAACAAAACGTTTGTCTAGAGTGGGAATCGAACCCACGACCTCTGGTACAGCAGTCAGACCGCTAACCACTAGACCAACAAGCCAGTTTAGAATGACATCACCTACCATTCAAGTATTTGTCGTTGTACAATCTAGGGCGACCCCTCCTGGGGCGGTTCCATCAGCTTTATAAATTCATTTAGTTAATCGCCTTTCATTCAATTTCGCTGGCCTCTTATCCACAAAATTGAAAGTAAATGCTTTCCTTCCTCCACAATTTAAAAGTTAATATTATGTGTTTATGCTAAAAGCTGTCATATCCGACCGGGACGTTTTATACAGTCATCTAAATATTCTCTCGGGGACAATTTTTGCAGATTTGTGAGCTTTTTACTCAAATTTTATAGTTACTGGTGGAAAATATTGTATTTTTTTTAAAGACATACGTGAAGTAAAAATTAACCTACGCTGATTCCAAAACCATTTGGAGATTTTAGGGTCTTAACCCTAATTTTTCTACATTTAGCTTTCTATATCATAAGATTGTGATTATTTTTAACCGACTTTCAAAAAAGGAGGAGGTTCTATGTTCGTGTGTATGTATTTTTTTTTTTTTTTTTTTTTTATGTATGTTACCTGATTTCTCCGCCATTTGTGGACCGATTTTAAAAATTCTTTTTTTATTTGAAAGAGTATACTCCTGAGGTGGTCCCATTTTAATTTGGTGAAGATCTGGTACTGATCTTCGGAGATATACAACGGAACTCTTCAAAAATAAACAGCAAATCTGTCGTGATTGCTGGAATCGCTTGGATGTTTATTGTTTATACAACATAATGACGTATCATCACGCCTGTATGCTCTGAGGGGTACGCAGGAGGGTACAATATACCTAGATTTCGTCAGTTAGGTATGTTAATTTTAATTTATTAGGGATTAGTGGAAAACCCTATTATGATGACATGTATTGTTAACAATTAACAATATAAAATAAATTCATGGTAAATATTTTTATGGTAACAACTAAAAATGGAAAAATAAAAAACTTTTTTGCAAAAAATAAAACCGACTTCAAAAAAAACACTAAACGGTGTAAAATAACTCTAAATTCGGAAGTCGGTGGCCCATTATGAGTAAGTCAAACCCACCAAAGCCACAGACTTCCGAATTTAGAGTTATTTTACACCGTTTAGTGTTTTTTTTGAAGTCGGTTTTATTTTTTAACCAAATACACATGAACGAACGATGAACGAACGACGAACGACGTTGATGAACGTTTGTTTTAAAGCTGCAAAACACGGGATATTGACACATTGAGGTAGCTTGATGTTCTGGCCACTTATACTTATTATTATTCTTATTTATTGAAATTTCGAGAGAGAGAGAGAGAGAGGAGGAGAGAGAGAGAGGGAGAGATAGATTAAGCTAAGTCCATAGAAAAAAACAGTTTTGTAAGCATTCTTTCAGCTCAACGGCCGCGTACGCGCCTCACATAATTTGTGTGCCTTATTAGTTCAGTTTAGTTAGCCCCCTTATTAGTCTTAGTCGAAATCAAAACCCAGAATCTCGTTAGAGAGCGGCGATAACCCTAACAAGCGTAATTTATCCATACTAATATTATATTGTATAGTTTAGTTTAGAACCCCTTATTCTACTTAAACCTTAGTGTGTACTGTGTAATGTACTTCAAATTGTATACGTCATGTTATGTTCAGTAATTTATGACAACTCTTTCTTTCAGTTATCAGGACAAAATACGTTTTGACCAAAATAATTGCGTTTGTCTTAAAATAATATTCTATAAATAGACGGGAGTCGTCTCGGTGGCCCGAGGGACGGAAATATATTTTGGTCTTATTACCAAACAGTCGTTCTTTAAGAATTCGCCTTTGAATGGAACGGATTTTTATTTTTAGAAAAGGTTAATAATAATGTTAACTAGAATAACTGGACATTTGATATTGTATTGTCATTATATTTATAACCTGAAGTTTCTATATTTTTATCTGTCTTATACGAGTATTCAAATAAAAAATACTTTGTCTTTGAAGATACTTATTCGAAATATTTTACTAATTACACTCAGATATCGCGAAAACAAATCAGCTGTTTTATACATTTTGGTCGAGAAGGTATCAAATTGTATGCTATAGGAAGGAAGAAAGAAAAAGAAAGAAAAAAAGAAAAACAAAAAAGAAAAAAGTTAGAAAAAGAAAGCATAAGAAAGTAAGAAAAAACATTTATTGACGACACTTTAAAACATAGTACACATAAAAATACTGCTATTCCCGAGTTGGGCCCATAGTAAAAGTTGATCATATTCATAAGTCCTCATGATCAAAAATACACCTGTACCTATAATACCGATATAGCTAGGGAATGCAATCTCGTACGAGATTTCCGCCTAGCGAGATCTCGCGAGACTCAAAACCCAGTCTCGCGAGATCTCGCAAATTACGGGATCTCGCGAGATTGGGAAAATCACAATTAAAACATATGCAAATGCTTGTTTTAAGAATTGTTTGACATGATATGTAATTAAATAGAAACTGCGTTGCTTAGTTATAAAAATAATGTAGGTACAGACGCCAGCACATCAAGTTATACCAAACTGTCAAATTTCTCCAAATGATTTTAAACCTTAAATCGTTGAAAGTAAAGTTCAAAATCAAATGAGAAAATTTTACAGTTTGTAGTAACTTGATGTGCGCCCGTCTGTACCTAAGTTTTATTTTAAAAATCAACAGAGTACTTATTATTTTGTCTCTAACTCTAATAACATTTGTTTATGTCTATAATTATTATACCTACTGTAGCTAATCAGTTCAAATTATTACAATATTGGTAACATAACAATAATTATTTATATTTAGTCTTTTGTAAATTATTATACTTTAATTTCAATAATTAAGAGTAATAGGAACATTACTTATGGTAAATAAATACAACAAAACAAAAACTTAACTTCACAAGTTCTTAAATAAATGTTGTGAGATCGTATTAATCAAATAAAAGAAGTTTAAAGTAGAAGTCAGGTGAAGTTATCAAGGTACGGAAAGGCAAGTTAGTTTGTCTGAAAATGGCTTCTCAAAAATCACATCATGTCGAGAGTATCATCTGACAGACTACTTCTGATTTTGCATGCAAAATCAGAAGTCGTCTGTCAGATGCACCAGGCGCGGCCGCACGGCCGGCCAGGATTCAGTTCGCGCGCAGCCGCGCTATGAAATACACATCGTCACGCTGCATTTGTCGATCTCGTTATCTCGCGAGATCTCGTACGAAATTTGACGAGATCCAATCTCGTAAAATATGGCCGGGATCTCGCGAGATCGGGATCTCGGCGAGACGAGATTGCATTCCCTAGATATAGCTCAGCATAGGAACATAGCTGCCCAAAAACTGTTGGACTCTAAGCTGAGATTTAACATTTTATCTAACATGGCCCGTCAGCGTCCGTAAAATCCCCCCTGTCCACCCCTTTTCACCCCCTTCCACCCCATTTGACCCCAGCTTTAATATTTACAGTCTCAAATACAGAAATTTCCGTCTCTCATGTTTTTAGAGTAAATAAGAAGGTTTTATGAGCGTTTTTTAGCGTTTTATTCACTTGCTGTCGGCTGCAGCCAAAATGGTAATAAAGATATCAAAGTAATTTCAGTTGGTTAAAAAGCTTGTAAGTAGTAAGTTTACGAAGTTTTCTCTGTTTGATAGTCAAAGTCAAAGTCAAAGTCAAAGTCAAATCATTTATTTCAATTAGGCCATTTAAAAGGCACTTTTGAACGTTAAACTTACAAGTTAAATAACATTTAATGATTCTAGTTGCCCCTTTCAAAAGGTAGTTTCGTATGGAGAAGAATGGGCAAGAAACTCCATACTTACTCTTTTAAAATAGTTTTTACAATATTTGTATGCAATAAAAAATACATTATATGTGAATACGATGTACCTAGAATAAACAAAACAATAACATACTATGCTAAGATAGATTAAACATTTTAGTAGATAAGTACATAATTATGTGGATAGATACATGGTACTCTCACATTTACAAATATTAAAATCACGGATTATTATTTAACAAATCAAGAAAATATTAAATAAATAATAATAATAGTCATCATCATCTCGGCTTTCAGTTTGACTGGATGCAGCTATACAAGAATACAAGTGTTTTACATGAAGTCCACAGCCCAGTTACTGGGTAAAACGATACCCCTTGGTTAAACTGGTTGACAGACTTTCGGACATCTGATTGAACGTAACGACTGTCAAAGATCTGCTAATGACACTTGCAACGTGCTCTCCGAGGCACGGGAGTCTTGATATGTAATTAATGGTCACCCACCTACGGAACAACCTCGTCAAGCGTAGCTTAACTTTCGATTGACCCGTGAGGATGTTTTTATTTAGCCAAAAGGTTCTCGCAATTTCGAGCAACTTTTTTTTTCAATTAGACCTGCACAATAAGGCACTTTTAAACGTCACACTAACAAGTTTAATGAAAATATGTCGGTTCTCTATCCAAGAGATAGTTTTGTATAGAGAAGAATGGGGCAAGAAACTCCATACAGGTTTTCCTTGTGCATGAGATTGGAGGCCAGGTCACAACCACTATATAAAAAATGTTTTTATAACACATTTGCTCGTAAAGGGTATCTTATTCGACCAAATTCAGTATCGTAATGTATCTCGTAATGTAAAACGCACGGTTTGCAAGACGCTCCGACTAAAACGAAAGGTTCCTTTTTTAAAATCTTAGCAAAGAGTTTTTATGTCAGAAAAGTGGTCAACATTTTATAAATAAAATTAACTGCGGGAGATTAAATATAAAAAAAATAACATTTATTTCGTTAATTTAATTAATTTTGACAATAAATTAATTAATTTTAATTCGTTTTGTGGGACAGTATTATGTATGTTTGACCTTAAAAATAAATGTTCTGAGCCTCATTTGTGTAAATGAGTTTAGACTTTTTATTTTCCTATTTCTTTATGACTCGAGTCTTATAGACAGCTAGCACACCAAGCTTTCCCAAGCTGTTTAAATTTCTCGGTTATAAATTAACTTATTCTTTTGTAATAAAGTTGTAATTCAAACAACAAAAAAATAACAGATTTGTGTAGCTTAAAATGCTGGCCTCTGTACATACTAAATACATAAAGTTAGCAGAGGGTTTCCATTATAATTTACAACCTTTTCTTGTATCGTTTACGTAGTTAAATGTAAAGTGGTGTATTGTGTAAAGCAAACGTTTGACAAATTACTGCACTATTGTGTGTAGAATACAATTACTTTAGTTGCGTTATTTGACAAGTAAATTAACTATGTAAGAGGTCATTAGATAGGTATTAGTGTCATGTGTTGTGATTGATATAACCTTTTACAAGATAAGCACATACTTACGCCTGCCTTGTTATACGGGTTGAACCATAGAAATCTTTATTATATCTATGTTATAAACCAACCGATACATGTCACCAACCAAGAATACGGACTCCGGGCTCCAACTAATTGATTCCAGATGAAAAAAAACCTTCAACACTTATTGCTCAATAATGCTCAACCCGGTAGTTGAACCCAGAATCTCAAACTCTAACGTTATTTCCTTTATCTTATGCGTAGCATCAGCGAATGCGACCTCAATATCATTGGCTGCCATATAGGTAATACGTATTTCATACAAAAAAATGTCGTGTCATAGTGGGTTGGAACTATGGATTATCCGGATTTTGTTATGTCCCGAAAGTAGACAAACTTACCAAGATTATAACTGGGAATAGAACTTCGAGTTTGTCAGATATCTACAAATGACAACCAGGAACAACGGCTTTCCCAGGCGAGACGTACTAATGAATGGTCACCCTAACTGGTACTCAAACCGACCTCGTCAAGCATAGCTTAACCTTCGATCGAACCATGTTAATATTTAACCAAAAAACCTTCTTTCGATAAATGTTAAATTATATTTATATCTGTAAATAGGCTCATACAACGTTCCGCACGCAAAATACGCGCTTTGACGTGGAGTTGCGGACACCGGCCCGTTATACTATACTATACTAGGCTCATACAAACGCTAACTAGAAGATGAGGTCGGTTTTTCACTATCTTACTTATGTGAGAAGAAACACCGAAAGAAACTCAGAGACGTACGTACATAGTCTCTTTCAAAGTCCAGACCTTATCTTGGTCAAATCATGTAAGAACCATGCAGATTAGTGTATGAAATGGTCTTTTGAAGAAAGAACCACACAGATATGAAAAGACTAGATCAGCCAGTCCAAGCATTTGTCGGTAATCGTGAGCTCAACTCGGAACTTGAGAAGCTCTACGTGCAGTAGATTTAAAATTTGCCTCATAACGCTTGTACCTTCTTTAAATAAGAACACATAACATCACGCCTGTAATGTCCGAAGGGTAAGGCAGAGGTATACCTGTAGTACACGCATATTTCTTTAGTTATGTTAAAGTCCCATGTAATAGGGGGCCTGTTGCCATCAATCGGGCTCCGAGAAATCTAGATTCCGAGTTGCTACTGAAAAATTCTAGATGGAAAAACTCAATAACACTTTGCCCGACCGAGGGATTGAACCCAGGACCTCATGCTCAGCAGTACCTTCTTTAAATAAGAAGACTCATGAAATCACAGTTTGTTGCTCTAAGCCCTTAGCTGTTGAGTAACGACCGCTTTGAATTTAATTTATACAAACATAGTGACAAATGGCCCGTGATATTATTCTACAGAATGATTTACTAACTCCGCGGTTAGACATGATATATTAATATACTGTGTATTGCCCGTTCTAGCCGCCATATTGTCTGCTTAGGCAAGGAGTAAGGGGTAACGACTACTTATGATTCTGAGCTTGTTCGTAGTCTAGGCATGTGTTGTGCTTAGTCATATTGTTTTATAAGTTAGTGACGTGACGTTTTAGTTTAGTATTCCGTCAACATATTATTATAGTCTTGCCGGTATTTCCCAAAGGTTTTTTGTATTTTCTTTTGACTGGCTCATTGGTCTAGAAGTTGTAACATCTTCTTTTTGACTAATTTGTGACTAACCTGGTGTCAATGGGCTTAATTTTCATTATAATTGACTTTTTAAATCGATTGTTTGACAGTTTTTAGGCGAGCGTGCTTAAAATTATATCTACTAAATTCCTTAACAAGTTTATAATGTCTCCTTTAATTTTTATAGCATCAAAGTTAGGCATTCAGGCGGAACTGAGTTTTTTTTTTAATTATAGTGTTATTAAACACCACTACTTACTTTTTAATTAGTACAAATACTTAAAAGGCTTATTCTAGACAGTCTTCTCATTATATTTGTAAAGTATCAATAAATAATATTCATAAACAGCAAAATTATTAGCGATTGTTTACATCCCAAAAAGTCACCCAATTTCTGGAAATATTGTACAGGCTATTCATGACGTAGCAGTATTCATTAATCGTCATCTCTCGCTCACTGCTGTTTTCGTTATACAGGGTGTAACGGAAAGGGTATATACATACAAACAGGGTGAATAGAGTATTTAATAACGAGTCTTTCCTCAAAATTTCAGCTCCCAACTAATAACTTTGAAACTTCACGATATTATTTAATATCGACAGTTTATTAAATGCAAAATCATAACAAACGTGTCACCGCACTATGAGGGTCATAATCCTGTCCGGCAAGGTTCCAGTATATCTATCTCGGGTTCTGCGCGCCTAGTACAGACCTATCGGGCTCTGCCTAACCGACGAAGGCGCGACGGCGCGGGCGGGCTCAACTTTACAATTATGTATGTATATGTATAAAAACGTTGCCATGTCGTTTCTTATCACCAAGAGAATCCGTGCCCTTCGGATGTATATACCCTTTCCGTTACACCCTGTATAAGGGTTAAGTTTAAATAAATAGTAGCTTTAAAGATTGAATTTCGTTTTTTTTTTACTTTTGATAACGCAAATATGATCAGTTACAGGTACGGATACAGCCCAATTTTTTTGTACTAGGTAATTAAAAAAATAGTGGTGTATAAGTTAACTGAGCGTATACAGGACTGGAAATTAGTGACCGATACTTAATCACGTGATTGTTTTCATGATTTCAATAAACTTTCCCAAAGAAACTTTAACACAATCAAATAACAAAAACGCTGTTTGAAGTTCCCGCGCGCGCGCCTCTCATCTATCACAGGCACGAATCGGCACAATCTATCTGCTGATAGTCTGAACTCAGGAAGGTTAAATCTAGTAGTAGCGTCACACGCTTCCCCGCCACTCCCACCGCTCCCGTTGTGCAGTACTGAAGTAATTGAATTAATTGAAAGTAAAAGAGTATAAAAAAAAAGTTTCTTTGGGAAAGTTATTCGTATTCATGAGTTCAATGACGTGTTTAAGTATCGGTCACTAATTACCAGTCATCCTATACATATAAGAAATAGTCTTTTAGTACTAATTGACTCCAGCGATATTCCGTACCTACATGGACAATCTGGGCGTAGCATTGTTTACTAGTGGTGGTGTCTTACATTTTAAGTAATTTAATCGGTAAAGTGAACCATGTGCAGTGTGAGAAGTCTGTGTTTGGCGTAAAGAAGTTGCATCTTTCATGTTGTTTTATGAGAAATTGGTGTTTAAGTAAATACAAAGTCAAAGTCAAACCATTTATTTCAATTAGGCCCCGGGCTATAAGGCACTTTTGAACGTCGAACAAAAATTACCTTAAAAAAAATGATTCTAGTAGCCCCTTCCAAAAAGTAGATTTGTATGGAGAAGAATGGGCAAGAAACTCCATACTTACTCTTTTAAAATAGATTTTGCAAAACTTTGTATTCATTAATCAAATCAAATCAAATCAAATCATTTTATTTGCCTGAAACATGGTTACACAAGATGTTAAATTAAATTATAGAGCAGGACATATTTCACCCTCATTACGGGCATGCAAAATTATAATTAATTTCCAAGAATTATTTGAAATAAATTTACAATTATTTGAATTATTACAATTTATAAGAAATGTGAAATAAAATTATTAGAATCATAAAAATTACAATTATCAGAAATATTGTGATTTCAATTACTAAATTAAAAACAAAACGAAATACGACGAAGAACTATATTATATTATACTAGTGGATACCAGATCGACATGTGCTTTTATTCAAAAAGTCTTTCACGGTGTAGAAGCTCTCCTCGATTAACCAGTTTCGCAAGGCACAACAGAACCTTTTATATGGCAGGTTAGTCATTCCTTTGGGCAAAGAGTTGTATATTAGGGGTGCCATATAGGCACAGTTCTTTCTGAAAAGCTCTAGTTTAGGAACAGGCATTTTTAAGGGCCGGTGGGTAATTTTTCGTTTAAATGTATTGTCGTTAGGGGTGAAAAGATGGCTGTGGCATTTGACAAACTTAGCCACTTCATAAATGTAAATGCAGGGTACAGTTAGGAGATTTTTGGATTTAAATATCGGTTTACAAGATTCCGACCAATCCATGCCGTACAGTGCCCGAATGCATTTTTTCTGAGCTATGAAAACCCTCGTGATGTCACAGGAGTTTCCCCAGACAACTATGCCATATCGTAAAATGGAGCATATGTAAGCGTGATATACAATAATAGAGGTATGTCTACTCGTCACGTCTTTTACCTTCCGAAGTGCAAATACAAACTTGTTTATTTTTATGCATAAACTATTAACATGTTCTTTCCATGAAAAATGTGTATCCAGAATAATGCCTAAGAATTTGGCGCTGTTTATCTGTTGTATAAGTGAATTATTGTAACTAATATTTAATTCGATGTTTTTACTCTTATAAGTTTTAAAGTTAATTAGTTTTGTTTTCTCTATGTTTAGTTTTAATTTATTTGTGTCTAGCCATTGAATAACATCTTCTAACGTTTTATATATTTCCGTTTCATATGTATCAATATTTTTACAGTCCATAATAATAGTTGTGTCGTCTGCAAACAAGACACAATCATGTGTGAGTGCACTTGGGAGGTCATTGACATAATAATCATAATCATAATCATAATCATAGTCATTTATTTGCTAATATGGGTAATTACATAAAGTTGTTGATAAAAAAAATTGCACAGACCAACCATATTACACCTCGAGGCATGCAAATTACAGGGCTTTAATAGAAACATTTTCTCGCAAAATTTCATAAATAATAAAAGTTATATAGTTTTATTCGTACAAATCCAAAGCTAATAACAAAAACTGCATACAACATACTACACAATGTCACTTATACAGAATAATGAAAGATTAAAGTGTCATTTGTTATTTAATAATGTTAAGTTAAAATTGTGAATAAATGTTAAAGTAAGAATAATGTAAGTACTTAAAATATGAAATGTCATGTTTTAAACGAGAATGTCAAGATATATCTGTAAATAAATGTCAAAGTAATAATATTAATAATTAAATTAGTGCACTAGTACTACATCAATATGTCCTTACATCCTCCATTAAATAATCCTGAACACTATAGTAACACTTACATAATAAGAATCTTTTTAATTTCATTTTGAAAGCATCAATTAATGAAGTACAGACAAGACATAAATAAGAAATAACAGAGGCCCCACGATGCTACCTTGTGGCACCCCAGAGCAATTAGTCCTTTGTTTCGAGTCAAACTCAACTACGTTATTGGTTACAGTATCAAATCTAGTAACTCTAGTGAATTGTTTCCTGTTTTGCAAATAGGACTGAAACCATAACAAAGAAGACCCCCTTATTCCACATTTTTCAAGTTTCGAGAGGAGTATCGAATGATCAACGAAGTCGAAAGCTTTACTTAGGTCTAATAGTAGAGCTGATGTTGGGATTTTATTGTTGATATTATCGATGATGCGATTTATTAAGGTGAAGGTAGCTAATTGCGTTGACCGATATTTCCTGAAACCAAATTGTTCCGGTGCCAAAATATCATATTTATCAAGAAAGTTAACTATTCTTTTGAGCATTATTTTTTCAAAGATCTTAGATAGGACCGGAGTTAAAGCAATAGGTCTAAAGTTATTTTTATCTGATCTTGTCCCCTTCTTATGAAGTGGTTTTATTATCGACAACTTGAGTTTGTCCGGAAAACATCCTTGTTCAAGAGATAGATTTATAATGAAAGCCAATGGTTCCGATATAAATAGGGCAATACGTTTCAATAAGTCGGAATTAATTTCGTCATACCCTGCCGACTTAGAATTTTTCAATGAAATCATTGTGTTGAAAACTTCGTTTGAGTCCGTGGGTTTTAAAAAAATACTTGATTCGTTACTTTTTAGATTTGATGTGCGATGCTCAGACTCATTATTGACAGAAACAGAACCACAAGAATTTTGAACTACATCAATGAAAAAATTATTAAATATGCTTGCTATGTCAGATCCACATGTAACTGTACATCCGTTGTTGACAATATTGTCAATGAATTTACAAGTCTTAGGTACAGTACCACCAACATAGCGTTTAACTACGTCCCAAGTTGCTTTACATTTATTGCGAGAGTTTGTTATGTACCTTTGGTTACAAAGTGACTGAGTGCTATTAATACATTTCCTTAACAATTTGGAATATTTTATATAATCTAATTTATTATTGTTGCTTCTATTTAAGTAGTAGTTGTATCTTAGCGTTCTTTTGGTTCTACAACTGATTTTAAGACCTTTCGTTATCCATGAACTTCTGCCGGCTCTAAAACTATTTCTTCGTCTTATTATGGGAAAGCAGAGTTTAAAGAACAATGTTAATTCTTCGTGAAGTTCATCGAAGGCCTCATTTGTATCTAATCTATTAAATATTTCAGAAAAACTTAGACTGCTAATGCACTCTACAAATTTACTGACGTTACTTTTGCTGTAGTCACGAGTAGTTGTGAAGTAATGTTTAGATATTTTTTCTATTTGTTTTGTTTCAAATTCAATAGTTTGAGCTGTGTCATGGTCCGAGAGACAGAAGTTGTGTGTTCTACCTACAGCTCCTGGAATATTACTAAGAATATTGTCGATACATTTATTTATTCGAGTTGGTTCCTGGATATGACACTGGAGTCCGTAATTGGATATAAGTTCTAGGAATTGAGTACTTGCGGTATCGTGTGCCAGAATATTAATATTAAAATCGCCGCAAATAATTAATTTACGTTTTTTATGGCGTAGTTTGGATAAAGTTTCATTCATTTTGTTAAAAAATACATTTATATTGGAATTAGGAGTTCTATAAATACATATAATAATTAGTTTTATTTCAGGAATTTCTAGGCCACAGATTTCAAAATGTTTTTCAATACACAATTTATTAATATCAAGCATTTGCACGCCTTTGAGGTCATTTCGCAATAAGATGCAAGAACCCCCTCTCCGTTGCAATTGCCGGGAAAAAATGGCCGACACATGAAAATTATTAAGGGTTAAAAATTGCTCCTCACCTTTAATTATAAAATGTTCGGTTAGACATACGGCAATAACACGTTTATTTGATTCGCGTAGTTCATTGAGAGCTAAGTCTAGATCGTCCATTTTCCTAAGTGCGCCTGCGATATTTTGGTGCACAATACTACACAATGAGGTACTATTGCGTTTACTTACGAAAAAACTGTTCTTTGCCCTTATTAGTTAGTACGGAAGAATTGTTTATGGAATAATTATTATTTGTGACCGCTGAGAAATAAAAGGGTATTGTGCCTTTACGAGGTTTCAGTTCAGATGACAAAGCCGTAGTGGAAAGAATATTGTAGTCTTGGAAAATATAGTGCGTTATGGTATTAAAAATGTTTTTCATGCCATGTCTATTTAGTACTCCACTTCGCTTATAAAACATTGTGTTGTCGTATTTCAGGTTCAAATTGGAATCAAATAATATTGCATAGTTATATTTACAAATGTCTTGGTATAATAAGGTATTAAAAGTCTCAACTCTTGAGTTAAAAATGTTGTTATAGCCATTAAATTTATATGTAGGCAAACACAATATTATGTTAGTGTAGCTAATTGACATTAAAATTTCCCGTATACTTATAACTAGATCATAATAATTTACAGTTGTTTCAAAATCATGTTCTCCTATAAAAATCAAACAGTAGTCTTCTTTATTGAAGTTAACAAGCTTGTTGGTAAGATTATTGAGTAGCTGTTTAATTCCACAGTTTGTTGAAAGATTATGGCATACATCATAACATGGGAACGTATTTAGCGCCAAGGTGAGAATATTATTTACTTTGTTGCTACTAATAATACAAAGTTTTTGACTAGAACGATTTAAAATACATTTCTGACCGGCATTATATAAAACCTGTGCTGGTACCTCTGGATGTTTATTGTTTTTAACCACTTGGTGCTGTACACATGAAGATGTACAACAATTTCCGTTCTCCCGTAAAGTGTCGGTTGATGTACTGGTGGTGCCATCTATTTTCGCGGCGCAATTCCCATTCTCCCGTAAAGTATCGGTTGATGTACTGGTGGCGCCATCTATTTTCGCGGCGCAATTCCCATTCTCCCGTAAAGTATCGGTTGATGTACTGGTAGCGTCATCTATCGAGACATTGGTGAACGTATTCTGTCCAAGATCGATCACATGCGCGTTGTCTTCGTCATCGAATGTCAGCCTCAAGTTTCTTGACATTCTCTTCCTCGGCGTTATCGATTTCGTCCTGGGTTCTGAACAAATTCTATGAAATGTTTGAGTTTTAAGTTTTTGTTTGATTAGGGCGTCTTTTAGCGACAAGTTTTCTTCACTTAGTTTTACTATTTCTAAATGTGCGCTTTCGAGTTCGTTTCTAAGCTGTAATAATTCTTTTTTCAAGTCTTCTTTATCACTATCATATCCAGTAGACAGGTCCGGTAGACTATGTCTTCTAACTTCTGAGTTTGTAGATTCAAAAGAGAGATTAAATGAATCGTTGAACAGTGTTTTACGCTGACGTATTGTAACATTTTCATCGGCCATTTCAATACCTTGTCGTTTACTGGAGACAATTTCAATGTAAAGTGTTTTATGCCAAATTGCTATTCGACGACAGATGTCGTTATTCTTAAAGGTACTTATTTAATTATTTGAAGGAGACATACACAAAAAGACCTTTGCCGTATCAGGGATTGAACTTGAGATCGCCCACCTACGATTTCAACAAGCGAAGCCGCCACGCCACGGTGTGTTTACGTGAGTTGTTGAAATTAGGGAATACCTCATAAGTTTTCTTCAATGACAGTTAATTTGAATTTAGTAGACAGTTGTCATTCACGACGTTATTTTATCAAATCGTCACTATTCGGGCAATAATTTATACACTGCTTTGTTCTGATGCTTATTGTTCACGGTTTTGAACACGGTTTTGATTAATAAGATTATATGTGAGGACGATGCACCTAGAATAAAAAGTACTATACTATGATAGGTTTAAGCACACACAAACGCCTAAGTAGGCTTGCTGGAAAACCTGTCAACCGTTTAAGTTTTTATTTCCTTTTTGCAATTTCATCATATTCTTACAGATTGTAAACACATGCCAGTTAAGATTATTTCACCAATTTTAAAATGACTTCGGTACACATCGTTTTCGTTAAACCACAGGGTATTAACACTTATATTGAGTTTTTTTTTCAATATTTAAAAATGTCCAACAAAAGCTTGATTGACGTCACAACGTATTATTTCAGTGGTGTTAAAGCCTTTGTCAATAATTGGTGCGCTCACCCTACGCCAATAAATTGTTGAGTGTATTTGAATAACATTTTGAATTATTGTTTGTACAATCGCATGCGATACGTTATGTGGGTTTGGAAAATAAATAATAATTAATTGATTTCGTACTGACAGGTTTAACGCAGACCAAACAATGTCAATTTTAGGGTACTGTACGTCCTAATAAAAATCTTTTGGATACGGATTTTTGTTGATAGAAAGCGTTATCTCTGGAAGTAGGTCATAAACTTAATTCCTGCCATTTGAAAACCAGGCTCTACTTGTCTGGCATTTTTGATAAGCTAGAACTATTCGGCGCATCCGAATGTTACACAATTAATTTTTCAATTTATTTCTTAGTTAAGTTAGAGCAAACACCAGCTAGCTGCTGTAAATCGTCGAGGAGTTCCTTCGACTGCTTTTCGTTTCTTTCATATTAACAAAATAAGTAGAACAAGGAAAAGAGATGAGTATTTAAATTGAATAAGTACCTATTTGCATACCCATGTGCCAGCAAAATGTGGAGAACCTAATTATAATAGAACATCTATGTACCTATTACCAATATTTGCATAGTAATCAATAATATGATTTCAACTTGTTTTCTACTCATCCATACATAAGTATACAATAAAAAAATCATCGGAATGGGAATACATTGTTAAAAGACACCTGTGGATAACTAAAAAAATTACGTATCAAATTGAAAACCTCCACCTTTTCACTCGTCACTTCTGAAAACATTAACTTTTCAATTTGTAGGTCAACAAAGAGCGAAGAGAACGAGATTACCAGACATCATTTTGATTGCATTGAGTGAGAAGCTTCCTCAGCGGTTCATAAATATTCTTATCTGCTCGGAAATACAACTGAGCTCCTTTTGATCCCTAATCACACGGCTCCGAATTATAATGAGACCTTATTTCATGGCTTCCGTGGAGGCATATCATAATTTGGTAATGATACCACTGAAAAATATGATTACAGGTTTATTCTTTGTGATTTTTCTTTCGTACATGCAAATAGGAGGACAAATTTGTGAGTTAAATAATAACAGCTGCACGGATCGATTGAAGGTGTGGCAAATCTTTGCACACTGTGCTTGCTGAGGTCGTCCTGTGGATGGGAGACCATTACAGGCTACAATGCTGGGGAGTTTGGCGTTTTGGAGGACAGTCTTCCGACGACGAAGAGGGCGCCCTTCTATTTTAAAGAGATGTACAGCTTAATGTTTAGAAAGAATTTCTTTAGCAATTGTTAACCAATTTCAATGATTCTTTGAACTTTTTAACCGACTTTCAAAAAAGGAGGAGGTTCTATGTTCGTGTGTATATATTTTTTTTTTTTTTTTTTTTTATGTATGTTACCTGATTTCTCCCCTATTTGTGGACCGATTCTCAAAATTCTTTTTTTATTTGAAAGAATATACTCCTGAGGTGGTCCCATTTTAATTTGGTGAAGATCTGGTGCTGATCTTCGGAGATATACAACGGAACTCTTCAAAAATAAACGGCAAATCTGTCGTGATTGCTGGAATCGCTTGGATGTTTATTGTTTATACAACATAATGACGTATCATCACGCCTGTATGCTCTGAGGGGTACGCAGGTGGGTACAATATACCTAGATTTCGTCAGTTAGGTATGTTAATTTTAATTTATTAGGGATTAGTGGAAAACCCTACTATGATGACATGTATTGTTAACAATTAACAATATAAAATAAATTCATGGCAAATATTTTTATGGTAACAACTAAAAATAGAAAAATAAAAACTTTTTTGCAAAAAATAAAACCGACTTCAAAAAAAACACTAAACGGTGTAAAATAACTCTAAATTCGGAAGTCGGTGGCCCATCATGAGTAAGACAAACCCACCAAAGCCACAGACTTCCGAATTTAGAGTTATTTTACACCGTTTAGTGTTTTTTTTGAAGTCGGTTTTATTTTTTGCAAAAAAGTTTTTAAAAGACCTTCTTTACATACGAAAAACTAAAAATTGCAAAATAAAAACTTTTTACAAAAAAAAAAACAACGGACTTCCTAAAAAAACACTAACAGGTGAAAAATGACTCCAGTTTCGGAAGTCGGTGGCCAATAATAAACGAAACAAAACCACCAAAGCCACAGACTTCCGAAACTGAAGTCGGTTGTTTTTAATGTAAAAAAGTTTTTGTTAAAAATGATTATCCTTAAAAAGAAAAATGTAGTAACTTCACGAATACCCACATTATGACTAAATCTATCCAACCAAAAACGTTTATTGTGTATCGATCATACAATGTTTTGCACTATCAATCATCGTTTATGGGCCGATAGCTTTTTTATTTTATATGCAAATGCCTTTTGCCTTTCGATCTTTCACTTTTTTGTTAATATTGCTTCTTGGAGGCGTGATAAGAATAGACAAAATGGTTTGTTTGTAGTCCCGACCGAGTGACCGACAGTCAAAATTGGTCTGTCGGTCACTAAGGCAGTTTCAGTCAGTCATATAGGCAGTCGCTATATGTAAAACACTGGAGTTCAGTTGCATCCGGTTAAACTGGAAACCGACTCCAACGTATTTGGGCTGGCCACATAAATAAATAAATAAATAAATATTCCACAACTTTACTTATACAGGGTTATTAGGAAACCCTTAGCTATGTTTTTTTCTCTAAACCAGAATCGTTAACTGAACACAAAAGTAAAAAAAAATTTTTTTTTTTTGTCCTAAGAATGTCCTAACAACTTATAGAAAGTGGGATAAAATAGCAAAGCGAATGACCTTAGGTTACGTTACGCACAATCCGATGAGAGCAAACATGGTGGTTAAAGCTCACGTAAAAGAAAACCAACATTGTTTAGTGTCACGGAAAAATTATTGAAAGCATCTGACTATCTCCGAAGGTTGCTCTCTACATACACACTTACATACAAATACAATTTACCTCTTTTTATCAAGATAAATAAATAAATATTTCACAACTTTTTCACACGACGCTCTCTAGTCCCAAGCTAAGCTAAGAGCTTGTGTTATGGGTACTAAACAGCTGATTAACATACTTATATATTTCTAAATACTTACATATTATTATAGATAAATTACACCCAGACACAGAACAAATGATCGTGCGCAATCACACAAACATTAGTCCTGGGTAGGAATCGAACCCACGACAAATTTTTTGAAACTGAATATAGTACACAAAATTTCACGAGAATTTTATATGTTAGATAATAATAAATATATAGTCTGACTTCATCAACCCAGTAATTAGATAACAAAACACACTTTGATAGATGGTTTGTCAGACTTTTGGCGTTGTGACTTCTATTAAAGACTGTCAACGATTTACAAGTAACACCTGATACCAAGAGATTTTGATAATTATGTATTAGCCTTTTTTTCTTCTACAAACAAATGACAACTCATACTACAAAATTAATTAAACACATCCAACCAAAAGAAAATAATCCGGCACACAAGTCGTTTAAATGTACCTACCACGATGCCTTTGACCCCTCCACGCCCGAGATGAAAGGAGGCTGCAAATTAAATATTAACACAGCGCTACAGAACGCCGACTACATACTGAGTAGTAACCCAAATGTCTATGGAATTTAGACTTGAGATTCGACACAGAAAATCTTCATAAGGAAGGACTAATTGAAAAGTTTTTCCTGCTTTTGAAGTCGGGTAATTAACTGCGGGTTATGTGTTTACTTCAACTCTCTCTTTTTACGTTGTTTTAATTATTGCAAGCAGTATTGCTGAGTGTGAGGTATTAATTCCAGCCTGTTACTGTCCCGCTGAAGGGCAAACGCCTCTTCTGATACAAAGAAGGCATTGATGATCACCAAGCTTCCTCAAGGCGGATTGAAGATTTCCAACTTGAATTATTTGTAACTCTAGGTTCCTCGATAGTTTCAAAGTCAAACCTTTGACTTCGAAACTATCTCAAAGTAAAACGATTTATTTTAATAAGGCCTTTACGAGTATAAGGCACTCTTGAATGGCAAACTTAGTTAAACTAAATACAAAAAATGTAGTTACCTCCTCCAAAAGTTAGTTTTGTATGGAGAAGAAAATTCATACTTATTCTTTACAAAATTTGTATACATTAATCAGCAGACATATTATAGTTATGTGAAGACGTTGTACCTACCTTGACTAAAAACAAATAAACTAAGATAGGTACAAGGTATTTATTTATTTAATACTTCAAGCATACAAATGTAGGCGGACTTAATACCTTAGGCATTTTCTATTACCTGTCAACCTTTAGGTAATGCAGAGAGACAAACAGTGGTAGGTATTGCAAAAAAGCCATGAAGCAGTTATGTACACTTTTATGTTAGTAGATATTTCCTTTGAGCGTTGGGTGCCGGGTTTATTTCCCGGGTCGGGAAAAGTGATACTGGATTATTCCGCCATGGATCTCACAGTAGCAGCCCGTAGTATGGTTGATGGCAATAGGCTCGCCCCCTATTACTTGGGACTTAAACTTAACTAGTGAAATGTGTGTGTACTACCAGGTACACCTCAACCTAATCCTTCTGGGATTACAGGCGTGATGTTAAGTTATATTTACTTTACAAATTTTTTCTTCCTAATTCTATTTACTTGGTAGATTGCTGTGAGTGTAACTTTACATTTTTAACACAGTAGCAGTCGGTTTTATGTTGCGGTTCCGGATTAAATTGCAGGTTGAATATTTTATGGAACAAAGTGAATTAGTTTTTATGGAATTAGTTATGTAAGACTACTAACAGGTGTGGTAGCCAAGTGGTGTGACCGGCGGACTGCTAAGTCACAAGTCTCGTATTCGAACACAAGTCGGTTTCAAAAACGGTAAAGAAAAACATTGTGAAGAAACTGGCTATGCCTGAGAGAGTCAGCCATCATGGGCGGCATGAGAACTCTGACACCAGGTTAGGGCCTACTAAAGAAGAAGTAGTAAGAACTTGTCTCAAACAGTATCTATACAGCCGCCAGCACACCAAGTTACCCCAATGCGTCAAATATTCCCAATATAATATTGACTGGCCTGTTAGTCTAGTAGTTAGTGACCCTGAATGCTATGCCGGAGGTCGTGGGTTCGATTCTCACCTAGGACAAATGTCTGTGTGATGGGCAAGATCATTTGTTCTGTGTCTGGGTGTTTATCCATTATATGTATGTATTTAGAAATACATATATAAGTATGTTTATCAGCTGTTTAGTACCCATAAGACAAGCTCTCAAGCTTAACTTGGGACTAAATGGCGTTGTGTGAAAAGTTGTGGAATGTTTATTAATATGTACCTTATTTTGTTTGCCATAAAGTTGAAAAACGATTAAAGAAATTTGACACATTGAGGTAACTTGACGTGCTGGCGTCTGTACATCACAAACTACTTACATATCTTTTCTATTTGTTTAATATTCATTGGCTCGCGATTGACCACTGTCTTGTCTTAGCAGCCGGTCGATTCAGTAAAAGTCAAGCCGTGAAAACTTGAGTGAAGTGAACTGTCAATACCTAACATTAGTATGGAATGACAGCTCAATTCACTCTCGCTACGCCTAAATGTTCACGCGGTGATTCGACCAGAATCGCACTGCTAATGGCAAGCGATGATGTGGTCGACGATGAAGCACGCTTGCCTAGAAGTAACCTATTCACTCTTACATGAAGACCCCTAGTTTGTAGGTAGGAGTTATTCATCAACTCGCCCTCAATAAACTCGCCCGATCGGGGGAGACAGCACATTTTTTAATTTACCTATTCTTATATTCGTCAACTCGCACGGCGGTGTAAAGTACAGTCAAATATAAAATACATTTCACACAGAATCGATTATTTATATAATATGTTGACAAGAGCAAAGTGGTCTTCAAAAAAGGGATCCGTTTAATTCTTCATAACACTCGATGCATTATAATGATAAATAAGTAGTATTTTATTCTAGGTTGTAGATTATTATAGTAATATTATTTAAATTGTAATTTTGTTTTATTTTATTATAAACTCATTATTTTCCTACATAACTCCAAAATACTTTTTTAGTTGACTGTACCAAATTAGCCATGATGTTAAGTGTTGTGCGAGTTGACGACAAGAAAAATAAATTAAATTATTTTGTGCCATCTCCGCGATCGGGCGAGATTTGGTCGGGTGAGATGACGAATAACTCGTAGGTAGCTACCATCAATTGGGATTGAGGCAGAAATATCGTGACACCATTGAATGGCTATACTTTTCCTCTTAAACATTTGTCATAACGATATGTATTCGACTCTACAAATAAATGAAACAACTCCATTCATTTTATTACATAAAGCGCCTGCCAGAGTTGTGACAGCAATATCGCTTACGGTTAAAATTAAGGCGCTCTTATTTCGTCGACAGCGCCTCAGGCCTTCATATCGTATTAAGCTCTCCCGTCAAAAATAAACATTGTATTGTGTTTTTATATAGACCTTTTGTATAATCTGTATAGAACATATTTAATTAATTAAAATTATGGAAAAGATAATGTTAGGTATTTAAGAAAAAAAGCTGTGTGTATCTTAAGCGTGTCAAGCACCATAGTTATTCTAGGATATACACCAAGGTTCCTCATTGGCAACGTTCTTCTGGAGTTCGGTCAGGTCAATAGGTAGTTCCCGTGACCCCGGCGCAGGTGTGAGAAGGAACACGGGGTGGTTTTTGGTCAGTAAGAGTCTGACAGACCCCTCCGCCTTCCCGGGCGGGGGACATCCACGAGGATTTTCCACCCCTCGGTCAATAGGTAGTTAAAATCAGTATGCGTGTATGACTAGTGTGTATGAACGTTATTAAAACTGAAGGAGTAAAGACAATAAAAGGTTCAGTCGGTCGATTCTGTCAAAATCACCTCGTGGAATTGTGTGTGAAGTGAAGAAGAATTTAGTCGTCATTCCAGGCTAATGCAAGGCATTGACAGTATACTTCATTTAAGTTTTGACTGTAACTGAATCGACCCGCAGTATATAATTTCTGCTTAACCCATGGAAAAGGGCATGTGTTTAGTTGGAAGCGTAGACAGAATTTTATAAAGTTGAAAGATTTACTTCTGGAAAGTGTAACTGGGATAGAGCTTAAGCACGTCAGGCGATCAACACATACTATAAATACATGGCATGACTTTGGGGCAGACCTAGGCGAAGATGGCTGGATGAGCTGGACTCCTTTGATAAGGACTGGCCCCATAAAACCCTTGATAAAGGGAAGTGAAAACAATCTTACTAATATTATAAACGCGAAAGTTTGTGAGGGTGGATGGATGGATGTTTGTTACTCTTTCATGTAAAAACTACTGAATGGAATTAAAAAAAAATTGGTGTGGAGTTAGCTGACACCCTGGATTAACACATAGGCTACTAACTATCCCTGTATTCCCACGGGAACGGGACCTACGCGGGTAAAACCGCGGGACGTCTGCTAGTAGACAATAATTCATCTGCCACTCGTTTGATGTTTTCAGAAACAGAGTAGTGTTTTAAATAATGTAAATACTTCCTAATTCAATTAATTTGATTCAGCAATACAATAAATTAAATAAATTATCCATAATTATGTGGGTTAATTAATTAATTAACTAACCCTTAGTAACAATTCTTAAAACACGTACCTACAATACAATGAAATATCAAATACAAAAATGGAGACACTGAATCAGGAACGGGTGACAAGTTGTTTTTTAATGTACCTACTAACTCAATTCTTTCCTAATTTACTACCTAATCAAAATAGAATTTTATAGTATTTTACTACAGACAAAAGTTAATACGTTTAACCCTATTCCATCTCCAGCGCACAATGGAGATCCCTATCTGAACCAATATTTAGTCAATTTGAGCCGAAATTACCTTCATTTGCATATCCAAACATTGTTTTCCTAACATAACTAGATACTAAGCATTTAATTAGTAGACAGTTTGTAACCCTTCAGGGTTGCTACAGACAATATCTCTAATGGGGTAAAATTAGGGCAGGTTATCGCTAAAAATATGTGTGAAAGTAATACATTTTTAGAGCGACAAAAAAATCTGATTACTGTTTCGGTAAAATAAAGACTTTCCACAAGTTTCACACAACACAACGCCAATCTAGTCCTTAACTGAGCAGAGTTTGTTCTATGAGTACTAGACTGATAAGAAACATATTTCTAATACATACTTATTGGAGATAAATGACTTACATTACGACATAGAACAAATAATCATGCTCATCACCCAAACATTTGTCTTGGGTGGGAATCGAACCCACGACCTCCGGCATAGCAGTAAGGGCCACCAACCACTAGATCAACAGGCCATGCAGCCAGGCCAGTTGGTATGAATGTTGTGCTTAGGTTTCTTTTCTCAAGTATTTATCTCTAGTTTTCTTCTCCAAAAGCCAAATCGCGTGAACAACATTTCATTTCTTTGATCTACTATAATAAAATAAATAAAAAATAAATATTGCACAACTTTTTCACACAACGCCATCTAGTCCCAACCTAAGCTAAGAGCTTGTGTTATGGGTACTAAACAGCTGATAAACATACTACATCTACTCTGTCTTTTAAATTTGAATTAAAGCCAAGTTTGCAGTGAATAATCACTCTGTTCTAAGTACAAACATCTAAACAACGAAACTATTTTGAAAGTGGGACTTTTTGTTAAATGTTAATAATGCGATAAACAATATTTAATTGAAATTGCACATATGGCCAAGACATTTTTAAAGATGTCACTAAATCACTGCTTTAAAACATCTTCTACAGTTACACTTTAAATAAAAAAAGGCATCATAAAACCATGTAAAAGATATAATAAAAAACAAAGTACTTAGCTTACTATTTATATGGGTCTGGTAAAAACACATTACATAATTTCGTTCTTATTTTTTTGCCGTGATCATGAAAATACACAAAATAGGCATGTTTAGAGCTCGCTCCGTCAATAAATTTCTCCTACCTTGGTCCAAACGGGCCTTAAGGCGCTGCACAAACGTGAACACTTTTGTGTCTTCCATACTCAATTTACAATAGCCAAAGACATTCACGTAAATCTTAATTATTTAGTGATAATTTTGACATTGTTTGATTTTGACATTTTCTGATTTTGACATTATTATTGTTGATTGTTTTGACATTATTAGAAATTATTATCCATATTCTCCAAATGTGTGTGCCTACTAACATTAGTGCTTAAGTTGAGTTCTACTAACAAATTGGATTGTATGATGTGTTTAATATTATTATATATTTATTAATCTCATTGACAAATGAATTGATTGATTGAATAGCATTAGGCAGAAGTTGACAAAAGTATTTTTGAATGCACATTTTGTAACCAAAGTACAATTAAGCATGTTACAATCACGATATACCTATACCATAGACCATAGACCTTATTGGTGAGGTTCTTCAGAAAGGTCAGGTGCGTAGTACTCGCAACCGCAGTGTGTGTGTGTATGACAATAAGTATGAATGTAAACGAAGCAAAAGAAGTATGTAAGAATCGTAGCATATGGCGCTATGTAGTTTCTGCCTACTCCCATGGGAAAAAGGCATGAGTTTATGTATGTATGTATGTAATAACGATAGACCCGAAATTATTATAATTTACTAGCTGCCCCAGAAAACTTCGTTTCGCCTTAGAATCTATTTATTAGTCTTATTTAGTTTTTATTAGTTTTCATCCTATTCTCAGACCTACTGAATATACACACAATTTTATGTATTCGATATTTAATAAGACGCCAACAAATAGATCCAACCAATAATAAGTAGGTACTAACCACTACTTTTTATTTAGCGAGTCTCAACTGTAATCTTATTTAAACATTTAGTGTTATATAGATAGCGATAGAATTAAAATTACAACATATATGTATATAACCTAACCTAACTTACCATACCTATCCTATAGCTAACCTAACTACCTAACCTTACTGAAATGCATAGATTTAAAAAATACTAAATTCATAATTTTAAACTGAACTACTGCGCTGCGTGCGTATCTATGTTACGTACGATTTATTTAGTTTTCCCGGGATAAGTCCAAACAGTATAATAATAAAATTATCTTTTTACAAAGCACTATTGAAGTTCGTCTTTGTCGTTATTATTCATATTACTATTCTATTTCAGAGCTCTTTTAAGTCAAGAGTGAGTAGGTTACTTCCAGGCAAGCGTGCTTCTTAGTCAACCATATCATCGCTTACCATCAGGTGAGATAGTGATTAAACGCGAAACTACCAACAATTATACAAAAATAACATAACATAACATCTGCACGCCTGTAATCCCCGAAGGGCTAGGCAAAGGTGTACCTGGTAGTAAACCCTCATTTCACTTCCAGTTATGTTTAATTCCCATGTAATAGGGGGTGAGCCTATTGCCATCAATCGGACGCAAATCAAGACTCCGGGATGCTACTGAGAAATTCCAGGTCACATAAAAATGTTTATCACAATATTAATGTAGGTCACAAAAAATGTTGGTTACATAAAAATGTTGGTCACATAAAAATGTTGGTCACATAAAAATGTTGGTCACATAAAAATGTTGGTCACATAAAAATGTAGATCCCAAAAAATATTGGTCACAAAAAAATGTTTAAGTATCACAAAAAAATATTGTTGTCACAAAAAATGTTGGTCACAAAAGTGTCTATGTTTGTGCAGTCCCTTAGTGGCAATTCGGATGTGTGCTATTTGTTTACGAACAACTGTTGACTTCCTCTATGAGCTAATTGCCGTGTATTGTGGAGATCAACCTGAGATACGCGAGCTCTTAGAGCCCTTTGATCGCTACAGTCATATATAGATAACAAGTCATAGGTTTTGAGTTCGAACCTAAGGCATACACCTCTAACATTTCGTATTGTATAATTATCACTTGCTTTCAAAAAGTTTGAAGTAAGCGTGAGGAAACCGGCACGATTGAGAGATATTTCTCAACGGCATCTGAAGACAAGTCGGAGGCCTATGGGACATGACAAACTTAAATGACGATAATGAGCTTGGCGACGAGAGTAGGTAAGTTTTATTTTCTTAACTTGGCTATCAAAACGGCAGTAGATATTCTACAAGTTGAGGTCAAAGATTATTAGTTAAAAATTTACGGAGGGTGCAAACATATTTATATTCGGAAGGGTTTAAACCGCGTGACGTCCACTAGTCTGTTATAAAAAGCATTTGTTTAAACTGCAGTCCATATCCTAAGTGATTCTTAACCAGGGTCTCAATGCAGGCTGTCAAACCGAATATTTGATAAGTTTGCAGTATGCGATGCAGTCAGTATTTCGGCTGAAACCAAATCGTGTTCAAAACACCGCAGCGCTGGGTGCAACATAAATCATGTCTTGAATTACCAACTTGCAGTACATAACTTACTAAGTTTATGAGACCCTGGGCTGAAATATTCACTAATAGGTATTACCTGTTATTTCGGCACCAAAATAATAGTGAAGTTTTTTGATAATAGCGGATTAAAAACCAGCCTTTTAGTGGTCTTCTTTTTCTTCAAGCATTTTAATTTAGAAAGTATCATTTGGTGGAGAAAAACTGATGTAGAAGACAGGGAACGGAACTTTTCAACGCATAACAGCAAATTATTCGCGATTGTTATAGTCAGATGTCTATGCAGAGTGTTTGTATTTCCATAACTTATGGCATTGACAGTTCAATGCACTCAAGTTTTTACGGCGTGAGTTCTACTGAATCGACCGACTGAACTTATGGTTTCTGTAAGTTTAAGGATTTTCCCTTTTACCCTTTAGATATTATGGTTTTAGCTGATGGGCAGTATTATCGGAAATACGGCTTGCTAAAGCAATAGCTATTATAGCTAGCTTCGTAGGACCTTTCGTTCACCAAATGTTGCCCGCAATATATTTACGCATATTATTGTAATTAACAATGTTTATCATATTCGTAACGTTCGGCTATTCAAGTTATTCAAAACAAACTTAAACTTACCGAAAACAAGTGAAGGCTGTGCGTAACGTAATGGATACATACCATTATTGTACTGTATTGTTAAACAGCTGGACGTACCTGGAACATACAATAATAGGTTAGGTTGTGAAGTAATATTATGTTATACTAGTTTGTAAAGAGGTGGCTGTGAAGGTAAGGTGTTAGCGGCGAGCGGGGAAGGGAGCGTTTGAAAAATTATTAAACTACTTCTTTTAAACATCATGTTAAGGTTTATGCACTTTTAGAAACTATAAATAAGTTAACGTAGCAATTTAAGTTACAAATAATTTAAATAAGTATCATCGCAGCATCTTAACCTAAAAGAACATTACACCTCGAATCTGAACTTAGACGTTTCATAAAACATCAAACATTATTTTTACACATATACATTTGGACTTGGTAATTTTGGAACACAGATGAATATCGTTTGCATTAGAAACACACGCAAATTCTATCGATATCTACTTGAAAATCTGTCACAACTTTTATCGACAGGTAAGGCCATTTACGCTGTTTTTAGACGCGGTATTATAAACCAAATATTTTTCCTAACTGGTCATCTTAGGAGACATGGTCACTTTAACAGACGTGTAATATATTTTCGTACCAACATAATTAAAATTTGTTGATTTTTGTTAAGGCATGAACTTATGCCAATGTCGGATAATAAATTCACCTCACTCCGCGCTCACTTGGACCACACCCCTTCAGGACACGTCCGCACTTGGTCGCCCAAGTGCGACAATGTCAAGTGCGAGGAGGCCACTACACGGAAGATGAGCACATCATGCCATAATATACCATAAAATAAACATGTTGTTAATTCTATTTATATCTGTTTACTGTGTTTGTGTAAGTGTCGTTATTCATCTTCTTAGACGCACACTTCTTTTTAACCGACTTCAAAAAAAGGAGGAGGTTCTATGTTCGTGTGTATGTATTTTTTTTTTATTTTTTTTTTATGTATGTTACCTGATTTCTCCGCCATTTGTGGACCGATTCTCGATATTATTTTTTTGTTTGAAAGAATAGACTCCTGACGTGGTCCCATTTTAATTTGGTGAAGATCTGGTGCTGATCTTCGGAGATATACAACGGAACTCTTCAAAAATAGACGGCAAATCTATCGTGATTGCTGGAATCGCTTGGATATTTATTGTTTATACAACATCATGACGTATCATCAAGCCTGTATGCTCAGAGGGGTAGGCAGATGTGTTCAATATACCTAGATTTCGACAGTTAGGTATGTTAAGTTTCATTTATTAGGGTTAGGTGGATAACCCTATTTTAATGACATGTATTGTTAACAATTAACAATATAAAATTAATTCATGGCAAATGTTTGTATGGGAACAACTAAAAATGGAAAAATAAAAAACTTTTTTACAAAAAATAAAACCTACTTCAAAAATAACACTAAACGGTGTAAAATAACTCTGAATTCGGAAGTCGGTGGCCCATCAAGAATAAGACAAAAGTACCAAAGCCACAGACTTCCTAATTTAGAGTTATTTTACACCGTTTAGTGTTATTATTGAAGTCGGTTTTATTTTTTGTAATTTTTTTAGGTGTGATATCTTCGTAGACTATCCCCTTTCTGGGGTCGACGGGGCGGGTGTGCTGGACTCTTACTGGCTAAATCCTTCATGGCTTGACCGATCTATGGGCATGTGTTTCGCTCGCCCATTTATCGGACCCAAGCCAAGTTTTAACCCGCCAATGAAGTAAGCGGGTTCCGTATCAGCCTCGGTGTTCTAAGCTAATCTAATTTAATTACTTACTTCAAATTAGGCTGAGGAACAGCACTTTTGAACGTCATAATTTCATAAGACAGTCCTTCAAAACTCCCTTCACCACTTCCTAGTGTTATTTGTGGGAAGAAGAAGCGGCGTAACTAACTCCCCAACAACACGTCCGTCTTACAACGTCCTAATTTAAGACTTTTCGTAAACGAATCAACAGATAGTAGATCCGTAAAGTAATTAAAAATTAACAAAAAAAGTAACCATTTTGACGGCCAATATATATTTTACTGAGCAAAAATTCCATATAAGTGCTTACGTGAGGTAATTATTATTTTACATAATTTCCACAAAATTCAGCGAGATACGCGATGTGAATATCAATCTGAACCTCAGCAGTGTGATTTGCCTGGCACGATGGCGCCACAATACATTACAATAATTGGGACGGCACAACCCTAGCGATTAGATAACACAAATAAATTCAATCTGCGAGCTTCATGCATTACAATTATGGTTATTGATTTATTTAAATTCCTAACTAGCTGTGCACACGACTTCGTCTGTGTAAAATTTAATAGGAAATAGAAATAGGAATAGAAAAATACTTTTTCTTCTACAGATCTCTAATCTTTTCTAAATTAAAAGTAGCCTATGTTACTCCTTATAAAACAGCTTATTTGGCAGAGAATGCCCGTCAAAATAGGTCTCAGTTGGACCTATTTATTACTTTGTTTGAAAAAAAATCTTTAAAAAGGTATATTTATTTGTATACATGTGTAACGTGAAATGTGAAAACTGGTAAGTTTCAACATGTACCTACAAACACACATGTGTGTGTTTGACACTAAATAAATAAATTCCGAATAGACATTTCATTTGGTAAAGATATTTTATTGAGGCTGGGCTTATGTGAAGTTTTTTGAAAACATAATATCAAACCTGCATTCTCCATTAGGCAGTCCGGGCAAAGCAGGGGTGTGCTTGCAGTAGTACACCCACATCTTACCATGATTTATGTTTCATGCAATAGTCTTCATTTAATAGGGGCAACTCAAGAGAGTAGGCTATTCAATAATATTTAAACAATAATATAGTTAGGTCATTCTTTTAGAAATTAAATTGAGAAAAGAAGAATATTAAAGTTGTTGATTTATTAAGTAGGTACTCGTATCAATAAATTATATTCTGTAAAAAAATAATTTTAAACTTAATTTTAATTCTATACTTTTTGCTGTGCCGTACAGGGTCCGTAATTGTACTATAGCTTTAAGACCATTGTAAAATCTTAACACATCATGGAAGGCAAATAAAGATATGAATATGAATAAAACTGGTACCTACCTAGGTCGTAGCGTAAAATCACTACAGGAAAAATCGTCTGTCTACATTCCTTGTCAACATTCCTTGTCAACATTCCAAAATCTGTAGGTCTGGCCATATTACAAATTCTATTTCTATTCTCTTGCGACAATAGAAAGAAAATGGCGTATGTCGAATCAGCTGTTTAACAACTGTCAAGTGTTAACGAGTAGAATTTGTAATATGGCTGAAAATGAAATACACTTGACAGTTGACAAACAGCTGATTCCATATACGCCATTTTCTTTCTATTGTCGTCTTATCGATTACAATAATAGAAATAGAATTTGTAATTTGGCTAGGCCTGCTGGCTACAAGATTGTATAAAGTACTGACTGCTCTCAAGATGTCCATTTTGTACCCCAAACTACGAAATAATAAAATTGAGTTACAGATACTACTTACATGTATTTGAATATATTGTAACTTGATACTTCATATTGACGAGAGATGGCGCTGTTTGTCATAAAAAAACAAATATGTCAGTTCCAGTAAATTTGTATTTAGTTCTGTATCTCGTCGCGGATTAAGATATTATAATCTATTTGACAGTGTTAGAGACAGGTATATTTGTGAGTAGGGTCAAAACGGCCAGTTTTTTTAGTTAAAAATCTTTTTTTTTTTGTTGTTTTAGAGTGGGGTCTGAAAATTAGGCCACTCGTTTTTGTTAATATTTCAGGAGAATTTTGGGTTGAAATTCGTAAGTAGGCATATTATAATGGCGGTTGAGGTTTTCTCGGAGAATGGAGACGAGGCATAAAAAAATTACAAGTCACGTTAGGCTGGTTGCAAGACATTTATGACACAAAGGAAACTCACTTTTGAATAGCTTTTTTGAGTTAAAATGTAGGTACTTTCAAGCATATTTTTCACTAATTATTAGCTGGAAATTTCACTACTCTTCCAGCTTAAACAATCTTTAAATATAAAGATGATTAGTGGTGGTTGTGGTGGTGGTGGTGGTGATGTGGTGTTGTGGTGGTACTTTATTGGGTACCTATCAAAGCTTGTACGATTTTATGTTCAGAGTAAAACTTGTCTCTGAAAATAAGAAAATTAAGTTGTATCCCTTATGAATGCTTGACGTAAACATAACTTCAATTGAAACTTTTTAAAAATTGAAAATCCTACTGTTGTAGAGCACAGCCCTAGAATACCATTTAGCATAATCAAAATTGACTTTTTGAACCTTAATAAATAAATAAAATAAATATTCCACAACTTTTCACACAACACCATTTAGTCCCAAGTTAAGCTTGAGAGCTTGAGAGCTTGTGTTATGGGTACTAAACAGCTGATAAACATACTTATATATTTCTAAATACATACATATTATAGATAAATTACACCCAGAGACAGAACAAATGATCGTGCGTAATAAAGTAATAAAGACAGCCTCCTCCTAGTCCTGCAGGGCTAGCATGGGCTGGGGATATAACTTCTATCCACCGGTTATTTCCACTGACAAGGGATACAATTATCTTATCCACCTGCCAAAGCACGGCAACAGGGGGAAAGAGAATTATATCACTTTTTGACATTAGACGTGGATACTCATCCACGGCTTATAGCATGGCGACTAGTGAAAGATTTCGCGATTCGAGCAATCCCAATTGACAACAAAACAAAATAAATATCCAGTACAGATGTAATAAAACGATGAAAGTACTTTGATTTACATGACATTCTCGACTATTGTGTATTTCATAAAAGTTTTCTTATAATGGCAATAATTTCGAGGACAAGCGTTTCCCCTGGTTTATCCCCGTGAATAGTTTATCCACCCATGTCGCCATGCTCGGAGGGTGGATAAAAATGACAGAGGGGAATAGTATTTTATCCTCTCCCCGTGGAAAGAATATCTCCGGCCATGCTAGCCTGCCTGGAGTTATTTAACTCGAAGTAAACACAAACCAATATTCATACGCTGTCGGAATCCGTAGAATTGTAAAATAAAATTGTATCACCTGTCGGCACACTCGGCACCGCGGAAATATGGCGGCCGACGAACATTTATTTCATAAAGCCCTTTTTATTACGACATTGCAAAATATTTCTGCTGATTCGAATCGTGGGAAGTGCAAACTCAATAATAGAAAACCGTGCCACGGTTTGTATTGTAGCTATTAACGAGCATGTTATAATATTTCTATAAAAAAGATAAGCATTTCGCTCGCGACACGCCCGATCTAATTTCGTACTTTAACGTTTTCGTACCTACAGTCATTCATATTTTGGCAGTTACATTTAAGTATTATGTAATTGGCGAGGATATTGAAAGAAAGAAAGAAAATATTTTATTTGGACGCACAGAACATAAAACAAAAGAACAACAATACAGATAATAAAGACATACCTATGAATATCACAGCGCTGTTATTCTGTTGTTATGCTGATTCGCTTATATTGCTGTCAATCCTGACTCCAGGCTTGTATTGAGAAAGTCCAGATGGAAAATTAGCAAGCGTGGTGATCAATAAGTACCTACTCGTGCCATCTCTCGATGCAAAATATAAAATTTGTTCTATGATATTAAATAATCCCTGGAGTTTAAATTTAAATGATCTAATTGTACTATTTCTTAAAATCAATTCTATTAAATAAAAAACCTTACATTTATTTTACGTACCTACATGGTATATGTTAAGCTGCTTGTCTTGTACTATTATTGTAAGAAACCTTTGTTACCATTTTTATTTGCAAATTAAACTTCGACTTTGATTTTTTTATTAAGTTGGCTTATACAAGAGTACAGTCATAGTTGTAAATCATTGGTGCCTGAGGTAGGTCATGAAAATCAATATTACAGGTCACCAGGGGCTCGAGTCTGCTATTGCAATCGTGTCTCAATGACCGGTCATTGATCGAACATTTGACAACTTTGACAGTTTTTGTATGGGAAATGTGTCATAAGTTTGACGTTATACGTCAAAAATCGATCATTGAATTCCCACCACTCTGAAACTATTAAGAGAACCACAAATGCCGTTTGTCCTTAATTGGGACAGTGACAGGCTGGGAGTATTTATAATTGGGCTTTTTTGCATACTCGTTTTTTCCTGTGGACTCTACAGTAAAAAGAAAGTAAAGTAAAAAGGTTGCAGTATAATTTATGCTAAGTCAAGTCGGGTCCGAGCCACGGGCTTAAAATACTCCGGAGGAATGAGTATGTACCTACGTACTGAAAAGCCCCGTGTTCACGTTGTGCTAAAATGTCTGTAGATAGACCACAATTCAATGAAGTTATTAATCAATGAACATTTTCGATTGCTGCCATAATATTTATAATTATTATTATAGTAAACAAATTATAAAAGTCTTCCAAACTGTCTAGATTCGTAGTTTGTCGGATATTGTCAATATAATCTCTCAGATCCTCATTATTGTATCTAATTAATTGGGTTGCTGCTGCGTGTTGCGTGTTCGATACCCTAGCCTGCAGTTGTTCTTTCGAGTCTGGTTTGGGTAAGAAAGTGAGTTAGTTTTTTTGTAATCGCTCACTTCTATTGCGGGTGAGCGATTTATTTCTTATAAATAAACGAAGAACGGCTGTTTTTTTGCTGTTCTTTTAGTCTTTGGGCTCTTTGTTAAGCCCAAAGAGTAAAAGCAAAAAAACAGCCGTTTATACATTTATTTATTTATTTAATACTTCAAGCACATAAAATGTACAGACGCCAGCACGTCAAGTTACCCCAATGTGTCAAATTTCTTTGATCGTTTTTCAACTTTATTGTAATCAGAATAAGGTTCATATTCAATTGGGAAAATTTGACACATTGGGGTAACTTGATGTACTGGCGTCTCTACATAGGCGGACTTCATGCCTTAGGCATTTTCTACCAGTCAACCTTTAGGTCATGCAGAGACAAACAGTGGTAGGTGTAATTCCGTAAGAAATAGGTAGAAAGAGAAGTATTAGACATCATACATATATGTATATAAAAATACGTAGAAAACTTTACACGTGAACATAATAAACATACCAAGGGAAAGAATACACATACATTACATTTATACATTTTCATTTGTAACCAGATTGCAAGCAATGTGTTGGTCTCAGAAAAATATTGTTTAAGATGTCGTGACGAGCCATGAACCTCAAAACCTTTTACGGGGTGTAAGTAAATAGAGTAATTATAACTTTCTAGAAAAAAAAGTGACATGAAAACTACGCAATAGTTTTATGCTATGTCGACGAATCATTTCCCCACGACCTTGAGTAGTCGCCTAAGCCGAAACAAGACAAGAGTAACACCAATTTAATTAACAGATGCCTAAATTGATAGCTCGAACGTGAATCCGATATCCTAAGTAATTGCTGTCGGTTTCAATATAACACACATAATTACATAGGTAGATGATTCATAGTAATTGCCTCTTTGGTAATTTTAGGGTTAAAATGGTTTGTTAGCTCTATTTTAAACCTAAAATTATTGAGTCTTAGAGAGTTATAAGTAGTTACTTGGTTTCAAAATTGCTTGGATAACTTATATCTTCATAAATAAATGACTGCGTCGTTGGTCTAGTGGTTGCAAGCTCTACTGCTAAGCATGAGGGGTTCAATCCCCGGATCTGGCAAAGTGTTATTAAGTTTTTCCATCTGGAATTTCTCAGTAGCAGCCCGGCCGGAGTCTGGATTCGTGCGCGATTGATGGAAATAGGCTCACAACAAACAAAAAACATAAACAAACACAAACATATTAAATGTCTGTGTACTACCAAGTACACCTCTGTATGTTCATGTAATGTTGTGTCTAAATGACTGATTCTGCTTACCACCAGGTGGGATTGCAGTCGAGCACGAGTTTAAAATAAAAACAATATATATATGTTCCCAGATAAAGGTTATGTGTGTTTCTTCGTATCATGTTTTGTGCCTAAGTGTCTTAAATAAAAAGAATAAGAAAGAAGTAAGGTTCTTACGCACGGGCGGCATGTTACCAACGGCAGAGGTACCTCCTGCCGTCGACAGGATTCGGCGGCAGTCGTAAATATTCCAACTTCAAAAATCAGCGGCAGCCGTTGTCAGCTCTCTCAGTAGAGGAGTCAGTTGGAGTCAGCTGCAGCCGAGTCGTGTCGACGGCAGCAGATGCCTCTGCCGCTGCCAACATACCGCTTGTGTGTAAGAGCTCTAAGAGGTAGTCTGAGACCAAGAAGTTGGCGTCAGGCCCATGGACGAGGACGGCATAAACATGAGATTAGTCAATAACCAAACAAAAACAGAAAATAATGATTTAAAGAACTCAAAATCTATTATAATTATGTGCATAAAATTATGTGATATTTCGCAAACCGCAGACACAAGAAAATCTACAAAACCGAAGCTCTTCTAGGATCCTAGATATTTCTTAAAAAAAAAGGATAATACCTATGAATACGTGATTGGATCACAATTTTATGTTGATCTAGAAAAGGAGCAAGTGCTAGATGTTTAAACATAGTACCTACTTACCTAGCTTTTATTGAACCGACGAAAAAAGGACAAGGATATCAATTCGACACGCATATTTTTTAATGTTTGACACGCAAAAGTTTTTGTGTGGCTCACCCATCCACGACTTGACCTCGGTATCCCGTGCGGCTGTTGTTATTTAGACACAAGTCTCCCACGATTTAATATTTATTATTAAATCGTGGGAGACTTGATAATATCGAGGGTAATGTCAAATAAATAAATGGAAATTTAATAAACCCTAAATATTTGAGGATAGTTGATTTGTTCATGGTCTTAAAATTTAAATAATTCATCTATTACAATGAAATGATCACGTTAAGCAAGGCTTCCTCTCTCCGACCATTTTTGCTGTGCCCTACAGGGTCCATAATGATCTCATTTATATCCCTACCACCTAAGAATACATATGAAAAGCAATAAAGATATTGAGTATTGAGTATTATATGTATATAGCTTATATGTTTAGTTGTTAACTGTTAATATAAGTTGGTTAAAAATAAATGAATAAAAAAAAAAAAAAAAGTATTGAGTTTTTAATATTTTTGAACTGTTAAGACAAGAGTACTAATTAATTACAAATCAGGGATCTCTTAGTAGTTAATTGTGTAATTGTTCAGTAATTTAGAACTATGACAATACTTTAGAACACAACATAACGCCTAAATTCATTACAGGGTTAGGCACAGTTATAATACGTATAGTACAATCACATTTCTATAGTTATGGTAAGTTCCATGTATTAAGGGCGAGTCTACGTGCTATTACCATCAAACGAGCATGTATCAAATCAAAACTTTTGAAAGTTTAAGTTTATTTTAATTTTTTGTTCTTATTTGCTAAGTTGTAGTACACAAACAGGTTTTCATTAAAATTGTAGTCAGCACTAAGTTCAGACCAACTGATACCCAAGCTAAGAAAAAATAAAAGTAAGTAAGGTTAAAAGTACGTATTCAAAATATTATGATCAATCCTTGTGCCAAGTATATTAATTTGTAATTGAGCCTAACATAACATCCGAACATCTCCCAAAATACATGTTTTATTGACTTATTATTTTTAGATCATGTATTATTATACCTTCAAGTAGTTTCAGTGTTATTCAACTCAGTTTAAAGTATTTATTTGCTTCGGCCGACGCGGGCGCACGTGAGCGGTTAATACTAACATATAATAATATTTTAGCACGTTCGTGTTTTCAATATATTTAGGTTTGCTGCTTGTATGAATTAGTACAATATAAGTAATTTCCGGGTTGAACTCAAATGCGCGCACTAACTGGATAGATCCACTAATAAATCCATGATTCTATCCTCTCAAAAGACCATCTCAGGCACTCATCTACATGGGCTGATGTCCTGACCAAGATAATGTCTGGAGTTATAAAATCTCTGAGTTTCTTTCGATGTTTCTTCTCAGAGTATTCAGATATGAAAGAGCGACCGCGGCCGTTATACCGGTATGAATCCGCCATTGTGGTTTTGACAGCCGAGCCTCAAAATATTTACTCACTAGTTTTAAAATCCCTTTTATTGCTTGTTGAAAAAAAAAATACGAAAATAAACATAATTTATATTAGCGGTCGCTAAGTAGTTAGTGATGGTGGTCATTGTAGATCTTCAACAGTCGTTGTGGACAGCCAGAAGGCCCAGTAACTGTTGTCGAGGTCAGATGGGTAGATGCTCCGTGTAAGATACGGATATTTAGCTGCATCTAGTTAGAGTTGAAGCCGACCCCAATTCAGTTGGGAATAGGCGAAGTAAATTGACTATATTACTATAGGTCAGGCACAGTGAAAGTGGTGCAAGTGGTGTCGTTCAGGGTCTAACTGTTCATGTATGTGAGTTTAAATGTTGTGTGTTTTTGACTGGCCTGTTGGTCTAGTAGTTAGTGACCCTGACTGCTATGCCGGAGGTTGTGGGTTCGATTCCCACCCAGGACAAATGTTTGTGTGATGAGCACGATCATTTGTTCTGTGTCTGGGTGTAATTTATCTAATTCTAATTTATCGCATTTAGAAATATATAAATATGTTTATCAGCTATTTAGTACCCATAACACAAGCTCTCGAGCTTAACTTGGGACTAAATAACGTTGTGTGAAAAGTTGTGGAATATATTTATTTATTTACTTATTTAAATGTTTTCATGATAAAGGAGCTATTATTGCACACTGTAACACGGTGTAACTCATTGGGAACAAACAATAAAACGTTGTCCCATCGAGTAACAGTGTGTCTGGTTGGGAAAAAAAATCACTACAAATCACACTGTCACATTACAATGTGACTCGTTGGGAACATTTGAATTTTGATTGATTTGAATTTTAAATTACAGAAAAATAGTAGCTCAGTATGGAATTAAATACAGTTTACTTTTTAATAAAGAGTGTGGATCATATGCCAACAAATCTAGTAGATCCGCCACAATCATTATTGATTCACAGCTTCCTTATACAACAGTTTACAAAAACAAGAATTCCTTCCTACCCACCTCCTGTACAGTTACAAAACTGCGTGTATATACTCCAGTAAGTACTTGATAGTATGTCTGTGTGTTAGCAACCCGGCAACGTCTCGGCCGCGGGTTCGACGACCTGCAGCAAGGACCGGTTAAGCCCCGTCATACGGCGATGATCAGTCCTACGAGATATTTTGCGGTAAAATTTTGGGAACACACACCCAAATTTATATGGTTACACTGAACCACGGTACGGGAAATGTACTATGGAACCAAAGACATTTAAAGCTTACTACCTATAAGAAGACGGTAGGTAAGTACATCACGAACAAAATGTTCATCCGATACTTGTGGACTCAAGTCAATGAGTTTAAAGTGGTACGCTGCGCTACCGCTCCAATATTGCTATATTATTCCAGATGACGTTACTGAGACATAGGATCACAGTTTTTGGACGACATTTCTTCGCGTGCCCTCTCTAATAGTACCTTAAACCTCTTTGAATGGAACCAACTAGAACTACAATAAAAAACGGTAATTTAAAAAACCAAAAAACCTAACTGCTATTCTGAGTATTCATGAAAAAGCCCTAAAACGAGAAAGTCGTTGTACCCCATTGCACTCAACTTAAGAATCGTCAGTTGCTAAGGTGATGCTTATAAACGTCAAATTCTTACAAAAATGTCTATTTAAATACAAAATAAATTGTAGTAGTTGGGACCCACTCTCCGACACCCATCGAGCCGTTCAGGCTGCAGAGCGTGCCAAACAATTGTACATACATACATACTCTCGAAAAACATAACCCTCCTTCTGGCGCAGTCGGCTAAAAAAGGCCGGTACGAGCGTTCAAACTGCTATTTTTTTGATACACAGAACCTTACCTGACTTAATAAATAATACCAGCCTGTTACTGTCTCACTGCAGGGCAAATGCCTCTTCTCACACAGAGAAGGCTCGAGCATTGATCACCACGCTTGCTCAAGGCGGATTGGCGATTTCAAACTCATATTAACTATAAGTCCAGGCTTCCTCACGATGTTTTCCTTCACCAATATCTATGATGTCTAAGATAAACTTAGAAAGTAATGAATTAAAAAGACACAGTGGTACTTTCCCGGATTTGAACCACAACCTCGTGTATGAGAGGTAGGCGCCTTAACCTCTGGACCAACACGACCTTATTTATAAATAGAAAGTTATATTTCTTATGTACCTTTATAATATTACTTGACGGCGTATATAAAGTTGAACATGTTTTAAATAGCGATTTTGTATCAACTAAATATTTTTTTAAAAAATTTCGTCATTTAATGTTTCTAAAAAGTTAATATAACCGCAGGAATGCTGTATGTAAATGCCATGTGCTCACAAAACTATGCAGTACAAATGTCGCGACGTGAACGGGGTCTTACACTTCCGTACGGCGGCAAGACGACACGTATCCGGCAGGATATTGATGATCGTTCCGGTTATCCGGTTTGTGGAAGTTGGTGTTTATAGTGCTACTTATGCCAATCGTGTTGCAGACTGACTAGGTATTTAGATTGCACTAGGTCTATTCGCTGGCATTTGCACAATTTGTCTTGCATTGAAGCCAATTTTATTTAAAAACAAAACAGGGTATTTCTTTTTACCAACATAATTTTCTCAGGATACCATTAATATGACCAACTATCACTTTGCATCCATGTTAAAAATCACGAAAAAATCAGCGGTTTCATTTTTGGTCGAGTTGGTAGGTGTGTAAATAACTTTTATATGAAAATATTAATACTTATTTGTTTTTATTATTGTTTCAGAATTGGTCCTGTAGTGTAGAAGAATGGTGAGTATTGTCATTATTTTTTGCGGTTTAGACATAACCACGCATACGAAATATATGTATATAACAACATCTGTCATTATTAAATTTATCATTCTATTATTCACAGTGGAATCCTGCAGTTACAGGTCAGATCGTAGACATTTTATGTTAAAACTTCTATTCAATTGCATCTGATAAGATTTGTAGATAACTCCATAACGGGTGATGAGTGTATACCGCGACTTTCATGCCACAAAACACCCACGTAGCCTTTGATACTGCGTCATAGAAATTTAATATTACGGAACTGGTATAAAGCATCGAAATATTATTTTGTCGATATTTTTTAAATAATAATAATTGATGAAATAGCCTTGATAAATTCTAAAGAAATATTGATAAGTTTATTGATGAACTTTTACGGATATAATCTTCACCTTTTTAAATTTTATGAACACCAAATTATGAAATATGGTTTAAGACATTTAATCGATCGAGAATTAATTGCTGCAGTTAATTTTAAGTATTTTTTCTGTTTTAAGAATTCAAAACAGAACAATTAAATACTTAAAATTAAAAGCAGCAATTTATTCTTGATCATATGGAATGAGCAAGTGAACGGATAGATCGACAAAAAATGTCTTTACATTGGATTTTCAAATATAGATAACAATACGTACATAGATATTTTATCAAGCTTCTTAACATGACTCATCATATAAACACGAAATAAACGTAAATACGAATTTCCTTTCTTTCCTCACTTTAATGACTTGCCGCTGAATAATCTACATTCCATTTACATCCATAGATATCTGTTTATTTACATAAAACAATCAGATTTATTGAATTCCTTTGGTTTCCAAGTAAAAGTCGTTTTTACATTAAACAGTTCTCCTGTTTCTTAGGTTAACACGAATGAAATAAAATAAAGGAAAAACAGCTGTTTATACTAATGTTTCTTTTAAACAAACGCATGTTTAATTTACCAACGTTACGAGTAGGTATGTATGTTATTTATTAACCGACTGTGTAAATTGAAAATAGTAGTGACTTCCATGTTAAATGGAATTCAATGGAAGCCTTTAACAACTTGTTTAATTTACTCCTTTGACATATTAATGCCTTTTTGCGGGATACACAATCCGCCATTTTGTTTCGTGTTAGCTGTCAAACTCATTTTTGTATCTGTTGGGTTAAACTACGCAGAGCAGATAACGACCATCTGCTGCTGGGGTCGTGAAGGTCTGGGTGGCGACCACGTTCAGGAAGACGCAGCGTTGTTAGACCTCCCATAAGGTGACCGATGACCTAGTGAGGGTCGCGGGAATCCGATGGATGCGAGACGCACAGGAGCGGTCGTTGTAGCGAAACTTGGGGGAGCCTGTCCAGCAAGCAGTAGACGTCTTTTGGCAGAAATGATTGAGGTGATAATGTGTTAAAATATTCATATATTTTCTTTATTTCTTTAATTAATAAATTACCGTCATTATTGTCCCAATTTATAAAGGGGTGGCAGTATGTATTCTTCTATAAATATCACTAATAGCCATAATCTTAATAGTCACCTCCTTTCTAACCATATCATATTTAGGCTGGGCACACTTTTTGAACGTCAAACACCTACCCTTCCTAGTGTTTTTGCCGGGCAAAGAGATGGAGGAACAATTTCCCCAACAACACGTCTGTCTGATTCATTAGAATTGAAAAAAATATTTGATTTAATCCTATAATGTCAGTTACGATAGGTATCACAGAATATTACTTATAGCCAAAACATCACACAATTGCATCATTGAATGAACGTGATTGAAATTATAACCTGTCTCTGGTTAATTAGCAACAACAATATACCGACAATAATATACCAACAATAATCAAATACTGATTGGTTTCCATAGTTAATTATAAATAGTTTTTTGTTTTTCTTTATCCCCGATGTCTGACCTCAATGGCCTTGTCGGAAACTAGTTTTTTATCCACATGACATCATTGACAGAGAGGAATGCTGCTCTATTTGTTTTTTTTTTAAGTTTTTAAGGATAAATACAAGAACTGGCTTAAATGTCACTGATGGGACCGCATCAAAACTAAAAAGTTCTGTACGGGGAATTACTCTTTTGTGGATACTTGAAAATAGAAAAACATACATTTTTTTTTTGAGGTTTAATATTATGTGGTTTGTTGATGTTGTTATTTTGTCTTGTTCTTTTGATTTTTTTCTTTTGTTTTTTGGAAAATGGGGTGAGAAGTCCTCATGGATGTCCTCCGCCCCGAGGAGGGCGGAGGAGTCTGTCAGACTTTTACTGACAAAAAACCACCCTGTGTTCCATCTCACACCTGCGCCGGGGTTCACACGAACAGAAGATACCTCCGCGACCCCCGACTGGTTCGGGCCCCGCGGGCCTCGCCAAGTCAGCGAGAGGAGTGAGTTGTTAAACTCTCCTCGCGACGTCTAAGAGGGGCGCGCGTGAACACGACGCGCCGCCACCTCGGGTCCATGTACGCGGGGTGAACCCATTCAGGGATGCTGGAAGAGGGCGTTGTACGCCCTCGGTCTGCACCCGGTGCGTCTGCTGCGGGCCGGGTGAGTGGAATTAACCTCCCTCTCCCTTTCCGCATCTTCTGTCCGCGAGACGACTGTTTCGCAGAAGGACTTCACTGCGTCCCAGGACTCATCGCTGCCCACCATCTTCTCGACCACGGCCGGCAGCGACAAGTCACTGCCTACTCCAGAGATGGCACGGCGCGGCTCCTCCCAAGCGGCACACTCTGCCAGCGTGTGCCGCACCGTGTCTTTCCGACTGTCGACGCAGGGGTGACACCAGGCGTCCGGCTCCCTGTTTATGCGACACAGGTGCTTCCCGAAGCAACCGTGCTCAGTAAGTACCTGCGTCACCAGAGACGACAGGGAGCCGTGCTTCCTCCCGAGCCAGCACTCGGGCACCGGCCGGACCGCCTCGATTGTGACGAGGTGGTCCGGCAGGTAGGGCGTGAAAGCTTGTCCCGCCATTCCGCCACCAGGACCTCGGGAAACTGCAGCCGACGCGACGAATGTGTCGCTGCATCGGTCGCTCGCGCCCGCGTTTCCTCGCGCCACCGGTACAGTGACACGAGTGCTTTCGCCTCCAGGTCTCAGGGCGGAGATCCGGCCAGTACTCCAGCCGCCTTGTAGGAGATCGTGCGATAACCTCTGATGACTTTGTCAGCAATCGCTCTCTGTGGTCTCCGCAGGACTGCAATGCTGTCGGCCGTCAGTCAGCCGCCCAGAGCGAACCTTACATGATCGAATTTAGGCAATAGTTTTTGCGTTTAAAGTCACATAGCTTAGATTAAATATATGGGTATCTGCACAGTACCTAGTTACATCTACATTACGTCATTATTTACACATCCTAAGCACTGACACTGACATTTGACATGCAGCAACTCTGTTTACCTACAATATAATCACACATTTACATACGGAGATCAAAGGTTGATATTACATTTTACCGAGGAGACGTAGCTTAGATAATATTGTTCAGACATAATATATTGTAGTCGTTACCTAACATTGCAATCAAAGTCATATCTGAGTAACAGAAAAAAATAATTGATGGTTTTTTGACGATTGATAGGATCATCATCCTAACCATTTCCCAACTATGTTGGGGTCGGCTTCCAGTTTAACCGGATGCAGCTGAATACCAGTGTTTAACATGGACCCACACAACCCAGTATAACCAAAGGGTATCGTGTTACCCAGTGGTAACACGATACCCTTTGGTTATACTGCAGGTTGTCAGAGATTCGGGCTTGTATCTGTAACGACTGTCATAGATCTACAAATGACAACTGGGACCAACGGCTTTACGTGCTGTCCGAGGTACGGAGGAGTCTTGATTTGTAATAAATGGTCACCCATCCACTGACCAACCTCGTCAAGCGTAGCTTAACCTTAGATTGACCTTAGATTGACCTTGATGCTGTTACTATTTAGCCGCAAACTCCTAGGAGCTTGATAGAATACGATAATATTATGTATCGACGCAAAAGGTTGTTGTAAGAGCAGGCAAAACAGGAAAAATAAAGCTCAAATAACGACGAAGTTGAGTCTAGGTATACGAAAATGTTCTTTTGTATAGGTAATATTTGTTACTACAATATTTTGTTTTATTTGTACAACGTCGTGCGAAACTGCGAATGACATGACATGCGGATAACCACAAAACAATACCCGTCGAAATATATTGAACAATAAATTGTGACTTTATGCACCCACAACTTGTGAGGTAAAGTAGCACAAAATATCATAAAAACATCTTCATTTTAAGTAAGAATGTAATATTTACATACAAATAAATAATTTTCATCGTCAGGTTATTTCTAAACGCACGTATGGAATTTAGCATAAGCAACACGGCATATACGGCCGTTATACAATAACATTTTTTATTGTGCGTCTGTCTGTTTGTTTTGACAAATCTCCAAAACGACTGGATCGATTTTATGAAACTTTTTTTGTCAGATATCTGATCTAAGGAGTATCTAAGGCTTAATACCTAAAGTCATGGGATCATAGAATGTAAAACTAATTAAATTACACGCCAATCAAGTAGCGGGCACGGCTGGTCTTCAGTAAGATTTAAAAGTACGGTTAGCGCAGTGTAAACACTCCCTAGCGGTTTACGTTAGGATCTGTTTCACATTAAGAGGTCAAAACCTTTAGGCTCAACTCTCACTGAAGCATGTTTTAAAACTGACGAAGGTAGATTAAATTCATCTGTATTTCTATTATGTAAAGTATGCTCGTGCATGGAGTACCAACTGCTCTCATCTTTGGGATGGATAAGCCTAGTATCAGCTTGATTAATTTGAGTTTATTAAGAAACGAGCCAAGAAGATCATGAGCAAAGATGCACTCGTTAAGTCTAAACTCCCAGGTCTTGAGCATCAACGGCGAGTTATTAGCCTAACGGTTTTCTACGGGAAGTGTGCATCGGAATTGCACAAATTATTCCGCCAAGTCCTTGCGAAAAGGACCTCTAGACGTACCTACAGCGCTTCGCCATCGGGACATAATGGACATCCATCATTAATTGTGCATAACAACTATGGAGTGGAATTCCCTGCAGGGGTCGGTGTTTCCTGATAGCTACAACTTTCCCTTTCAGGGGTCTCTAAGTCAAGAGTGAGTAGGTTACTACCAGGCAAGTGTGCTTTATCGTCGACCACATCATCGTTTACCATCAAGTGCGACGGTGATCAAACGCGAACCTAATCAATAATAGAAAAAGTATAATTTTGTGATACGCAAAATATAAAAAACAAGCGGCGACGCGCGTTCACGGACGAATTCTATATATAAAAATATAACAAGACGCGTCGCGACGCCTCGGCTCTGTTTGGTGTGAGTTGAGCCTTAGGTCTGCATGATAGCTGTTTTTGTATGAATCTGCATTTTCGTTCGATCTCTTCGTGAATTTGCTTTTATTAATTTAAATGCGTTCTTGATTATCATCGGGACGATTTAGGTAGACTAAAATGTATGTGGCCGGTTTCACAACGGTTTGATTTTTGGGTATTGGTGATACCTATTACCTACCAACGGGGTTTTTTTTCCGGGTAGATTTTTTGGGATTAATAACACTTTCCTGGCTCAACGATAGAAAAGAGTTATTTTTAACATTTTAAATGTGAGTTTTACTTTTTAGTGTTGGGGGTTTTTTAAATTTAAATTTTGTTTCAAAATTTTTAAACTTGCATTAATTTTGTTATATAGAGTTACAGTTATGAGAAAAAACCCAGTGCATTGCATTGGATTCTACAAATCAAATGCTGATTAAAATGAATCCAAACACGACATAATCTGCTGTTATTTTATTAACACAAAAGAACTGATAACATTAAAACGGCTGAACCGATTATGATGAATAACTAAGAACTTTCGCAAGAAACCTTGCTTGATCTCAATCATACTACGGTGCCATAGACAGACACACCCACAAAGCGGTCCAACTTGTGCGTCTGTCTGTTTGTTTTGACAAATCTCCAAAACGACTGGATCGATTTTATGAAACTTTTTTTGTCAGATATCTGATCTAAGGAGTATCTAAGGCTTAATACCTAAAGTCATGGGATCATAGAATGTAAAACTAATTAAATTACACGCCAATCAAGTAGCGGGCACGGCTGGTCTTCAGTAAGATTTAAAAGTACGGTTAGCGCAGTGTAAACACTCCCTAGCGGTTTACGTTAGGATCTGTTTCACATTAAGAGGTCAAAACCTTTAGGCTCAACTCTCACTGAAGCATGTTTTAAAACTGACGAAGGTAGATTAAATTCATCTGTATTTCTATTATGTAAAGTATGCTCGTGCATGGAGTACCAACTGCTCTCATCTTTGGGATGGATAAGCCTAGTATCAGCTTGATTAATTTGAGTTTATTAAGAAACGAGCCAAGAAGATCATGAGCAAAGATGCACTCGTTAAGTCTAAACTCCCAGGTCTTGAGCATCAACGGCGAGTTATTAGCCTAACGGTTTTCTACGGGAAGTGTGCATCGGAATTGCACAAATTATTCCGCCAAGTCCTTGCGAAAAGGACCTCTAGACGTACCTACAGCGCTTCGCCATCGGGACATAATGGACATCCATCATTAATTGTGCATAACAACTATGGAGTGGAATTCCCTGCAGGGGTCGGTGTTTCCTGATAGCTACAACTTTCCCTTTCAGGGGTCTCTAAGTCAAGAGTGAGTAGGTTACTACCAGGCAAGTGTGCTTTATCGTCGACCACATCATCGTTTACCATCAAGTGCGACGGTGATCAAACGCGAACCTAATCAATAATAGAAAAAGTATAATTTTGTGATACGCAAAATATAAAAAACAAGCGGCGACGCGCGTTCACGGACGAATTCTATATATAAAAATATAACAAGACGCGTCGCGACGCCTCGGCTCTGTTTGGTGTGAGTTGAGCCTTAGGTCTGCATGATAGCTGTTTTTGTATGAATCTGCATTTTCGTTCGATCTCTTCGTGAATTTGCTTTTATTAATTTAAATGCGTTCTTGATTATCATCGGGACGATTTAGGTAGACTAAAATGTATGTGGCCGGTTTCACAACGGTTTGATTTTTGGGTATTGGTGATACCTATTACCTACCAACGGGGTTTTTTTTCCGGGTAGATTTTTTGGGATTAATAACACTTTCCTGGCTCAACGATAGAAAAGAGTTATTTTTAACATTTTAAATGTGAGTTTTACTTTTTAGTGTTGGGGGTTTTTTAAATTTAAATTTTGTTTCAAAATTTTTAAACTTGCATTAATTTTGTTATATAGAGTTACAGTTATGAGAAAAAACCCAGTGCATTGCATTGGATTCTACAAATCAAATGCTGATTAAAATGAATCCAAACACGACATAATCTGCTGTTATTTTATTAACACAAAAGAACTGATAACATTAAAACGGCTGAACCGATTATGATGAATAACTAAGAACTTTCGCAAGAAACCTTGCTTGATCTCAATCATACTACGGTGCCATAGACAGACACACCCACAAAGCGGTCCAACTCTTTTTGGGTCGGAGGTTAAAAATTCTATTACTCTTTATCCGAACCGGGGATCAAACCCGGAACCTCATGATCCTCAGTAGCGCTTGCGACCACGAGGTAGATCAACGAGGCAGTCAATAAAATAATTTCATTTAATTTCAATTCCTCGACATTTGAAGGAAAGTCGAAGGAAATAGTCGAGCACTTACTAATGAGCCAGTTCCTTTGAGAGAGAGGTACTACTGACAAAGGTAAGCAAATATCTGGAGGAGAAGGAAGTCCAATACATTTTAATGTATTTCCAATTAATGTTGCACTTTGATTGTAAAGTAGCGAGTGGTCACGCTCTCGTATTTATCTAAGTAATAAAAAAACAGAGTCGATCTTTTTCTTTTAAGAAAAGGTATACGTGTATGTACATTATTTTTTCTATATCCCACCACAAAAAATTGGAAAAATTCACGAAAACATACAAAAACTCATGCCTTTTTTCCATGGGAGTATGCAGAAACTATATGCTACGACTCTTACTTTCTTCTTTTGAGAAATCATATAGACACCCTGTATATCTACTTATCTACATTTTTACATGTCCACTTGGTTATAATTCAAGGCAGAACCTAACCAAATAAAACAAATCTATGTCCCACTTTTAAAACTGGAGACCAAAATAACTTTTAACCTCAAACTATGTACCTATAATAATACTAATACATCGTAATACTAACACGAAAACGTAGTACTCATAATATTTTCGTTCCGAACCACCGCATTCCTTTGTTTGAATACATTACGCTAGTGTTGTACTCGTACTAGTTCACAAACTATTATTTCTGGACGTACTAGTTAACTGAAGTTTCGTTGTTCCAGTGACGTATTTCGTAGTATTAGTTTTAGAGTTGTTTATAATTGGAAAACTCAGACCAATAAATTATATTGGTCTGAGTTGGAAAATTTCCTCTATTTTTCGGCGGCGATGTCATAAAAAGATAAGGCAGGAGAGATTTCAACTTCTGAGCGAATGCAAATAAACAAGTGAAAGCCATCTAAATATATTATTAGAAATCCTGACTACTTACTTTAATATACTGTCACTATTTTTCATGATGGTTATTTACAAGCGCTTGAGGTTCTGCCAAACTCAGACAATCATCATTAAATAGCCTTTCTCGAAAAATCATGAACCGTCTGAACGTGTATTTAATTTATGTTAACTTAGTTTTACTTATGTACTACAATATAGTAATAAATAAATAAAAAAAATCTTAAGAACGTGTAGTTGAAAAACAGCCATAACGTCTTGGCTTCATCCAATAAAATATCTATAATTTAATCACATTGTTCTGAATTTACTTCGTCTCCCACTCATTTTTCTTATGTCAGGTAAAGCGCGGGCTGTTCGGGTATGTGTTTCATGTAGCATTTGATGTTCAAGAAGTCCTAATCCTCAACCTAATTTGAATACTTATATGATTTTTGATTTTGATTTTCGCCGACCCAATTGACTCGTGGTCGCCGCAGTATGTGCTATATCCTTCTTAACTTCTTCTCCGTCACTGTTACTGCTTCTACAAAACTAAATTATTAAAAGTACCAGATACAGTGAAATAATAATCCGTACCTGTTCTTTCGTACTTCTTCGGTTCCAGCTTAAAATCGTATGGTAATTTTACGATCGTCTCACTATACTGGGCATGACGGATCGGCAGCCGCATGAACTATTGATAAGCCGTAGTTTCATAAACGTGACGTATATTATTACGTTTGGTTATTGCGTAGGCTAAATTAGGAACCAGACTAAGAATAGTAGCTAGGTATTGGAAAGAGAATCTATTAGTCGTATTGTAGGAAAGTGTTTGAACATTTTTTTTTTCCTTTTTCACGTAATCAAAAATTAACGGTGATTATATCGAGTCAAAATGTCGTATGACGTCACTAGCCAGTACAGTTTATACTAGATAATGACATTACAAGCCCCCTCTCCTCAACTTTAATGCGCTTAATCTAAGCAGTTTTCCATCAATTTGGAAAAGAAAAAAATATGTGTCGAATATTTGAACAACACCCTGTAATACATTATGGTATGCAATAAAGTATTGAGTATTGAGTATTTTCTTGTAATATAAAGTTTTGTCAAATAGCCCATTATAATACTTTTTCCCCAAATTTTGCCCTAGAGGAACGTACATAGATCTTTTTGGTGACGTTCTTTAGAAAATTCAGGTACGTGGTGTGGTACTCGCAACGGGCGCAGCATGTGTGTATGACCAGATGTATGTATGTAAACAAAGTAAAAGAAGCATTTAAGAATCGTACCAGATGACGTTTTGTAGTTTCGAGCATGAAAAAGAAAAAAATAATTGTCGATTATTTTCTAGTAGATACCTAATCTAGATGAGAGACTTAAAACTAACATTTCAAATAGCCCATTATATGAAAGATTATGTTTGTATGTGATCTCTGTTACAATATTTTAGATATATACAATAAATCAGATAGGTACAATCATTATTGTAAGTATGCGGCGACGATTTTAATAATATGTATCTATGTGTATAATGTGTGTATGTGTGTTTTAATGACTGATGTCAAATACATATTTTTCTTTCTTTCTTTCTTTATTTTAGCCGAGGGGTGCAACACACTATCTGTCTGTTACCGATTGAACTTTACTCGTGTGAATATAGTTCTTTATTAATCTTGTTGTATTTAAAATGTGGATAACGTCGTTAGTTGCACATATGTAAAGTATTTTTTACTCTACTACTAGAAAAAATAAATAAGTAGGTAGGTAAGTGGAAAAACTAAAGAAAAGAACTCAGACAACATCACAAAAACATTATAAAGGCGAAAGTTTGTGAGTGTGTATGTTTGTTACTTCTTCACGTCTAAACGGATAGAGCGTTTTTAATCAAAGAAGATTGACAACAAAAAAGGCGCTTTATAGTAAAAGTGTATGGCCCTCAAACTATACTCATTAATTATAAATTATTTTTTTAACTTCTCATAGTTCATTCGGTCGAAATCGTATGTGGAGTTACTATTTTGTTTTTAATAAGTAGTTAATGCATTTTAGTGCATAATTTTAATGGCGTATTGCGGTGATAGTAGTGTTGCCAAATTAAAAACGTCACGGAGTTTCAAAAATAAATTCAACTCTGACTTCAGCCTGTATTAGTGTGTGGATGTGTCGGGGTGTGGGGGTGTGTGCGTGAGTTTGTGGGAGTTGCGGGTGTGTAGTGTTATGCGTTAACCCTACGACTGGTGTTTATCCATCTATTCCCACAGTATCGGGACCTACGTGGGTGGAACCGCGTGATGTCTGCTAGTAAATTATAGTTATTTAACACTTCTCAAACATTCTTTCCATACGAAATGATCTCATAGCATTTGTACCTATTAGGTACGTTGGTGATGAACAAATATTTAGAGATAGGCGCTAAGCCAATTATATAAAACCTGATATAAATGCGTGTAGAAATAAATGAATTGGGCGCGCGAAGCCCCTGAGGGTGCCGCGGCAAGGATTACCGAGCTGATCAGTACAAGGTCAGGGTCGGCGCCAATCACGCGGAAATAAAAAAATTAGGAGCTGCCACGCTAGATGTAATGAAAGACATTACGTGGGCTTGCCTGGAGCTTGGGGCTAAATAACCACAACCTCACAGGTAGCTAACCAGGCCTAGCTCCAGGCCCAGGTTAGGGCTAATCCCACCGACATATTGATACGCAGTTTGGCGGATGTAATATTTTTACTTTATGTTTGGTCCAGAATAAATGATAGATTATTATTATTAAGTCGAGGGTAAAGAGCTACGCTTGCCAAGGTCGATCCGTGGATGGGTGACCATTACTGTCATATGAATACGAGGAATCTTTGTTGACTTCGAGGAGTTCAGGGTTGTTAAGACAATTTATCGAACGGGGATAAATTAGGGCACTTTATGACAAAAATAAATTATGTGTAACCTAATATATTATGTTGTTAAAGCCACATGGGTCGTTGAAAGGTTAAGCTATGCTAGCTGAGGTCAGTCTAAGATGGGTGGCCATTCATACCGAGACGCATCGAGACCCTTCCTTGTCTCGGAAAACACGTAATGCCGGTGTTGTGTTAAATAAATAAATATTCCACAGCTTTTCACACAACGCCATTTAGTCCCAAGCTAAGCTTGAGAGCTTGTCTTATGGGTACTAAACAGCTGATAAACATACTTATATATTTCTAAATACATACATATTTTAGATAAATTACACCCAGACACAGAACAAATGATCATGCTCATCACACAAACATTTGTCCTGTGTGGGAATCGAACCCACGACCTCCGGCAAAGCAGTCAGGTTCACTAACTACTAGACCAACAGGCCAGTCAAAGTCAAAGTCAGTAAATGGCCCCGATTGTCATTTGCAGATCTTTGACAGTCGTTACAGATCAGAAGCCCGATTGTCTGACAAGCAGTCTTACCAAGATAAAGTGACAGAACAGTATTAATTTTGTCATGGTAATGTCATAGTTGACCTTCTAAACCGCATTGCTGGTAACCACAGCTTCTTTGAAACGAGGAAAAATATGAATGTCCAATTAATATTTAACAAAATAAATATAATAGCAATTAATACATCTTCGAAATTAGCTACTTACTCATACACGTAGTCATACTCCAATATTATAATATACAAGCAGACGTCACGCGGATTCACCCGGTTAGTTTTCGTTCCCGTGAAAATTCAGGGATAAAAAGTACCCTATGTGTTAATCCAGGGTGTAAGCTGACTCTATACCAAATTTTATTAAAATCCATTCAGTAGTTTTTAAGTGAAAGAGTGACAAACATCCACCCATCCATCCATCTATCCATACTCACAAAACTCAACTTTCGCGTTGATAATATTAGTAAAACTAGCCGACGACGCGCGGTTTCGGCTACTTAGTTGTCGTTCCCGTGGGAATACAGGGATAAAAAGTAGCTTATGTCACCCAGCAGGGCTAGCATGGCCGGAGATATTCTATCCACGGGGAGAGGATAAAATACTATTCCCCTCTGTTAATTTTATCCACCCTCCGAGCATGGCGACATGGGTGGATAAACTATTCACGGGGATAAACCAGGGGAAACGCTTGTCCTCGAAATGATTGCCATTATAAGAAAACTTTTATGAAATTACACAATAGTCGAGAATGTCATGTAAACCAAAGTACTTTCATCGTTTTAATACATCTGTACTGGATATTTGTTTTGTTTTGTTGTCAATTGGGATTGCTCCAATCGCGAAATCTTTCACTAGTCGCCATGCTATAAGCCGTGGATGAGTATCCACGTCTAATGTCAAAAAGTGATATAATTCTCTTTCCCCCTGTTGCCGTGCTTTGGCAGGTGGATAAGATAATTGTATCCCTTGTCAGTGGAAATAACCGGTGGATAAAAGTTATATCTCCAGCCCATGCTAGCCCTGCAGGGATAGTGTAGATTCCCAACGGCGACGAAAGAATTTTTCAAATTAGACCAGTTGTTTTCAAGTTTATTAGTATTGATTAGTAAAAATAAGTCCAGGTTTCCTCTCGACGTTTTCCTTGATGTCTAAGATAAACACATGAATTAAAAAAAAAACATTATAATATTTATTAATTAATTTATTAATTGGCATTAACATATAGCTGGTGCATCACTGGTGCTTGTGGTAGGTAATAAAACCCTGTATTATCTGTCACCTGGTTTCCACCACTCAAAAACCATTATACAATTTTATTGGGCTCAAAGATACAGAAGCAATTATGTGTTTTAGATTGTGCAGATTTAGTTGGAGAAAATTTAATATTTTGTGAAGTTTATTGTACAGGTATGGTCCAAGGAAAACGAATTATGTTAATTAATTGGGTCTTATCAGTCAACGCTTGATAGCTTTAATAGATCCCTTAGGAAAGTTAGACATAGACCAATTACAAACAACTAGGTAATAAGTATGTTAGCATAACAACAGAAACAGCAAGGTCAATAAATTATCAAAATAATATATAATTCGCGTGTTTAGCACCAACGAATTGAGTCCACCATTATTTTATTTGGTCTGGTCACACAAGAGCCATGATGAAGGCTAAATGTTTGTGTTTTAGCACCACGCAAGCCACCGCCCCTGGCTATGGATTAATAAATTAAACTTTTAAACCCCGTTTAGTTGTAGTATTAAGATTCCTATCTTCTACGAGCTCTAAATTCAGCTAAACTTTTAAAAGTTAAATCAGTGCGCTTACCACGAATGCATTCCTAGACCTACTTGACTGGCCTGTGGGTCTCGTGGTTAATGGCCCTGACTGCTATGCCGGGTTCGATTCCGACCCGATACAAATTTTTTGTGATGAGCACGATCATTTGTTCTATGTCTGGGTGTATGTTTATCAGTTGACTAGTACGTACTAATATCACAAGCTCTAATTAATTTGGGACTAGATGGCGTTGTGTGAAAGCCGTAGAACATCCATTATTTCATTATATTATTAGAACGAAATTCCTTATCGCACGTTGCGAAAGGGTGCCAGACGGAAAAAATTAAGTCAAAAAGTTGTAACGACACTTTTTAAGACCAAAAGTTGTAACGACACTTTTTAAGAACAAAAGTTGTAACGACACTCTTTGCTATAAAGTTGTAAGCCGTGCGGCGTGTACGCGTTTCTCTGCCTGTCTCTCTTTCTCTATAAATAACTGGCTTGCTTTCTATGAGAGAGAGAGAGAGAGAGCGCGAAAAAATTAAGACCAATTTACTAATTTTACAATTCCTTAACTAATCAATCGAAAGGAACTTCGTTCCATCGGAGTGTCCTTTGAGACCTCTCAAGGTTTTTATTTATATTTATAGGCTTAAATAAATGAGATGAAAATTTACCACCATCTGCCTAGCCTTTTCATAACTATGTTGGAATACCAGTGTTTTACATGGAGTGACTGCCTGCCTGACCTCCATAACCCAGTCACTGGGTAACACAATACCCCATGGTTAAACTGTTTTTTTTTTATACCACGACGGTGACAAACATGCTTACGGCCCGCCTGATGGCAAGCGTTTACCGTAGCCTATGGATACTTGCAACACCAGGGGCGCCACACGCGCGTGGCCGACCCTTTAAAAACCTATTTACTCCCCTTTCGAAGAACCCCATACTGTAGCCCTCTGAGAAAACCTCGGCAGGGAGCTCATTCCACAATCCAAGTGTACGCGGGAGGAAATTCCTCTGAAACCGCACTGTACGGGACTATTTCGGCTCCAGTGTGTGAGCATGAACTCCCTGTCGACGGCGAGCGGTGCGCTTTTGAACCGAGTAAGGGGCCCAAGATGGTACCCAGGTGCTCCCGCGCAGAGATGACAGCAGTACTCTATATGGGGTCGAATCTGCGACTTGTGTAGCAGTTGTCTTTGCCCTGGTGTGAAGTACCGCTTCGCTCTATTAAGCACATCGAGTTTTTTGGATGCCAGCTTGGCCTTGTCTTCCAAGTGACTTCGGAACTGAACTGGTTGTCAGATTTTCGGGCTTCTGACAACCCGAAACGACTGTCAAAATTCTACAAATGACAGTCCAGACCAACGGTTTTACGTCCTTTCCGAGGCACGAAAGAGTCTTGATTTGAAATTAAATGAATGGTCCCCATCAACGGACAAACCTCGTCAATCGTAGCTTAACCCTCGATCGATCCGTCAAGCTGTAATTATTTAGCCACCAGCTCCTCAGAGATGAAAAAATACCAACGACGTATAAATATCGAGATGTAAAAGAACACAGTAACCACTCCCCTGCTTACCCCTTTGAGTAATAAACGCTGTCCGAGCCACTGAAGCGACGCCAATTAACATGCTTTAGTGTTCCTGAAGCTTCAGCCTGTTACAGCTACTTATGTTTGTAAGTCGGTTATTCCACCTTGGAGGGTAAAGAAAAAAAACACGTAGTCATCTGCCTAGCCTTATCCAGGATAAATGACTCATGAATACGGACAAGTTTCGAAACACGAGCTCTGAAATCACGAAAAAAAATTTGCTGTTCCATACATTTTTGTCGAGAAGGTGTAGAACTTTTCTATGAAACCGCTGTTTTTTATCTTAATTTCAGAGTTTTATTCATAGTCAAAGTTGTTCATTTTCATAAGTCATTCATCTTGTGAAAATAAGCGCACTGCTTAAAAAATATATACACTAATATTATAAAGACAAAATATTTGATTGTTTGTTTGTTTGTTTGCTTACATTGAATAGGCACCGAAACTACTGAACCGATTACACTATCTCCGGGTGACATAGGCTACTTTTTATCCCTGTATTCCCACGGGAACGGGAACAACGCGGGTGAAATCCCATATAACTTGGTATCGAAGCATAATGATTACATGCAAATAAATAAAGTTTAAAAAGATTTCAAAGACATAGTATCCGAATCATCATATATTTAACCTTTTGACCGCCACAGTCGTGTATAGACGACAAACCAAATCAAAAGTCTTTATTCAAACTAGGCTGAGAGTCAGCACTTTTTGAACGTCTTAAAAAATACATAAGACACTCCCCCAAAAACGCCCCACCCTTCGCCACTTCCTAGTGTTTTTGCTGGGAAGAAAAAGAAGCGGAACAAACTCCCAGCAACACATCTGTCTGATTCGTTTGAAGAACTATACCTACAAAGAATCTAAGTATACAATGAAATGCTCAATAAATAGCACTAAGGTTTACACACTTTCTAAAACATTACAGTTTAGAATGATTGTCACGTGTTAGCTAGCACACTCCACTATTACCAAGAAGAAAAAAAAAGTAGGTAAATAAAAATATTCGTATTAATATTGAAATTTTAACTCAAGCAAAACTACTACAAAACTGAAAAAATAACTGCCTCCAGGTATAATGTGCCAAAATGTGCCTAGCACGCCACGGTCGCGACTGGGTGACAGAATTTTAACTGTTATTCTATTCTATTTATGTTTTCTTTATTCTTCGATTATTATATGCTATTCGACGTCTTTTAGGCACTGCAATGTGGATGAATTGGTTGATCATGCCCTTTAAAGAATTATTTCCTTTTTGTATTTATTAGGTAATAATTACAAGCAAAATAAATATTTTCGATCCCAGATGCAGCATTGTCGTAACAAAAATAACATCTCGACGTCATTACTCCATAAGTCATAAGTTTATCGATAGGTTATCAGCAAAATATTAGGCGACCCATTTAAGTAACCATTCAATATTGTTGAAAGTAATATAGGAGAATGTGTGTCTTAATTTAGTCGGGTTATCAACGCGTTTGGCTTCAAAATAGGTCGTAAGAAACAGGATATTGTTGTACTGAATGTATTGAGATAGAAGATTATCTTGAATGTATTTTTTAAGAGCAGATAAAAGATACAATATGTAAATATTACAACACACGCTATTATTCCCTGAATGTTTAGGCAAAGATATTCCTATTGTAATACCACGTTTTGTTAGTTATGTTTAAGTTTAATGGAATAGGGGGCGAGCCTATTACCATCAACCGGGTTCATTTCTTAATACCAAAGTGGTTTAAAATACTATAGAGCGGGCATATCAAGTAAATGTCCTAGAAAAACTTTGATCCCATGTCTCAGTAACGCCATCTAGAATAATATATGAAAAATGGAGCGGCAGCAAAGCGTACTAAAAAAACTCATAGACATGTGTCAACTAGGACACAAGTTTAACCTAATGGATTCTTTTTTTTTCCTTGAACCGGGAAGCGAATCCATGACCTCATGCTTAGCAGCTGCATGTGCGTCTCAATTAATACAGTAAACCTCTGTCTACACTGAAGCCAATCCCGCACGGGATGCGACTGCGTTATTGATACATATCTCTATTACACCTATTTGCACCTCCATACATACATATATCACCCATTTTTTTAACTGTAGGTTTGTAGATGTGTTTAAGACAATCTTTAAAACGGCTGGAGCAATTTTGAGCTAAGTAACTTAGGCTACTTTTATTTTTGGAAGATAATTAGGGTACCGTGTGAAACAACAAATTGTCCAACAATTCCACGCGGACGAAGTCGCGGGCATCACGTTGTGGTATAACAAACCTAGCAGAAGTCCCGTGGAATCGCCCGCGTAGGTCCTGTTCCCGTGGGAATACAGCAATAAAAAGTAGCCTATGTGTTAATCCAGGGTGTCAACTAACTTCTTACCAAATTTTATTGAAATCCATTCAGTAGTTTTTACGTATAAGAGTAACAAACATCAATCCATCCATCCATCCATCCTCACAAACTTTCGCGTTTATAATATTAGTAGGATTTAGTTGACACAATCATCGCAAGTTTGTGCATAAAACTAAAAACGACCGAAATCATAAGTTTGAGATGATTATAATTATGATTGCAGTTAACATTTAGTAAGTGTTTACATAAATAGTTTCTAGGATACTTCTACACCTAATAAGGAGCCTGTGTCTGCTCAGTTTGGCATCACTTGGCACTCTTGGCAGCTAATGGTACGAGCTGACGTCAAATATGTAGGTGCGCGTCTTGTGAGGTTGGACCAAGAATGTTATTCTTTTCTACGTTGCTTGTAGAAAAAAATCCCGGACGGAAAACCAATTAATCCTTAAGATAGATTATTTTACGTAAAAACACTTTAGAATAGAATACTCATTATTGTACACAATAAAAACTTACAAATTATAATTTTAAGGGCTACATAGGGTGATACAATGGTTTTGGCCGGCCTTATCGCTAAAAGCGAAACCTTTGGATGGACTTAATAGTGAAGGAGAAAAGTTTCCAGGTAGCAGGTAGTTTGTTGTGACTATTTCAATAAATATGTATACAATGCTTAATTTTTAAAAAGAAACTAAAATTAAATCACAGATTTCCCGACAAGTTTGCCTATACCAAGAATCGCACAAGCTGAAATTTAAAAACTTTTTTACAAAAAATACAACCGACTTCAAAAAACACTAACCGGTGTAAAATAACTCTAAATTAGGAAGTCTGTGTCTTTGGTGGTTTTGTCTCATTCATGATTGGCCACCGACTTCCGAATTTAGAGTTATTTTACACCGGTTAGTGTTTTTTGAAGTCGGTTGTATTTTTTGTAAAAAAGTTTTATTTAACAATTTTAAGTTTTTTTATTTTTATATACCTAGATCATATTTTTTATCCATTTCTAAAACACATATTTACATATTACAATCAAACAAATAAACAACAACTGTTCGCGATGAAATCAAAAAGTAAAATTCATGAACAAAAATTTGCATAAAATGAAAACTACCACACCAAACTATGTAATTTTTTTATGAGACCAAAAAGGAACTAGTCCGCATCAAACTAAAAAGAATCACGTAAATCGGTACATAAATCTCAGCGTAATCGGTGAACATACATACAAAAAGGTGTTCAAAAATAAATTACATTTTCAAAAAATTGTTCATAAAATGAAAACTATCGGGTCAAACTATGTTATATTTTTATGGGACCAAATGGCAGCTATTCCGCATCGAAATCAAAAAGAATCATGTAAATCGGATCATTAATCTCGGAGTAATCGGTGTAAATACATATAAAAAAAAAAAATACCGATCGAATTGAGAACCTCCTCCTGAAGTCGGTTAAAAAGAAAACAATAATGTTTAAGATAAAATTGTACAAACCATGTCCCGCCGAGTCTATAGTCTATAGAGTAAAAGCTTGTTAATTCATCAGTAAGTAATAATATGACCTAAATCAGTTTAATGAAAATGGTGATTTGACAGATTCTGTACAGATAAATTAATAATTATAAGTAGTACTTTCACCTTGATGGGTGCATGGGCCGCGAGAACTGCTACGCATGACATTCGCGACCCATAACTTGAGCGAACCTAACTTAAGCGAACCTAACTTAGCGAAGATATAAAAGTATTACAGATTTGACTATTACTATAAATCAGCTATTAGTAGTGAAATTTGGCTGGAGACCGATTACGTCTTTAAAAAAAAAGAAAAACACGAAAACAAAAATTTGAAAAAAAAACGTTTTTTTTAAACATTTTTCAAATGAAGCGCCATCTTGGATGACATGACAGGTGACAAAAATCTTCCCAGTCCAATATCAGGAGACAATTTGACATTTGACAATTCTTAAGCTAAAACTGAGAAGGATAAATTAATAAGCTGGCGGAAAAGTTTTAAATATGTTCCTTTTTTGTTTCTGTATTTTTGTTTTATCATTTTTTTTTTATTATTACTTAGCTACTAGTTATAAACATATTTACAACGTTTGCTTAAAACAAAAAGACAATTCCATATTCATCAGTCTCATTTGTAATCCAGCGCGTGAGTTACATAATCTTAGCTAAAAAACTATGGCACGTAACACGTCATTGCCATATAAGCTGGCATTGCGCAGCTAACGACATGCTCATTACTAATTACACATTAAACACTATTTAGGAATTTATACGAGTAAGATCTTACGAGTTCCTATCTTCCTTTAATTGTAATTTGGTGACTAATAGCTTAACCAAAGGGTTTACAGTCACTGGATTAACTGGTGAACATACATACAAAAAAGTGTTCAGAAATAAATAAAATTTTCATAAAATTGTTCATAAAATGAAAACTACCGGGTCAAACTATGTTATATTTTTATGGGACCAAATGGCAGCTATTCCGCATCGAAATCAAAAAGAATCACGTAAATCGGATCATTAATCTCGGAGTAATCGGTGTACATACATAAAAACCTCCTCCTGAAGTCGGTTAAAAATAACTTTAGTTTCAAAAGTCGGTTTTCGAGTTATGGACATTGGTCACCCCACCCATAAAGTGACGTCGGCTAGCGTTGCTTGTCTTTAAGCAGACCTCTTATTAAAAATTTAAAAAACCCCCATCGCAAAAAATAAAACATTTAAAAAGTTAAAAATAACACTTTAGCCATGAAATTTTACTTCACGTCGGGGTACCGCTTAAGTAAGGAATGCTCCTAGTACTTGTAGGTATGTAGGTACTTATTTTAACGGTATCCCGACGTTACGTAAAATTTCATGGCTAAAGTGTTATTTTTAACTTTTTAAATGTTTTATTTTTTGCGATGGGGGTTTTTTAAATTTTTAATTTAATTTTTATTTTATATTTTTTAAACGCATTAATTTTGTTTTATAGAGTTTACAGTTATGAGAATTTTTCAGTGTATTGTATGTAGAGTCAAATGCTGGTTAAAACGAATCCAAACACGACATATCTGCTATTATTTTGTCAAGGGTCTACCTACTGGTGTGCTGGATAGCCTGGCTGCAGCATCAGCTCGTCCTTTTGCCATCAGTGCATTGTGTTTAGAATCAAATGCTGGTTGAAATGAATCCAAACACGACATATCTGCTATTATTTTGTCAAGAGTCTACCTACTGGTGTGTTGGATAGCCTGGCTGCAGCATCAGCTCATGCTGTTGCCATCAAGGCATTGTGTGCAGAATCAAATGCTGGTTAAAATGAATCCAAACACGACATATCTGCTATTATTTTGTCAAGAGTCTACCTACTGGTGTGCTGGATAGCCTGGCTGCAGCATCAGCTCATCCAGTTGCCATCAGTGCATTGTGTGCAGAATCAAATGCTGGTTAAAATGAATCCAAACACGACATATCTGCTGTTATTTTCCCAAGAGTGTATTAGTCTGCTAGATATCCTGGCTGCATCAGACCAAATACACCACAATGTTGCTTATTAATATTACACACATGGGTGTTTGAAATTTTAAGACACACATATGTTTGTAAGTTAAGTTAATACCCATAGACGTCTAAAATAGCAACGGAAGCTAACACAAAAGAGCTGATAATCTTGAAACGGCTGAACCGATTTTGATGAAATATGTCTAAGAACCATCGCAAGAAACCCTGCTTTCAAATAAAAAAAACCGCATCTAAATCGGTTCACCCGTTTGGGCGCTACGGTGCCACAGACAGACAGACAGACAGACAGACAGACAGACAGACAGACAGACAGACAGACAGACAGACACACACACATAGCGGTGAAACTTATAACACCCCTCTTTTTGCGTCGGGGGTTAAAAACCGGACCTATATAGCTATAAATGTATTAACAAATGCTGCTGAACTAAAAGCACTTCCCACTTAGCAAACAAACAATATCCGTGTCCAAATAAAATTTTCCGTCAACATTGATATAATTTAGTTAATTACATTACAACGCGATTATCCTTCTGTTAATGATAACTAAATTGCAACTGTATTTAAATATCAATTTATTTAATGTTTCATTCGTGTATTTCCTGATCTACAAGATCATATTATAGCATGTGATACTTTATTTACAATGTCTTTCGGAATTCAGGGCCGTTGGGGTCAATGCCCGGAGGCTTTTTACACAATCAATCTGTGTTGGTTAAGGCTCAAGTCTCGATCAGCTGAATGATGAATCAATTTCTTATGCTTCTTTTTTTTTAAAGCAGTGATTTATTATCTAAGTTATATGGTGTATAAGTTGCGAAATTTCAAGTAGGTTTTTTTTCTGAGTACTTATTTATTTATTAAAATCTCCCTTACAGCTATCATTACAGGTAAATGTACCTAATGCGAGAGTGTGGTCTTAAAATTAACTTATTTATAAAAGAGAAGAGTTTTCTCACAACATTGCATATTGTTACCTATGTGAGTGCGGTTAAAAACAATTAATCAATAACAAAAAGAGCACTTTTGGCACAACAACTGCTTGGAATTTTTTTTTTTACATTTTTTGACCGACTTTAAAAAGGAGGTTAAAAGGTTTTAAATTCTCTCTTTTTTTTTTTGAAACCCAGAAACTCCACAAACATGTTTGGACCAATTTGGAAAACTCCTTTTTGTTTGAGAGGGTAAACCTATTTCCAATGTGGTCACATATGAATAACTTATTGAAATCGGTTAAGCAGAACGGTTTTAAGATCAGAAGAAATAGGAAAAAAATAATCTACAACAAAAAAAAAACAAATAATTAAACAAAAACTTAAGCTACAAAAAAATACAACCAAATTCGTAATTGAACCAGCTATCAGCTACAGACTTTCGAAACTAGAGTTATTTAACACCTTTTAGTGTTTTTTAATAAAGTCGTTTGTAAAAAAACAACTAAAAGTTGATACAAAAGCAACCCCAAACCGTAAGTTACATTTATAGTGCATGCAACAACTACTATATCCAATTACTTTAGTCGTCGTCGTCGTCGTCGTCGTTTAGTCGTTTAGTCGTCAAATTCGCAGCAAGTAAGATTGTGGACATAAATTTGTGCAAGAAACCATAAAAAGCGTCAAGCATTACTCATTTTGTTAATTTCCTAAATTTTATTGATATTCATTAAGGTTATGTCATTAACATATCGGATATAACTTTATTTATAAACAAATTACTATGAAGACATATTCTTCATAGTAATTTGTTTATAAATAAAGTTTTAATCTGCCCGTGTGATTAAACATTGTTTACCGATCTTAAAGTTATTTCAAGGTGAAACTTGGAATGTTTTATTTAACTCTATTTTATTTATTTTTATTAATAGTGATCGCTTGGTTTATTTTCTTTGGTCAATATTTAGGATTACCAGAAGATAATGTCTAGACATTAAAAAAAGAAAAAAAAAAGAATGTATGGATGTTAGTTACTCTTTTCTTTAATAAGACTTGAATAGATTTTGATGAAAATGTATAGCATTATAGCTTAAATCCTTTAGTGTACAATACAGACTTTAATTTATGTAAGAATAAAAGGCAGACAAAGTCGCGGGTAGTGGTAGTCACTTACAAAAATAATCTCATAAATTGTTACCTTATTTTATTTATTTATTGAAACATGGAAGACTCACAGCTTAAAACCTTTCTAAAAAAACAAAACTATAGTCGACAAGAAGCCATTACATGTCTTCGCGTGTAGGAATTGACTGGTAATTGTGATGTGAGCAAGCAACAATATTACGCATAGAATTATAAGTTTAAAACAATACAATTTGTTTCAAATAATTAGGATGCAGCACAAACTATTAAATTCATCGTGTTGGCCAGTTACTAAGTTGTGGAGGTCAAATAATTAGTCGTTTCAAGTATGTGCTTACAAGAACTAAAGATTATCCCTTCCCTTTTTTTGTATAATTATGTAGGTATATAAAGTGTGTTAGTTCGTGCCCTGAATTCTTCGTACAAAGAGAAGACAAAACAGACTAAACTTACCAACATCGCGACTAAAAACGCATTCTAATAGAATTTAAATGAAAATAACATCTTTATCAATAAATTAAAGTTTTTTCTAATAAACAAATACTACTAAAGTTTACGTAAATACTTGAATGATAAGCAGCTCGAAAGTATCTAAAAAAATCACACCATTGCCAAATCTCCTACATGAACTATGCTGTGCCCTACAGGGTCCATAATGGGGTATTTGAAAAAAAAAAATAGTTTTTAGTCCGTCCGTATTTTATTCTTTTTCAATTTGATGAAAAACTGCATAGATTAAGCGCAGTAAAGTTGAGGACAAGCCCCCTCGGCTTGTAACGTCATTATCTAGTATAAACTGTACTGGCTAGTGACGTCCTGCGAAATTTTGACTCGATATATCGCCGTTATTTTTTGATAACGTGAAAAAAGAAAGAAATATGTGTCGATTATATTTGTAAAGGACTAAAGACTAAAATTTTCTCAAAAAGCCCATTGTATCTAATATTATTTTTCCCACCAACTATAGGAACTACATATTTACTTGTACTACATTATGGTACAGACGCCAGCACGTCAAATTACCCCAATGTGTCAAATTTCTTTGATCGTTTTTCAACTTTAAGTTAAACTGAATAAGGTTCATATTCAATTGGGAAAATTTGACACATTGGGGTAACTTGATGTGCTGGCGTCTGTACCTACGCAATAAAGAATTGAGAATTGAATTGAACTGTCATTACTGAGGTAAAATACTTCGATTCAGTTTCATACATTTAGACTGGAAGACAACCCCAATATAGTTGGAGAAAAATCTAAGCAGATGACGACAAAGACGACGACGACGTGACTTTAAAGAAATGGACATTATTAATTTAATAACTTTTCAAAATACTGTAAGATTTCTAAATTTAGTGTCGTTATAAGTGTTGGAACAACTCAATACTTCGTTGAACTTTGCTAAAACGTTTTAAAAAGTCTGAAACTTATTGTTTGAAGTTGTATTGTCTCCTGCACGTGACTGGTGGCTCGTGTTCCGTTATTTTTAGGGTTCCTCACCTCAAAAGGAATGAACGAAATCGAAAGACTTTTTTTTTGACGGTGAATAGTTTTTAGTACCTGCTTGTTTTTAATCTATTTTAAAAAAAGTCTTCACTGGTAAAGCCCTTTCATAAAAAAATCTTTACTGGTAAACGCCTTTCACATAAAAACATCTTTACTGGTAAATCCCTTTCATAATAGATACGATCGCTTCTCTTTAAAATTTGGACCTCCACTCCAAGTTTTGTAATTTATGGTTCTCTGACTTTTTCCTTTATTTGTGCATTGAGACATTAATTTTTGCTTGATTTCATTTTAAAACAGATTAGGCATAAACGGTGTAAACCAGTCTTATTTATTTAATGTTTTGCTGCTATCAAAGATTACAGGCCTTATTTGATTTTAACTTCAACTTGATAACTCCACGCGTTCCTGAGAAAAAAGGTCTGGACGAACATACAACAAAGTGATCCTTTAAAGTTTTCGTTTATTCATTATTCATTTACTAGCAGATAAATTAAAAAATAGCATTAATAGAGTTGAAAAAAATTATAACATTCAAAACTTTACTCTGTCATCCGGGTTATATTACTCAAAGAGCACCAACTTTGTACCGCGTCAAATAAATAAATACATAAATATATCACAACTTTCACACAACGGCATCTAGCCCCAAAATCAGCACAACTTGTGCTTTGAGTTATAGACAAAATAATGATAAACATACGTAGCTATATTATTCTAAATACATACATAGCATCACAGATAAATTACTCCCAGCCCCTGAACAAATTAATGCTCACCCATCACACAAACATTTGTCTTGGGTGGGGATTGAACCTACAACTAGCTAGACCCTAACCACTAGACCATCTCATCAACAGGCTAGTCTAATGAACGGCATTAATATTATTCCTCAAAACGCACCATCGATTAAACATAGAGAAGAGGCTAAACTCTGGTGCGTTTCAAGGAATACCCCCTCATTTGTAACAGTATTGACTAAAGCTAAATATTAAGACATACAAATTATCTAGAGTAGTTATCAAATCGACAAATAACTTCGCGCAAAAAATAATCAAATTGCTGTATAGTTTTTACCGGAGTTTTTATATGGCTAATAATGTAATAACAGTGATTTGTAACGTAGAGCTCTTGAATATAATTGAAGATCTTCCCAACCAGCAATTCAGTCCTATTATTTCAGTTCATAACTCTAAAAAGCTCTATAAACGATTTATTAAGGTTTTAGCGGTGCCAGGGTGTGGTATAAAAGCGTTCTACAGTACGTTATTGCTCTAAATGCTTAAAGAGCTAAAAATACCTATAAACAAGGAATGTAAACGTTTACTACGCCATTTTATACAACCGTTATAGTCAAGTACTATAGCAAGTTCAAGTATAACTGGTACATAATAATATTGCTCTATAAATTTGTTAGCAGGTGCCTTTATTTATCTGATTAGCGTATTAAGGGTTCCAAACGTACTGCAATAGTAGTTTCGTTATAGCAGTGATGAACACTCAACTACAGGGTAATATTGTGATGTTGTGGATATTCAGATCGCTGCTATAGTACTTGTGCGTTAGTAGTCACAAAAGACTTTACAATAGAGTGTTTTTGTGATGTAGTTAAATATCAGAGCACGCTTATAGAACGTTAGTGTATTATAATAGTTTTTAGATGCATATTATAATTTTTCGATAAGCATATCACACAGACACTATTATAGAGCAGAATTTTTGTATAACAACTTTTTTGGTGCCTAGTAATGCGCTGTTTGGTATTATAAATGGGTATCTATCACTTTAATGACGCAAAAGTGGCACATAAACGTAGATAAATGTTTCTATTAAATGACAGCTAAGTCCCATAAAGGATTATTGGCTCGCTTTTACAACAATATTCAGACATTTTGATACGGAATTAATGCAACATGCATTCTGCCCTAAAAACAAAAATTAATAATGGATTTAAAGAATTGGAAAAGAGATATCTAAACGCAGTGGAACTTATATAAGTGAATAGACGATTTTGAAAAAGCAGCTTTGTTTTTTTTTTCATCATCAAACAAAGTAATAATAGTAGCCAAAATCAAGTTAGAATCACAATTACGGGAAACGGTTCCGTACAAAATGTGCTTTACAAAGATATTATTTCTGAAGAGAGTCCTTATTCCAGCGATTTTTCTGAATCTTCAAGCAATAATTCAACATTCGTCAAAGACCAACAATTTCGTGATGGCGTAAACACTGGGCCATTAATTATAACATTTCGCATGAAGCAACAGAAAGTTTAGTACGATGGTATATATGAGGGTACATAAATAAAAATCTTTTTTAATTACATGGTTCTTTATTTTGAACTAAAAAAGAAAAACCTTTTATTTCTCATCTTTTAACAGTCTTGATATCACGTTAAAATCAACCCACATAATTAACTCAGCTTGCACGATACCAGGTACTCGAAACAATGTCAAAAACATAAAATGTTAGAATATTCACTTCACAGGAATACCTATTCAATTTGAAGCTGCTGCTGCTGCATGCTGCTGTGAGCAGCATGAAATCGTCTCGACTAAAAAAAATATCGATATCCATATTGGCGTCCATTAGGTACCTAGCCTGCAAAAATACAATGTTGACTGCAGTTTAAATTTATAAGGGTATTGCTTTAAATTTATAGTTCAGTGAAATTACAAAGAAATATAAACATTAGGTACGTAAAACTTGAAATAAAAACTGGTTACATGATGAATTCTCACTATTCGTCAGTTAACAGTTTATAATTCAGTTTTTTTTTTCATTAATGATCTTCAGAAAAATAGTAAAAAAAAATGTGTATTATAAATATATTCAGTCATGCTCACACAGAACCCCAATTTTAGGTTGAATCCACGATGACTGACAGTGAAAACATTATCACGGCAAGTACTATAATGGCTCTTAAAATATTGAAATCACTTTATATGATAAATATTTTAGTAAAAGCTCAACAATTCGAGGGGGGCACTTTAAATTCATGGTAAACCTATCCCTAGTTTGTCAGTAAAGCTGCAGTCGCACGTCATTTCCACCGTAATAGACTATTATTATAATCTATACTTATAATAAATCTGTAGAAGTAAAATTTCTGTACATTGAAAATATCAAAAAAATAAATAGCAGGGGGTGTTACTAGACCGACAGCGAACCCAAAAATATGATTAAAAAAATTTTTGTCTGTCTGTCTGTCTGTCTGTCTGTCTGTCTGTCTGTCTGTATGTTCAGGTATCACGCAAAAACTACCGGTTCGATTACGATGAAACTTGGTATACTTATTCTTTAATATCCTGGGCACAACACTGGGTACTTTTTATCCCGGAAAAGTATATACAATAAAAAACAAACTTAATTTTGCGGTTCGACCCCTAGACCCGACTACTGTACCAACCGCAAATAATAAGTTTGTCGTAGGTTACGTCACCCGCAGTGGAGTTCACCAAGGGGCGCTGCACACGGCTAAGATATTATAATATTTTATCTTAAGATACAATATCGCTCGCCATACAGTTCAATGGACTATCACACACTACGAAGATAATTATGTACATTGAATATATATTCAAAATTAATATTGGAGGATGATTGGTGATCGATACTGATGCCAAAAATGCAATCAGTAAATGTTTTGTCTGTCTGTCTGTCTGTATGTGCACGCATAGTTCAATAACTATTATAGGGATTGGGATTGACTTGGTACGGTTGTAATCAATACGCCTGGGTAGGTTGATCTTAGTCTCAGTTGTTTTACACATGGTCAGTTGTACGGCGCTCTTTCCCGGGTCAGTAGTTCCAGAAATCTTTATGCATACATACTGGAAGGATCAACGAAAGTAATCTATCGAAAGTAGTCTATCTGGAAGTATTATGCTAAAATTATTACGTTTATATAATTATCAACGCACAGCCCAAACCGCTGGTATTAGAGACATGAAACTTGAAGGGGACTTCTTAGTTAAGAATAAGTATCCACTAAAACACGATTTTTAGAAATTCAACCCTTTAATGGGAAAACATAGGGGGCGGAAGTTCGACATCCACGCGGGCGAAGCCGCGGGCAAAAGCTAGTAACAAAATATTTTTTTACTTACCTCAGATTACTTGTATCCTTTCGTAAAATTATTTTTATTATTTCTTGCACTCTGCACTATCACGAATGTAAAATAATGAATGGTGAATGAAAAAAGTGAGGTAAAGAAAACTAAACTCTTGTATAGTATGAAAAAGTACTATAAAAGGTCCTACAGTAGTCAGGACATCATCATTTTGAGACTTGCATCACTGTTACAGGACTTTTATTGGACTGTTTCGTCATGAGGGACACTGCAATACAATTATTTTGTCACTGAACAGAGATATAAATGCGCCACTTCCGAATAATAGAAACGTTCTTTGGGGTTTTATAGGACCAAGTACAGTTTTTTACAAAACGTTCTATGGTTCTTTATAGTACTAGTTTTTGCTGCTTGGGTTTGAACTCTTCATAAAATTAACTGTTTTTACAAAGTTATTTTAAGATGGGAGTTACAAAAAACGCAGTTTTTGTGGTACGTACTTTAATTTAGATACTGACACTGATTTATTAGTTCATCGGTTGCAAGCGCTGCGCACGAAGTCTCGGATGCGATCCCTGGGTAGGGAAGAGCATTTTTGAGCTTTTTCGCCCGGAGCCTGGATTCGTGCATGATTTAGATATGGCAATAGGCTCCCTCCCTATTACAAGGGACTTAAACATAACTGGCGAAATTGGGCTGTATTTAGTTAGGTACACATTTGCCTTACCTTCAATAATATCACGTCGGTAGTCCCCGAAGAGTTAGGTAGAGGTGTAGAATCTATTGTATCTACACCCCAATCCTACACTTACTTATATTTCGCCGGGTATAAGTCTTACGTAATACTGGGAAACAATAATTAACTTGTCTGACACCTTTTTTTTTCGCCTGGGTCACTTTGTCATTGCCCCTAGAGGACATTAAAATGACAAAAATAACTTAAAGTCTAGGTATGTTGACTAGATTTTGTATTCCACGTAGGTATTGAATTTTGTATTATATTCTTATAATCTTGTTTAATAATACCCATATCCTGGTAGGCAGCTTATAATATTTTATCATCTACAATACAACTTACCTAAACTATTTTTGGAGTGTATTCTTCTTTAGGTTAACTTTAAATTTTATTTTGGCAATATTTTAAAGCCTTTACGCATTTTTTACACAGACGTGTTGCTGTGGAGTTTGATCCGCCACTTCTTCTTCCCAGCAAAAAGCCCTATAAATTACTTTTGATTTTTGATTTTGTTAGTGCTATAAAAAACGCAGTGTGGAAAAGCCCTTAGGGGCGAAAGAACCGATTCTGTAAAAAAATAATAACCTAGTAGGTAGGTACAAACTTTTACTGCAAGACCAACTCAAAAATATCTACACAAGGATCTGCTGTTTCAAGCAAAATGCAATAGCCTCATAAACTTGTATGAAACCGAATCAGATCAATACTCTTTTTACCGACGCAAAGCAGTACCTAATAGCTTAGTTGTGTGACGAAGGATTGCCAAGTCAAAGATCTCGAGTTCGAACCCCATGCACCTTTAACTTTTCGGATGAATGTGCGTATCACTAATCGTTATCTTTGGTCACTATCGTAATTGCTCTTGCTTTAAAAACGGTGAAGGAAAACATCGTGAGAAAACTGCTCGAGAGATAATTTTCCGACGGTATACTAGATCGAGTTCCAAACGTCGAAATCAAGAGACACACAGAGGTCATCGATATTAGAAATCGCGTTATGGAACTTAAATGGAGTTGGGCAGGACACCTAGCTAGGCGTGGTGGGAGCCGGTGGAGTAAAGCTGTGACCGAGTGGCGTCCAAGAAACGGCAGGAGAAGTGTAGGGCGTCCTGCGGCGAGATGGGCGGACGACATTGTTGCCATTTCGGGAGTACCGTGGATGAGACTGGCACAGGGACGTCGGAGTTGATACTCATACCTAGAAAGAAATGATGATGATGATGATGCGAAGCCAAACCAGAGCCCAATTAATACTCGGGTTAGTCACTACCCTAGTTAAAAAAACCTACTTTCCCTCTCAATGAACCTATACTATTAACAAGGTCCTCATAACAACGCACAGGGAAGACCTCACCTTTGGTACCTCCCATAGGAAATTGTCGGCTGATTATAATTTAACTTTTTGATTTGATTTTGTTTCCACATAACGCTTGTATTCCCTAGGTTGGCAGGCATAGTTGGATCTCCATATTCAGTCCTATGGAAAAATAGAAATGCTTTTTAGCATAGCTAGTTATTGTATTAGCGAGTGCTGTGCACATCTGTAAGTGACGAATTCACTATGCTTATAACAAGACATTGCCAACTATGTTTACAAAAATACAGGTGAAACAGTTTCTTTGGTAAAGCTAAAAATGAAAAGAGAAAAAGACTACAACGCACATAAAAAATAAAGTCCTTGTTGCCAGAAGTAAAATGGAACTATTCCTGAATATGAATTTGTGGCCGTCTGGAATTACGTTCAGACGGTTCATGAATTTTATTATAGAGAAAGGCAGTTCAATGAGGATTGTTTGGCTTTGGCAGAAGCTTGCTAGCTCTTGTTTATAAGATTAAAGTGAAATTAAGTTATGTACTAAATAATATGTGTATTGTGCTTGAAATAAAGTTATATTATTATTAAAACTGTTGCGATGTGTGTTTACGTATATTTTTAGTGCGTAAGTCGTTGAAGTGCCATAAGAAATAAATAAATATTAATAATTAGCTTAATCATAATCAGTCATAATAATAGCCCCACATGTTGGGACCGTGGATTTAACTTGTTGTGTGATTGAGCTTGTTGCCAAATAATAACAGTGCGTTGCGTTTAACGAGGTTGGTCTATGTATGGCATATGAAGACTCCTCCGTGCCTCGGAATGCACGTAAAGCCGTTGGTCCCGGCTGTCATTTGTAGATTTATGATAGTCGTTACAGATAGTCAGAATCCGAAGATATGACAACCAGTTTATCCAAGGGGTATCATGTTACCCAGTTACTGGGTTGTGAAGGTCAGACAGGCAGGTGCTCCATGTAAAACACTGGTATTCAGTCTGCATCCCGGTAAACTGGTAGCCGACCCCAACGTTGTTGAGAAAGGCTAGGTTGTTCTCGATAAATAATAAAACGATAAAAAGAAATTAAAAACTATCTTTAATAACCTCTGTGCATGTACATGCTTACGCAATTATAATAACAAAAACGCAATTAACGTTCTTGTGAGTTATGACAAATTACCTACGTTGCTTATAATGTTATTTATGTAGGTATTTATTGACATAAACAAATGATGCTGACGAAATGCAACATTACGTGACAATAAACCGATTGCTCACGGAAATACCCGATGTCTCATCTTTACCATTTAGATACCAGTAAATAATTATTTATAATAAATTATAAGTAGGTAACTGTAATTAGTGTGTGAGTAATTATTTTAAAAGTTGATTCTATGATTCTACTCTTATTATCTTCTGAGGATTTCAGTGAAGTACGTGTGTATGTTACTGAAATTCTCTTAAATGGCTGAACCGATTTCCATGTTTGTTTTGCATGTTTGAATGGGTTCTTGTATAGTTTAGATTCACACTTGACCCGTTACGTTGGCGCTACGAGTCCAGTTTCCCCACATTATCGCTTATCGCTGCCAATTAGACTGCACCTGTCTCAGTTTATACTTAAAATAATTCTCAAACAATCTATTGGCTCGTAATGAGTTTTAAGTATTGCAGTTTGAAAACTCAAATTTATTTATTTATTTATTATAACTTCAAGCACTAGTATAAGACACTGTACAAAGGCGGACTTAATGCCTTAGGCATTTTCTGCCAGTCTACCTTAAGATGATGCAGAGACAGAACATGGTAGGTGCAAGAAGATAACAAAAACCAGGAAGTCAAATCAACAATAATTTAGAAAACACGATCACACACACGATCGACACTTCTAATCACGATTGCACGGCATGCAACAGCCGAAAATTTGAAAATTTTTAGTTATATATACCTTTGGTTTGTTATTCGTATTACTATAACCAGTTTAATTTTTTCGGGGATTACAGGCCTGTTAGGTGTAATGTTCTTAAGTATATATGTTTTAAATAATTATTAATAGCGCGTTTGTTCTAACAGATTAACAAGGCCAGTGTAATCCTATATTTGATAGCTAATATTTGTCAAATACGGTCACGTTTGAACAGATGTATAAACGAAGCGTTTGCTATTTAAAAGTGTTGTAAAACGCATAGCGCGAATTATTATTTCTAATCGTAGGTACTATTGATTGTGTTTCATTTAGTTTTCTATCTCAAAAGCAGCTCGCAGTCTGGATTTGTACCGATTAATGACAATGGACTCTCCTTCTATTTGACACTACTTTACCAAAACTGGCGAAATGAAGGAAAACGTATTTAGAGGTAAGAGGAATAGAGTGTAAAGTTCCTCATCCACATGGTGGATGAGGAACTTTACACTAAAAGGGAAGATCCTTCAACCAAGGGTGTTGTATCTGGTGGGCTACTACTTCCCGACGCGCGACGGACCGTTGTAGTCTTGAACTTGTATACGTTCAAATCGTGCGGATAATTTTAATATCGCGATGTAAGATCGGACATTAGTTCGTATGTGGCGAGATATATGTCGCTACAGGTACAACAGACACACTTCTGCTTAACCTTTCAGGTATTAACGGCGTGATATTATATTATGTATTACTAATGTAGGTGTCTAATATTTATGTGTTCTACCATACAAATGTTACCAAACTAAATACACCTAAATTATGATTGGAAAAAGAATTAAAAATAAACCTATGTAATCAATTTTTTTCCAAACTAGTTATTAGGAAGTTTAGTTTTAAAGTTTAAATGGTGACCTTGTCAATATAAAATAGTGGATATTTTTTGCGAGTTTAAAAGTTTTTTAAACTTGTTTTAGCATTGAGGGAGTTTGTTTGATTTTGGCATTTGTAATTTGGATAGGATATTGTAATAATAATAATTTATTCAAACATAATTGTACACAATTTTAACATTGGCCCCAAACTAGGCAAGTCTGTATCTTTGGAACCAATTTCATGAGTAATAATTAGTTCAAAAAAACTAAATAATTAAAGTATAAACGCCGCGCTGTGCTAAGATGTGTAACCGTATGTGTTAATAAGAGAGTAGAGAATGTATGTAGGTCTGTAGACAAGGGGATACTGCCCAAATAAAGCGTGTAACGCGGACCACAAGTGAAATGGGACAAGAGCAGGGAGATGATAATTATAACGCCATTGTTATTCCTTTGTTTTATAAATATTTATTTATTTGGTTCACCAATGTTTGATTTTCAAATACACCGATAAAAAGATATGAGGCGAGTACATCCAAAAGAATTGTAGCCTAGTGTACCTACCAGGTAGGTACCTAAAAAATTCAAAAAAATAAAATGCTATTGTGTATGTTCAAGTTAAACTTTAATGCAGTTAAAAAAGTTTATTTAGGAAGCTGAAAAACTGTGTGAAAAACTGTGAAACTTTAAATAATTTAGTTATTGAATAGTTACAAGCCTGCTTTGTAGTTTTTGACTGTATTTTATGAAGATGTAGAGTTTCTTTGTTGCTTGTTTAGTAGAGTAAAGCTTAGGTTAAACAAACAACATGACTGTGTTCTTAATAGTTATTTCTGTATGAATGCATATTTATAATTCAGCCCGAATAAACTTTACTATACTTATATCTAGAGCTTCAGCTAATTATGAATCTTTTTTATTTATTGACTAAAGGAATCATAGTGTTCTTAATAATAGTGTTGTAAACTTTGTTCGGATTTTTAGTGCTAACGTCATTTCGAAATTTTGTTTTTTGATAAATTGTCCCAATTTAAACTATTACCTATTATAGTTTAAATTAAGCTTAAAAGTTATGTATGGTTGACTCTGAGTTTATTTCGGACTTTATTCTCATACGCACAGATCATAGGAAATGCTGACCACATCTTTGTTGCTTGTTAAGGTAAAATAAAAGTGTTTTATTTGTGCATCAGAAATAATTGATCAAGTCTAGGAGTTTTCGTAAAAAATCTTATTTCTCTTATTCTTATGTCATGTATTGGAACATTAAATTAACTTCGATTTCGATAAACGTGTATTGTTTAATGTAAAAAAAACCATTAAGATTATTTCAGTAAACATTGGTAACGCTATGCATATTAACCATTCATAATAAATTAATAACCGTTGATAAAATATTAATGAATAGATAAACTAACCTTTCGTTAAGTCCAGCATCTTTGGAAACATCTGTATTTACGATAACACCATTCATATTGTATCACATCACTTTTAAAACTAACACTAAAAAGGCACTTCTTCACAATAATCTTGGAATTTATAAAAATATTTTCTTTTTGTATTTGTAAAAAGAGTTTTTTGTTGTTGTAAAGTTTGTAAAGTTCGCGAGAGTTGAAAGCGTGGTGTGGTACGTCAGTGCCGGCTGGATGTTTGGTGCCAACTGACACTCTGTGCGTACGCGTGGTACACATAGAATATGGTACACAGAACAGATAGGACAGTTGTTTCTTTGTACAAGTTAAGGTACTATTTGAATGACAGTATATTTATTTAATTCGTTTACTTCTCTGTTTTACTAACTAGTGGTCGAAAGGCAATCAATCGTTTTAGCTTAATACATTCCTTTTTTAAATAAACTTTAACTACTTATACCAAATCTCACACTCCACCGTGCTAGCAATATTCTTGAAAAAAGATCCAAAGTTTTCGCTTAGAGTATTAATATAACGATGATCTTGATAAAAAGAGGTAAATTGTATTTGTATTTAAGTGAGTATGTAGAGAGCAACCTTCGGAGATAGTCATTCGATCTCAATACTTTTTTCCGTGTCAATAAACAATGTTGGTTTACACAAAGTATTGTACCTACTTATGTAAGAAATTTACATTGCCTACTTATCTAAACCTTTGGGTTGAGTTATAATGTCAAGTGTTACAAAGAGGAAAATACAATTCACAATAACAAACGCCCGCTGTAAATAGAATTATTCATAATAAATTAAATCAGTTCTTAACCTACTTAAATAAATAATTAATACTTTAATACCTACTTTTCCTGTACTCAGTTTTAGTTCTTGATTGATGGATTTTAATATTTATTGAAACTCGTATTTAATTTTGAATTGTTTTTTTTTTACTTTTTCGCCACTTGTCGTTTTTTATTTTTCTTAACCGTTTTCTACCTACTGTCATATCTACATACCTACAAGATACTCTATGTTAAAACCAGTTGCTTGTAGAGCGAGTTGCGCGCGCAATCTCTACACGTTGCCACAATACGGCCATTCATGGGATTGTTGAGAAGCTTTCACACTTTCCGATTAGGTGCTAAGAAGCGGTTTGTGAAGGGTAATGTGTAGGTATGTAAACGGTATTTTGGTTAAAATAGTATAATAAGTTAAGAACTTAGAGAGTTTTTCACGGATTCCGGATCTAGGTCAACTAGATAAATCTGTTAATCTGCCTCGTTGGTCTTGTGGTCGCAAGCGCTACTGCTGAGCATGAGGTCCCGGGTTGAATCCCCGGGTCGGGCAAAAGCGTACGATTAGGACAAAGCGTTTCGCTTCGTCGTTTATACCGCGTACATCGAAGGACTGGAACAACTTGCCTGCTGCGGTCTTCCCGTCCGATTATAATTTAGGTGTCTTCAAGGCTAGAGTGAATAGACTCTTAACAAACTAGTGCGCTTCACCATCACTGATTGCGTCACTGCTTACCATCAGGTGGGATTGCAGTCAAGCACTAGTTTGTAATATTAAAAAAAAAAAAGCGTTTTTGAGATTTTCCAACTCGAATTTCGCAGTATCGGCCCGGAGTCTGAATGTATGCCCGATTACCTTTCAATCGTGTCAATTAGAGACACAATAGAAAGACAATGACAGCGCGGACACCGGTGCCATGTCCTCTTAGAGTTTAATGAATTAAGAGGAAAAGGCTCGTAATAACTTGGGACTTAAACATAACTGGCGAAATGTGGGTGTACTACGGCCTCTGCCTAATCCTTTGAGGATAACAGACGTGATGTCTTGTTATGTAGAGGATTTGTCCAGTAGGAATTTATACGTCACATTAACCGAAATTTAACCAAGTTTAACAGCATCTTATCTCGACATCTATCCAGATAAAAAGACGATTTCAAATTTTTGATTTACTTTAACTGGCTTGGTCAAGTGGTTAATGGCCCTGCCCTGCCAGGTCGTGGCGGGTTCGAATCTTAACCATGACAAGTGTTTGTGTAATGAACACGATCATTTTGATCTTTCTTTCTTTCTTATTGACTGGCCAAAGTCTAGTAGTTAGTGACAATGACTGCTATGCCGGAGGTCGTGGGTTCGATTCCCACCCAGGACAAATGTTTGTGTGATGAGCAAGATAATTTGCTCTGTGTCTGGGTGTAATTTATCTATGATATGTATGTATTTAGAAGTATATAAGTACGTTTATCAGCTATTTAGTACCCATAACACAAGCTTTTAGCTTAGCTTGGGACTAGATGGCATTGTGTGAAAAGTTGTGGAATATTTAATTATTTATTTATCTCACTTTTAAAAAATTGACATCACAGTCGTGATGGTCTAGAGTTCAAAGCACCTACCTCTTATGCACGAGGTTGTGGTTCAAACCCGGGTAAGTGCGACAAAAAATGCGACTTCAATTCATATGTACTTTCTAAGTTTATCTTAGACACTTACTTCATTGACATGATTGTGTGGAGAAAAACATCGTGAGGAAACCTGGACTTATTAGTTAGTAGTTTGAAATCGCCAATCCGCCTTGAGTGAGTGTGGTGATCAATGCTTGTGCCTTCTCTGTATAAGAAGAGACGTTTGCCCCGCTGTGGGACAGTGACAGACTGGTTTTATTATTATTTTCTTATTTAAAGAAAGTCATTGTAACTTTTAGGTACAACTCGATTCTTCATTTTTTTATCTGATACCGTCCTTAGGTATTATAAATGTCAAGAAATTGCAAGTCAAAGGATAATAATAGAAATCTTGAATTGTTTATCGTTTTATCTAATCTGCTATCTTACATACAGTTGTCTGGCAAAATGTTTAATTATTGTATTAATGTTGAACAAAGTAACTGCTTGTTTATGATTATGTTTATTAATTACCAATGTTGTTTAAACTCACATACCAGACAGACGTGTTGCTGGGGAGTTTTTTCCGCTACTTACTTCTTCTTTCCAACAAAACACTGGCAAATGCTGAAGGGCGGCCGTTTCGGGGGACCATCTATCTTAAGTATTTTTGACGTTCAATAAGTGCTGATTCTTAGCTTAATTTGATGAATGACTTTTAATTTGATTGATTTGATTTGAATAGTAAGTAAATTTGTTAGGCTGTCCAGTAGTAAACTATGGATTGGTGCCCGGTTGATAGCAATAGGCTCGCCCTATATACGGGTCTTAATTAAACATAACTAGCGACATTTCCATCTCAGACACTAATCTGCATGATCCTCACATGATCTGACTAAGATAATGTCTGGACTTTAAAAGAGACTCTGACCTCTGAGTTTACTTCGGTGTTTCCTCTCAGAGTAGTTAGATAGTAGTGGACTGCCTCGTTGGTCTAGTGGTCGCAAGCGCTACTGCTGAGCATGAGGTCCCGGGTTCGATCCCCAGGTCGGGCAAAGTGTTATAGAGTTTTTCCATCTGGGATTTCTCAGTAGCAGCCCGGAGTCTGGATTTGTGCCCGATTTATGGCAATAGGCTCACCCCCTATTACATGGGACTTAAACATAACTGGCGAAATGTGGGTGTACTACCAGGTACACCTCTGCCTAGCCCTTTGGGGATTACAGGCGTGACGTTATGTTATGTTATGTAGTTAGATAGTTTGACTGGCCTGTTGGTCTAGTAGTTAGTGACCCTGACTGCTATGCCGGAGGTCGTGGGTTCGATTCCCACTCAGGACAAATGTTTGTGTGACTAGCATGATCATTTGTTCTGTGTCTGGGTGTAATTTATCTATAATATAGTATGTATTTAGAAATATATGAGTATGTTTATCAGCTATGTTTAGTACCCATAACACAAGCTCTCAAGCTTAGCTTGGGACTAAATGGCGTTGTGTGAAAAGTTGTGGAATATTTATTTATTTTATTTATAGTGAAACACCGACCTCACTAGTTTAAAAAAAAGTGTAAAAGATTTTGTGAAAATACCATTTATAATTGTTAATCATTGTAGGTGTGCCATTGGTGGAGGTATCAGGAACGGGGCCGACCAAAGGTTAAGCTATGCTTGACGAGGTTGGTCCATGATCATGGTGTCCATTTATTACAGACTCACTTACAAGACTCCTCCGTGCCTCGGAAAGCGCGCTAAGCCCTTGGCTTTGGCTGTCATTTGTAAAACTAGGTATGACAGTCGTTACAGATAGCCTAGGCTGAAGCCCGAAAACCTGACAACCAGTTTAACCAAGGAGTATCGTGTTACCCAGTAACTGGGCTGTGAAGGTCCGACCGACAGTCGCTCTATGAAAGACACTGGTATTCAGCTGCATCCGGATAAAATGGAGGCCGATAAAGTTGGGAAAAAGCTAGGAACAGACGCCAACACATCAAGTTACCCCAATGTGTCAAATTTCTTTGATCGTTTTTCAACTTTATGTTAACAGAATAAGGTTTATATTCAATTGGGAAAATTTGTCACATTGGGGTAACTTGTCGTGCTGGCGTACATCTGGTATCATTGGTACAGACGCCAGCACATCAAGTTACCCCAATGTGTCAAATTTCTTTGATCGTTGTTCAACTTTATGTCAAACAGAATAAGGTTCATATTGAATTGGGAAAATATGACACATTGGGGTAACTTGATGTGCTGGCGTCTGTACATGCTTATGGTTTTTGGCTGCCAGACTTTCGGGTTTCTGACAACACGTAACTAAAGATCTAAACATTATTATTTGTAACTATTGACAAAATTATAAATAAGGAACACAACTCGATTTTAATAAGGCATATGCTACAATCTAACATTCCTTAATTGACATTTGGATAATTATGATTAATTACCAACCTGATATTTGAAAACCAGTTGAAGTCTGAACAGGTTTTATGAGCAATCGTTGCAAATTGCTTATCCATTATTGAGCTCGGTTCCAGTTTGTCTTGACTCCAACAATAATGAGTAACTAGCGGATGTCACGCAGTTTCACCTGCGTAGTTCCCGTTCCCGTGGGAATACAGGGATTAAAAGTAACCTATGTCACCCGGGGATACTGTAGCTTCTCCACGGCGAAAGAATTTTTCAAATCGGTCTAGGAGTTTTGAAGTTTATTCGTTACATACAAAAATAAAAGAAAGGAATGAAAGAGAAAGCATTTATTTGGCACGACACAGGCACACGTTAATAATAAAAATAGTACAAAAAACTAATTAAACTAAAAGAAATAAACATTGTAAAGAATTATGTGCCTTGCGGCTGCGCCAAATAGGTCCAGTTCAGCAAAAAAGCCAGACAACTGGTGCCTGACGCTGGTTTTCAACTGGACCTGAGGTTGTAAATATAAATGTTTCCTCTTTATATTATTGGTGTAGATGTAGTTATAGTATATATTAACGTCATAAAAAGTTTAGGTTGTTGGTATAGCGTTTACAAATACCACAGCTGAGTACGGCGCAGTGGCTGAACGATTGGTTGCTGCATTGCGTGTCGTGCGTTCGATTCCCGGACAGACCAAATATTTGTATGACATACAGGCAGTTGTCTGGCTGTTTGGGTAAAATGTTTATTAACTCACCAACGGTTTTTTGAGAAAAAGTCTGATGTGTTCGTGTTTGATTCTTGTAAATGAACTTTTCCCTACAATATTTGTGAGTGTCATAGACTATATTTTATTTTTAAAACTAAGAGGGGGATGTTAAAATACGAAAAAAAAAACAACATACAACCGAATAGAGAACCTCCTCCTTTTTTTGAAGTCGGTTAAAAAAAGAAGGAAATTGCGGGCAAAATGCTAGTTACATATAATGTTGAATCAAAACTAAGAGAAGGTGTAAGCTTTATCCCCAGTCCACCCTCCACTACCCACGAACAACGGTTAACGATAACTAACATTTGACCTTATGTTTTCGACTTACTGAACCTTAGTCGGCCGGATTAAACTGAAGGTATAAATAGCAGGTTAACTTCTAAAATAAATGAACGCAAACACAAAGTGGCCGCCCACAGGCAGATTACCGTGAACTGTATTCACGTAGTAATATCATGTAATAAATTATATACTATTACGCCTGTATTCCCCAAAGGGCTAGGCAAAAGTATAACACACCATTTAGCGCAGTACACGCACTTTTCGACAATTTTGTTTTATTTATTTATTTATTTATTTATTGAGGTAAACCAACAGCTTCTGTATACAGCATTACGTTAGAATAATAGTAAAAAGTATGAGACATATACAGTCGCCAATAACAGGTCAACCAACATTCATGTGAGTGAAAAATTACAAATAATCAAATTAAAGTTAAAAAGGAAAACAAAATAAAATAACAAGTACATACATAATGAGAGCTAATGAGATAAAAAAAGAGAGAGACAACAAATTTAAAATAAAAATAAAATTAAAATAGAAACAAAACAAAATAAAATATTCACACCTAACAGAAAATAATGAAAAATAAATTGTTTTAGTCCTATGCAATACGGGTCAAGCTTATTGCCATCAAACGGGCACAGAACCTAACTTTCGTTACTGCTGTTCAGTTTTACATAATATAAACTCAGTTACACTTTATCTGAATGAAAGGGTGTCGAATCTAGAAGCTAGTGCTCAGCAAATAACTATTAAAAAAAGGCGGTCTTGATTCAAGATACGTTAGGTTTTTGACATTTTCTCTCGGCTACAACCTAGGGGTCTTCAAGTCAAGAGTGAACAAGTTGCTTCTTCGCAAGCGTGCTTCATCGTCGACCACATCATCGCTTACCATCAGGTGAGATAGTGGTCAAACGCGTGCCTATATCAGTAATAAAAATAAATCACTTTAACTCTTGAACCCTATTATATTTCATGGTCATTAGGGGTACCTAGAACATAATATGTTCTACCCCTAATGACCATGAAATCCATTATATTATAATGGATTTCTTCCGCTCTAGGGTGGAGGAGAAAAAGGGGTCTGTCAGACTGTTCCTGACCAAAACCTAGCCTGGTATTCCGTCTCACACTTGTGCTGGATTCACGGATTATCTCTTGAACCTAAGGTCGAGACGCCACCAAAGCGGAGACGAGTGGAGATGTGGCGCTTAAGCTATGCGTTGAGTTGTCACTATGTCGCAAGCTGATTGGTTATACGACATATCGCTTCTCCTCGCTACTTTGGTGGAAACCGGGTCTAAATATAACCAGAACCTAAGCTTCTTCGCCTTTTCCTCCTTCTTTCGACTTGTATAGAATTTAGACATTGCATTTATTGAGCCACCTACAGCTCACAGTACATTGTACAAATGATCACCAACTTCAAAACAACAACCATAAATTGTACAAAATGTTTACTTACTCACTAATCTTGTTAAAAGTAAACTGATATATTATAATATTTGACATTTGCCGGTTAACCTTTCCTGATAGTGAGGTGGCACGCAAAACGCAAAATGATACGATAGGAATTTGATACGCTGCCTACTCGAGCGGCCATTTATGTAGTAACGAATTGAGCGTCACTAATTTATACCCGAGGGTGTAGTTAGAATGTCATGCCATGCATTATTTTGTATGGTAAAGGGTTTGTAGTTTGTTCTAGATATCAATAATAATATTCCACAACTTTGAAACAACGCCATCTTGTCCCAAACTAAGAAGAGCTTATGATGAGTACCTACTAGAAAACTGTATATACACCATTTAACCTATGTTTAACAAATAAAATATTTTTGATTTCTGATTTTCTAATTAGATTTGCCTCTCGCAATCAAACACAGACCTTGGTTATAAAAATATTTGTTCAATGCTAGAATGCAACCTGCTGACCGCAAAGTAAATGACAATCACTTAGCCACAGCACCAATCGAGCTAACATCTTTTGTGGGTTTTACTGTATGTACCTGCACATCTGCCTCACTCTACAGGGAAAAAAGCATGATGTTACGTTTTTATGCAAAAACTAAAATTAGATATAAAATAAAACTATAAGCTTGAGGTCCCGGGTTCGAACCTCGTGTCGGGCAAAGTGTTATTGAATTTGTTCATCTAGAATTTCTCAGTAGCAGCCCGGAGTCTGGATTCGTGCTCGATTGATGACAATAGGCTCGCCCCCTATTACATATGTGGCTTTAACATCTGGCGAATTATGGGTATTACTATAAGGTACACCTCTGCCTAACCCTCCGGGGATTACAGGCGTGATGGCGTATATTATCATTTTAAATATAGAGTCACAGCCTTATGAATATAAGCCAGCATTGTACATGTAAGCGGGTACGCCTTTTATACCTGGAGGCTGTCATTTTTCAGTTTTGTAGTTGTTTTGCTTGAGTTTCAATTTCAATGTTAATATGAATTTACTTTTTTTTTCTTAATCTCGGTATATTGGAGTGTGCTAGCTAACACGTGACAATCATTATGAAATGTAATGTTTTACAATGTGTATAAACATAAGTGCTATTTATTGAGCATTTCATTGTATAGATTCTTTGATTACCTAGTTCTTCAAACGAATCAGACAGATGTGTTGCTGGGGAATTTGTTCCGCCCCTTCTTCTGCCCAGCAAAAACACTAGGAAGTGGCGAAGGGTGGGCCGTTTTTGGGGGACTGTCTTTATGTATTTTTTTTGACGTTCAAAAAGTGCTGATTCTCAGCCTAGTTTGAATAAAGACTTTTGATTTTGATTTTGATGTTATGTTACAAAACTATAATAAGAGTCAATAAGATATCTTCTCCGGGAAAATCCATGTTTTTATTCCAGCCAGAATAAATCAAAAGATGATGTTGGAATTTCAATTACTAATGCAATAAAATAGTTACGCGTACTATTCGTGGGCACAGTCACGTGCGAACGCCGATTGAAGAATTTTAGTGATATATTATCGACAGAAACCACGAGGCACTAAAACATTTTATTTTGAGCTATGAAAACGGTCTTGTCGGTTTTGAATATTAGGTACCAGTTGTGAAGTGACCACTGGATTACTATCGAGTTCTCTTTGGATATTCGGAAGAGCAACTTTTGCGCTATTGACTAATCAAAGTCAAAGTCAAAATCAAATCACATTTCAATTAGGCAATTTAAAAGGCACCTTTGAACATTAAAAATAAAAATAAATATTCCACAACTTTTTCACACAACGCCATCTAGTCCCAAGCTAAGCTAAGAGCTTGTGTTATGGGTACTAAACAGCTGATAAACATACTTATATATTTCTAAATACATACATATTATAGATAAATAACACCCAGACACAGAACAAATGATCGTGCTTATCACACAAACATTTGTCCTGGGTGGGAATCGAACCCACGACCTACGGCATAGCAGTCAGGGTCACTAACTACTAGACCAACAGGCCAGTCACTAGACCAACAGGCCAGTCCGGAACATTAAACTTACAAGTTAAATAAAATATAATGTTTCTAGTTGCCCCTCCCAAATGGTAGTTTCATGTGGAGAAGAATGGGCAAGAAACTCCATACTTGCTCTTTTAAAATATTTTGCATACAATAAAAACTACATTATATGTGAATACGATGTATAGACCCCAGCACATCAAGTTACCCCAATGTGTTAAATTTTCCCAATTGAATATGAACCTTATTCAGTTTGTCGTAAAGTTGAAAAACGATCAAAGAAATTTTACACATTGGGGTAACTTGATGTATACAGTGAACAAGAAAAAAAATGCTGGTTGAATCAACCATATGAGTTTACACAATAATAGCTCAGAGAGTGAATTAAGCACTATGTAATACTATAAGAAATGACATATTGTTGGTAGTGTGTTTAGTTAATTACAGTCGTTAAAGAATTCGGTTAAGCAGAAATAATATTTGACTTGGAGGTATTCTTTCAGATGCATTAAAAGATCGGTTGTAATGTCTGTACCTAGAATAAAGAAGTATAAAAAATACAAATCAAGAAAATATTAAATAAATAATGAAATTAAGAAAAAACACAGCAAAACAGCGTGAGTGTTGAGAGAAAAATAAAGAAAAAAATAGAAAATTAAATAATTAGAAATGTAACAAGTTTGATTTTGTCAAGTTCCTAGATTGCCCTATGGAGCTGGACCAGCATGTTGCCAAGCACTATTATCTGGCAGCCAGACTCTAGTATTGCCAAATATAGGGCATTTTAGTACACAAAAGGTATACAGAATGGTAGGGTAGACCGGTGACTTCAAGTGAGACAGCAAATAGTGTTACGAATAACTAAGCTTTTTTGTCGGCTTCCCTATTAAAATAATTGACCCCTCGCTTTTATTAGGGACTTACTAAATGTATTAACGTAAAAGATGTTATAACACCAGCTAAGTAGTTACTTTCCAACTGAAAATGCAAGTGTGTGTGTTTGTGAGGATGAATGTATGATGTTCGAGTGTGTGAGTGTGGTGGAGGTTTGTTACTTTTTCACGCAAAAAACTAGTGAATGGATTGAACTTTTGAGTTGCAGTCTAAAGCCCATTTCGGACTTGTATGTAGCTTATAAATCTAAATGTCATTTAAGCTATAATTTATACAAGTGTTGTGTAAATTGACAGAAGTACAAAAAAAAAAAACAAATAAGTTGGATGACACTCTGCCAATCTGCGAGATATTTGTGCGTGCGCGGCGAAAACTGTAGGAGTTACGTACCTACACAAATATGCTGCGCGCTAAAGCTAGTACAGAAACCAGCACCAGCTTATCTAGGTGTCAATTTTTTTACAGTTTTCCATCTTTATTTCAGACAGAATAAGGTTCATGTTTAATTGGGAAAATTGTGGGTAGCTTGATGTTTTTGCTGGCTGTACATTTATAAATTAAAAACAAAAATTACTTAGTCAAAAGAAAGTTGAAAGTGTAATCTAACAGATCAACTTCAGGATAAATAAACTGCCCACTTCTACATACCTCGTCGTCGCGGCACCTCTGCTGTCCCAATAAGGGACTTGGCACGATAACTGGGTCCTAACTAATGTCGGTTAAACATAAAACTAATTATGTACTTCATTAAGATTTTTCAGATCCTTTTTCGGAGAGATATTGCGACCAATGGTGATTATTTATAAATTGTGGACCTAATTGAACGCAAATGCCCTATACGGTCATGCAGTATCTTAAAGTTAATGAACGTCAAAATGTTAAAAGTTAAAATGTTGAGTTAGTTTAACTGTTACTGATGTGGTGACACTGACACAAAAGGGGTAGGCAGAAACTGCTATCTCAACATTTTACAGCATCGACTACATTTTTTGTTTTTTTTTTTAATGATTGTTTTATTTTATTAAAACTGCTACTATGCGCATGTAAAAAAAATGTACAAAGGCAGAATGAATGCCATATATTTTGTTACCATAACTGTCCCTGCATCTCCTAAGAAAATCAATCAAAATCAAAATCAAAAGTCTTTATTCAAACTAGGCTGAGAATCAGCACTTTTTGAACGTCAAAAAAAAAATACATAAAGACAGTCCCCCAAAAACGGCCCACCCTTCGCCACTTCCTAGTGTTTTTGCTGGGAAGAAGAAGTGGCGGAACAAACTCCCCAGCAACACATCTGTCTGATTCTGACATCATCTGACTGATTTAAGATAGACCCTTAAGGTGATGCAGAGATAGAACGTGGTATATGTTAGACATACCTAGTTTTTTGTTGTATAATTTACTATGCGTGCCCGAAATAACAATTTATGGTTTTCTTTATTTTCTTTCTTTGAACTAACTTTATACCATCTGCCTACATAAAAATCTAGAATACATACTTTGGGCTGCCAGAAAGAATGATGAGAGGAGAGGCTGACAACCTTGAGAGGCTGACAACCTAGAAAGGCTGACAACCAGGTTGAACTCTGCCTAGCCCGTTCTTGTATTACATGCGTGATGTTGTGTTATTTTATTTATTCTATGTTGTGGGTACGTTTACAAACACCCAGACCTGGAAAATCTGCCATACAAATATTTGCCATCAAACCCGCGACATGCTGCGCCACAGCCAATCGCTAAGGCACTGCGCCATCCGTGCCGTCTTCCTTATACATATTATTGACAACCTCTCCATATTTTGTTTGCTATTATTCCACTAAATCCTTTTTTTTTGTTTGTAAGACGCCTTTGTTTCCATTACTAAAATCCACTTTGAGACCCTCAAGGTCTTATAATACTGTTAAAAACGACGAAATAAGAACGTTACAGACAAACGGCCTATTTTTAGCAGCTATGGCCTACTTTACTATAAAAGTAAATATGATAATGTTCGCGTGGGTTAAGAAAATTGTCGCTGTTTATGCAATAATGACCTGTGGCCTTATTGGGAGTTTTTAGAGTTCCGTAGTCTTAAAGTGTCTTATCTCTAGTAGGGAACCCTTTATAACTAGCACTTAACACTTACTTTAGCACCCTCTAACCGATATTAGTTTTAAAAATAATGGAGCTACGCTTTCTTCGATCCACGTCTTTATAAGAATAGTTCATGACGTATTCACAAACCTACTGGGGGTCGAGTTTGCTATTGCAATCGTGTCTCAATGACCGGTCAATGATCGATTTTTGACGTATAACTTCAAACTTATGACACATTTCCCATACAGAAACTGTCAAAGTTGTCAAATATTCGATCAATGACCGGTCATTGAGATACGATTGCAATAGCAGACTCAAACCCCTGATATACACGCATTTCGAATAAATCGGTCAAGCCGTTTCAGAGGAATTTGTTAACAAACACTGACTCGAGAATTTTCGATATTAGGATGAACATACTTTTAATAAGATGCCAACACCCACCCCCCTACCACCACCACCACTATGTAACCACATTTCTTGTGAATAAATGATTATGATTATGAATACTTAGTTCCAAAACAATACTAACTACTACTACTTTTTATTTAGCGAGTCTCTAATGTGCTCATTAAACCTTTCAGTTAGATAAAATTAGAAAGATAACATATATAAATATAACCTAACCTAACTTACCATACCTATTCTATAGCGAACCTAACTACCTAACCTAACTACCTTACTGAAATGCATTGATTTTGAAAGATACAAAATACATAATTTTAAACTGAACTACTGCGCTGCGTGTCTCTATGTTACATACAATACTAAATTAAGTAGTAGTATTTGAAGTGATAGTGTTAGGAGGTAATAACTTAACTCGATTGGTATTTATGGTTACTTATTATGGTACAACACCAATTACGCGAAGTGACATCGAGACTATTACAATAACGATAAAAAGTTGTAAAAACTAATTCAAAAATAAAAATCATAAAACACACATGGAACAGTAGACTCCCTGGCATACTTACTCTCACAGATCACCAGGCATACACGCATTAGTTTAATTCATTTCTCCGCAAACACATCACAATCAGGGTTGGCAGCAGGAAGGGCATTCAGCACCTTTATATCTATCATCCATACATTAAGGACTACTTTGACTGACCTGTCCATCTAATGGTTAGTAGCCCTGACGGCCATGCCGGAGATCGTGGGTTGGATTCCCACCCAATATAAACATTGTGTGATGAGCACGATCATTTTGTTCTGTCTGACCTCAATTTGGGTTGTGCGCATGCCCACAGTGCCCACAATGGTCCGCGCTTGCCTAGATTTATTCTCTAAGCTTCCTAGCAAATTCACTGAAATGACACGTGATACCTCAATTTTAGCATGGTACCTACGAATAAGCTAGTTGACTAGAACACTTGGTTAATGTATACTTTAATATCTGTTTCATCGGATAAAATCTATATTTTAATGAATAAATAATGTTTACATTGCGTATATTGTATTAAAAGAAACTATTAAAAACACGAAACAAAACTGTTTACAACGTCAACGTCTGTTGTATGAAATCGTTAAAAAAAATATTAATAATCTTTAATTATTATGAGAAATAGTCTGATGTTTTCTTTTCTACGTCGTTTGTTGTCGTCTTATTGTCTTGTCTTGACATTCTATTTTTGAATGAATTTATTTTACATATCTCTTGCTCTGTAAGTACACCCTTACACCCCTGAATGCCGGGGTGTATGACTATCATTACAGCATAGGTTTTGGAATTTGAAAAAAGAACTGTCATACTCATACTGCACGAAGAATATTTTTAAAAAGTTAATTTTTTTTTTCTCGGTATCGATTAATTACTCGAATCGGAATCTAGACAATTTATTTTATAAAGATTTTATTTTAAATATGGAACTATTTGTTTCCACATCGTATGTTAGATGGAATCGATTTAAAAATCAAACTGGCCAGCAAGGTTTGACGCGCTTGCGTGCGTGAAAAAAAAAGGCAGTCTACTAGTAGGCGCGAAAGCATCGCGAAAATAATTAATTAAAAAGAACGTGACCATATCTCTTACAAATTGTAATAATTTTACTATTAATTTTAATTAAATACACATTTTTTTCTTCTTAATAAATGTTCATTGAAACCTGCTGTCTTGTTGTTTACTTACCTCACAATCGATATGTAAAGCAGAGTATTTATCTCGGGCGTAAGCATCAATTGCATACTCGGGTTAATTAGCGCCTTCGCTTCGCTCAGGCGCCAAAAACCTCGTATGCAATTGATGTCATACAGCCCTTGGTTAATAATCTACTATTAATAACTGAGTACTATTGTATTTTAATCAAATGTATTTTAATATTTCGTGTAATTTGTATTTGTAATCGAATTTTATTCTTATGGGAATTTTCCTAAAATAAATGATTATTATTAAATTTATAATTAGAAACTACAACATAATAAATCAAGCAGTTTGTTATTAGTGGACACAATAACTATTTATCTGCGTTGATACAGATTACAGAAGATTATTGAAGTAGAATAACTTTTCTCTCTTACCCTATTTCTGCATATTTTTAACACTGCCACTTGAAGCGAACTGATGCCAGCATTCCTATCTACATTATATTATGAAATTGGGATTTCTATAAAAATCGATTAACAAAAGACAGTCAAACGAAGTGAATAGAAACGAAAATTCTAAGGCGAGGTAAGAGGTTTTCTGCCTGGTGTTTCAAGTAAAAGATTTTTTTTGTAATATCCTACTGAGAAATAAATTTCTTTAACCATCAAATAGGCATTTTCCTTTACAGTTGAAATGCATTCTGTCTGCCTAGAGCCTAAGATGTTTGTTTTCTAATACGTAAAAGGTGTGTCGTAATCCGTGTTATTGTGTAGATAAGCAGTGCTCACAAAGAAAACTACTTTTATATTCTTTGCTCGTTTCGATGAAACAGACATCTTGCAACAATAAAAGAATACGATTTTCAAACGGTTCTGTCTGCATCGTTTGTCGATAGTGAAGTGCGCTTGAAAACATAAATATTTGTGTATGAAGACGGGTCAATAGTCAGCTGTGTTGGTATTGCAACGGTTGTGTTGTGAGACCAGACTAGCACGAATACTTAACGTTAAGGTAACATCAATTTTAAACATGAAAATTCTTTCAAATGACATACATATTATAGACATTATTGGTTACACAGTTACTGTAGAACTTGCAATAGGTAAGCGTGCTTATATTTGAATGAAAGTAAATGAAGCAAAAGAAGTGTGTGAGGATCGTAGTGGATGGGGCTCTGTAGTTTCTGCTTGCGCCCGTGGGAAAAAGGCGTGAGTTCATGTATGTGCGCTGGAGGGATCAAAATAATCGTTTTAGTCATAATAGTTTCTTTATTTTAAGACAAATATTAAGACTTTATCCATTAGGGGGCTTGTAGCTTAACGATAAAAGCCGCACCGATCAATTTAAGGTTAGGTTACGCTCGCCGAGGTCATTCCGTAGATGGGTGGCTATTCAAAACATACCAAGAGCTCTCAACTCATGAACGTTAAAAGTCGTTGGTCAGTGTAGCAGTCGTTGTTTGGTCAGAAACTTAAAAACCTGAAAGTCTAGTCCCAAGTTAAGCTTGAGAGCTTGTGTTATGGGTACTATACAGCTGATAAACATACTTATATATTTCTAAATACATACATATTATAGATAAATTACACCCAGACACAGAACAAATGATCGTGCTCATCACACAAACATTTGTCCTGGGTGGGAATCAAACCCACGACATCCGGCATAGCAGTCAGGGTCACTAACTACTAGACCAACACGCCAGTCACAGGGCCAGGGGTGGTGTGATAGCCACATAAATAGCAACCTAAATAGGTACTACATGGTAGAAATTATTTTAAAATTGTAGTGGATAGAAGACAAACCTCAGTATAAATAAATCTGACATTTACTGGTTTAGTAACCCATACGTCGAGGGAGTATGTCAAATCATAATACCATAATCAAAAATTACGTATGTCAGACGTATACACATACTATGAACATGCAGTAAATATTATGCCATAAAGACTTCAGTACATAATATTGTGTATACAAAACAACAATAATGAAATAACCATTCATTACACAATCAGCGTCTCGAAACTATCAATTAATTAACAGATTTCTGTAGTGAGGAGAAATCTTGAGACTCGTGTACTTGCTGTAATCGAGTCGATACAGTGCCTCTCACTAAATATATGCTAAACTTCACTGTCAATTTCAAAGTGACAGTAAGATTGTTTAACTATACTCTATACTATTATTATAACGAAGTATTTTTAAAGTGAGTTTGTGACTTTTTAGGGAGTATAAGATCTGGATTTTGAAAAAAAAAATTGCCAATAGAAAGCTACACATTTAGCAAAAAAAAAGAAAGAAAGAAAGAGAGACAGAAAGAAAGAAAGAAAAAAAGAAATAAAAAAGAGAGAAAGAAAGAAAGCCAGACAGAACGAAAGAAAGAAAGAAAGACAGAAAGAATGAAAGTAAGAAAGAAAGAGAGAAAGAAAGACAGAAAGAAAAAAAGAAAGAAATAATATTTATTGGCAACATAACATAACGAGGTATTTTTAAAGTGAGTTTGTGACTTTGTAGGCAGAATAAGCTCTGGATTTTGAAGAAAAAATTGCCAATAGAAAGCCACATCGTTTTGAAAGAAAGAAAGAAAGAGAGAGAGAAAGAAAGAAATAAAGAAAGAAAAACAGAAAGATAGAAAGAAATAATATTTATTGGCAACAGGTAAAAACATGCACACACTGTTAAAATATGAAAATAACAAAATAAAATAGTAAAAAATAAATGGCATGTCTCACGGCTACGCCAAAAGGCTTTAATGAAAATTTTATTTCAGCGGTAATGCCAGACAGACGCAGCTGTCTGACGCTGGTTTTCAAATGCACCTTTTGGGACGGGTGTAAGTAAGTATCATAGGTTATATTTCAAATTCTCAAAAAATCTCAATTCCAAATCTCAATTCTAAAAAAGTACCAAATACTCGTAAAAAGTCGCAAGCACAGTGATAGCTTGTGATAGACCATAAAATCCACTTTTGATCGTCCATTTTATAGTTACGTTAAATAGGATATTGATTTTAGTGGCCTCAATCAAAAGGTAGTTTTAGTATGAGAAGAATGTGCAAGAAAGTCTGTAGGTACTTACCTACTCTTTTAAAATAGTTATGATTTTTTTTATTTTAAGCAACATTTTATATTAATTAATTTTATAATTTTAAACGATTATGTACAGACGCCAGCATATCAAGTTACCCTTAGTGTGTCAAATTTCTTTGAATTTTCTTTTCAACTTTATGTCGAACAGACTAAGGTTCATATTCAATTAGGAAAATTTGATACATTGGGGTAACTTGATGTGCAGGCTGGCGTCTGTACAGACGCCAGCACATTGAAGATTGAATAAATATGACACATTGGGGTAACTTGGCGTCTGTACCTACATTGATATGTAAGTTTATCTTAGACGTTGGACCGTGAAAGAAATATCTGAAATCAGCCTCCCGCATTGAGCAAGCATGGTAATAAATACCTTCTCCGTTTGAGAAGAGGCCTACAGTGACAATAACAGGCCGATATTATTTAGAGGCCTAATGAAATGATCATAATAACAAGCCAATAGTATAAACACATAAATCTGCTCTGCGCTCAATGTATACCACTGTAACACTACATAAAAAATACATAATTAAATATCGATTCATCTTGCGTCTGAGTTGTGGAACGGCACTAACAATTATTAATTATAAATGTATTCGAGTAGTGATGGGACATGTTACTCACGCGAGTTGTGTCACAGATTCATTCTGTGACGTAGGTATCTAAATGAAATGACTGAAATACCGTGCAAAACATTACAAAAAATAATTTTGTTAACCGACCGATCTTTTAATGCATCTAAAAGAATACCTCCAAGCTTTAGCCAATCTAAAAGAATGCCTCCTTTTGGTGTTTTATTTAGTTACTCACTTGCTCTACCTGTTCCTTTAGACATTGAAAGAATGAACAATATTCAATTGGCTTTGCTTGCTTTTATTAAAACACTCAAACACCACCTTTTTCTGAAGATTAGATCGCACCTACACCATCTACTACTCTGCTAGGCTCTAAAAGAAACATAAATATTCGCAAATTTGGCGACTTTACTAAACTAGAGTCTAAATAACAACTTTACTGTGCAAACGAAACCTATTGAAAAACTTCACGAAACCCCTCAAAGGTGCCAGGGTCTCTATATAAAGTAAGTCCCGACTTTAACACACGACCCTGTGAAAAGACTCCGATATCCAATCATTTGGTGATACCCGAGAAATTCAAGTGCTTAGGTCAGACGCCCTCAACCTTTTTAAGGCCGAAAAACGTGTCGTATATTTACAAGAATTTTAGGTACTTTGAAATAACAAGATGTTCTTGCTTTCAAATGATGCAAAAAGTAAACTGTTTCAGGTTAACTGGTAGAAAATCCCTATGGCTTTAAATCGGCTAGTGCGTAGCGACACTAGTGTGCTTAATATATTAGACAAGTAACTAGGTAGCTAAAGTAATTGTATCTAAATGTATATAAAAAAATTAAAATTTAAAAAACCCCCACCGCAAAAAAGTAAAACATTTAAAAAGTTAAAAATAACACTTTAGCCATGAAATTTTACTTCACGTCGGGGTACCGCTTAAGTAAGGAATGTTCCTAGTACTTGCAGGTATGTAGGTACTTATTTTAACGGTACCCCGACGTTACGTAAAATTTCATGGCTAAAGTGTTATTTTTAACTTTTTAAATGTTTTACTTTTTTGCGGTGGGGGTTTTTTAAATTTTAATTTAATTTTTATTTTAAAATTTTTAAACGCATTAATTTTGTTTTATAGAATTTACAGTTATGATAATTTTTCAGTGCATTGTATGTAGAGTCAAATGCTGGTTAAAATGAATCCAAACACGACATATCTGCTATTATTTTATAAAGAGTCTACCTACTGGTGTGCTGGATTGCCTGGCTGCAGCATCAGCTCATCTTGTTGCCATCAGTGCATTGTGTTTCGAATCAAATGCTGGTTGAAATGAATCCAAACACGACATATCTGCTATTATTTTGTCAAGAGTCTACCTACTGGTGTGCTGGATAGCCTGGCTGCAGCATCAGCTCATCCTGTTGCCATCAGGGCATTGTGTGCAGAATCAAATGCTGGTTAAAATGAATACAAACACGACATATCTGCTATTATTTTGTCAAGAGTCTACCTACTGGTGTGCTGGATAGCCTGGCTGCAGCATCAGCTCATCCTGTTGCCATCAGTGCATTGTGTGCAGAATCAAATGCTGGTTAAAATGAATCCAAACACGACATATCTGCTGTTATTTTCCCAAGAGTGTTTTAGTCTGCTAGATATCCTGGCTGCATCAGACCAAATACACCATAATGTTGCTTATTAATATTACAGACATGGGTGTTTGAAATTTTAAGACACACATATGTTTTTAAGTAAAGTTAATACCCATAGACGTCTAAAATAGCAACGGTAGCTAATACAAAAGAGCTGATAACCTTGAAACGGCTGAACCGATTTTGATGAAATATGTCTAAGAACCATCGCAAGAAACCCTGCTTTCAAATAAAAAAAACCGCATCTTAATCGGTTCACCCGTTTGGGCGCTACGGTGCCACAGACAGACAGACAGACAGACAGACAGACACACACACATAGCGGTGAAACTTATAACACCCCTCTTTTTGCGTCGGGGGTTAAAAAAACTGTTGCCATAAATGTTTGACAAGGTATTTGTGAAAGTATTGTAAAGAAAGACCAATGCAATGGAACATTCTTCTCCATGCGAAACTAAATTTTGGAAGGGGCAACTACAATAATCTTCTAAGTATATTTCAAAAGTGACCTTTAATGGTCTAATTGAAATAAATGATTTGACCTTGACTAGAGCAAGCTTGCCGTTAAAAACTTGATGAACAACGTGATTGACGTAATTATAATCAAAGACAAGTTCAAAGACGACGATGTGCTGATTCCAAGAACACCACAAATTACAACTGATTTTCCGTTTGAATTTAAGCGTGGCTAGTATCCAGTCCATCTGGCATTCGTCATGATGATAAATACGTTGAATTAAAGAGGAGTTTGTGGTTTCATTTTCTTCATTAGTGTAGCCGAGCGAAAATGCAAAGATTCCTTGTAGAATAGCTTGCTAGCCTTTCGGTTTTCTATAGGATACCTTTTGGAGAGTGTGCACGGGAATTACATCATTTGATTCCGCCATCACCTTTCTACCATCGGACAACCCGGCGTACGGCGAGTGTCCACCCTTACATCGTTGGCACTCCCACGATTCGGACAAAGCGTTTCGCTTCGTCGTTTATACCGCGTACATCGAAGGACTGGAACAACTTGCCTGCTGCGGTCTTCCCGTCCGATTATAATTTGTTTGAGTTTGTTTTAACAACATAAGTTACGCGGATGACATGGTGCTGCTGGCTCCCTCGATCGGTGCTCTCCGAAAGCTACTGAATGTGTGTGAGTCGTACGCTGTGGACCATGGATTGGTTTACAACAGTAAAAAGACAGAATTCATGGTCTTCAGATCTGGTGCCAGGTGCCCCTCCATAGTCCCACCCCTTGTAATGAATGGTCACCCTTTGAACAGGGTATTCAAATTTAAATACTTGGGCCACCTGGTATCGGATGATCTAAAAGATGATCTGGATATGGAGAGAGAGCGCAGAGCATTGTCAGTTAGGGCGAATATGCTGGCCCGCAGGTTTTCTCGATGTACACCAGTAGTTAAAATGGTCCTTTTTAAGGCGTACTGCACATCGCTGTACTCGGGAGCCCTGTGGTTCACATATACCCAAAAGGCTTATAATGCTCTGCGCGTTCAATATAATAATGCGTTCAGGATATTGATGCGACTGCCACGCTTCTGTAGTGCGTCAACAATGTTTACCAACGCACGCACTGACGGTTTTGATGCGTTGTGGCGTAAAAAATCTGCCTCGCTACTCCTCAGGCTGCGTGGCAGTCCCAACAGTATCCTGCAATCGATAGCCGCTCGGGCAGATAGCCCGCTAGTGTGGGCGCTAACAAATCGCACCCGATCTGTTTTAGTTATTAAGTACTAACATAGGCTAAGTTATATTGTTACTAACAAAATGGACTCTTGTTGTCTGATAAATAAATATAATAATAATAAGGTTTTGTCTGTGCTATAATGGATGAAGTTATCATGACGAATAACTACCGGAAGTATATTGTGAAGGACGGTACGGTTGACATCTGTCGGGCATGCCACCGTCCCGGGGAATCAATCCGCCACATTATTTCTGGTTGTTCTCGTCTTGCTAACGGAGACTATCTGCACAGACACAACCTAGTAGCCAGGATTATCCACCAGCAACTTGCTCTTAAATACAGCCTTGTGGAATCGGAGGTACCGTACTATAGGTATGTGCCCGACCCAGTTCTCGAAAATGGCAATATCACGTTATATTGGGATCGATCTATCATCACTGACAGGACTATTATCGCGAATAAACCTGATATAGTGGTGATAGATCGATTGGAACGTCGCACGATGATTGTTGATATAACGGTCCCGCATGACGAGAACCTCGTGAAGGCAGAGAAAGATAAACAACTTAAGTATCTTGATCTGGCTCGCGAGGTTGTCGACATGTGGGATGTGGATACAGCAGTCATCGTGCCGATAGTCGTGACGGCCAATGGCATAATAGCCAAGAGCCTCGACCAACACCTTAAGAGGCTATCGTTAGGCAGCTGGATCAAGGGCTTGATCCAGAAGGCAGTACTCCTGGACACGGCGCGCATTGTTAGGCGTTTCCTCTCTCAGGAGCCCTGACCACCGGTAACTTGGACCCTGTTCCCGATACCGGTGGGCTGCTATTTTTTATATTTTTAAATGTTTTTTTATTTTTGTATTTTAATATTTAAAAATGTAATTAATATGTATAAAATGAAAAATAAAGGAAATAATAATAATAATTTAGGTGTCTTCAATCAAGGCTAGAGTGAATAGGCTCTTAATAAACTAGTGCGCTTCACCATCACTGATTGCATCACTGCTTACCATCAAGTGGGATTGCAATCAAGCACTGGTTTATAATATTACAAAAAAAAAAAAATCAAACACGGTAGAAAAAAGGACCTACAGTAGGTACATAAATGACTAATTTTAGAACTATTTTTTATGCCACTGATGTGGCAAATGAGCTGACGACCCGCCTAATGGTAAGCAGTTACCATAGCCTATACTTAGACATCTACAACACCAGAGAAATGACTCGCGTGTTGTCGAACTGCTAAAACCTTTTTCCTCTTTTGAAGCACCCCATGCCGTTGTCTTCAATTAAATTTCTTTTGTGCATTATTTGAGTGGTAGTTTACAGTTTTAGCTTCATCAAGACTAAAGTGCTTAGGCTCTTAATAAACTAGGACCTACGCTTCACCATAATTGATTGCATCACTGGTAACTATCCGGTGGACGGTGGAACCGCAGTGAAGCCGTAATTTATACCATTAAAAAAAAATGTGCCTCCTTGTCGTGTGTTTAGTGGTTTACCTGGTGTTGAAGCCCATGGCCTTTGACATGGCTTAACTTGCCGTTGATAAATATTTCTTAGGCATGCCATTTACCTCACAATGGGAAATCATTCACCGTTTTTATGCTGTATGCACATAAATACGAAAAACGTGCATGCCTTGGATTCGAACTCGAGATCCTTGACGAGGCAGTCCGTCGAACACACCTCTAAGCTATCACTGCACTATATTTAGTTATTAAAATGCACAGGCTCATTCTAAAATTAGGTTTATAATTCAATTTTTGTCGTGACACATAGGACTCCACAGTGTTGAGTACCGCTGCCCTACTTAGTAAGAGTGTAAAGTCGGTATGCTCATCCCTTTGAACTATTTATTGGCTGTAAGCAGCTCTATAGGGTTGAAGTTGATTGAGAGCACTTCTACCGGGGTGTAATATTGAATCCTGTTTACAAAGGTAAAGTTTTTCAATTTTATTTAAATTATACTTTTATTGGACTCCAGCGGTCTATGATAATTTGTAAATGCATGTCAAATTGTTTTTCAAAATCAACTCTGTATTTGACTTGACGTAACATAACATCGCGCTAGTAATCCCTGGAGGAAGGCAGATATGTAAGTGTTTCAGGAGTACATCCACATTTTGCTAGTCATGGTTCAGTCCCATGTAACAGGGGAGAGTCTATTGCCATCAGTCGGACACAAATCCAGACTATGGGCTGCTACTCAGAAAGTTCAGATGGAAATACTCAATAACCCGAGGATCGAACTTTGGACCTCATATTGTATTTGAATTCTAAAGGCGCCGCGCGTCGCTGCACAGGTAATATAATGCTTAAGTCAGCCTTATTATGAAGGCATTGTTTGCTTAAAGAAAAGCTCCAAACTCGTTTAAATTTAAGGTAATTTTCTATTTATCCCAATTAACTATATATTTTGAATTTGACTGCCTCGGTGGTCTAATGGTTGCCAGCGCTGCTGCTGAGCATGAAGTCCCTGGTTCGATCCCCGGGTCGGGCAAAGTGTTATTGAGTTTTTCGATCTCGAATTTCTCAGTAGTAGCCCCCGGAGTCTGGATTTGTGCCCGATTGATGGCAATAGGCTCGCCCCCTATTACATGGGACTTAAACAACTGGCGAAATGTGGGTGTACTACCAGGTACACCTCTGCCTAACCCTTTGGGGATTACAGGCGTGATGTTATGTTATGTTTGAATTTGTTTTTATAATTATAATTTCGACTAAAAGATTGGTCTCGCAAGACTTTGAACCTAAGCCATACTCCTCTTTCTTTTCGATCTTTCTTATGCGTATTGTATAATTATTATCACTTGCTTTAAAAACAGTGAAGGAAAACATCATGAGGAAACCGGCATACCTGAGAGATATTTCTCAACGGCATGTGAAAAAAAACCCTGACATTATAATAGGTTGATCACTATACCCACACGAATAATGTAAAGTAAAAATATTCCAGAAATTTTAGTAAGTTATAATAGTCTGCTTCCCATCCCTACTCATCGTTCTCGCCGGTGATCTCAGCGTGCACTAAATACTAATAATATTAACTGCGTCGTTGACAGCTGAGGTCCCGCTTTAATGTGCCACGCGGATTCAAATTAATATTGATTTTTATTGTCAGTATCAAGAGAAATCATTCATCATCATTGAAGGAGCTTGTGGCTAAATTGTAACAGCCACATGAGGCGATCGAAGGTTAAACTGACGCTTAACGAGGTCGGTCTGTGGATGGGTGACCGTTTGTTACATACCAAGACTCGAAAAGCACGTTAAGCCGTTGGTCTCGGTTGTCATTTGTAGATCTTTGACAGTCGTTACTTCTTGTAGTCAGAAGCCCGAAAGTCTGACAACCAGTTTAACCAAGGGGTATCATGTAACCCAGTTTCTAGGTTGTGGAGGTCTGACAAGCTAACCTACAAATACCGAGTTAGTCAAAAATTTATTTAAAAGCCAGTTTTGAACGTCAGACTTACAAGTAAAATAAACGAATCAAATGAATCTAGTTGCTTATTTCGTAAGGTAGTTTTGCATGGGCAAGAAACTCCATACTTGCTCTTACTTTTAACATTATGAATGGTTACCCATCCACGGACTGATTTCAACAAGAGTAGCTTAACCTACAATCAATAATAGCCACAGGGCTTTTATTATGTAGCCACAATTAAGTATGTAGGTACTACAGATTTGAATTGCAAAAAAGGGCTATCCGTTCAATTTATAAGTTAAGTCCCAGATGCTCGTTAAGAAATAAGTTTAAAGAGATTAATATAATGACTGTGCCTTCCCATTACATTTATGAAAATCTTTTGTACGCGCATAAAAATATTAATCTTTTTAAAAATACAGTGAATGTAATATGTATGCGCTTTTATAGTAAAATTCCTAGCCGCATACAAGAACTAAGCCTGAATAAATTTAAATCATTCATAAAGCGACAACTATGTCAAAAGGCTTATTATACTGTTAATGATTACCTTGAGGATCAAAAGGCTTGGGAATGAGCTGCTCCAATTGCATTAAAGTCCAGACATTATCTTGGTCAAATCATGTAAGGTCCATGCAGATTAGTGTCTGAGGTGGTTTTTTGAGGAATGTACCACACAGAATGAGGGGACCAGATCAGTCAGTGCAAGCATTTGTCAGTAATCGTGAGCTCAACTCGGAACTTGAGGAGCTCCACGTGCTGACGAACAATACCAAAGAAAGAACATTTGGGTTGGTCCCTTAAAGAACTCAAACTCCCAGACAAAATGTAAAATAAATAAATAAAAGAACTTAAAAATATTTAGAAAAGAAAATTAAAAAAAAGAATCCACATAGTCCTTACATTCACAATAAAAAGAAATATATAATGTACTTTCAAAGTAAAAATACAAGCCAATTAAATGTCAATAGAGTAAAAAAAATAAATAAAATAAAAACATTTGATTCGAAATTAAGTAGGTATAAAACAGGGTAAAAAATGTTGTCATGGTTTTAACCACATAAAACCTCCTTTCACCGCATCACATTCATATTTAAAATCAAAATGAAAATCTGAATAACCGTCTTGGGTATATTCAAATTGCAAAGGTAAGAAACGAATGAAAGTGCGCATTTAAAGGTCCCCGTTTATACCTATGTGTTAAATAAATACCGGATCTCCAAACAAATAAGGATTTAGTAAATAATAATAATTAATCTTAGTTAAGTTGATCTCCTGAATAATTGTCTTAGATTAATGTCAGGCACGAGATCGCGTCTGCTTCGTGCTCCTTGATTATTCAATTAGCAACTGGTTTCTAAGCTACACAAATTACTTGGGTGTAGTTCTAGTAAGCCGTGTTTATTCATCTGTTTTTTGTTTTTCAAGGTAAAAGAGACAAATCGATGTCAGCATGCATAGCATGGAAGAATCGGGAATGGGGCAGATTGTAGAAAAGTTTCTTTCGTTTGGAGCACGACAAAGTCAACAATAAAGTGAAGATATATTACATGTCGCTTCTTCTGTCGACAATAGTCTACAATACTGGGTCTGACATACTCTGTAACTGACGCACTCACCCATATGCTCACTAACTCACTCACTCACATATACACACACGAACACACACTCACATCTACACAACGCGGTCCCACACGCAGTCATGCTCTCACCATACACCCACCATCCATTCTCACACCTAATACCTAAGTTGATATCCATCATTATCATTTATTTGTATTGATGTAAGTACTCTCCCATCAATTACTGTATTTAATATAATTAATTTAAGTCCAATTGTAAAATTGAGGGGACCTGGTGACCCATAACACAGGTATCCAGTACCTATCTCGGGCACCAGTCTCCCACAAATGTTGCAAATATGTATTAGATAAGATTTAACAATATTTTCTGATGTATGTAGAGAAATAAAAGTTTTATTATTATTATTATATTATTATACATACATACATACATAAACTCACGCTTTTTTCCCATGGGGGTAGGCAGAAACTACAGAGCGCCTTATGCTTCGATTCTTACATATTTCTTTTGCTTCAAAGTCAAAGTCAAACCATTTATTTCAAATAGGCCCCTATTAGGCACTTTTTAAAAAATAACTTTAAAAAATGATTCTAGTTGCTCCTTCCAAAAAGTAGATTCGTATGGAAAAGAATGGGCTAGAAACTCCATACTTACTCTTTTAAAATCGATTTTACAATACTTTGTATATATTAATAAGATTATATGTGAGGACGATGCATCTAGAATAAAAGTACTATACTGAGATAATAATAATAATAATAATAATAATATTTTTATTTATAAAAACAGGAATCACATTGCACTGATACATTGTACTTAAATAATAATTTTAAACATTTGTCATCAGAAGCACAATTTTTTGACTCTATTCCTTAAACTAGGTCTAGCCTGTATCTTAAGGAATAGGGTTCAGTCATAGTAATTACAATAACAGTGTCTTTAAAACAAGTGAAACAGTGTCGATGTTACAAAGGTAATAATGAATAATGAAATAAGAGTAAGGAAGGTTGCTACGAATTTTAAGTGTGTGTGTGTAAGAGTTCGTGTGTGTGAGTTAGTGACTGTAAGTATATATGTGTGAGCGTGAGTGTGTGTATGTGTATGTACGAGGATGTGTGTGAGAATCTAAGTGATGTACGTAAGAAGATTCTCCGTTGAGAGATAATCCTGTTGTAGTAGCCATTGAGTGATTTTGTGTTTAAGTGAGTATCGGTTTAGATCAAGTATGTTAAGTGATTTGTGTAGTTTCTTATATATATGCTTGCTTATCACGTAAAACTGGCGTTTGGCAAATGTAGTTTTGTGTGTTGCCCCAGATGGGACATTTGTGCGTTTTTTCGGGTTGGATCTGGGCATGACTCTTTGGGTTCTGAGGACGGACTGTAGGATAAACAGCTGTCTAACTGTCAATACTCCACAATCCTCATAAAGCTGTTTGGTCGGATAAAGGTATGGCTTCCTAAGCATTACCTTAAGTACCGCTCTTTGAGCTCGCTCAACCCTCAGAAAGTTTGTTTTAACAGCACCACCTCATGCAGGAATGCAATAGCCGATAATCGACTGACACAGTGCAAAATAAACCATTTTCAATGTGTCTATGTCAGCCGATTCTCTAAGGGATTTAAAAACGTATATTAGGCGCATTGTCCTGCTAATTATCATGTCTAGCTGTTTATCCCATCGTAGACCGTCATCTATTTGTAGGCCTAGATACTTCACACAGCTGCTTCTAGTTAGTGTAGGACATACGCACGGTGCCGACGAGTTCGGACAGGAATGAGCCGTTACGACAAAGCTATCCGGTGGCTTGGTATTTCGTCGGATAGCAAAGGGAATGTAGCATGATTTATCTACATTTAAGGTGAGTAAATTTTGATGAAACCAGTTCATGATGCTATTTAGTGCTAATTCTGCCTTAGTTTTGACCTCTTCCCAAGTGGAACCATGAATGATTATTGCAGTATCGTCAGCGTATGCATATATCTTACAGTTTGGTAGCGACATTTTGCACAGGTCATTAACATATATCTGGAACAATGTAGGGCCTAATATGCTTCCCTGGGGCACACCATAAGTCACGTGTTCGTTATTACTGAGATACGCACCTATTTTAACTTGCTGAGAGCGATTCTCAAGGTAATCCCTGAAAATGTCGAGCGTTTTGCCACGTATACCCAGAAGCTCCAATTTTGAAATTAGTTTGGGAACAGAAACCGTGTCAAACGCTTTTGATAGATCCAGAAATATACCCATACACTTAGCTCCAGTATCAAGGTTTTTTGCTACAAATTGAGTGAGATCCAGTACGGCATCCTCTGTTGAAACCCCAGACTTGAAGCCATACTGGTTTTCAGCAATTAAGCTATGCTTATGTAAAAATCCTCGGAGCCGCCTGTTTAGGATCTTCTCCATAATTTTAGAGAGTGAAGGTAGGATGGAAATTGGTCTGTAATTGTTGACACAGGTTCTGTTCCCATTCTTATGTATTGGATGGACTATTGCTTTTTTGAGTCCGTCTGGAAATGTTCCCGATTGTAAGCAAAGATTGCAGATGTAGGTAAAAGGTGGCACTAATGCGTGGCGACAAGTTTTCAGCAAGATAGATGTTATTCCATCCCAACCTACGGCACAATCATTTCGTAGTTGCAAAATGATTGATTTCACCTCGGCTTCGTCAGTGTCAAGTAAAACGAGGGAGTTAGTTGGGGGTAAACTTAAGATTTTAGAACTGGCACTGTCAGGAACGTCATCCGGACCGCGCGATTTTAATAAATTTGCCGCTAAATTTTTGCCAATATTACTGAAAAAGGAGCATACCTGGTTTACGGAAGATTGGGGATCATCACCTAGTTTTAGCAGTTCATCAGGATGGTTGCTCGGTTTACGAGTATTAGTGATTTCTCGAATGGTATTCCAAAGAGCTTTGGGATTTTTTTTTGATTTTTCAATTTCACTTTTGTCAGAGGCTATTTTAAGTTTATGGAGTAAATCATTACAGAAGTTCCTATAACGCTTATAAGTCTGTTTTAGAATTTCATTTTTTGGAGATTTATTGGATTTCATATGCAGCATATCTCTGTTTCGAATACATTTTAACATGCCTGGAGTGATCCAGGGTTTCAAGGTCCTCTGCTTCCTAGGGATTGTAATGTGAGTAGTGTGCTTCGTTATTACGGTAGTAACTATTGATATAAACTTATCCAATGCTTTATTTGTATCATTATTTTTATAAATATCACAGAAACTCGTGTTTTCCAATTCGGATTTAATGGCATCTAGGTTTGGACGGGATATGGTGTATTTTTGCTTTCTTGATGGGTTCGCGTTCTCCAACGTAAGTATAATTGGTTTATGGTCAGTGATGTGTGACTCCAGGATTAATGTAGTGGAAGATAATTTGGACTTTAATAAAACATGATCAAGACAGTTTTCTAGCCTTGTGGGTATAAGGTGGGTAGGAAGTAGCCCATGGGAAGCATTCTGAATGAGATATTCAAAACTATGAGGGTTTTTGTTACCTTGTTTAATGTCGATATTTAAGTCGATAAGTGCGATGTTTGGGAAAGAAGATAGTTCACCCAAGACATTATTCAAACTGGACAGGAAATTGTCTATACGGTCTATACTGCTGTAAGACGGGGAGCAGTAAACAGCAACCAAGGCAAGCTTAGAATCAAGTTGACATACAAGAGAGTTGGCGTTTGTTATGGTTGGTTCCCAGACTGAGACGTTTAGCCCCGTTTTGGTGTAAATTATTACACCTTCATTTTGATTTGACGTAAGTTTAGTTGAATGTGCCAGAAAACCATGTAGTATCGGAGGGTTATTAATTTTGCTCAACCAGCAGTCGGTCAAGATAACAATATCAAAAGTAACTTTAGTGGAACAGATCAATGCTTGTAGGCTGTTAAAATTTTTCTTTACACTGCGGATATTTATGTGCAATAATTTAATATTACTAAATTATTAGATAGGTTTAAGCAAAATAAAAATAAGCAATGGAGTTGATAATTACATGTGGTACAGCTAGATACATTGTGCTAACATATTTACAAATGTAATAACATTAATTAAAAAAAAAGTGAAAAAATATAAAAAAATAGAAAACAATACATAGGTACATTATTAGATTAGCAACCAGGTTGATTTTGTCAAGACTCCAATGGTTGTCCTATGGAGCAGGACCAGCATGTTTCCAAGCATCCCGTTTCGTTTACATTCATACAAGTTGTCATACACACACGCCGGTTGCGAGTACTGTGCACCAATATGGTCTATGTAGGTGTAGTCTACAATATCGAGCATTATTTCTTCTATAATCAGCAGAAATGTTTCTACAATCAGTCACTTTGTCGATTCGTCCATCGAAGTATATTACAATATCAAGAATGTTGTCTGACCTCAAGCATAAGCAAAACATGTGTGATGCTTTAATATTATCTATAAATAGGTACCATGTTTTTAGCATTAAATGATCTAATCTTACCATAATTATAAATGCCTCTTAATTCTAAGATTGATTGGAAAAAACGACATCATCATCATCATCATCATCACCATTTCAGCCATAGGAAGTCTACTGCTGGACAGGCCTCCCCTATAGATCTCCAATAAGACCGGTTGGAAGCGGCTCGCATCCAGCGCGTTCCCGCAGCCTTAATGAGGTCGTCTGTCCACCTTGTGGGTGGACGTCCTACGCTGCGCTTGCCGATACGTGGCCTCCACTCGAGGGAAAACAACAAGTCTTATGTAAATCTTGTTCCAGGTGTTACTGAATAGCAGATTTCCTTAAAAAGCATGAATTGCTTCTGACCAGCCAAAAACAGAAGGTGTTAGATTTATTATAAAATTAACAGCTGGCCTTTTTGTCATTGAAACCGGTTTAGTATCTATCACATAACACGTTCAATCACTTATTACTTAAACAAATATTGAACAGACACATCGTTATTATAATGTCTGTTTAACAATGGTATGTTAAGTGGTTTACCACGAGATAGCTTTGTTAGGCAATCAATAGGGTATGTTTTAAGTAAATAGACATTACACTTATATATAAGTGAATTATTGTCTGTTTCATTTATCATTGTTTTGTAGACGTAAAAGTATCGCTAAATTATTTTGTCTTAGCGCCTTGGCTAGTTAAAACCAATTGTTCCCAAGTTAAAACCGATTGTTCCCAACGAGTCACACTGTAACCTGTAACAGTGTGACTCGTTGGGATTTTTTTTCCCAACCAGTCACACTGTTACTCGTAGGGAAAACTTTTTAAAGTTCGTTCCTAACGAGTCACACCGTAACGTGTTACAGTGTGACTGATTGGGATTTTTTTTTAATTATTCTTCCAACCGGTCACACTGTTACTCGATGGAGCAAAAAATTAAATAAAGTTAGTAAATTATAAATGAAGATAAACGATATATTTATCATCATTTATAATTTACTTACGTTGGCAATTTGTTTCTGGCATTCGCCGGCCGCTGCCGCGGCACCGCTCGCTTCGCTCGCTTGGCTCGTGCGTAGGATGTCACAGTTTTAACCTAACCTAACCTACCCATTTTTTAAAGGAGAAATTAACCTAATCTAGATAGTTGCGTTCCGGGTAAACAGTCCCAAAAGTTTCCCCATCGCGTATTAGGAGTGACTGGTTAGGAGAACAATTTAAAAAAGTTTTCCCAACGAGTAACAGTGTGACTGGTTGGAAAAAAATAAATAATAAGTCACACTGTTACAGGTTACAGTGTGACTCGTTGGGAACAAACGTTTAAAACCAGCTAACTGGTTACTTGTTCGATATCTACCTACTAATACCACATAACACCAGCCTATAAAGCCTGTCCCATTGCAGAACAAATGCCTCTTTTATACAGAGAAAGCACGAGTATTAATCACCACGCTTGCTCAAGGTGGATTGGGGATATGAACCGTAAATTCCAGATTTCTCACGATTTATTCTTCGACAATGTCAGTGATGTCTATGATAAACTAAGAAATAAAAAAAAAGCAGGCAGACAGGCAGAAGCGCGGCGGGCTGGGACTACTGTGGGCTGATGGTGATAATGCTTAAGAAAGGCTATTTATATCACGCAGCGGGTACTCTAGTTAAAAAGGCAAAAAGGGTAGCTTTCAATACTCAGATATTCCTACATTATTCGAAAAGCATCTACTTAGTCTTTCATGATGTCATAACTTTTCGAAGAATCCCAATTTATTTAAAAGCAAACTTTTTTCATGCATACGGATATTTTGAAATAAGTTTTATGAAGAATTCTGTTAAACATAACACATACCTAAGTAACATAATATCACAACGGAATTTTTTGTAAGGGCTTGACAGAGGTGGCGGTATAACATAGATGTTTATTTGTACATACAAACATAAACTTACGCCTTTTTCTCATGGGGGTAAGGCAGAAACTACAGAGCACTATATGCTACGATTCTTATATACTTATTTTGCTTCGTTTACATTCATACATGTTGTCATACACACACGCCAGTTGCGAGTACTACGCACCTGACCTTTCTGAAGAACCTCACGAATGAGGTCTATGTATGTCCTTCTCGGGCATCCCCTCCCAGCGTTTCCTCTTAAATCTGCCTTGTTAGTCACCTTACACTCAACCTTTCACCGTGACCAAGCTATCTGAGCATTTAATTTTTGTTGTTAATATTCCTGTGTGCCCATTAAATAAATGTATTTTTTCCTTTCTCTCCACCCTGTATAGTTGTACTAAGCAGTTTCTCACAAAGTTATATTAAACTTGGTACAAACGCCAATGAAAAGATAGAATTTAATATCACCTACGGCAACAATAGGGTATATGCATGTATTTTTTTTATAATTTTAATTCACGGTTTACAACGTTTTAACATAGAAAAAAAATATAAACATATTTAAAAATGCAGTAATGAAGCTTAAAAAAATATTTAAAATACAGAATAAATTTGAGCGGTTTAAACGCCGCCATTTTCGCGCGCCATTTCGATTACGTCATTTACTGTGATCCTATTACTATTACTTAGGGTGTTTTCGTAATTCTAACCATTTCACCATGAAAAAAGCTCAAAAACCATTTTACCGGTATTGCTTGTACCCGAATGCAATAAACATTGTCAGATTGTGCTTTTACAAAACCACTTTCAGTCATTTTTCTTAAATGTTAAATAACCTCACTATGAAGCTAAAATTACACTTGAACATTAAATTAGTTCACAACACACACGGCAATAATTATGTTTTCCAATAAAAAGTCCATTCCAATACTTAATGTCATACTTACACATTGAAGTTTCGTAGACGTTGAGTTGTTGTCGTAGTATTTGACGTCAATTTTCGTTATAACCAATGGTGATGCGTTTCACAAATTTGAATTTCCCGCGCTTAATTCGCACTTTTATTTTTAATTTAAAATAATTATGACGCTATTAAAAAGTAAAACAATGATTTAGTTCTTATTTTCTGCTATTAAAGATTCGGAAAAAAAATATTCGAACCATATTTAAATTACATGCATATTCCCTATTCTTAGAAAGCAAAGATCTTGCTACAACTATCGCTACGGCGCGGCGGCGTAGTAATGTGATGACGTCACTGCTACGCCGCTACGATGTCGTCGCCTTAGATAATGTCCTTTCTTCTACGCGTCGGTATTTAGGAAAAAGGTTGATGTTTAATTTATTCACAAAATCCACAGCTGTTTTACAAAATATTCACTTAACAACTAATATTGACATCTTTTTAACCGACTTTCAAAAAAGGAGGAGGTTCTATGTGGACCGATTCTCGAAATTCTTTTTTTTGTTTGAAAGAGTAGACTCCCGAGGTGGTCCCATTTTAATTTGGTGAAGATCTGGTGCTGATCTTCGGAGATATACAACGGAACTCTTCAAAAATAGACGGCAAATCCGTCGTGATTGCTGGAATCGCTTGGATGTTTATTGTTTATACAACATCATGACGTATTATCACGCCTGTATGCTCTGAGGGGTACGCAGATGTGTACAATATACCTAGATTTCGACAGTTAGGTATGTTAATTTTCATTTATTAGGGATAAGTGGATAACCCTATTTATCATGACATGTAATGTTAACAATAAGTATAAAATAAATTCATGTTTTAATCAATTCATTCATCATATACTTGTATGGGAACAACTAAAAATAGAAAAATAAAAAACTTTTTTGCAAAAAATAAAACCGACTTCAAAAAAAGCACTAAACGGTGAAAAATAACTCTAAATTAGGAAGTCGGTGGCCTATCATGAATAAGACAAAACCACCAAAGCCACAGACTTCCTAATTTAGAGTTATTTTTCACCGTTTAGTGCTTTTTTTGAAGTCGGTTTTTGAGACTTTTGTTGCACTGTTGGGTCAAGAGACTGATTCAGAAGACAGTATTTCTTGATACGGCCCGCATCGTGAGGAGATTCCTGTCTCTGGACCTTGCTCCCGCCACCAGTGGTCCACTATTTTTTATATTTTAATGCGTTTATATCGATATTCAAAAAAAGTAATTTTATATGTTTATACAAACAATAAATGGAAATTAATATTACAGCCAGTTATGTATTTATTTATTTCAGCCAGACAATTATGCACCAGAAACAAACAGAATGACATGCTAGCACCATCTAAGCATAGTAGTAGTGTGTAGTGTGGGTGGGTGTGTTGCAGTGTGATAAGTTAAAGTGGTGAATGGGAAATTTTTTTCAATATTTTTTTTTGTTTTTTTTTTGTCCTAGTAGTGAGTGATAGAGCCTATTGCTGTGACCAACGGGCTGTCAAGTTATATGTCTCAAGATCAAACCCATAGTACGCACCCTTTACTTTTCGGATTCATGTATCTTTTTCACGTAATGAAAAAATAACGCCGATACATCGAGACAAAATGTCGCATGACGTCACTAGCCGGTACAGTTTATACTAGATAATGACGTTACAAGCCCCCTCTCCTCAACTTTAAAGCGCTTAATCTAAGCAGTTTTCCATCAAGTTTGAAAAAGAAAAAAAAAATTTGTGTCGAATATTTTCTTATAATCTGTATGAGGGACTAAACATTCAAGTTGTGTCAAATAGCCCATTGAAAATAAATCTTTATTTATTTTATTTTTTTTATTTATTTGGAACCTTACTTACATCTATCTTAACAGGCTAACCTAATGCGATAGAGAAGCTATTTTACATAACAGATATCATTATATAAAGTAATATAATTATTGTTATTCATTATTAAATGTAATTATAATTATTCATTTTTAAAAATTATTATATAAATTGCATAACTTAAACCTAACTAACATTCTCATAACATATTATTGAATACGCCTCCCTTGTGAAGTCGTTCAACGAACAGTGGAACAAATCGATTCGATCGGCTACCGCGTTGATTGTGCGCAGTGCGCGCGACATCGGCGCTTGCTTTAGTAGATTGGTGCGTGCCGATGCTACCACTAGCAATTGCGGCCGCCGCCGCCGCCTCACATATCTCTTGTTCTGTTTGTAATAAAGTTGAAAAAGTTACAAAGACATTTTACATATTGGGGTAGCTCAATGTGCTGGACTCTGTACATGTAAACTTTGACAAGCACATAAAGGTTTTCTCTCTTCTCTAGCCAGTTTTAAACTTAGCTAAAAGAAACCGAGTCTTATTACATGAAACTTTCTTCTCGTGAAAGTAACACTTATTTCAGCCTTATTTATCCTTAGTTGTAAATTGTTAAATAACTAAGTTTCAGCGGGTAACAAGTTCCAACTTTTTATATTATTTTCGGGTCGGTTCAGAAATGAGATTAGGTATACGTTTAGCAAACAGATGGGCACATACAGGGTAAATGTATAAGTATTCTTAGTCCAAGAAATATCACGTAAGTATGAAGAACAATTACTTGGTAATATCACTTGGTTTGATCTCCAAGGTTAAGCAACCGAGGTTGGTTCCCGAGTGAGGGACCCACTACTCGTATATAACATCGGATAAGCCGTCGGTCCCAAATGCTTGCCGAGGTTAGAACCTGGATGGGTGACTATCTATTGCACATCGAGATCACCATACGTTGAGTGTTGCTCCTGTCAGTTGTAGATCTTTCACAGTTGTTACCGGTAGTCAGAAAACCACCAATCAACCAACCAGTTACCAGGAACCAGTTTAACCAAGGGGTAGCGTACTACCCAGTCACTAGGTTGTGGAAGTCAAATAGCAGTCGCTTTATGTGAAACACTGGTATTCAGCTGCATCCGAATAGACTGGAAGCAAAAGGGCGGGCTTTTTGGGGGACTGCCTCATGTAACTTTTACGAATCAGCCTAATTTGAATAAATGACTTCTACTAATGAATACATGCAAGCAAGGTGGTTCCAACATTATGGGGTACAGGTACATCCTTGCCACAAGACGTGACGTGCAAATGTCAAGTAATACAAGACTTATAATTAATTACAACAAACACAACAACTCTTTAAATAACAATAAATTAAGTACCTAATTTAAATCAAACCAAACAGAACATTAAAAACAAATTCAGTTATTTAGACTGTACCCATAATCACTATAAAGATTTTAACAAAAAAATACGCCTTTTAATGATAAGTCGGTACCTCTAAAACCAGTAAGGACCTACAGCACTTGCTACAGGGTACCTAGAAGCAACTTTGCACATTACCCCGACACCCTATAACCAAACTGATTACATATTCGTTTAGCTGGAGAGTTAGGAAATTAACTGGTAATGTTATTTGTTAGTTTCGTGTTAGTTTACTGTCGGTAGTTAACGAAGTTTCAGTTTAGTTAAACTACCTACGGCAAACTGTACTTCCGTGGTAAGATTGTGACTTTGAGTCGGTCCATAAATTATTAGCATCATCATCTCGGTTGAAAGTCGGACATAGGCCTCGTCCAAACATAGCATCATTGACTGGTCCTGTGTTTTTCGCATACAGAGGATGCCTGTGGCCCTCATTAGGCTATAAGTCTACCTAGTAGGAAGACTTAGATCGCAACGGCTTATATTCCATAAAACTGGGCTAAAAGTCTCTCCTGTATGCTAAACTGTGTATTCGCAGAAATTTAAAACTCAGAAACCCAAATAGGCTAAACTTAAACAGCTACGACCTTATTGGTGAGGTTCTTCAGAAAGGTCACGTGCGTAGTACTCGCAACCGGCGTGTGTGTATGACAATTACATGTATGAATGTAAACGAAGCAAAAGAAGTATGTAAGAATCGTAGCATATGGCGCTCTGTAGTTTCTGCTTAGCTCCATGGGAAAAAGACGTGAGTTTATGTAGGTATGTATGTTAAACAGCTACCTGAAGATCAAGTAATTGTTTGTTCTGTGTGAGAATCGACCCCGCGACACACAGCGCAGCTATCAATCGTACAGCCACTGCGTTAACCGTGCCGTCAAATGGTATATTGGAAGGTACAGATGCCAGCACATCAAGTTACCCCAATATGTCAAATTTCTTTCATACTTTTTCAACTTATTAACAAACAGTTCAGTACAGTTTCATGTTAAATTGGGAAAACTTGTTTGGGGTGGCTTTATGTGCTTGCGACTGTACATGACATAAGTAAATAATAGGAAAAGAAGTGATATGTTTAGGTAAAATATTTAGACCTTATTTACTTTAAAATATGCAAACATTTATTTCTTTTCATTTAGACTTTTTATTTCATAAACGTAACGTACCTACGGTTATCTCTTAAATACCCCCTTCTTATGGGCAGTCAGACCACTGTTGACGCTAAAAAGCCGCCAAGCTTAAATTGGACTAGGCCAGCCACGTCTGCCCTATGCCCAATGAGCTTTAGGCCAAAATAACCACCACTCGGAGCCCTGACACTCATAGAAGGCGTCGCGGCAAACCACGAAGAAGCGTGACCTGGACAAAATTAACGCCCAGTGGTCCCTAGATAGTAAAAACTGGAAGTCATAGGGAGAAGCCTTTGTTTAGCAGTGAAATGATATGAGTTCACGGTAACAGGGTAAGCTCATAAGTCGGACAACCCTTCTCACCAATGGTATATTTCCCATTAACTTGTGCGAAAGAGAGTAGGCATATCTGGCACACGGAGCTCGCGCGGCATCATATTTCGTCAAAATTACCATTTACCATAAATGGTACATTTACCAACATCAGATTCCAACACAAAATACACACAAAAGCTCTCAAAGGGCAAAATGAAACGCCAAAATTGAGAAAATGAGAATTTACTTGTAAATTTTCTTGGGAGCTTGTAACATTAGAAGTTTTGCATATAGGTAGGTGTAAAGACGTACATACCAGAGGGTTCTTACTTTGTGAGTTGAATCATTTTAGCTCGTTTCCTTTACTTTGATAGGGAAATCTTTTTGAAGTATTCTTGCCAATTAGGTTTGAAATGTAAAAAGAGATTAATGGCGAATTTTACCAACGAATCTAAACGCGATTGACGTCACAAGCAGCAGCTGTCAGTTTCAGAAATCCACAATAACGATGACATTGACAGTTTTTAAACCAGGTTCTAAATTGTGATAGTCGCGTTTAGTTTATTGGTAAAAATCAGTACAAAAAAAAAGTTAAATTATAATCGGTGTCAGCCTGGAGTCTGGATTCGTGCCCGATTGATGGCAATGGGCTTTTACATAGGAGGCCTATTCAGACCTAAGCGGTATTCGCTACCGTCTGCGGCAGAGAAAACCCTGTGGTTATGCGGTAATATTACTGTTCACACCAAAACGGATTTCGCTATTCTTGTGGGTAGAATAATGAGCGGTAGTCGAGTTTCGCTCAGAGAGGTAAGAAATTTTCGCTAGTTAGTCACTTCTGAGTCGCCAAAGAATATACACGTCAGTCACGTTGCACAGCGGCAGCAAATATCGCTCAGGTCGCTCTAGCCGCGGTACTTGATACTAAATAGCTGAGCGAAACCCGCGCGGTATGTACCTCTACCCACAGCGGCAGCGAATGTCGCTCAGGTTTGAATAGGCCTTTAGGCGATTAGCACACTGCCCCGCATGATGCAGCGTAGCGCGTGGATGCGTGTTCTTCCGTTGCTTGTAAGTATCTCCGTTTGTATGGAAAACACGCACAGTCCAACACACAGAAAATGCATCCACGCGCGTTCAATTCAGTTCAGAGACACGCGACATGCAGCGTGATGCGTGGCAGTGTGATAATCGCCTAAAACATAGCTGGTGAAATATGGGTGTACCTACTACTGGTGTATCTGCCCAGCCCTTCGGGGATAGAAGGCGTAATGTTATGTTTATAATGTTACATTATAATATTAGTTTACTAGCTGCCCCGGCAAACCGCTCGTTGTTCCGCCTGTAATTACAAACTTACTGACTGGTCTGTCTGTCTAGTGGCGCTGACTGCTATGCCGGAGGTCGTGGTTAGGGAATGCAATCTCGTACGAGATTTCCCCCTAGCGAGATCTCGCGAGACTCAAAACCCAGTCTCGCGAGATCTCGCAAATTACGGGATCTCGCGAGATTGGGAGAATCGCAATTAAAACATATGCAAATGCTTGTTTTAAGAACTAGTAATTTACATGATATGTAATTAAATAGAAACTGCGTTGCTTAGTTATGAAAATAATGTAAGTTTTATTTTAAAAATCAACAGAGCACTTATTATTTTGTCTCTAATAACATTTGTTTATGTCTATAATTATTATACCTACTGTAGCTAATCAGTTCAAATTCTTACAATATTGGTAACAAAACAATAATTATCTATAAGTAGGTATTCAGTCTTTTGAAAATTATTACTTTAGTTTCAATAATTAAGAGTAATAGGAACATTACTTATGGTAAATAAATACAACAAAACAAAAACTTAACTTCAAGTCAACTTCAAATTATTTCGTTGCAATTGTAAACAAACGCACGCGCGCCGCCTTGCAAAATGAGCCGGACCTCGTCCCCCGCAAGCCCGCCTACCCCTCTTGTGCTGTGCCCGCGCAAGGCGCGGCCACACGGCCGGCCAGGATTCGGTTCGCGCGCAGCCGCGCTATGAAATATACGTCGTCACGCTGCATTTGTCGATCTCGTTATCTCGCGAGATCTCGTACGAAATTTGACGAGATACAATCTCGTAAAATATGGCCGAGATCTCGCGAGATCGGGATCTCGGCGAGACGAGATTGCATTCCCTAGTCGTGGTGTGATGAGCACGGTCAATCGATCATGATGTGTCTGGTTTTAATAATTCTTAAATTTGTATGTATTTAAACACATCCATATATTTATCAGTTCAGCTGCGTAGTACTCGCAACCAGCGTGTGTATGACAACAATAATGAACGTAAACTAAGAAAAAGAAGTATAATTATGTAAGAATCGTAGCAGATGACACTCCGTAGTTTCTGCCACCCCCATGGGCAAAAAGCGTGAATTTTCGTGTGTATGTCTGTATTTTTTTTATCAGTTAAAAAGTACATTCCATCACTTTTTTTCACACAACGTCATTTAGTCCCAAGCTAAACTAAGAGCTTGTGTTATGAGTAGCTACTTAACAGCTGATAAACATACTTAAGTACATATTTCTAAATACATACATATTATAGATAAATTACACCCAGACACTGAACAAATGGTCGTGGTCAACACACAAACATTTGTCCTGGGTGGGAATCGAACCCACGACCTCCAGCATTGCAGTCAGGGTTACTAACTAGTAGACCAGCAGGCCAGTCAAGTTGTATAACACGCAGAGCACAAGCTCTACTTAGTATTAGTTTAGATGGCGTTATGTAAAAGTAGTGGAATATTATTGTATTACTCTCGATCTCTTTGACGTAGAAAATTCTTACTATTTATAGATACAATTTATCCAGAAATTATTTCACCATTACCAAAGGTAAGCTCTTTCGATATCTAAGTTTGATCTAGAAACCTAGTTTCTTTGGGAGACGAGACGTTCTTCTGCAGTAGTTTAAAGTTGGGATGGTTTGTCGATGACAGTACGTGTCGTGGTTACAGAAATGCATCGTTTCTACATTATTTTATTGTTACCAAGGTTCTGGAATCGATAGAGGTGGTAGACTACTAGCCAAGGGACTGTAACAGGCTGGTATTATTATTGTGTCATTGAAGCTAAACTACAAATAATTTTTATAGGGCGCTGTGTTCATATTTGAGGAGTTTTTCCACGACGGAAACGATTTAATGCCCTTAGCTTATATGATTACAAAATCAATAACGTAATATTGAGCCCCTGGGACCAGAGAGGCAAGTATTACGTTAAAGGTAACAATCCCATACATTTTCAATAGGAAGTAATGAAATTACGATGGGATTTGTTGTTATGTTGTTTCATATAAATATAGATAGTTTGAGAGGTGGTAGTTGGTTGGTTTGTTGGTTTGGTATTTATAACAGACTATATATATATTAAAAGTAGGTGAAGTGAAGGCGAATAGTGCTGTCATTTCATACCAATACTAGATAGCGAATCACTTTTAACTAAAATTTTCAACCGTTAAAAATATTATAATTAACTGTTTTGGAGATTTTATCAAAGAAACTGATGTATTAAGACCGTGTAACGTTACATGATTTTTTAGTCAGAAGGTATTGCTTTGATATTACAAAGCACCTACTAGGTCGATGGATCCCAGATTTTTAACAGGGTATAAAGAATTTTACACCCTGTTTCCGTATTTCCTCGTATCCTTAAAGGCGGGATGTTAAATCATAAACACCACCAGGAATTATGTGTACCTGGGTATATCTCCAAGGCGTGGTGGACGCGCTCGACGGACGGGTGGCAGGACGCCCATCTGTGGACAAACAGACAACACTTATAACTTATTTAATTTAGATTTTATACCATCTGAAAATAAATGATTTGTTTTAAAAACATGACAAGGCGTAATGGGCCAGAGGGCCTACACAAAGTCACAATTTCTTTAACGATAGCAAATTTATAAATCCGAAATGTTTGGAATTGTAAGCATTCGCAATGCCGAATTCTGTACATAATATATACATATAACCTAACCTAACTTGCCATACCTATCATATAGCGAACCTAACTACCTAACCTAACTACCGCACTCAAAAGTATTGATTTTGAAAGAAACAAAATATAAAATTTTAAACCGAATAACTGCGCTGCGTGTCTCTATGTTACATACAATACTAGAGTAGGTAGTAGTATTGGGAATAGTAGTACTTAGTAGGAAGTAATAATTTAACTCGGTTGGTATATCATCCATACGTAAAGAACTACTTTGACTAGTCTGTTGGTCTAGCGTGGCCCTGACTGCTATTGCGGAGGTCGTGGGTTCGATTACCACCCAAGATAAATGTTCCCATCACCACCACCACTTCTTCACAATATGTATGAATGTAAACAAAGAAAAATATGTATGTAAGAATCGTAGCAAATGGCGCTCTGTAGTTTCTGCCTACTCGTATGGGTAAAATACGTTAGTTTATGTATGTATGAATTTAACTTACAGTACACTTCACGTATTTCAATTAAACTGCAGAACAACATAGCTCAGTTAATGTTAAAACGTTTACATAGCACGACAAAGAGAATAAAGAGCTCGTTTTTAGTGCGATCAGGGTTGTATGTCTACATGTGTTCAGCATAAGTGCTGCGGGTTGCTCCCACGCTCCGACTATGAGACAGTGTTTGAAGTGGAGTGGTGATGTATATCGGTCCTTTTGCGTTTACAACGGGTTCGATATAAGCTTTTTTGTCGAGTCAAAGTCAAACGATTTATTTCAATTAGCCCATTTTATGGCACTTAACATCTAAAAAGTTAACTATTTATTTCAAATTAAAGTATTAAGGGACTGTGCTAAAACTGAATGTTTCGGAACAAGTATAATTATGACTTTTATTTTTACTCAATATTGAGTCTTCATATGGAGAAGAATGGGCAAGAAAATTATTGTAAAACCCTTTTTTTTTAAGAGTAAGCAGTATGGAGAACTTACTCTTTTAAAATAGGTTTTACAATACTTTATATACATTAAGCATATGGCAAAGATAAATTTGTAACATTTATAATCCGAGTAAGTACGACATAAAAAGCTCTTTAAAGATAAAATCCTAAAAACAAAAAAAAAGTGACAACCAACCGAAATAACTGCCAGATTAGCTGCTTAGTAGACTCTTAAAGAAATACTCCGTAATCTTAAGAAGTAAAGAGGCAGGAGTAGGTCGCCATTTATTATCTTAAAACATTTCGTCGATAAACTCGCCCTGTCTTACTTACACTAAAAGGTTTGCTGCGTTACGAATAAGGTCTGAAATGTATGGAAACTCTCTGTAATACAAGACTGGAGGTATTTTTATACGGTATTGAACTTGTAGCGACATCTATCGCGCCACATACGAACTAATGTCTGACATCCTACATCGCGATGTTAAAGTTATCCGCGCGATTGTACAACGTGTTTTTTTTTTATATCCCACAACTCTAGGGTATGATTGAGACCATATCAAAGAATCAACTGGCATATGAATTATGTTTCAATCATCCGTTTTTTTTTCTATCATACAAAATAATTCGACAAAATCACGATGATTAATGTAAAACACCCTTACGTGAAAGAAAAGTGACGTTAGAAAGAAGATTCGTCGTACTGGTGTCAATTTTTGAACTAATTAGGTAATAAAAATATTTATTTATTATTATTATTTATTTATTTATTATTACACACACAAGTTAACATTACAGGTTATTTAAATATTAATAAGACTTAATAATAATATTACACGACTATTCACACAACGCCATCTAGTCCCAAGCTAAGCAGAGCTTGTGTTACGGGTACTAAACAACTGATAATTTAATTATGATTGATGATATCTCCGAAACTATGCATTTTTTGGACCATCTATTCTAGGAGTTTTAGTATTATTTTTACCTACAGAATATAACCCTAGAGTTATGGGATATAAAAAAAAAAACACCTTGTATACATAATCCCGACAACAAACGTTGGGCAGTAGTAGCCCACCAGACACAACATCCGTCTGCGAGAAGGATCCTCCATTTGCTATTGAGGATGAGGAACTATACACCCTGTTTCTCATACCTCTTACTATGCGTTTCAAATGAGAATAGGAACGTCAATGACCTCTATCTGTCAGATGTCACTTAAAAAGTACGGTCCACAAAACTAAATTCATTAAAGATGTTTTTTTTCATTTTGAATAACTGCGACTCGGTAAAACAAAAAAACTAAAAATAATTGATTACGCGAATAAGGTTTCGTTGCAGACCGTACTTTTCAAGTGACATTTGACAGACAGAAGTCATAGACGTTCCTATTCTGACTGGCCTGTTAGTCTAGTAGTTAGTGACCCTGACTGCTAGGCCGGAGGTCGTGGGTTCGATATTATGTAGGGGTTGGATACCAGTTTACCCTGATGCAGCTGAAGAACAGTATTTTATACGAAGTGAGCCTGTCTGACCTCCACACCCCAATTACTGGGTAACAAGATACCTCTTGGTTAAACTGGTTGTCAGAATTTCGGGCTTCTGACTAAAAGATCTACAAATGACAGCCGGAAACAACGGCTTAACGTATTTTTTGAGGCAAGGAGGAGTCTTGATATGTAATGGATGGTCACCCATCCACGGTCTGACCTCGTCAAGTGTAGCTTAACCTTCGATCGAACCAGCTGTGCTCACATCCACCACAACTCTTTCTACGTAAATTATCTTGTCTTTGAAACTTCTTTCGTCCCTTCAATTTTATCATCATGTCCCGAATACCGAACATGTTCCTCTCTTTATTACAACGTGTCTGTAAGGACGTGATCACATGACGATAGAACTTTACAAATGTAATGCTGATAAAGAAAAGATAATAAAAGAAAAGATGTAATAAAATAGTACGAATGTCCCGTTGGCTTATATAGTAACTGGATTAATAAATAAATAAATCTTTTATTTTCAACACATAGTCCATTTTGTTACATACACACGACCTAGGGCAAAACTCCAAAGAAGCGGAGACGAGAAGAGATGTGTGGTATAACCAATCAGCTTGCAGCATTTTGAGACCTCAATGCTGAGCTTTGGCACAGTACAATAACCTATTGGTTAATTACGAGGCATCTCCTATCGTCTCCGCTTTAGTGGGTAAGTATCACCCTTACAAAACTTTTAGTACTTAGTATTGCACCTACTACGGTTTGTCTCTGCATGACCTAAAGGTTGACTGGTAGAAAATGCCTAAGGCATTAAGTTCGCCTACGTACATTTTTGTGTTTAAAGTAATAAATAAATAAATAAAAGTCTCCAGGTACATAGGGCGTTCCCGCTTACATGTTGTACGAGTACAGTACCGGATTTGATCCAAAAGTCAGTGACTCGAAGTCACGAAATGTATCACTTTGAATAAGAACCATCGATGTTAAATTAATAAACTGTTAGCTGTTTCTTCTAAACATTCCAAATCCATTTAACACAATGGGAATTTCCAAGCCAGCGAAATCCTTCCACATCTGAACATATTATTATCCTGTTACATAACTCTCATTCCTATATGAAACAAGCAATAAACTCCCGCTAACACCGTCTAAACGAGGCCTTATGAAGACAGCAAAGTTATTGGGCACATAACAAATTGAACATTATCACTGGAGATAGGGGGTTTTATTGAAAACATCTTACTTGTATGCCAGTTTAGGTTGCTACCCTCGTGTGAAACGGGGTTTATTGCTTTTTTAAGAAATTTGTTCCCGAAACTTAATGATTCTAAGATTTAAAAAAAAATCAAATACTTAACTAATTTAACCTAAAACTAAGACGTATAGTTTTAAGTTAAATTAGTTCAAGTGGTGTAAGCATCAACCCTTGAAGTAATAATTTGTTACATTATTTAAGTTTTAATTTTACGAGTATATTCTTATTAAGTCCAAGCTGTTTGTGTAATTTGTTGTAATGTACCTATGTATTTAGAAATAGATAAGCATGTTTATCAGCTGTTTAGTATCCATAACACAAGCTCTTAGCTTAGCTTGGGACTAGATAGCGTTGTGTGAAAAAGTTGTGGAATATTTATTTTTTATTTTATTTTTTAGTTGTTGGTTGACCAATTACGTATATAATAATATATTTATTTTTTCATAATGTGTGTCTTAGTTCTTAATAGGTATTCATGAATTAGGCATAAACTGTATAATCCAAATAAGGTTGTTATCGTTACCATTTTTTTTAAAAACATATAACTACATAGAAGACACGAGGTTCCCGTTGGACATAAGAACCCTAAAAATAAATGCTTCTACATAAAATATGAAATTGATTGAGTCTTACACAGACACTCTGAAGGTTACAAAGGGGTTGCAACCCTTTCTTAAATATGTATCAGATCAGTTATTTGATCGTGAAATGGTTTAACAAAGAGGGGAAATTAATTTTCAGAGTGAATTCAATATTATGATATCTTTGAGAGGGTTGGAATAATTGTGATAGGAGTCTACTTGTCATAATATGCTTTATAATAACTTTGTCTTAGAATGGACCTCTGTGCTTAGGAATATAGATTCGTGTGATTATTTTTTGGAGTAAATTTTGAATTGAATTCTGACTTATTGAATCACGAAAAAAAAATCTGCTGTTTCATACAAAAGTTCAATACCTACTCGACTAAAATGTATGAAACAGCTGATTTTTTTTCGTGATTTCAGAGTCGGTCCCATAGTGAAAGTTGTTCATATTCATGGGTGAACACCCTGTGAAAATTTGGCCGGTCATTGAAAAATAACCCTTTATAATAAAATATTCCACAACGCCAACAACTGATAAAAATACTACACTAAATACATACATCTTCTTATATATAAAATTCTCGTGTCACAATGTTCGTTCCCATACTCCTCCGAAATGGCTTGACCGATTCTCATGAAATTTTTTATGCATATTGAGTAAGCCTGAGAATCGGCTACTATCTATTTTTCTAACCTGTAAATGACAAGGGGTGACCACCCCAAATTTTTATTTTTTATTTTTTTGATAATTTTTATTTTTTTATTATGCGGCATCAAAAAATACATACAATTCGAAATTTGCACTTTTTTATCACCAATCCTTGCTTTATAAATAGTCATAGCCGAACTTTTATGACTTTTTGAAATATCACGAGGAGAGGGTAGACGGAGGGGAGTGGGAGGGGAAGAGGGGGAGGGGAGTCGGAGTGGGGATCGTGAGAGGGGGATGGGGAAATTGGGAGGGGAGGGGGAAGATTGTGTGAGGGGAGGGGGGATATTGTGAGAGGGGAGTGGGGAGGGTGAGTAGGGGAGTGGGGGAGGGATGGGTAGGGGAGTGGGGGAGGTATGGTGAGGAAGAGTGAGGTGAGGGGGGAAGGGAAAGGGGGAGGGTAAGAGGCAGGAGCCGGGTGGGGGAGGGAGGGGAAAGTGAAGGAGGGGTGAGGGGAGGGGCGTGGGAGGTGTGGGGGAGAGGGAGGAAGAGGGGGAGGGGAGGGGGAGAGGAGTTGATAAAAAATGCTATGCAATAGCTTTACCGCGGCAGTCTCCGAGTGCCACACGTCATTTTCTCTTTTTTTTTAACCATTCAATCACAATGTGCCACAGCGAAGCGTGGCAGGGTACAGCTAGTTTACATATATAAATTACACCCAAACCTAGAACGAATGATCATGCTCATCACTCAAACATTTATCTTGGGTGGGACTCGAACCCACAACCTTCGGCATAGCAGTCAGGGCCACTAACTACTGGACCAAGAGGCCAGTCAATCATTGTAGCATTCTGAACACGTGCACTGCTGAACACAAATTTTCCAAATGATTGTCACAATTTATAGGAAATTCGAATGGATAATGTCATTATTATCTTTTCAATGGGCATTCATAGTCGGGATTCATTATAAAATGGAATAGATTCTTCCGTTATTCGCAAATTCAATCGAACGTTTACCGGAAAAGTTTCCGAAGGAAATTGAATTATATTCCGAGTTCCAATCAAGCGTTTGTAGATATGAGTTGAAAATGAATGGTGGACTGGTCGTCCGGGAACATTGCGATTGGGATGGAATTAAAGTGGTGAGCGGTGTTTTAGATATTTTTAAAGCGACAAAAAAAATGCCTTTTGCAAAGCCACTAGCAATGAAAAGATAAACAAATTAATACCAGCTTGATGCGCTTGAGTCTATTGGGAAACGAGGCAAGAAGATGATCGGTAATGATGCACTTGTTGAGACAAAACTCCAAAGTCTTGAGCATCGACGCCGAGTCGCTAGCCTGTCGGTTTTCTATTGGTTATATTTCGGAGAGTGTGTCCCTTTTCATCATCGCTTTGCATCAGGTGAGATAGTGGTCAAACGCGTTCCTATCAATAATAAAAAAGAGAGCCTTGCTGGAGCGATTGCCAACCAACGTAACGTGTTTTTCGAGGCTCCGAGAGCTTAGATTACTATAGATACTATTAATTTATCAAGAGATTGTTTTTTCAGGACATAAGACAATGCTACCCTTCCCCCAACACAGTTCTTAACGCATTTATTTCTGTTTTTCAACCCACTTACGCATAGTTACATATTGGGGTTGAGTATTCCACCCCGAACATAGAAAGTTGTTGCCAAGTCATAATGTTATGCTGTCTCGTAGAGGTCGTTCAACTTAGTGGATATTATGTTTTGCAGGATACATAAAACTCTCACTTTTTCCCTTAGGGTAGGCAGAAACTATGCAGGACGACCTGCTCCGATATTTCGTTGAGGCAAATGTTTTTGCCATATTTTGTGTGAATTTATATTCTACATTACCTATATAATTTCAGAATTCAAAGTAGTTTGGGAATAATGTGATGGGGTTGCCTGGTCCAAATTCTTAACGTAGGTAAACGTAATGGTGATTCAATCAATTTTGTTTATAATAATACTCGTTTTGAATGATAAGACTACGACTGTGTAGGTATCGTATTACTCCGTTTTTTGTTTGAACAATAGTGTTTTGTGCATGATTCCTAGAGTATACATATAATCATTTACCCAGTCCTTACTTGAAATTTCGGACAATAATGTTTTTAAAAATAAACTTAAGAAAACACTTATAAATAAGTCATATTACTCTGTAAAAGAGTTTCTTGATGATAAATTGTAAAAACAGTAAATCCGATCATTATTAAAGAATTATGTATATTTGAATAACTATTTTTGCACTGTTGACATTTGTTAATTTTTATATTTCTATTTTAATTGTAATATTATATGTATTGTATTGTAAGCTTGACAGTCTCTCACATTGTCATTTTTTATTGTTTTTCGTAGCCTTATTTATTTATTTTTTACTGTAGTTAATTGATTAATTCTAATTTATTTATTATTACGCTTTTAAACTTGCATGGCATGAGCCTGAATACGGCGACATATCTCAATTTTAATACCCACCCATATTCTGCAAATAAAGGATTTGAATTTAAATTTGTTACTGGAGAAAACCTTGGTGAAACTGTTTGTCAGAATTTCGGTCTTCTGACTACCTGCAATGACGGTCTACAAATAACAGCCGGGACCAACGGCTTAACTTGCTTTCCGAGGTACGGAGAAGTCTTGTAGTCCACATACCGATCTCGTCCAGTGATTTACTGACCACTTGAAGCACACTAATGTACGGTACGTCCAGATGAAACCAAACCTTTGGATGGTAGTTATTTGTATTTTTTGAGCTGCTACCAGCAATCCTGCGGAGGTCTTCGCTTCACCTACCCTGGAGGATTTTCCTCCTAAATTACGTTTAGCGAGTCGCAGTCTCCACTCAAGAATTATACGTCTCTACGATAAGTTTCATGTTAAGGACATCTTAGTACATAATGTATTATTATGTATGTACTGTCTGCAAACTTGTGTCGCGAACTTATTCGTACAATTTAGGTCTTAGAGAGTACAAGATTTAGCTATTAGTAATTTAGTAGATATTAGCTGTATCTATGTACCCCGCGTGTGTATGACAACATGTATGAATGTAAACGAAGCAAAATAAGTATGTAAGAGTCGTAGATATGGCGCTCTGTAGTTTCTGCCTATCCCCATGGGAAAAAAGTGTGAGTTTTATGTATGTATCTCGCGGTTTCCTCTGCATAATCGTGTAAATTATGCATCTATTTAGAAATATGTTTGTTCAGTTGTTCAGTTAAACATACATACTCATAACACAAGCTCTGCTTACCTTGGGACTAGAAAGCGTTTTGGTGAAGTCGGGGAATAGTCTATTCGCTTATTAATATTAATACTATAATCATATTTCTAGGTTTAACTAATTCGTACAAATGTAGATTGCAGACACAGGAGACAGAAAACAATAAGACAATGTAATTATGTCTGGTAACCTTAATTTCTTAACTTAAGTGGACAATAAAACCATGGCAGTGTTGTCCAATTGTCTAGGAAACAAATAAGGTGATCAACCTTTTGACCCAGGACTTGTAGAGCCTAGGTAACAATTCTTGTTTAAATAAAATAAAATAAGAAAATAAATAAATGAAAAGAGTGTGAGTAAAATTATAGTTACTTCTGGTACGAAGTTTATGATGTAAATTTTGCTTCATTTACACTGTCCTTTTGTTTTTTTTAAATTATTTTTTTAGTTCATTCTAAAACTTTTAAGAAGTGACCAGCATGTATCTACTTTTGTAATATTTCACCTAAATGGTAATTTATTTCAATTAGAAGTTACGTTAAGGCAATGGTCTAATTGAAATAAATAATTCCACTTTAACAAAGTCATTATCAAATACTAGGTATTTCTTATTCCATAGGAAATTTCTCGAGGCACAAAACTTCCATCGTCTTGAAACATATTCAAACATGCCAATAAGACTACACAAAGATGAGCACACACTGCTGTTTACACACGATTCAAGCTCAAAGAGAGACACAACCTTTACCAATCGTCCACGAGACTACTGTAAATGTGTACACAACCTAACACAGAAACGCAAAGCAACAACGAATGAATGCATGTAGTTAATTAGTACTCGGTATCGCACGCCGGCCATGTGTCGAGCCGCAGATGTATTGGAAACAAATAGAAATAAAAAGAGGCGACAATGTGGGGACTAGGAAGCAATTGTTTTACGAGCAACGTGATATGACGACTGTTATTCCTATAGGAGTAGGCAGATGAGTGTTTGTTTTAAATACACCAACAAAACACTACTAAACTCCTTTTGAAGGTAAATATAACCCATCAAAAACATAAATGTAAAATAAGAGCCAAGTTCAATAAATACCTGTTGACTTAAACGCCAAAATAAATTAGATCTAAATTGGCACCCATTTAGATCTAATTTATATTGGCGCTAGTTTAATGGTCATACATAACATATTTTAACTAAGGATAATATATTGAAGCCTCGGTGTGACTTAGCTGCTTGTCGTATACATTTTTTTATTAGAAACCGTACTTCACACTAAGAAGAAAGTAGTAAGAATAATTATAATTATGTGAAGGCGACGTAATTAGTATAAGACTACGTTGATAAAATCTCAATACTTACTTGGTTATGATTTACAGGACTTTATACGAGTTATTTTCTAGCTACAGCCCAAAATTCTATCAAATGTACACACGTTACGTACGTACTACACACAAACCTAATTAAAACTCATCACCCTTTCTTTTTGAGTAGATTGGAGGAAGTAGTGTTAAATAAAACAAAAAGACGCTTAAGAAATATTGTTACTAAGCTTAAGTACAAATTTCCAACTTATTTTCTGTAGAGAAAACTAACTCGAGAGTTACTCTTTTCTGTTAGGTAGAACTTGGTAACAATTCTCATTAAGAATTTGTTCTCTTCGCACTAGTAGCTCCACCTACGTAATTTTTTTGTATTTAATTTTCCGAGACGCAAATACCTCGTGACCTTTTCCGGGATATAAAAATTCATTTCTCTGCCTTTTTTTTGTCAAAGTTATTAACAGAGAAACCGTAGTAAGTAGAAAGTCACTTTTGAAACAAATTGAGTCGACTGTTACCTAATACTTTTTCATTTTTTTTCGTACAAACAAATAAATTCACAGCTTTTTACCGTTAAACTACACAGCCGGTCGATTCGATAAAGTCACCAAGTGAAGACTTCAGTGAAGTGAACTGTTAATGCCAAGCATTACACCTTCATTTCACCTCGTTCCATTCTAGCGTCAAAGATGGGATGGTGCAAGGGTGTCGACATGTGAGTGTTATTTAATCCACTACAAAACACAATTTTTCATTAAAACCTTCACAAAAGTATGCCTTAGTACGCCCTTACGAAGTCCTTAGTTTATAAAATATACAGTCTTGCCATTATAATCTCGGTTATAAGACTGAGCTCAACCACTGGCGGGTCTTGGCGAAAGGCCAAGAAATCAAAGAAAGATATTATCTAGTAGTTTATATACCAATATGTTAAAACAAGGAAGTATTAGGCTCATTTATATGCATTGAAATGATTGTAATGCTAATTTAGTAATATAACACAAACATAACAATACGAATAAGTAAACCGAACCAACATACAGTACCCATTAGTTCAGTGGTTTGAAATGTGGCAGAATTGAAACTAGTGAGGTTTTTTAACTTGTGCACGTTCCCGCCAATAATACAATTTAAAACTATATTTCGGGTGGCATAGACCCATATTTACTATCATTTTATTTGCCACTAGTACTTCATTATTCATATTCATTTAATGCGTTCCACAAGGTAAACAAGATGTTAACAAAGGGCTTAGAGCTAAGAGCCGTTGTAGATCCCGTAAGTGCACAGCAAAAAATATTGTTAAATACCTCAAGACCAATACAATCTGAGTTAAATTACATAGCAATTTCTTAAAATCTAAGTCATAGAGAACTAAGATCACTTCGTTCATGTGCATTCCGTACTCTAAAATCCCCTCGTCACTTCTTTTAGTTTTGAAAATAAAATATAGCCTGTGGTTATATGTATATTATGTGGTTTGTACCTATTGGTGAAAGAAATTTTGAAATGGGTTTAGGCAATCCAGAGATTATCCCCTATAACCTTTCTTGTATTTCTTGAAATCCACCATCCTGCAAATGCCTAAATTGAATTGTAAAGGAAATGTGTATAACAACAATTGAAGTGAAATAATAAACATTTGATGAATTCCTTGAATTCCATGTAGATGGTCCACACATTCGCACGAAGCGCTTTGCCTGTTCCTTCATTATGCGCACAGCCAAGGAGTGGAATTCCCTGCCTGCATCGGTGTTTCCGAGTTCATATGACCCCAATCTGTTAAGTCGCGAGTTAATAGGCTTCTTTTGGGTAAGCTCGTTCCATCGTCTACCTCATGATCTCTGACTGCAGGACAAGATTGAGGTCAAGAGTAGACCCATTATATTATATATTAAAAAAATATGAATTCGCAAATACACTGTTACATCTACGTGTACGGTCTAGTAGTTAGAGGCCCTGACTGCAATGCCGGAGGTCGTGTGTTCGATCCCACCCAGGACAAATGTTGTGTGACGAGCGCGATCATTTTGTTCTTTAATGTCTGGGTGTGATCTATCTATTACATTATGTATGTATTTAGAAATATATATGTATGTTTATCAGTTGTTTAGTCCATAACACAAGCTCAGCTCAGCTTAACTTAGCTTGGGACTAGATGGCGTTGTGTGAGAGTTGTAAAAAAAAAGTGTTAAAAACAATAACACAAGGCAGATTTCAAAAAGGAAAACGATGATGGCTGCAAAAGTAGAAACTATAGCGCAGCTTACAACGCCCTTCTCTAAATACAGAATGGAATTGTGGTAATTTTATTTAGATTTAAATTATTAATTTTAAAAACAAAAAAAAACAGAGATAATACTCATAATAAATTGTTCCTGGGATGACAGTGATTCTGTGATTATTCTACTCTGGTACCAATATATTATTTATCTATAATCTATGGGACATTTGACACTAAGTAAACCATCTGTCAGTTTCACAAAAGAACAGAAGGGTTCTTACCCTGTAGCAATATTTTTGAATATAATAATCAAAGGGACGTAAAACAAACGTTTCTGAATTAATATTATGAATATTTGGATTTAATTTTTATTTTTTATGTGACTCTTTTTATATATGATTGAATTTTATGTGTCTACTATGGGTTAAGATACCTGAAATAAATGAATTTTATTTTATTTATTTTTTATTTTATATCCTACTTAAAAAAAAACAAATATTATGCGTGGACAAAATTCGGTGAGTTTTTTTATTTCATGTAATTGTTTCCGTAATTGGTGGCCGATTTTAGTGACTCTTTATTAATTTCGCTTGAATAGGTTAGGTATTAGGTTTGTAATTCGTTCATCATTAGGTATAAATGCCAGCATATCATTCTACCCCAAAATGCCAAATTTTACCAATTGAACATGAACCTTATTCTTTTATAATAAAGTTGAAAATCTATCAAAGAAATTTGAGACATTGGGGTAGGTTGATGTGCTGGCGTCTGTATATACTAAGAAGTGGACGTTTCTTTGGTTTATTTTCTCTTTGTTAGACACTTTTAAAAACAAATAAAAAAAAACTGGCACACTAACGATTTCCGTACTTTCAAAATTATCAAAACAAAAACGTTAAAAATAACTACTGTCAACTGTCTATCAATTACGGTTAATGGGAAACAGCCAGCTGACAGACAGACAAACGGACTGCTACGGAACTGCGGAACCCTAAAAAGTAAGTTATTTTTGACCGTGGAACTACTTGTAGTTTTGGGACTACTTGAGAGCAGCGGTGGCGGCCCCGACTTACGAACAGCAAGTCATGGGTTCGAACCCAAGCAGGCGCGATACTTTGTGTAATTTATTTCATCACCACTGCTCTCCAAAACGGTGAAGGAAAACATCGTGAGGAAACCGACATGTCCTAGAACCAAAAATTCGAAGACTTGTGACATCTACAAATTCCCCTTTTACCCTCAAGACAAGTGTACAATCTGTAGCTGCTATAGGTATATGAAGCTTGGAGATGAGAACATTAAGTGCACGTGTTGGTCCCGGAAGCACCGCTTACCGCTAGCCAACGGACTGAAAAGGATAGTCTGACCTTTCCCTTTTATTATCTTATCTTAGAGAGCTACATACCAAAAGACATTGTGGAAACAAACGTTTTTATGTGTCCTAGTGTTTTTCCAGACTTGTCTAAATTTATTTCTTTATTGATGTATTTTGAACCCCACCGACCAAAAAAAAAGGAAGACGGCGCGCTGCGAACATCAAAATTGTATTTAGTTTTAAGATTAGCTTGTTTTGTTGTATTGTTTTTGAGAAATAAATATCTTAAACCGTAAAAATGAAGCCATAAAAACGTGCTACGGCAAGAAAAATACACACTCGCGCACGAATCTACACTAAAACCATGCCCATCGTTCTTAGTATATCGCCAGTCGAGCAGTGACATTAAACGCGAGGGTTGCCATGATACGATTCATAATTTCCCCATTCGATTGAACTTAAATAAGTTTTATTACTTCGAGATAAATATTTCTGATTTCTTTCAAAATGTATTGTAAATACAAAGGTGTGTAATAGGGTGTGTAATTTGGCCTAAAAACAATGTTAGTGAAAGTAATAAAGCAGTCAAATTAGTGTATCTAAAGTATTCTAAGTTTTCTGTTTTTTTTTTATAACTTATTAAATACTCTGATTAGTACAGTCAGTGAGCTGTGTTACCTGATCCAGCTTCCGGAGAAAATGAGTCAGGCAACGTAGCTCACTGACTGTACCTATTGTAGGCACAAAGTCACAACACAAGCGAATGACGATATTGTACACGCTCCAGTTTAAAATAAATTAACATTGTTTAAATTTTAGTCTTATGTATGTAAATCAAATTAAAGCAATAAACGGTGTTTCGACCACTGGGTGACCTCTTGATACAATTAAATTTATCATATTTTTCTAAATTCTAGTCATATAATAAGTAATCAAAAAATCCCCTTCCCCATTAAAAGTTCCGTCATACAAAATATATACATATGTACAACATACTTTTAATAAGATGACTACAAAAAAGTCTATACAAAATAATATGTAACATCTACAAATACATACGTTGAAATGAATTAAATATATCCATATATATAACCTAACCTAACTTACCATACCTAACCTATAGCGAACCTAACTACCTAACCTAACTACCTTACTGAAATGCATTGATTTTGAATGATACTTTTTGCACAATTTTAAATTGACCCACTGTGCTGCGTGTTTATATGGTACTTGCTAAACTAAAATAGGTAGTAGTATTGAAATAGTAGTAAAAGGAGGTAATAATTTAACCTAATTGTATATAAATAAATATATCACAACTTTTACACAACGTCTGCTAGTTGCAGTCTAAGCAGTGATATGAGTACGAGGTAACTGATAAACTTACTTGTATACAGGGTTCGAATCGGTCAGTATGGGAAAGTCTGAAACTATAAGACATAGGTACGAAGATCTGTTCTGAGGAACCATGTCATCGATTTTAATAACAAGAAAAACTGCATTCATACATTTTAAAAAACATCTGTACTATTGTAGTAATATTGTAAACGTGGTCACTTCGAGCACCTACTAAAATAAATTAAAGTATGTGGAAACAATGCATTTTATTCATTTTAGACATCATTGAAATAAACATTTATTATTATTTATTATTATTATTATCATGTTTCATACAGACATTTCCTGCTTAAGACCTACACAATCGATATCTAAATAGAAATAGTGTAGGTTTTTTTTTCAAAATAACCGGGTTCGATTCTCGAACGGAGTACAGCTCTTTTTTTAAATGTATGAATGCAGTTTTTCTTGTTATTAAAATCGATATAATAGACTTAATTCTGAGTGTTGGGATGCAATAATATGTATTATAAACTTTTACTACATGTAATAGTGATTTATGTTTTCAATCATTGTTAATGTATTTGTATAGTTAACGTATCTTAAATATAAAACTTTTTTTTTTTAATTTGGAACATTTAAATAAAAAAGAACAGTAAAATAATTGTAGGGCATCAAAAAAACTCATCCGCATCGCTGTCAACGGGTAAAGTGCCTAGAAGACTGGACGTTGTATGGCAATGCTGAATCTCTGAGGTTAAAGGCCAGCCCTCTGGTTGCGTGAAGAGTCGACCAACCGCTTGGCGATGTCACGAAAAACTAAATAGGCATTCGGACCCCAAGGCCCGAGTGTTTCAACCCCATACGGTTCACTATAATATCTTAAACTTTGATTTGAGATTCTAAAAAAAGCATCTGTTACAAATTATCAAAATACGCGCCGGGAAATGAAACGTTTCTAATAATGGATCATTTAACAAGAAACTTTGAAATTAGCTAAAATTACAAAAACCTGCGCCATTTACCACTTTCTCAGTGTTGTTTTTGGGAAACATTAATGTCGTAACGAACTCCCCAGCAAACACCTGGCTAGAGAAGTTAGAAAAACAGCTAACAATACTCGTACAATTCGAAGTAATTAACATTACGAAACATGTAAAACAAAAGAATATGAAGCCCTTTAAAAAAATGACTCGGCTCGTTGTTTTTTTTTAAGCCATTAACCAAGCGCTAGCCCAAGTCGACAAAATATTTTCTTGTTCATTCCGTCTGAGTCGAATTTATGCGACAAAAAACCTTTGTGTACTAAAATAGATTGTTTCAAGCAAAATGATGAAATATACTGACGATTCATAAGCTGAGAGCTTCACTAGAGCTTACAGAATGTATAGTAAATATTTTGTTCATTCTTTACCTGGGTTTGAACCACAACCTCGTACATGAGAGGTAGGCGCCTTAACTACTCGGCCATTATCATAGCTGTGCGTATTATACCGTAACATATTATATCCATACTAATATTATAAATGCAAAAGTAACTCTGCCTCTCTGTCTGTCTTGCTTTCACGCCAAACATACTGAACCGAGTCAAATGAAATTTGATACACAGATAGTCTAAGGCCTGAGAAAGGACATAGGTTACTTTTTAATTCGAAAAAACTTTCATACAAAAAAAAAAAACAACCGACTTCTTAAGAAAAACACTCACAGGTGAAAAATAACTCCAGTTTCGGAAGTCTGTGGCTTTGGTGGTTTTGTTTAGTTGGCCACCAACTTCCGAAACTGGAGTTATTTTTCACCTGTTAGTGTTTTTTTTAAGAAGTCGGTTGTTTTTTTTTGTAAAAAAGTTTTTATTTTGCAATTTTTATTCTGCATAGACATTTGATTATAGCAATCACAAATAATTAGCTGTTATGCGTTGAAGAGTTCCGTCGCAAGTCTTCTTCATCAGGTCTTCTTCACAAAATGATACTTTCTGAATGAAAATGCTTGATTTGTTACTAAAAATGAAAAAATCAGTACTTTGTATCTATATTTTTTGAGGAGTTCCCTCAATTCCTCAAGGATCAGATATGAGTTTTGATACAAATGGGACCAATCTGCTAGCATACCCTATCAAATAAAAAAAGAATTTTGAAAATCGGTCCATAAATGGCGGAGTAATCGCATAACAAATACACAAAAAAAAAAAAACATACCGTCGAATTGAGAACATCCTCCTTTTTTGAAGTCGGTTAAAAAAGGTTATAAGGGGGTTGACAAGGGGAATAAAAGGTTGCATTAGATTGAAACTTTTTTGACGTGACAACGTCTTATAAATTGGTTTGCCGGGTGACACTTCAAGAAACTGCGTTACGCTCCGCTCACGTTATGCGCTCACAATGAGAGCGAGTGAGAGGCACGCGTCCCTTCCACTCGGGCATGGTTAGCCCGCCTAAGAGCGAGAGAGACAGACATAAATTATTTTACCACTCAAAGTCGTTGTCACGTAAAACTTTCGCCCGTATACCGACTTTACAGGCAACCAATTTTTTTTATTGTATTTTATATTTTAGGCTGTTGATTTGATATAAAAGTATGGCATTCAAAGTTTATAATAGTTTTACCCTTAAAGGTGGTTTCTACACAAACACACCTTTCCACGCGGACGAAGTCGCGGGCCCAGCTAGTTTCAATATAATTTAACTAAACGTTCCATTTACATCCACATACATGTCCAAAGTGTAAGCAGAAGAACAAACTCTTTGATGTATGGTCCAAAACATTTCAAAGTAAACTTACTTTCTGAGGGTTATCCGCCTATCTTTGAGGCGGGCGGGCTGGCGGCGTAGGGCGGACATTATATTACCGCGTACCGGAGTCCGGAAGTGAGCACAGGAAGGTCAGGGCGCCGCCCTACTTCTTGGGCAGAGGGAGTAAGGTCCAAGTTAAAGGCGGAAGAGGATTTTTACTATTATTTTGTTAGGGTTATTAAAACTTAGAAGTACATGTATGATGTACATTTTGTGCAATAATAAACGATATTCATGTCTGTAATTAGGTTGAATAACACTTTTAAACGCCTTTTTAAAAGTAGAAGGAGAGGTCGGTGTTTCACTATCTGACTACTCTGAGCAGAAACACCGAAAGAAACTCAGAGGTAACGATCTATTTTAAAGTCTAGACATTAATAACAATAATAATAAATTTGATTGCAGGCGACGCAGGCCCAGAGATAAATACCTTAACCTAAAATACATATTAATACATTATTACTTAAAAACTAACACGCACTAGCGCTGCTCTGTGGAACTTGTCCGCGGAAGCGACGGAACACCACGTTCTGAGGCCAGAAGTTTTCATCCATGACGACGGGCAGATAACAATTCGGAACGCGTACCACAAACGCCTTAAAGTTGACGTTGCGGCGCGACTCCAGTAACTGCACCCTCGGCATGTATCCAATCTTCTGGCGCACGTACTCCACGATGCCCTCCGCCTTAGTGGTGTAGTGTAGGCGGGAGATATACACCGGAGTGTTCGGGGCTGCGGCGCTTGTTGATTTCGAGCTCCGCAGGAGCTTTGCCGCAGCGGTTCTTATTCGCTCGCGATCGGCGCTTCCTCCTATTCACCGTCACGAAACCCTCATCATCAGCACCATTTGGCGCTTTAATGATGACCAACGACGCCTTGCGGACACAATCCTACTAATAGATGAATGGATGGATGGATGTTTGTTACTCTTTCACGTAAAAACTACTGAATGGATTTTAATAAAATTTGGTATGGAGTTAGCTGACACCCTGGTTTAACATATAGGCTACTTTTTATCCCTTCCTGTTCCCACGGAAATGGGATCTACGTGGGTGAAATCCCGGAACGTCTGCTAGTACGATACTATAAAAAAAAATGAGCTGTTAATAAGACTACTTTGCTAATAAAATTTGACTATGTGGTGGTTGAATTTTGTTACAATTTCTACGGAACCACGGGTAATGACTTTTCACTTGCAAAACCCGTGCTGCTTAATATCACTAGAGATATTTATAGCGATGTGTAGGTACATACATAGTTATTAGTATAATTTCGTAGGGCCGAATCGCTTGCTCCAGGCATGCATAATGAAGTACTAGTATCGTTCCGTGTTCCCGAAAACTATTAATAATTTCAAACTATCCCAAAACTGATTTGAATTTAGTGCACCCGATAAATTGACGAACCGTTTAAATATTTACTTATAATATGCACTACGTGTACAAGTTTTAATTAGTTTTTGGCTGCAATCGGTTGTTAAAAGCTAAAAGCATGTTTATCGTATCAAACAATTATGTCTATTGCTGCTTAAGGTGGAAGCTGCAGGGCTACCCTGAAGCTTCCACCTAACAAAAACCCACAAAGTTTAAATTTTAATGGTTTTTTTTTGCAATTTGCCGTTATTCAGGATGCATGTTTAACCAAATGTGATTTGCGAGTTGCCATTTGTAGATTTTTGACAGTCTTTACGGGTAGGCTGACATTCAGTTTAACCAAGTGGTATCGAGTTAAATAAATGAATAAATATTCCACAACTTTCACACAACGCCATTTACTCCCAAGCTAGCCTGTGTAATGGGTACTAAACAACTGATAAACATAATTAAATATTTCTAATTATATACATTGTACTTAGATAATAACAGCCAGACGCGGAATAAATGATCGTGCTCATCACAAAAAAATTGCCCTGGGTGGGAATCGGACCCACGATCTCCGGCTTAGCTGTCAGAGTCACTAATTACTAGACCGACAGTTCCCAGTAACTGGGTTGTGGAAGCCAGACCGGCAGTTTAAACTGGAAGACGACCTCTATATATTAGGGAAAAGGCTAGGCAGGTAATGATACCTCCACGAATTCGTTCTAGTTCCTAATTAACCAAATTTAATTTGACATCAATCGGCTTACAGAGTTATTGCTAACTTGAAATCACGTGTATAGTCTAGATTAGCAACTTTGAACTTAATTACATACACATCTTGTTTTGTTTGAGTGTTAAATAACTATGTAGGTAGGTGTAATCTAATTAGTTATTTACACGAAACGAAACCGAGTCCCAATGAGTTGTGTCGACACATGGGACTATTTAGCTAACTTAATTACAGCAGGGTTTTGATTTTGTTCTGGCGTAATCATGTGACTTAATTAAAACTTTGTTTGAGTTTAGGTTTGTCAAAGTCAAAGTCAAAGTCAAATCATTTATTTCGAATAGGCCCCTATAAGGCACTTTTGAGCGTGGAACAAAAATTAACTTTAAAAATTGATTCTAGTTGCCCCTTCCAAAAAGTGGATTTGTATGGAGAAGAATGGGCAAGAAACTCCATACTTACTTTTTAAAATAGATTTTACAAAACTTTGTATACATTAATAAGATTATATGTGAGGACGATGTACCTAGAATAAAACATACTATACAAAGATAGGTTTAAGCAAAAAATTAAAAATAAGCAATGGAGTTGATAATTACATGATTAAGTTGGTTGGTGCTGGAGAAGGATGCTCCGAATCCCTTGGACAGCATTTCGCTCCAACGTATCCATATTGCGAGTACTCAAGATCTCCTCGCGGTTGTCGTCCGAGTGCCTACGTAAGATCCTTCAATACTTCGGTCACATAGCAAGGAAAGACGGTGGTAATCTCGAAAGGCTCATCGTGACCGGCAAAGTGAATGGGAAAAGGCCTCGTGGACGCAGCCCAATACGTTGGTCCGACCAGATCCGCACCACTCTTGACTCTTCGGTATACGATGCCCTTCACACCGCCAGAGACAGAAGCAGATGGAGGAACATAGTGAAGAAAAAGGTGATGAAGCAGGGAGGTCACGACCCTCAGCATTGAGGAGTACGACGCAAGGAGGAGGGGGAAGTTGGTACAGCTAGATACATTGTGCTCTCATATTAACAAATGTAGGTAATAACATTAAATGAAAAAAAAAAGTGAAAAAGAGTCGACATTTAAAAAATATTTAGCGATTTATCGGTCATCTATAATTTTACACACATTTCACATTTCGTCTGAGAATGTTTTTATTTTATACTTTGTGTTTGTACAATATAACCAGAAGTAAATAACCACCACCCTTTAATTTACCACCCAAGCCCAAATAAATTGAATCTGAAAAGACTAGCTGGAATATTTTTTGGGAAGCTTAAATGTGAATGCATCGTCGAAAAAAACACTGTTTTTAAAAATCGCCCCGCTACCGCTTGCAACTTGTTCCATCCCTTATCAGCGAGGGTTTATATGGCAGATTAGACATGTGTGGACATGTAACCGGCACGTCCGGCCACTGACGGCGATACGGTATCCACCAGATAACCACGTTAACGGGGCTAGTTTCATGTTCACAGAGCTTCGTGGGGATTCATAAGATAAGTTTTAAAGATATGAGACACTTCCTTTTTTTACCCGACTACGAGGAAGCTAAAAAGAGGATTATGATTATTACCGCGCTAGGTATGTTATGTATGTTCATCCCTTATAACTTCAAAACTGCTTATCATAATTTGATAAATGAGGTATTGTTGCATGCGTCTTGATCATCCGCTGATTAACGCCCGATATTAATATTCTATCTCAATCCAAATCCCGATCCTTTGTTTTTGATGGCTGCTTCTGATTGGACATCTTTAAGACTCGGATAGGCGAATTCGGTCGTTGATTGGTTACAGACAAAGATCGGGATCAAGATAGCAACCGAGATAGAAATTATTAATATCCAGCGTAAGTGACGTGGTAGCTGGTGAAGTGACGTCACATTTAAATATATAATAATAATAAAAAAATAACTGAACATGGCGCCTTCTAGTGGACGCAAAGTAGGTAATGATCTACAAAATGTAATAATGCACTAAAAAATAAAAAATGCACAATAACAGCCTAATGTATTACATTTTAAACATGTAGAATAAAGTATTTATTTGTTTCTTCACCACAGCAAACATTGTTGTTAAAATTACGATCTGTACATGGTATGGTTAAGTTAACTGCTGCCTAAGCAGCTTTCATGGACCTGTGTTTCAGGGCCTCCGGTCTCCACTTCGGAAAAGTCGTCCTTAGTTATTGATATCAATCGGGCACAAATACAGACTCCGGGCTGCTACAGTGAAATACCAATTGGAAAAGCTCAACGACACTTTGCCCGACCCGAGGATCTAACCTGAGACCACTGAACCAACGAGGCAGACTATACATTGACATTGTCGCAGAAATAATAATCTTGTGAACAAAGCATCGAAGCACACTGTCAAAGAGCGCCAGACTTTACAACGTGGAACTTATTTTAATGCACTCTAAAACGAAGTGTCAATCTACACAATATATAGATCTAGACCAGACCAAGCTTAACGCCTGTGAGCCTAATTAGCAACAGTCGGCTGGGCAGTTTCACTACTCTAGTGTTCGGGATTACCTACGGACATTTAATGATTGAATAGGAATCGAAAAAAAGAGGATTTTTATGTTGAGTATTGTTGGTTGCATAACGTTAACACAAGGGTCAAGCGGAGGTGTGCGACACTGTTATGTACAGACGCCAGCACATCAAGTTACCCCAATGTGTCAAATTTTCCCAATTGAATGTGAACCTTATTCTGTTTGATATAAAGTTGCAAAACGATCAAAGAAATTTGACACATTGGAGTAACTTGATGTGCTGGCGTCTATACAACGGCGACGTAAGACATCATATTTACAGTTCATAATATTATGATGATGGACAATTCAGACCATTATCAGACACAAATCTACATGTTTCTTACATATTCTGACCAAATAATGTCTGGACTTTAAAAGAGACTTGTGACCTCTGAGTTTCTTTACACATCGTCTAATTAAATAATGATTAGAATTAATTAAACACGCGTTTTCTATAATATTATACAGTGCAAGGGCTATGAACTTATGCTATCGATAAAGTGGTCGCCATGAGTCTTCTTAACTTTCTATAAACGTCTTTTCTGATTTACTAGCAATGGGCTTACCATTGCCGATAAATTTCAATATTTAATCCAGACGCTTCCAAATTAAAAACAGATTTCATTCCGTTCATGAATACCAAAATAACCCCAAACAGAGATTAACTCTTTGCAATCAATCAAATTATGACCCTCTAAATGTACAGTATCGTTGTAAAACTAATTTCGAAATAAATCATTAATTTAATCCACCATTTTCACGTGAACGCAAAACTTTGGCGAGCTCGTTAAGTTATGGCTGAAGTTAAGATGGGGTGGGAAGGTTTTTTAATTTATGGTTTTAATATTAAGCTTCTTATAAGGTTGGTCGTTTGATAGCCTAATAGGGTTGGTTAGAGAGCTTAGGGAAATTGACAGTTTTGTCATTACATTTATAGTTCGTTTAGAAAAGTAATTAATTAATGATAGATAGATATTCCACAACTATTCACACAATGCCATCTAGTCCCAAGCTAAGCTAAGAGCTTGTGTTATGGGTACTAAACAGCTGATAAACATACTTATATATTTCTAAAAACATACAGATTGTACATAAATCACACCCAGACACAGAAAAAATGATTGTGCTCATCACACAAACATTTGTCCTGGGTGGGAATCGAACCCACGACCTCCGGCATAGCAGTCAGGGTCACTGACTACTAGACCAACAGGCTAGTCAACATAATCAATTTTTTTCCTCAAATCTCTCGGAGATGTCATTACTAGATATTTAACATTAAACGTAATCCTCGAAGGGCTAAGCAGAGAGCCAATTGCCATCAATCGGGCAGAAAGAAACCCAGGCTCTGGGCTGCTACTGCGAAATCAAGATATAGATAATTGTGAACTTAAATGGACGGTGTTCACGGGATGGTAATCTAGATACTATTCGAAGGGGTTGAATGATACTCAGATGTATATGTCAATGAAAAGTCTTTTATTTATGTAAACTATCCAGAAGGTCATTACACGACGGTGAATCTTAACACCGAGTTATAATAAAACGCGTCATCAGCACAGCGCCATCTATTGGTCGAAATGTAAACAAATATATTTGACGTTTTATCTAACAGACGGTGTTATAGTTTTTTAGGTTTCCATACCCAAAGGGTACCTCAAAACCTATAACTCAGGCTCTACTGTCTGCCTGTCAGTCACTAGGCTGTATCTCATGGCAACTGTGATAAATAAAAATAGGCATGAGTAGTTGATACTCAATACTCCATACTTTATTGCATTCCACATGTTCTTAGTTAGTTTTGAGAGAGGAAGCATTACCAATTACTAGCAGACGTCCCGCGGTTTCACCCGCGTAGGTCCCGTTTCCTTGGGAATACAGGGATAAAAAGTAGCATATGTGTTAATCCAGTGTGTCAGCTAACTCCATACAAAATTTTATTAAAATCCATTCGGGAGTTTTACCGTGAACGAGTAACAAACATCCATCCATCTTTCCTTTCCATACTCACAAACTTTCGCGTTTATAATATTAGTAGGATAATTTAAGTAACATAAGTCTGAAATCGCTAATCTGCATTAACCAAGCATGGGGATCAATGTTCGTGCCTTCTGTGTAAGAGAAGGGGCCTTTACTTTGCAGTAGGACAGTATCAGACTAGTATTATTAACATTACATTACATTATATTTCTGTATAACTGTTTTATATTATGTGGAAAATGTTGTTGGTTATACATTTGTATTTCTTTTTTTAGTTTTAGTTCCATAGTGTTATATATAGTAATGTTTAACCGTTTATTTTCCCAAATAAATAAAAATAAAATAAAAATAAATAAATAAATTACCGAATTTTAGAATAGTAGTTATTTCAAGTATTTTTATTAGTTACAGAAGTGTAAAATTTCTACCTCGACACTTAAAAGATATACTGGTATCTTCAATCAAAGAAAATAAAATGTAAAACCTTAATGTTACCAGAACACAAATATAAATGAGGTAAGCAGAACATTCAGCCTTGTAAACGAAAAATCGTGACCCGTATTTAAAGAGCCTAACTAATTGGAAGATGGCGTCTGAAACCGTGTCTAAAAGAAAATAAGATGTTTTCAGGACGAAGACGTCAATAAACTGAACGTATAATGAAGGTTTCTATGTCCGAAAGCTCGATTTGAATAGCCACTAATTTTTTGCATTTTTTTCGTGGTATTTTTTTCAGAAAAACTGAGGGAAATATTTGAAAAACCTTTTATGTTGAAGATTGTGCGAGAGTTGTTTTTAATTAGTCATACCGGTTAGATATAATTTTAATTAGTAATACCGGTTAGATATAATTTTAATTACTAATACCGGTTCGATGTAATTTTAATTAGTAGATAATACCGGTTAGATATAATTTGAATTAGTAATACCGGTTAGATATAATTTTAATTAGTAATATCGGTTAGATATATTTTAAGCGTAGAGAAAGAAGGAGTTAGTACACTCTTTCTTTAATATTATTATTTCCTGAATGTTGAAAAATAAGATATCGTTAGATACGTTTCAACACCTTGCGTGACAAATAATGTATGGGATTTGTAAATGTAAATGTCCATTATTGGACCATTCGTCAGTCTGTTTGTTATCGTGCTGTCTCTCGTAACCGTAATAGATAAATACACAGTTGATAGAAGGTTAAGCTACGCTTGACGAGTGTACACTTGGATGGGTGACCATTCATAACAAATATCGTAAGGCCGTTGGTATTGGCTGTCATATGTAGTTCAATGACAGTCGTTACAAATAGCTCAAAAGTCTGACAACCAGTTTAACTAAGGGGTATCGTGTTACCTAGTAGTTGGGTTGTGGAGGTCCGACAGGCAGTCCCTCCATGTGGAATATATTCAGCTGCAATCGATGTAACTGGAAGCCGACCCCACCATAGTTGGCAAAAGGCTAGGCAGATGATGATGCTTTGACAGTATTTACCATCAATTTTTAATTTATTTTTTAACACTTTATGCACTAGTAAAAGTCATTGTACAAAGGCGGACTTAATGCCTTAGGCATTTTCTACCAGTCTACCTTAAGGTGATGCAGAGACAGAACATGGTAGGCGCAAGAAGATAACAAAAAACAGAAAGTGAAATCAATAATAATTTAGAATAGTTAATATATTATATACAATCCAAATACAAGCGATGTCAAGAAAAAAAATATAGTACTGGAGAAATACTGATTTGCTAACTTAACTTCAAGATTACGAAAATGACACCCTACAAAATAGACTACAGACTCTTTCACCCCAGAAGGCAGATGACTACTCACTCTGGAAGATCACCAAGTCTCTCAAACGGCCACAAGAACACATGCCTCCATTAAGGCAGCCAAACGGTGAATGGGCGAAAAAGCCAGAGGAAAAAGTTGAGCTGTTTGCTAAATTTCTAAGGGACGTATTCAAACCAAACGAACCCGACAACATACACCCAGAAGAGGAATTTGATGAAATCCTTGAACGTGAACAGCGACCATCCCTACCGTTGCGCCTGTGCACTCCGGCCGAAGTGTGGAAAACTATTAAGAATCTGAAGAATAGAAAGGCACCAGGTTTTGACATGATTACATCAGAAGTCTTGAATCACCTACCAAAGAAAGGAATTGTTTTGATAACCGTTCTCTTTAATGCAGTGATTAGATTACAATATTTCCCGCTCATCTGGAAAATATCAATCATAAACATGGTAGCCAAACCAGGAAAAGCTCCTACTGAGGTTTCCTCATATAGACCAATAAGTCTACTTCCTTTACTCTCCAAACTATTCGAGAAGCTACTGCTGCAACGATTGTTGCCAATACTCGAAGAACAAGGGACTATCCCAGAGCATCAATTTGGCTTCCGAGCACGCCACGGAACAACAGAGCAAATACACAGAGTGGTTCACACAATCCGACAGGCTCTCGAAAGAAAACAGTATTGCTCAGCTGCGTTTCTCGATATACAGCAAGCATTCGACCGAGTATGGCACAAAGGTCTCCTGTGTAAACTAAAGATATGTTTACCACACACAGCATACATGCTTCTTAAATCATACTTAGAGGACCGTGTGTTTCAAGTTAAAAGTGAAGACAGCCTCTCTCCATTCTACCCTATAGAAGCAGGAGTGCCCCAGGGATCTGTTTTGGGCCCAATTCTCTACACAGTCTACACTGCTGATCTACCCACTTCCAACCTAACTGTAACCGCAACCTACGCAGATGACACTGCTGTGTTATCCTGTGACAAAGACCAGGGAAGAGCTTCCACTCAACTCCAAGAACACTTGGACAAGATTGGATTGTGGATGAAAAAATGGAGAATTAAGCCTAGTGCTGCTAAGTCCGTACACACTACTTTTGCTTTAAGAAGAGGAGACTGTCCACCAGTGATGCTCGGAGGAGACGTGCTGCCACAGAAAACGACTGCCAAATACCTAGGTATGCACATCGATAGAAGACTTACTTGGCGTGAACATATAAAGACCAAAAGAGACCTAGCAAACAGGAAACTAAGAGACATGTACTGGCTAATAGGCAGACAGTCATCACTGAGCTTGGAAAACAAACTCTTGATTTATAAATGCATCCTAAAACCAGTATGGACATATGGCATAGAGCTTTGGGGATCGGCAAGCCATTCAAATATAGAGATTCTGCAACGCTTCCAAAATAACGTTCTAAAAACCTTGAGCTGCGCGCCCTGGTTCACAAAAACCTCTGAAGTTCATGAATACTTACAAATCCCAACTATCAAGGAAGTTGTAGAAAAATCCAACCAAAATTATAAGATTCGACTCGAACGCCACAAGAATAAACTTGCTGTTGCACTACTAGAGTCCTCTGACTCCACCTACAGACTGAAAAGGAAACGTATAGCGTCAATCTAAACCGTACCCCCATTTATATGATGAGACGACACATTGCAGGATGTGGATCTCTAGCTGCCAATGAAATTAATGTCAACCTATCTGATTAAAGCTCAACGGCTGATTGCAGATAAAAGTAAAAAAAAAAAAAAAAAAAAAAAAAAAAACTTCAAGATAAGTTTGCCAACTCCTTGTGAATGTGCTCACGTGCCGTGTTTAATTCCTATTAACAGGCTAAGAGAGACTTAGTTACAATTAATTTGTCGTTAGTCTCAAAGGAATCTTAATATTCATAATTCATCCTTTTCTTCAACCCCGTAATATTCCCCACATTTCTTAATAAAATTCATAGAGCAAGACGTTCCAATCCCGCTAAGCTTCACATTTAGCGGTTGCATCGCGAGGAGCGTCTATAGGATTAATCTATCAAGCGCTGCAGCCGCTGGCGGATTAAGTCTTTTGTTTTAATTGCTTTGAACGCAAACTGTGAACGGTATAACGTTTTTGCTTTTGTTAAAAAAATGTATTGGGCGTTCTTGAGTATTCCTTAGTTCACTTCTAGAGTATAGATTTCTGCTCGGTTAATGGTAATATGTATGCCCCTTATTTCACAATACTAGAGGCATACCCTATAAAAACACAAGCGTAATGATTGTAATTTGTACACCTAATGGAATTGCATCATATTAGTAACATAATTTTCAAACAACAACGTGTTTAGTTTGAATCCAAATACAATTTCAACGACTTCATTTTAGCTGACACGCCTGACAGTTGAGAGGAGACAATAGCATATGAAATTAGTTATTAGATCTGTCAGAATAGTTGAAACCTAGATCACACCTAACTCCAATTCATATCAACTATGTCTAGACAGAACCGAGTATCTTGTTAGATGTCAAATCAGACTAAATATTGGTTGCTGACAACAAACGTCTGTAGACAAGGCTTCGTGACTTTGAAATGTGAAAGGAATATACTCCTTTCGCATTTCAAAGTCACGAAGCCTTTACGTAAGGTAAAGTGATAGATGAAATAGATGTCTAGTTTCAAATTTGCAACACGAACACTGAACTTATTGATGATGTTATTTATAAAAAATAAACAATCGACTTCTGAAAAAAAACACTAACAGGTGTAAAATAACTCTAGTTTTGGAAGTCTTTGGCATTGTTTCATTCATTATTGGTCACCGACTTCCGAAGCTAGAGTTAATTTAAATAAAAAATGCAAAAAATGTTGAAAATCGTTCCATAAATGAGGTAACAAACCCTAAAAAAAATATCCAACCAAATTGAGAACCTCCTCTTTTTTTTAAGTCGGTTAATAAGGAAATCTTTGAGGTGAAAATAATTGATAGACATAATTTGACAAAATTGAAATGGATGCAAAAGTATTGTTTATGAATTTTCAATACATAATTTATCATGTTGCCTGAATTTTTCTTTGCATTCTTGCCAAAAATAGGCTAAATTTTGGAAAGAATGTAAAGTAGAACCAAGAAATTAAATTGGACAAACCTTTTTTTTTGTCGGATAAATCCGACTCAGGCGGTTAAAGGGTTAAATGAATGTTTGCTTCTCCATACGAAACTACCTTTTGGAATAGGCAACTAGAATCATTCTCATAGTTTATTTAATTTGTAACAATAACGTTCAAAAGTGGCTGTTATCAGGTCGAACTGAAAAAAAAAAATTGTCCTTGACTTTGACATGTGTGTAGCATTGAATTATGAAATGTAGGTGAAGTGAAGGCAAATAAATTGAGCTGTCATTCCATACTAATGCTGGGCAGTAGGCATTCATAGTTTACTTCACTCAAGTATTTACAACAATTACAACCGTAAAAATGATTCATGTACCTACCTAACAATTAAAACAAATAAATATTTCATAACTTTCACACATCTGTCAGTCCCAAACTAAGCAGAGTTTGTGCTATGAGTTAGTACTCAGTATCATAGTACTCAGTACTTATATATTTCTAAATACATACATATTGTAGACTAACTGCCTCGGCAAACTCCGTTTCGCCTTAGGGTCATTTTATTAGTTTTTATTAATTTACATCTTATTCTCAGACCTACTAAATCTATACACAAAATTTCTTCATAGAAATCCGTCAAGCTGTTTCAAATAAGTTTTCTTACTAACACTGTAACATGAGAATTTTATATATTAGACAAATATATCCAAAACACTACTACTATTTTGTATTTAGCGAGTCTCAATTAAGCTCATATTTAAAAAAAAATGTGTTAATAAAATTAGAATGACATCATAATATACCTATAACCTAACCTAACTTACCATACCTATCCCATAGCGAACCTAACTACCTAACCTAACTACCTTACTGAAATGCATTGATTTTGAAACAAACAAAACACATTATTTTAGACAGAACTATTGCGCTGCGTGTCTCTATGTTACATACGATTTAAGTACTTAGTTTTCCCGGTCTACTTTAAAGTCCAGACAGTTTAAATATTATACTTATTTACAAAGAATTATTGAATATGTTAAAGATTCGAAATCTTTATTAAAATACGTTCTTTAATTTGAGAGGAGTATCAGGAGTAATAGCCGTATCGACGACAGAACGAACATCAAATGTTTGGCAGATAGCAAAAGATGGTATGGGTACTTGAATTGTTATTTTTAATACTTTCCTTTTAGGTTAAGGCGCCTACCTCTCATGCACGAGGTTGTGGTTCAAATCCGGGCAAGTACCAATGTCACTTTTTCAATTCATATGTATTTTCTAAGTTTATCATTGACATCGGTGAAGGAAAACATCGCGAGGAAACCTGGACTTTATAGTAAATATAAGTTTGAAATCGCCAATCCGCCTTGAGCAAGCGTGGCGATCAATGCTCTAGCCTTCTCTGTATGAGAAGAGGCCTTTGCCGTGCAATGGGACAGAAACAGGCTGGTATTATTAATACTTTCCTCACGCACTTTTTATACTTTCCGCCGTTTTAACCTTCTTTAGGCCGGCAATACACGGACTGCTTGAGCAGTTACCCAGTGATCAACATACACAGACCGCTCTTGCAGTCAAGAGTCAACAGCTTGAGGCTGCCATTGATAACTGCTCGAGCAGTTAGTTTAACTGCTCGAGCAGTTGGCAATTACAAATCAGTATCATCATAGATTTTGAGGAGGAAGCACTTCTGCTGCTTTTGCTCAGAATATTGGGGGTTCATCCAATATTAGAAACACGAAATTATAATGAAGAGTGTAATAGCTTGTTTTTTGAACTAAGGAATGAAGAGTGCGGGCGGGGGTAACTGCGCGAGAGTAGTCGACAGCTCGAGCAGTCAGTGTATGCCTGGCGACTGCTTGACCGCACGATGAAAATTCACCGTGCTGTCGACCGCCCGAATCAATTGCAACTGCTCTAGCGGTTCGTGTATGTGCGTCCATAGAAATCTGCAGTTCACTGTGAAGTCGCAGCTTGAAGCTGTCGCCCCTGACTGCTTCAAGCGGTCCGTGTATTGCCGGCCTTAGACTTTCACGAATATTTTAAGACCTAAATGTAAAAGAAGAGGCCTTGGCCTGCAGTGGGGCAGTAACAGGCTGGTATTAGTTTATTAGTTCCGATATTTGCAGTCTAGGAGAAATATATTGAAGCCAAATTTTTGGCAAAGATTAAACAACAATAACCATCACAAACACAACAAGAGATACTTTAACTTAGTACCTACTGTACATTACACCACTCTTTGAAATGAGTCCTTGGAATAACTTAAATAACTTGAACTCTGCTTGTTCCACGATATTATAGCACTGGAGCAATATTGCTTAACGTGAGTTAGCATACTTCAAGTAAACTTACGCATAACTATGTTAAGTAACACGCGATCTTAGTCTTAGTTGAGATGAGTTTACATATTGTAATACCTTACTTAAGTAGCCACATAAATGCTGGTGAGAGGGATAGTTTCAGACTTGGAATCTTCAAAGTAAATATGGATCATGGATCTTCATGTTAGTGACGTTATCGTAGAACTCACGATAGCTGACAAACGCGTACATTGACACTGGACAGGTCTACTCATATCTTTGTGATACTTTCGTCAAAAAACAGTTATATACAATTCTTCTAACATATCAGATAGACGTGTAGCTTGGGAGTTTGTTTCGACACTTCTTCTTACCAGCAAAAACACTAGGAAGTGGTAAAAGGCAGTCGTTTTGGGGGACTGTCTTATTGTCTGTGTATTTTTTGACGTTCAAAAAATAATTTGAGTAAGCAACTTTTGATTTTTACTGATCTGTATGATTCTCACATCATCTGACCTAATAATTCGTCCCCAACGTAGTTTGCAAAAGGCTAGCTAGATTATGAAATATCATTTACGACTCAAGTTTCAAATGACCAAACGAAACTCCGATCCACGTCTTCCGCGGACAGCGTCTACATACATTTTGTTACCTTTAAATATTAGTTTCTCAAGCAGCATCCTTAATTTTCGCGAACAACGTCCCGAATCGTTCCGGGGATATCCGAGATCCGTCCCAGTTAAGGGGGATGTGCCAGAGTTGCCCGCGAAATTCCAATTTTCTTGTGTTTCTTGCAATATGACATTCAGTGTCCTGACACTGAATGTTATATTACAATGAACATTATAATCTGTTATATGTTCAGTAGGCGTACGTGTCTCTGAGCTGTCTTATTAGAGTTTTATTACATTCAAAACTACACGAATGCAACAGGAATTATAAAGGGTGACTGGTAATTAGTGACCGATACTTAAACACGTGATTCTACTCATGAATACGAATAACTTTTCCAAAGAAACTTTTTTTATACTCATTAACTTTCAATTAATTCAAATACGACAGTACTGCACAACGGGAACGGTGTTTGTGGCGGGGGAGCGTGTGACACTACTACTACTAGTAAATTTTGCCCTTCCCGAGGTCAGACTATCAGCTGATAGATCTTCGCGCCTACTAAGATCGAACACAGGCGCTAGCGCTAAAATTTCAAACAGCGTTTTTGTTATTTTACTGTGTATATGAAAAATAAGTTTCTTTGGGAAAGTTTATTGAAATCATGAATACAACCAAAAAATCGTGTATACTTATGTTTTGAACAAATAAATGATCTCTTATCTCTTACAATCTCGTGTTTAAGTATCGGTCACTAATTACCAGTCACCCTATATAAAATAAGAAGGTTGTCTTAATCATTTCAATGATTATTATTCTATAACACCTATGTTGATAATATGATTATAGAATAATAATCATGGAAATCATACGGTCGCAAATCACATTTATTTCAACATACAGCCGGACACTGAACGGCAAATGGCTAAAAACACAAGATTTGAGTTTTGAGGGCAACCCTGGCGTATCCGCCTTAAGCTCACGCTTCAGAGGAGCTTCTTAAACGAATTCTGCCTAATTTTGTTGAATGGCGCAACGGTTGAATACTAAGTACTGTGTACTCATGTAAAATTTGGCTGACAAAAGACGTATAGAGATCTGAATCTGGGTTATAGTGAACTTTATTGTTTTTTTTACTCGACTATGGCGAAGCCAGAAAAAGGAGAGTTATGGTTTTAAAACGGGATGACGTATGTATGTATGTTCATGTGTTATCTATTCAAATATTATTTAAAGAGGTAAAGTTTGTCACTTAGTTTGTTACGTTATAGGTGGCTTAATCTCTGGATCAACTTAACCGACTGTGAAAACTATTTTACCAATAGAAAGCCTATTAAGATATTATTGTATAATATAAGCGGACGTCACGCGGTTTTGCCTGCGTAGTTTCCGTTCCCGTGGGAATACAGAGATAAAAATTTCCTATGTCCCCTGGGGATAATGTAAGTTCCCGACGGTGAAAGAGTTTTTAAAATCGGTCTAGGAATTTTTAAGTTTATTCTTTACATACATAAATACAAATATTTTCTCTTCACAATATTAGTAAAGATTAACTCGGTCATGATGGCTAGAGGTTAGAGGTCAGAGCCTCTTCCCTATATGAGAAGAGGCCTGTGCCCTTTAGTGGGACAGTCACAAACTGGTATTATCATTATTCAGACAGAAATGATATATTTTTTCGACTTTTTCCACCCAGTAAATAGTATCTACACATACATAGGTATACCTATGTATGTGTAGATATTTAATGACGTTCCATTTCACGTAAGCTACGTTTGTGCTCCGGATGCGACGCGAATAATAACGGATATTACATAACATGTATAATAATTCACTTGTTTACACAGAGAATGTATATTAATGGCGAATTGTCTTGTAATGAAAAACGCTTAGCAAACAGTTCTAGATGTTTATTTTGTTTGTTTATTACTTTTTGCACTTCCTCATTGGTCGTGATCCTGTTTGATTCCCTATTCGGGCAAAGTGTTATTGAGTTTTTCCATTAGATTGTTTTCTAAAGCAATTGATGGTAATTTAACATAACATTAACAGTGTATATGAAAATATAGGCGTGAAAGTGTTTATTAATGTGATTTTTGGTATTAAGTAATAGGTCTTACAGGCTAGTTGACAGAGCTCAAAAAAGGTAAATATACAATTGACGGATATTAAATTATATTTGAATTTAAACATACTTAGAACTAAATATAACTTTATGGAGAAATACCTTTATAGACTGACTTCTCAAACAAAACAACTAAACTGGTAGTGACTGTAGGCAAAGATAAATTATTGTTATATACCTCCACAGAATACCGTGGAGGTATTTTATTTTAGAAATTTATTTTGCAGTAAGCGTTAGTCTCATTATTACCTAGTATTGTGATTATTGGTTTTGAAAATCACTCATCTTCGACTTTGGAAAGCGTAGCTGAACCTGCGCACATCTTAATTTAAAACCGATTCTCAGCCCATTTTGAACAAATGAATCTTGATTTTAACCAAATCACTAGGTGAGTAATATCTTACAGTGATATTTGTTTATCACATAAGGTTATTTCAGGCGAAGGAAGCTTCAACATTATTGTGAGTTCAGCAAACGGATACCGTTTACACAATTTGTGAGAATAAATACCGAATCTCGAGTGTTTATTGTAACGAGTGGTTTCTGTTGTTCTCGATGACTGAACCTAAACAAATTGAATGGTCTTGGTAGATCCTACTAATATTATAAACGCGAAAGTTTGTGAGGATGTTTGTTACTCTTTCACGTAAAAACTACTGAATGGATTTTAATAAAATTTGATATGGAGTTAGCCGAGACCCTGGATTAACACATAGGCTTTTCATCCCTGTATTCCCAGGGGAACGGGACCTACGCGGGTGAAACCGCGGGACTTCTGCTAGTATATTATAATAAACTAGCTTCATCCGCAAACTTCGTTCTGTACTTAGGGGTATAAAAAATTGATAGTAGCCGATTCTCAGACCTACTAAATCTAGTCTAAAAAATTCTCGTCTCACAATGTTAGATACCATACTCCTCTGAAACGGCTTGACCAATTCTTATGATATTTTATATGTATATATTCAGTAGGTCGGAGAATCGGCTACTATCTATTTTTCATACTCCTACGTGATAAGGGTTGTCGTGGCGTGAAAGTAAAATTTATTTTTTGGACTTAAATATAATTGGCGAAATGTGGATGTACTACTAACTACAGGGACAGCTCTGCCTAGCCCTTCGGGGATTACAGGCTTGATGTTATGTTTTAGTTTTTAATTTTGTTTTGGAAAAAATAGGCGGAACGAAGTTTGCCTGGGCAGCTAGTATGCATATAAAATTTCAAAAAACTCGGTCAAGCCGTTTCGGAGGAGTATGGTAACACGAGAATTTTGTACATGAGGTAATCATACCGGTTTGTTACTTTCCCACTGCAGGGCAAAGGCCTCTTCTCACATGGAAAAGGCATGAGTTTTCAGTCTTGTATTTTATTAATGACTAGACTTTGCTCGCGACTTTGTCCGCGTGCATTACGTACAGGGGTCAGCTGCACATCAAGCTATTTCTGGAATAGTTTTTCAACTTTATAGCAAACAGAATAAGGTTCATAATCAATAAGAAAAATTTGACAGTTTGGTGTAGCTTGACGTGCTGACGTCTGTCCTTTAAGATCCTGTCCCATCTTAATTAAAAAAAAAAAATATATAACCCATAGAAGACACTCACAGAATTAAATATTAATGGTTTTTTATTAGTAAAAGTATTTCAAAATCGGTTCTAAAGATCCAGAGATTACCATACAGGACCGGTCGTTGTGGAAACATGGGGAAGGCCCATGTAAACATGATGCACTTATTGAACGTAAAACTTACATCTTACGAACGAACTACCTTTCAAATTCAAAAATGTTTTTGCAAATCTGAGTACCTACCTAGTATTCGTAGGTCCAGTAAAAAGATAAAATCAAGTCATTATTCAAATCACAATCACTCTCTTTGAATGTCAATATTAACATAAGATAGTTCCCAAAATCGCCGCCCTTCACCACTTCCTTGTGTTTTTGATGGAAAGAAGAAGTGATGGAATAAACTCTCCGGAGAAATATCTTTCTTAATCTTCACAGTGTGATTAACACAACACGATCGTAGGTACTACAGATCCATGTTGAACGTTTATCACTAAAAGTGTTATTTACAATTCGCAGTACTCGCCTCGGTAAACACTCGAGATTTGTTTATGTACACAAATTGTGTAAATACCGTCTGTGTCGAGGATCTACGCCTTCCGCTGGCTAGCCAGATACATCGGTTGTAAGATATTTATAGTATTTTACTTGCAAACAAACTTTAGAAGGTAAACTTCTAGTAATGGAACCTGAGCGAATCTAACCTTTTTTTTTTCTTAGTGCGCGATGCTCTTGGATGTGGCGGAAAGGTCTATCAGACTCTTACTGACTACGAACTACCCCGGTGTTCCGGAAACCTAACATTTTTTTTTTCAAGGAGTGGAATATCCTCATGGATGTCCTTCGCCCCGGGGAGGTCGGAGAGGTCTGTCAGACTCTTACTGACTAAAAACCACCCCGTGTTCCTTCTCACACCTGCGCCGGAGGTCACGGGAACAGAAGATACTTCCGCGACCCCCGACTGGTGCCGTCCCCTCGCCAAGTCAGCGAGGGGAGTGGGGTGTTAGACTCCCTTTGCGACGTCTAAGAGAGGCGCGCGTGAACACGACACGCCGCCACATCGGGTTCATGTACGTGTCCACCAGGGAGGCCGGCGGGGTCTGTCAGACTCTTACTGACTAAAAACCACCCCGGTGTTCCGTCTCAAACCTGCGCTAGGGGGTCACGGGAACAGAAGATACTTCCGCAGCTCCCGAGAGCGAACCAAACTTGGGTGACTTCTAACCGCCATAAAAACATATCCCACGTTGTAAAAATCTCGTTTTTCTTTTGTTTTTATATGCACATTTCTTTCTTAGACGAGGCATTCTGATGAAACGTTTAAAATAAAACGTACTTATTATTCGGTTTGCGGTGCGGGACTGCAATTAAAATTGATATTAAAATAAAATTAACAATCATTTTCATCTTTATTATTTCTAACATCAAGTTTATTAGAGAGGTTAAATCCAGAACAATAAATAAGAATCCTTTTGATTAGTAGATGAAAATAGTGAATTAATATTTTTTCATTGTTAGCTGGTTAGGTTTGTTTACTTTATATAAAATTCTTAACATGGACTATGTTAAGAATTTAAAGTGGTTTACCTTCAGGGTCCATAGTTTTTTCCACCCTATATACCTATGTGCTAACAGTGAACATTTAGTTGCAGACACGAAGATATTTATCTAATTGGGTCAAGCAAGCACTCCACAATGACAGATTTATGACAGTGAGGCTTACCGACTCGCTTGCGGCTTTTGGTGAAACTTCAGTTGGATGCGATTAACGGCATTAAGTATAATAACTAGTGGTCGACCAGTGGTCGCCATCCTACAGTTTTAGCCTAATTTGGTTAAAGCTAGAAAATTTAAACAACCATGGATGATAAATGATATTTATTTCTGTAAATAGGTTTTCGCAAACACTTTTACACGTGTCGTTTCAAAGAAACTCAGAGGTTATAGTCTTTTTTAAAGTCCAGACATTATCTTGGTCAAATTATGTAAGATCCATGCAACTTAGTGTCTGAGATGGTCTTTTGAGGAAATAACCTTACAGAATGAGGGGACCAGATCAGTCAGTGCAAGCATTTGTCAGTAATCGTGAGCTCAACTCGGAACTTGAGGAGCTCCACGTGCTGACGAACAAAACCAAAGAAAGAACATTTGGGTTAGTCCAATAAAGAACTCAAACTGCCAGATAACTGGCAGATGACAAACTGCCAGATGTAGGTAATAACAAAATTCCACAACTTTCACACAACGCAATCTAGTCCCAAGCTAAGCAGAGATTTTCTTATAGGTACTAAACAGCTGATAAACATACATAAAGAAGTACATACCTACACATTATCGATAAATTACACCCGAAACAAATCAAATGATGATGTTCACCACACAAACATTTGTCCTGGGTGGGAATCGAACCGACGACCTGCGGCATAGCAGTTAGGGCCACTAACTATACTCGACCAACAGATAATTCAATATCTATAGTTATGTTAAATCATAATATACAAAGACATTCAAAACTTACTACTAGACGGGATATGACGAATAAAATTTTCATCCGATATTTGTGTCCTAGTTGACACAAGTTGATTAGTCTAGTTTAGTTTAGTAATATTGCTATGCATATTATGTTTGATGCTTTTGTTGAGACATGGGTTTACAGTTCTTTTACGACTCTTCAAATCGACACGACAAACGACATCTTAAAGGAGATGTTTCATTTTTATATGGGGCTCCGGCCATAACCTGTACCTTTTAGCGAAGCTGCGAAACTTACCCCTGAATAGAATGAAGTATCATTCTTTTCATAATATCAAATATTTTTTAAGTGAAAAATAGGAGTATTCCCGTTTGAGCACCTATTTTTTGAGCACCTATGCATTTAACACCAAAGGTATTCCCATTTCCCATAGGTTAATGCATAGGTGCTCAATAAATAGGTGCTCAAACGGGAATACTCCGAAAAATAAAATTAAAAATGTTTGACAGTTGTCTTAAGAGCCATGACAGCCATAACCTGTGCAAAGATGACGTTTACATAACCTAGAATTACGTTGTTTTGAATTCGTACAGAAACACACTTTAAAACAAAACATAAAACATTACGTCACGCCTGTAATCCCCGAAGGGCTAGGCAGAGATGTACCTGGTAGTACATCCACATTTCGCCAATTATGTTTAAGTCCCATGTAATAGGGGGCGAGCCTATTGCCATCAATCGGGCACAAATCCAGACTCCGGGCTGCTACTGAGAAATTCCAGATTGAAAAACTCAATAACACTTTGCCCGACTTTGCACTTTGAAAACGAATGAAGTATGTAATCAAATGAGACGCCATGTTGAATAAAACATGGCAATGATTGAAAAACTGTTATTTTTGATACACAACAAATCAGATTTTTTAGCAGATAATATTTTTCCTCAATTTGAGCTATTGTTACATTTTTTTCGATAACAGTACATCTGATAGCCGAAAATGAAACATATCCATATAATGACTCATTGTCATTTAAGTTATATTTTATATCATCTAAGAGCGAGCCCTCTCTTTAGTTATCGTGACATTTTAATTTATGACATGATTTTTTTCTAATAACTTTAGTTTCGGAAGTCGATGATAAATGAAAAAATACTACCAAAGCCACAGACTTCCGAAACTAGAATTATTTTACACCTGTTAGTGATTTTTTGTGAAGAAGGTAGTATTTTTTTTGTAAAAAAGTTTTTTTTTCAACTCAAATTTCTCAGTAGACCCGGAGTTTGGAATTGGGCCCGATTGATGGCAATATGCTCGCTTCGTACACATAGAACTAAAACAAAACTGGTCCAAAAGTGTTGATGTACCTACTACAGATATACCTCTGCCGAACCCTATGATTATTACAAGCGTTATATTATGATGTTATATTTATCTTCATACCTTTCTCATGATAATCCTACAATTTGCAATCAAATCTAATAAACCCAGAACCCTAGTTTCGTCGTGTAAACAGCAAAGGCTCTAATATTGTAACATAATTACGATTGATCAATCAAATTGGGTCGCTCGCCGTCCGCCTGACGGATTGATTGCACCAGCTACTACGTAATCACAGCGAAACATTTGACTTATGCTTTTGGATTTAGTATTTTTATCCACGAATACAGTAAAGAAGATAATTTTACGGCTTTCCTTTTTTTATCTCTATTCTTGAGTGCATTTACAAACATTTAAATTCACATAAACAAACAGACTAGACCTAGCAAATCTACCTGTGGACCCTACAAATATGTATGTGTTCCGGGCGGGAATAGCACCTGAGACACGCGACGCACCTGCCAATTACTCAGCCACTGCGCTAACTGTGCCGTCATAGCAGTAATAACATAACTGTAGGGCATAAAGAAGAAAAAAAGAAAAGAAAGTTAAAAAAATAAATTTAATTTCATTTTTATTAAATTTTTTTCATTCTTTTTTCGTTTGTATTTTGTTTAAGGGTAAGTCTGCGTTACCACCAGGAAATTATATGCTAAGTGTAGAGTATAGGTACCTAATGGTAGATTTAGAATTAGGTATGTTAAGTTCCATACAATACCCAGGACGTTTGTACTTAAGCATGAGAAACAAAGTGCCAGTTTGAGCACTTAAACTGTTGAAGTGTTTAGTGTATTATGTAAAATTTGTTTTTAAATGAGATCTTAAGAAACAGTAAGCTTAAATTACTTCTTGTAAAACTTTCACCTGGTTCCATGGCATCTCTTTGATTCTAAGTATTTTTACTATTCACCTAAAAATCATAAATCATATTTCTAACTTTATAAATTCTTTGGTCGCCATTTGAATATTGATGAAATATGTTGTTTGCGCATTATTTACTTTCGACAAAAATACAGACCCAAAAAAGTTAAAAAATACTAACAGCCTCGCCTTAAATGGTAATCAACTTACAATATGCCTTAATAATTATGTAAATTACATTACAGTTGTTTGTGTAAACAATGTGCCAGTAATATCCTGAATAATGATGTTGTATGCCCAATTTAATTAGGTCAAGTACAGACGCCAGCACGTCAAGTTACCCCAATGTGTCAAATTTCTTTGATCGTTTTTCAACTTCATTTTAAACAGAATAAGGTTCATATTCAATTGGGAAAATTTGACACATTGGGGAAACTTGATGTGCTGGCGTCTTTACATCTCTAAGTTACAAGTTCTTTGTTTCAAGATAAAAAGGAGGTGCCAAAGAAAACAATGGTCAAGCCCTATTTTCAGACCGATATTAACTGGCAGTTGTTAATTTGTGTGATGGGCACGATCATTAAATTTGTCTAATCATTAAATGTCTGCTGCTAATCATTAAAGCTAAGCAGAGCTTGTGTTATGGATATTAAACAGCTGATTAACATACTTATATACTTCTAAATTCATAGATACATATTATAGATTAATTCCACCTAGACACAGAACAAATGATCGTGCTCATCACACAAAAATTTTTGCTAGGTGGGAATGGATCCCACGACCTCTAGCATACCAGTCAGGGCCACTAACTATACTAGACCAACAGGCCAGTCAAAAGGAAATAATATTGAACTAACCTGAAAATTTGCTTAGAAGTTTTATTTCTATTTACGCCTACGTTTCAGTTTACCCCCTTACCTTCCCACACAGTTTACCATCCCTTATCGTTAAGTCAGTAAGTACTAGCACGCCTTCAAACATATATTTGCTTACAGGTTTAAAACAAGAGGTAGGCCTACTCTTAGTAACACAATTATAATATTGATCAAGTTAATTAGCCAGCGAACCTCGTTCTGACAGATTTATCGCGGCCAGGGCTTTAGCGTCGCCCTCCATCAATTTATTTTGAGTTTCGGAAATGAGTTTCATAGTAGGTAGGTGGTAGGTAGGTACTTGGCCCTCGGCCTTCGGCTAAATTGTAGATACTTTTTGCAGGCTTATTTATTCACCTGTCATAAAAAAATCACCTATGTATACTTATAGAATAACCTGAATAAACACAATTTATATCACGTTTTAATAACACTGTTACACACATATTTTATATTTGAGAGATAAACATAACGTTTAATAAGATGACAACAAATAGATCCAAAACAATAATAACAACTACTTACTACTTTTTATTTAGCGATTCTCGAATGTGCTCTTTAAACCTTTTGTGTTAGATAAAATAAGAATGACAACATTTATATAGATAATTATGTATAACCTAACCTAACTTACCATACTTACCCTATAGCTAACCTAACAACCTAACCTAACTACCTTGCTGAAATGCATTGATATTGAAAGATACGAAATCCATAATTTAAACTGAACTACTGCGCTGCGTGTCTCTTTGTTACGTACAATACTAGAATTGGTAGTAGGAGTAATAATTTAACTCGACTACTATACCATCTATACATAAAGTACCTACTTCTTTGACTGGTTTGTAAATCTGGTGGTCAGCGGTCCCGACTGCTATGCCGGGGGTGGTGGGTTCGAATTCCTCCCCAGGGCTATTGTTTGTGTGATGTCACGATCATTTGTTCAGTCTGACCTCAATTAGGGTCTACAATTGTCCACAACGGTGGATCCACGCTTGGCCTTATCTCGACTATGTAAGTTCTTGGCATCGAGCTTAACTGGACTGGATAAGTATTTTGCATGGACATACATACATACATACATAAACTCACATATTTAAAACGCCGCACAATGGAAGAAAATAATATAACAATTCGTCGACCTAAGACCACCATAAACGACTCCCTGGATAATATTTCTTTCGAATCAACAAACTCTGAAACTCGAAAATACAGTTTACCCGATTTATCGACTGCACATGACAGCGACATAGGTGATCTTAACGCAATAATAACACGGCTTAAAAGTGAGTTAGATAGTGCACATGCGGAAATAGATAGCCTAAATGAGGAGAACATGGAACTGAAAACCGTTTTAAACAAAGAAATAAATAAATCCAAACACTTACAAAAAATATGCTCAGAAACAAAGAGTAGGGAAACAAATACCCATAAGAGACGGAAAAAAAACTCAAGAGAGCTGAGGCGATCTTTTAATGAAAAAATCAACAGTAGCTGCGTGGATCTTGGACTTGAACACACGGACCCTACGGAAGCGATAACAGATGGCGCCACTAATGACACATCCGAAATACACATTTTTACGGATGTGACGAGCAATGACATATCTGCTGGAAAGGAGTCCCAGCAAGTTGTTGATAGTACTTTACCTAAACCAAACCTTTCGAAGCGAGAACAGTGCAAACTTTGTATAATTAGTAGTAACAATACTAATAAAATAATGCCTATAGCACAGACTACATTTCCGAATCATAAATTATGTCATTTCATCTATACAAATTGTGGAGTTCTTCAGTTGATCAATCGTCTGGATCAAAACTTGATAAATTATACAATGAATGACTATTGCCTAATTATGATAGGTGAAAAGGACTTTAGGAAAACAGATAATTATTTGGAGTTAATTAATAGTATGAGGAACATACTAATGTCAATAAAACATACGAACATTTTACTTTGTTTACCGACCTATAAATTCGATGGTTATTGTTCTATGTTCAATTCTAGAGTAGAGACTTTTAATAATTTACTTTACGAAGATAATTGTTCCTACAACTATGCAATAATATTTGATTCTAATTTAAATTTAACGTATGATGACACAATGTTTTATAAACGACGAGGAATTCTTAACAACTATGGTATGAAGAATATTTTTGACAATCTGCAGTGCTATCTTGACAATTTTACGGACCCTTCCCTTACCGACATTGAGGAACCATTTAAAGGAACCGTTACTACATTAATAAATGAACAGCTTTTTCGTTCCTAATATAGCGAGTGATAAAAAACCTAATAGTAAGCTTGGAAATAATGACATCAATCAATATTCAATAATTAATATTTTCCACCAAAATTTATGTGGCATTACCAATAAAAGTGATGATTTGGATCTATATGTAAGCGAAATGTCTAAGGAACTCAACTTTTTATGTATAACTGAACATTTTCTGAACGATACTCTTGCTAAACAATTTAAGTTTCCTAATTATAATATAGGGTCTTACAATGTTAGACTCAACAAGAAAAGGGGAGGTTCGATGATTTTAACTCATGGCGATACTAACGTAGATAAACTGCAAGTGTGTAAGCAATTGTATAAAACTGATTGTTTTGAAGTGTGTGGAGTTAGAGATATTGAAACTAATTTGTGTGTTATTTGTTGTTATCGAACTCCCACATACAATACTTTTGACAGCTTTATGACTGAGCTTGAAAAACTGTTGCAGCATTTCCTCAATAAACTGTGTATAATTTGTGGCGATTTTAACATTGACATATTGAAAGATGATCTAAAACATAATTCTTTTTTATCCTTATTAACTTGTTATAATTTTAGATACCTAATAAATGATCCTACCTTTCGGAGAAATAAGTCTGAATCGTGTATCGATAACTTTTTAACCAACTTACCAGACTGTCTTATAGAACACACGTATATCGATCACAATGGCTTATCGGATGGACACGCTGGTATATTCTGTACTTTGCGCTTAGAAAGAGCTATGTTTAAGCAGCGATCAAGTTATGTTCGTATTCGCAAACGAAAATATAATGATGAAAACAAAAGTAAATACAGACAAAAGTTGTCTGAGACTGACTGGAGCACAGGAATAAATACATTCATAACAAAATTCAAAGAAATTCATTCTTCCGCCTTCAAGAAGGGTAAGGCAAAAGTTAATATCAAAAGAAACAGATGTTCGAAATGGATAACAAGTGGTATAAGAATAGCTAGCAAGGTGAAACGTTTCCTTAACACGTTAGATAAGACACAATGCGACGATTCAGTTCTGGAGTACCGGAATAACTATATTCGAACGTTTAGAAAAGTGGTGACTTGTGCAAAAAGAAATGATGTCAGGAAACAAATACAGATGGCATCAAATTCTAGTAAAATGATATGGCAAATAGTAAATCGGCAGCGCAACGCTACTAAAGACATGGACAATGAACCAATTTTACTCAAGATAGATAACGCAGCAACTAATAATCCTTTAGAAGTGGCTAATATACTATCCAACAAGTTCAACAACACAGTCCACTTAGAGGCGTGTAACAAGGAATTAGCAATGACATTCGTAACTAAAAGTATAAGTCGGGTAGAATTTAATATGAGTTTCGATTCAGTCACGCCTATAGAAATTTATAATATGGTAAATAAAATGATCAACAAGCCCTCTTCGGGTTACGACGAGATTCCCTTAACGATAATTAAAGATAACATAGACTTATTAGCGACTCCACTAGCATCTCTTTTTAATGAATGCATCGAAGAAAGTATGTTCCCTGATCAGTTTAAAATCGCACGCGTGGTTCCTGTTTTCAAAAAAGGGTCAAAGACGGACCCTGGAAACTATAGACCAATATCTCTCTTGCCGATATTATCAAAGATATTTGAAAAGATAATAAAGGATAGGCTCATTAAACATTTAACAATGTATGGTATCCTAAATGACCAACAGTTTGGCTACCAAACATCATTAGGAACCGCTGATGCTATTGAGGCGTTGATTGACGGAATTATTTGCAACCTGAATGATAAACAAAAAGTAGCGGGTATATTTCTAGATCTAACTTCTGCCTTCGACACAGTAGACCATGGTATTCTCCTCGCTAAGCTAGAACATTATGGCATAAGGGGAAATGTGTCGAAGTTAATTTGCTCTTACCTGCATAACAGACGGCAGTACGTTGAGATAAAATCGGTGGTGGATGGAGAAGAAAAAATGTATAGATCTAATCTAGTTACAGTACGCCGTGGTGTTCCTCAGGGATCCGTTCTTGGTCCCATCTTCTTTATTATATTTTTGAATGACTTGATGGAGTATATCAAAAAGCGTGTAAAGGACGCAAAACTAATAATCTTTGCTGACGACACAAATGCGATAGTTGCTGCTGACAATATACTGGAATTAGAATCCAAGATCAATGTTCTTTTAAAAGCTTTTGAAATTTGGTTCACTACTAATAATTTGAAACTTAATGTAAATAAAACTAAGTGTGTCATATTTAAGCCCACGGTACGAAATAACGTAAAGTTGGAGATTGTATCTTGTGGCAACAATGTCGAAATAGTCGATAGTATTAAGTTTTTAGGTGTGCACATTGATGCATTGTTGAATTGGAAGGTTGAAACCTTGTCAATAACGAACTCTATAAGCTCGGCGTGCTATGCGATAAGAACACTAAGGGAACAATTAAGTTTATCTGAACTTAGAAGTGTGTACTTTTCCTTGGTGGAGTCCAGGCTAAGATACAGCATCGAGTTTTGGGGCAATAGCTACAAGTACAACATACAAATGGCATTCGTGATTCAAAAAAGAGCTCTAAGAACTATGCTCCGCATGAAACAAGTGGAATCATGTAGAGACCATTTTATTAGATTAAGGATCTTAACAGTGCCATGCCTTTACATTTTAGTGTTGCTAACCAGATTAGTAAAAAATTTGCACAAAATTGAGACTGATGAGCAAAGACAAAATAGAGCCAGCACACGTAGGAAAGATTTGCCCAATTCTATTCAACCAAAATTAAAAGTGGTCAAACATAGCCCGAGGTATCAGTCTGTATTTTTGTACAACAAGTTGCCTATAGAGTTTAAAACTATATATAGTGTTAATTTATTTAAAAACAAATTGAGAACCTATTTATTGAGGAAAGGCTATTACAGTATCAATGAATTCCAAGATGACCAACTATGACATTGTAACTCGAAATTTTTACTATTTATTTTCCATTTATTATTCATGATCTATTGTATATACTTTAATTATTAATTGACTTTTGTTTTTATTATTGATTTATTGATTCTTGTTTTTATTGACATTTCTAAATGTATGTAATGAATTTTAATTTAATTGCAATTGTATAATGTTAACGTTATTATTATTATTTAAATTTTCAACACAATGTAATATTGTTATGAAATAAATTACTTACTTACTTACTTACTTACTCACCCCTTTTTCCCATGGGGGTAGGCAGAAACTACAGAGCGCCATATGCTACGATTCTTAAATACTTCTTTTGCTTCGTTTACATTCATACATGTTGTCATACACACACGCCGGTTGCGAGTACTACCCACCTGACCTTTTTGAAGAACCTCACCAATAAGGTCTATGTATGTCCTTCAAGGGCGTCCCCTCCTGGCGTTCCCATTTTGCATGCAGTGACTGCCTATTTGAGTTTGACAACACATTTATATGATATTATATATATTATATATTTTTACTATCCATTTACTAGGTAATGCAATAGTGTAGCCCTTGACTAATAAAGTCCGTAACAACTATTTACTAAACGAGTTTATGTCTTTAAAGAGTCATAGAGGTTGTATCTATTGGTTGTGTACCCATCTATCGACTGGTCCGTGGTCATGATAAGGATCGCTTTACCATCGATCTACCTTTGTGTCTGTTGTTAAAGAAAAACCTCTCTCATCACCATGACAAATCATAAAGTTATTGATGATCACAGTAAGGTCATTTAAAATATTATTTCATCACTTTCTTACGGTGGGAAGTGTTTAAAATAATAGCAAAATCACCAAACAATAGGAAAAATCTTCTCCTTAAGAAGATGTAAGAAAATGTAGTTACAAAAATTGAAAAGAGTAGGCTTAGATGGTTTGGTCCCGTTGAAAGGATGAATGAAACAAACGAAAGGTATTTACTAGGCAGATGTAAATGGGTACGCCGGGAGTGGACGCCCTAGAAGGACATAATTTTATAGACCTTATTGGTGAGGTTCTTCAGAAAGGTCAGGTGCGTAGTACTCGCAACCAGCGTGTGTGTATGACAACATGTATGAATGTAATCGAAGCAAAAGAAGTATGTAAGAATCGTTGCATATGGCGCTCTGTAGTTTCTGCCTACCCCCATGGGAAAAAGGCGTTAATGTATGTATGTTTGTATGTAATAGGAAAAATATATTAGCAAAGCCGCTAGGTACAGAGCCTAGCACATCAACTTACCACGATGTATCAAATATCTTTGATAGGTTATCAACTTAATAACCAACAGAATAAGGTTCATGTTCAATTGAAAATGGGACATTTTGGGTCAGCATAATGTGATGGCCGTCTGTACATACGTAGAAATAGAATAACATTTCGTAGAGCAACATTCATGCAGAATCGCAAATTTTAGCTTCAAAGAGAAAACCACTTGCCGTTTTTCTCTCATTTTCACTATTGCCGCTTTTTAGTTGTGAAAGTAAAAAATCACAATACGACTAGAAAAGGGTATTTAAACAAAGAAAACTTAATCAATCATCAAAAAACAATATTTTCCAATCACAAGTACATAATATCCAATCATAACATTTTGTGAAACTTTTCTCATTTGAACGTTATCACTTGATGACGGATCGTCTGTATTCCAATTTAAGATAAAAGTATAAAACTAAATTATTATATTTTCTAAGTAATAATTAATAAATGTACCCAGTTTTAACGTACAGACGCCAGCACATCATAAGTTACCCCAAAGTGTCAAATTTTCCCAATTGAATATGAACATTAATCTGTTTGACATAAAGTTGAAAAACCATCAACGAAATTTGACACATTGGGGTAACTTGACGTGCTGGCGTCTGTACCACATCGATCATAAAGTAGCGACATCTATATCGCCACTTACGAACTAAACTGACGCATCCTAACCGCGATAGTTTAGCGTAGTACACCTACTTTCGAATATCAATTCACTAGCTTGTACTGTAAGTTACAATTAATGAAACTTCCAGACACAAATATATTTGCGTATTTACTGAAACATGAAAGACTTACAGCTAAAAAAATTATTAGCAAGGAAATCATAGCTCAGAGGAAGCCAACAGTAGTTTCACAGGATTTGTAAGTGTAACACCTGAAATGTGTAATGTATTTTTAGGGTTCCGTAGTATACTAGGAACCCTTATAGTTTCGCCATGTCTGTCTGTCCGTCCGTCCGTCCGTCCTCGCTTAATCTCTGTGACCGTTAGCACTAGAAAGCTAAAATTTGGTACCAGTATGTGTATCAATCACGCCGACAAAGTGGTAGAATAAAAATTGGAAAAAAATGTTTTATTATCGTAGCTCCCTTATATGTAAAGTGGGAAGTGTCTTTTTTTTTATTTCAACCCTAACGTGTGATATTTTGTTGGAAAGGTATTTAAAATGAATAGAGGTTTACTAAAATCATTTTTTGATAATGTCAATAATTTCGGGAATAGCGATTTCCTTCCTTTAACTTTTGAACCATAAGTTTAAAAATATGAAAAAAATCTGAAATGTAGAACTTTATAAGGACTTTCTAGGAAAATTATTTTGAACTTGGATGGAAACAACAGTTTTTGTATAAAAAAGACAAAAAGTTGTAGAAAATAATTTCTGGACTAAGTTTGTAGTATAATCGTATATGCAAGCATTTTGAACACTTATTGGACAGACGGAAAGCTACGGAACCCTACACTGAGCGTGGCCCGACCCGCTCTTGGCCGGTTCTTTTATTATACAGACGCCAGCTTAACAAGATACCCCAATGTGTCAAATTTTCCCAATTGAATATGAACCTTATTCTTTTTCCATATAGTTGAAAAACGATCAAAGAAATTTGACACAATGGAGTAACTTGACGTGCTGGCGTCTGTACTTACTTATACAACATTTTGCAGTGACTTCATTTTTTTGGTAAGTTTGTTAGGTAAGTGTAAGTGTGGTAAAATAAATAAAATGAAATCAAACTCAAATTAAAAACAGGAACACATTAAATCAAAATAATAAAGAACAAAATAAATTAAAAGAGTAAGTATGGAGATTCTTGCCCATTCTTCTCCACACGAAACTACCTTTTGGAAGGGGCAACTAGAATCATTATAGGTATTTTATTTAACTTTTAACTTTGACGTTAAAGAGCGCCTTTTAAATGGCTTAATAAATTGTAATAAATGATTTGCCTTTGACATGTTATAGTGGTAAAAACACATCATTACAGTCATCTCTCCTCTATCGCACACGCTTATTGGTCAAATCAAATAGCGCGCGCTTCCCCGGTTTACCTGTACCACATTGCCATCCGATTTCACGAAATGGCTCCCACAAAAGGTATACTGCAACCGAAAAGAAATAACAAAAAAAAAACATACCGTCGAATTGAGAACCTCCTCCCTCTTTTGAAGTCGGTAAAAAAAATTGCTAAGTAGGCAACAGCTTGCATAGTCAACACCTCGTAGACGTACTTTCTTGGACATTTCTACATCAAAATTGGGCCCCAGAGGTGTCTGCACGTGTTACTCGCTCACGTACGTATGCTACTAGGTATTGCGAACAACTTTATGCCCCCAGGGATGTGACGAAGTCGTAACAACAAGAGTGGTAACAATATACGAGTACCTACGTCGTATTAATTTGTGAAATCATAATCCAAAGTACGTTGAGCAACAGGATGTTAAGTTTTAATCGTACATAGAAATGGGAGGATCCTCCGACCAGCAGGGTTTTCATTCATTTTCTTTTTTATTTTTTATTTTTTTTTATTATTTTTTTTTATTTTTGTCTTTAGTTTTTTAATTTTTCTTTTTTTATCTATATTGCTGTTCTTTTGTTTTCTTTCTTTCTTTCTTTCATTGCCAATGACTAACTGGCGTCTAGTTGCTCACCAAACTTTGATGACAACTGGGAATATTTACAAAAAAATGGTACTGCACTATTCATTAAACCCCAAGAGGACACCGGTGTCCGCGCTGTCGTTGTCTTTCTATTGTGTCTCTAATTGATACGATTGAGAGGTTAAACCCCAAGAGGACACCGGTGTCCGCGCTGTCATTGTCTTTCTATTGTGTCTCTAATTGACACGATTGAGAGGTTAAACCCCAAGAGGACACCGGTGTCCGCGCTGTCGTTGTCTTTCTATTGTGTCTCTAATTGATACGATTGAGAGGTTAAACCCCAAGAGGACACCGGTGTCCGCGCTGTCATTGTCTTTCTATTGTGTCTCTAATTGACACGATTGAGAGGTTAAACCCCAAGAGGACACCGGTGTCCGCGCTGTCATTGTCTTTCTATTGTGTCTCTAATTGACACGATTGAGAGGTTAAACCCCAAGAGGACACCGGTGTCCGCGCTGTCGTTGTCTTTCTATTGTGTCTCTAATTGATACGATTGAGAGGTTAAACCCCAAGAGGACACCGGTGTCCGCGCTGTCATTGTCTTTCTATTGTGTCTCTAATTGACACGATTGAGAGGTTAAACCCCAAGGCGACACCGGTGTCCGCGCTGTCATTGTTTTTCTATTATGTCTCTAATTGACACGATTGAGAGGTTAAACCCCAAGAGGACACCGGTGTCCGCGCTGTCATTGTTTTTCTATTATGTCTCTAATTGACACGATTGAGAGGTTAAACCCCAAGAGGACACCGGTGTCCGGTGTATTAAAATATACCTAATTTGTTTGAATTTAACACCACCGTGGAATATACGTTTATCTTGCAGTTGCACTGCATTCTTAACGCGAACGAACTATAGAACATTACAATACATCGTTCCCAGCTAGATTCAAAGAGGTTTTATGAAAACATACGTAATACAAACCACTAGAATTATGTAATATGAGTTAGCTCCAAGCTAAACTAAGTCATTAGCCCACACAAACAATTCCATCATGAGGGAATAGAATCCTTACTGCAGTCACAACTTAAATTAGTATTACGAACTTTGAATCTATCAATATATTCCAGAACTTATTTCTAAGTTAGTACTAAGCTAGGTTAAGTTAGGGTCTGAGTAATTCTGTGCGAACAAACAATAAAGTAAGACTGTTAAATTAGGAGTTTGTAAGTACGCTACTTGATTGTAAAAAAGTTTAACTTCGTAAGTAAATAAAGGTTTATAAGTTTTTTTTCAAAAAGGGGGAAACGGGATAATATCAGCTGTTCAATAAATTTATATGTATAGGTACAGGGTGTAAAAAGACCCTTAACGTAAACGAAAACTACATATTCTACCCATCACTGGGATAGTATTTTTCTTTTAGAACATACCTGGGAACTCACTGATTTTAGAGATATTGAAGGTTAAAGTGCATATTTTTTTTGTTTTTTTTTTTAAATTGTATTCCAAGTATCATTAGTAAACTTTCTTCCAAACAAACATTATCAAAGTTATCGGTTATTCAAAACAAATTACGTATTTGAAGTTACAAAAATGCAATGGATACTAAACAAGCGGGCCGGTCAGGTCAACGACCAAGCACGAGTGGCCATACGCTCAGCTGATTGAAAGTTGCGCTGCGTTGTCGCGCTATGCAATGCGCGCAATAAAAAGCATCTCTTTTTTAAAGATGTGATCGGTATTTTATGTAATCGGTCTTTTTACACCCTGTATATACAGAAGCCAGCACACCAAGCCCCAATGTACCAAATTGCCCTTAGCGAGTGATCACTTAGTCAGAACATATTGACCTTGCTATTAAGGCCTTATTACAAAAGGCGTCCACATGTTTACCCGTTTAAATAGTTTCTACCACTCTTATAGGGTGCACTGCGAGATGCCTTACAAAATAAACGAGCAAGCCTTACATGTTCTCGTTGTAAATACGCCGCAACGCCCGTATAACGTGGTACCAAGCTCACGCAAATAGGTTCGCACCATCTTACAGCCAAATCTCTGCCACTGCGTGCGTTTATTCATCAAATCAAATACCGCGCGCACTTCCAGTTTTCCGTAACACATTGCGTAATTTTTAAGTTTAATGGTCATTTGTTTTAATTATTGATTATAATGTTTATTTGCATGATTTTAGTGTTAATTTTAATTTATTTCTAATGCTGGTACTTATGCTCTTTTTTAATGATATTTTGTTTGTTATTTATGATGTTCTGTTGCCCAATTTTATTTTATTTACTTTGTTTTTAATTTCAAATCGACTGTATGGATCTTGTTATCTGAAATAAATGTTTTTTTTTTTTATAATGCCGTCCCTTTTCACGAAATCACTCCCATACAAAAATAACCAGCAACCGAGAGGAAAGATGTCAACAAAAAAACATGTTGCTCTACAGAATGTAAGGAATAACTAATTGTATTTTCGCGATTTCTACACTAGTCGATCAGTAGAATGTATCATCAGAATTACCATCACAATATTACCCCACACTATCCACCGAGCAATCTTCTCCTAACGTATTTAAGCCGTGGTTCACATGGTCTAATTGGCAGTCAGCGCCGCGCGCGCCGCCTGGTGGTGGAAAGTGGCAACTTGCCTCAAAGCGTCCCCCCATTGTTACGGAGTACTAAAAACTGGCCAAGTTCCACGGAATTATAGTACGTCGTGATTAGGGCTGCCAGGAAATAGGACGGAGGAAAGCGGTGCGATGGATTCGAATGGAAATGTGAAATTGAAATGTGTGTAAAGTTGGAAAAGTGCTGTATAATATGCCATAGAGAAGAAAAGACCTATTTTAATGCTATTTTTTAATATATCATTATAATACTTGTAACGGTTATGGCCTCATCTACTATACGAGGTAGTATGTTCAAATCTAGACAAGTATTAATGTGGCTATAAGAAAAGAAAGGAAGTATTTTAAAATGTGACGTAACGAAGATGTACATATGATTTGAAACAAACACAATTACGTTGGAAAGACACCGAAATTAAAGATAGACTTCAGATAGAATCAGCATGCAAAACAAAAGCTCATCACAACATCCATACAAGTATCAACTTATGAATTAGCCGTTTCAAAATAAATAGACAAATTATATACAACCACAACTTCCACACAACGCTACCTAGTCCCAAACTAAGTAAAACTTGTGCTATGAGTACTAGATTACTGATAAACATACAATTTTTTTTTCTAACCGTACTTTATGATATAGATAAATTACACCCAGACACGAAACAAATGATTGAGCTCATCACACAAACGTTTGTATTGGATGGAAACCGATCCCCCAACCTCCGGCATAGCAGTCAGAGCCACTAACCACTAGGGTCTAGTGGTTGGTCATTTTTTTAGTTTCATTCTTTTTTTTTGTACCTATTTTTATTTTTAACGTGTGCCTGTGTCGTGCCAAATAAATGCTTTTTCTTTCTTTCTAGTGACTAGACCAACATACCAGTCAAAACAACACAAATAACACTACGTTAGCAAAAAAAAAAGTATTACATTTTCTGACAGCAATCTGACAACCCTAATTAGTAAACCTGTGAGTGAAACGTCGACAAGGGTAGCGTGACGACTGACGAGTGACGAGCTCAGATAACATTGTGTGAACATGCCTTTATAAGGGTGCGCACAGCAGATAGTTTTAAGGACTCTCCCCTCTTAAGTGGATTGTCACGTTCCTTTCAAAACGATATGAGGGGTTTGAAATAGTTTTGGAATTTAATTTTGACCAAGACAATGTTTGGATTTTAAAAGAGATTGTGACCAGAATTTCTTTCGGTGTTTCTTCTTAGAGTGATTGAGATTTTTTGCACGAGACAATTTTATTGTAACTAATATTATTATGTATGTATGTACAGACGCCAGCACATCAAGTTACCCCAATGTGTCAAATTTTCCCAATTGAATATGAACCTTAAGCTATTTGACATAAAGTTGAAAAACGATCAAAGAAATTTGACACATTGGGGTAACTTGACGTGCTGGCGTCTGTACATACCTTATGAATATTTTACACAATGTTTACTGTTCGAATCAATAATCGAATGAATGAATTAATGAATGTATGTGTAGTGTATTAGATATTATGTTGTTTGGTGTATAAAAGTGTTTGTAAAAACGAATTTACGATGTCTAAAATATTAAAATATTTAAAACCACTTTTTGTACTTAAAAGTAAATACAATAAGAAAATGATTCTACTTGCCTCTTTCAAAAGATTGGAAGGTTGGTTGGTTGTTCATTTTGGAGACACATTCATTTTCCGTACAGCTAAAGAGTGGAATTGACTGATACGAGTAGCTACAACCTACAACCTAGGGGTCTTTAATACAAGACTGAATAGGATACTTCTAGGCAAGCGTGCTTCATCTTTGACCACAACATCACTTATCATCAGGTGAGATATCAAACGCGCGCCTATCAATAATATTAAAATAAGGTAGTTTTATATGGAGAAGAAGGGACAAGAAACTCCATTCATCCGCATCACAGACAACGGGAAAGTGCTGTGATTACTTATAACTCTTTTAACAAATTAATGATAACAAAATTTCCATTAGCTTTACTTTCTGACGCAACACCAGTCTGACCCAAGCTGACCCGAGTCTGACCTCCTTTCGCAGTGCAATGTAATCTTATCAACGTTATCAGTGTACTGCGGTCTATGATTCAAAACAATCATGGTGGCTCCGCCATCGGCCTTCTTATTAATTTTAATATGCCTGGGGAATTGACCAGGGTCAGTTAAATTCATAAGGAAGCTTTGCACTTTTTCTTTTGTTTCGAGATTCAATAAAATAAGCCTACCTATATTAACTTTCTGAAATAATTGAGGGGCTTGTGGTTCAATAATAGCAGCCGGGTCGATCAAAGGTTAAGCTACACTTTTCGAGGACAGTTCGTGGATTGGGCACAATGCATATCAAGCCGAATTTTTTTTTGTCAAATATGTTACTTTTTCAACGTTCACAAAAAGATCAATACCTACATGCGTATTAAAAGGATAAGGAAACTCCCAAACGCCAACAATATCTCAAGTCCTGTGATAAAGCTGTGAATAGTCCTCTTCATCCCTCACAAGTAACCCTTCCGATCCATCGGCCCTCACTCCGCAACATCTAACCCTCTAATTTCTTACCTAAAGTGAGCATTTTGGTTCAATTCACTGTGAAATCGGGACGATATACCTGCTTCTTGGATAATATTATGTAGGTTGTAGAAGACATAATATTATGTACAGGAAAAGGAATAGGAACTTTGTTACTGATTAATGAAAGTAATCAAATTTTTACAAAATCAAATTTAATCACGCTGCCTCAAACTGACAAATTTTCTCAACTGAACATGAACCTTATTCTATTTGTTATAAGGTTTGAGAACTATCTGTACCTAAATTCAAAATCAAAAGTCATTGTTGCAAAAATAAGGCTAAAAATCAGCACTTTTTAAACGTCAAAAATTATTTTAAGACAGTTTCTCGGGTGCCTTTCGACACTTCTTAGTGGTTTTTACTGAGATGAAGACAATATATATAGGGTGACTGGTAATTAGTGACCGATACTTAAACACGTGATTGTACTCATGAATACGAATAACTTTCCCAAAGAAACTTTTTTTATACTCATTTACTTTCAATTAATTCAATTACATCAGTACTGCACAGCGGGAGCGGTAGGGGAGGCGGGGGAGCGTGTGACGCTACTAATACTAGTAGATTTTGCCTTTCCCGAGGTTAGACTATCAGCTGATAGATCGTGCCGATTCGCGCCTACTATGATAAATATCATAGGCACGCGCGCGGGAATTTGAAACAAAGTTTTTGTTTTTTTTTTTTATTGTATTATGAGATATTATATATAAAGAAAAAGTTTCTTTGGGAAAGTTTACTTATATTATATAGTTTATTATTATTATTAGTTTATTAGTAGATTATAGTTTATTATTATACAATCACGAGTTTAAGTATCGGTCACTAATTACCAGTCACCATATATAACGTGTAACTGAATAAACGGAGAACCTGTAAAAGAGTCGCACCTGTAATTGTACGCATTATTATATGAACAACTTTTACTATTAACCCTTTAAAATTGGTGCCCTACAGAGACCCGGGGCCGCGGCAGACCACGAAGGAGATAAAGGGTCGACCTGGATGTCTTCCTTGAGAATTGGAGAGAGCTGGCGCAAAATCGCGGCCGATGGAAGGAATGGAGGGAGGCCTTTGCCCAGCAGCCCTTTTTTTAGCCCGAATTGTCCCAATTCGGGCTAAAAAATATTAATAATTTACTAAGGGACGAACACTGAAATTGCGAAAAAGCAATCAGTTGCGATTGTGTGAGTCTATGTCCTTCCCATCGGGTGTTACAAATTTCAAATAACTTTTAGATAGACTTCAAAATATTGAGAAAGTAATTGCGCAATGGATATAATATCGGCTAAGGTAAACATTAGTTGCTGGCCAATTTTGAAGTGAAATAAAAAATAACTATCTATCCCGTAATAAAAATAAGGATGAACTCATGGATTTATCCATATTTATAATATTATAAATGGTAAAGTGACACTGTCTGTCTGTTTGTTTATTGGCTTGTTGGCTTTTATGACTAAACGGCGAACGAATCGTATAGAAATTTAGCAAAGATCATAATTATCCTGGAGGCTTGTGATCTTTGGTCACAAATAGTAATCGAAAAGTCCGATTTGGGTTTCAAAATTTCTCTTTCAAAAATCTTCTAAATACACTTTTTAAGCGGGTGAAGCCGCGGGCAGAATCTAGTATTTAATAAAACAAAATATTCAAATATTTTAGAAAAAAAACAAAACCCAACCGTTCGTATTTTAAACACGCACCAGCAAAAGTTAAAAAGCGATTTTTTAAATAATCGGTCTATAACATCACTGCCCTTGAGTCGAGTTCACGCGGGGGACGCGGTGACCATGACCTAATTAGTGACCTTCGATCCGGAGGTCGCTTACAGATGCGATGGTGTTGATTAAGCACGAAAGGTGTGGCGTGGAGTGTATATCATGCTCGTGTTTCCCTTGGGAAATGTTTTATAAAACAGGATAAGCAGATATAATAAAAGCTTTCGTATTAATTATAATAATAATAATAATAATAAGTTTATTGACACAAAAATATATAGGTAACAATTATTTTTTGAAGCCCTAGCTCCTGAGCTAGGTAGCAACTTGTGTTACAGGAGCTAGTGTCTTCACCCAGATGCAAGTGGTACATGTGATCACTTATTTGTGATTAATTACTTACGTTCGGAAACGAACAAACAATACATTTCTTGCACAAAGAAGTTCCATGCTTTAGCGATCTGCGCTATCGTTAAAGCATGGAACTTCTTTGTGCAAACAATTTGATACCACAGAAAGAAAGCAATAATAAAAGCTTTTATTGTACACAAAAAAGAATTAAACTAAAAAAAAGCAATGAAAAAAAAAAAAACAAAGAATAATGTGCCCAGCAAAAATGCCAAACAACTTGTGCCTGATGCTGGTTCATACAAAGCGTTGGCAAATCGTTATTCACCATCTGCCAAACCTAAAGTCTAGTCTGCATGCTGCTGGAATCTAGAATAATGCATAGAGTGACTGCCTAGTTGACCTGCACAAACCAGCTACTCTCCTTCTTTCTGTGAGGCTGGTAACTAACCAGGTATATCTGACTTGACGTGCCGGTTTCCTCACGATGTTTTTCACTAGTTACGTGATAGCCCAGGGGTTAAGACGCCTACCTCTCATGCACGAGGTTGTGGTTCATATCCGGGCAAGTACCAATGTGACTTTTTCAATTCATATGTACTTTCTAAGTTTATCTTAGACATCATTGACATCGGTGAAGGAAAACATCGTGAGGAAACCTGGACTTATAGTTAATATAAGTTTGGAATCGCCAATCCGCCTCGAGCAAACGTGGTGATCAATGCTTGAGCCTTCTCTGTAAGAGAAGAGGCTTTTGCCCTGCAGTGGGACAGTAACAGCATAGTATAATTTATACTGTGGTAACAGGCTGGTATTATTATTATGATTTACTTCGTAACACGAAATCTCTTGGTAAGACTGGTTGTTGGACTTTTGGGCTTTTGAAAAACCCGGACACAACTGCAAAAAAATCTTTTGAAGAGTTTGTTGCACCTCTCAACAGCGAAAAACCAAAGGGTAAATAAAACAAATAAAAATAAAACTGGTAGGTACATTTATTTCAAACAACCTTAACTCAAGACAATTAACCCTAGATAGCTTACCTTCTGGAGTACCCTATTAAAGCTAACCATCCGCCGAAACGACGGGTAAAAAAAAATGCTTGTTTTTTCATAAAATGGAAAGTTAGTGAATCAGATGATTTTATTATAGTCATTTAATGAGTTTACGAATAAGAAAACGCTTTATAAATTAACCACATTCATTTACTTATAAAACTACAGTAACTTTCTTAAGACCCCAAAAAAGTATGAACATTTTCACATTAAAGACTTTGGCATGCAAAATCAACAAATAAAAAAAACATAACATCAGTCTTTTGGCGTTACATGGGACATAGGAGCATAAACGTTATAATAATAAAAAAAATAACTAGTTTTCATGAGCACATGTGATGCAAAAGTCAACTTTACGTTCACCACATATCGCTACCTACCATAATTGGCGCAAATAGTTTTAGTCATTTATGCTTTTGCTTGTAGTGACATTTCCCGCATGTCTTCCTTTTACGAGTTTCTCTTCTTGGAGGATTTGATGACTCTCCTTCATTTTCTTATTCTTGAAAAGCAGTTTTGCAGTGATGACTGGGGGGACGGCTGCCTCAAAAAAACGCTCCTATTTTTTTCTTTCACTTGGGTCCGCATCGTTGTTTTGGCCAGCCTTACCTTCAGCCAAGGCTCCTCAAGTTGAAGATATAGTATTATCATAAATTCTATCACCTTGCGCTCTGCTGTCAATAAATTGTGACACTGGATAACGTAGACATTGATAGAAGCAATGTTGATAATTCCATACATACATTAGCCATCTATTGGTTTTTCGTGTAAGATACAGCTTTGTGAAGTTCTTGAAGGAGCAGTATCCAAGCTACTTGGCATAACACGTTCCTTGTCTTAAGATAAATCAGGCGGTGGACTTACAAATATTTCGTCGGAATCTGATGGCTCATAATTTTCGTCCCTTTGGATATCATCTTCCAGAACGAAGTCTTCGGTCTCACTAGCAAAACCATCTTCCAGGTTACCGTCACTCAACTCTCGATTGAGCAGATTTACTATCATGTCTTCATTCAACGTAGATATAGTAATAATCTACAAAAGAAACAAAGCTAACGCCAAAAAATAATACGCGCACTCAAATCAAAACACTTACGGTAAAGCTAACCACCCGTCGAAACGACGGGCAAAAGCTGTATATTTCAAAAACCGTCTTACTTACCTCTTCGGCTCGTGTGGCACTAAGACGACCTCGCCGGTGACTGAGTTGACTAGCCGAATCAAGGCATTCGGACGTGTCATTAAAAAGAAACTGCGATATTATTTCGCGCTACCCGTCGATTCGACGGAGGTTAGCTATCTAGGGTTAAATAACATAACAAATCAAAAAGGATATTATAAATATAAACAAAAACTTAATTTTTAATCGGCCATCCTGCGGCAACATGCCTTTAATAATACAAATCGTGCTCATCACACAAACATTTGTCCTGAGTGGGAATCGAACCCACGACCTCTGGCATAGCAGTCAGTCACTAATTACTAGACCAACAGGCCAGTCACAACAGTTTTGATATACCTATCAGTTTTGACAGTAAAAAGTGAAATTCTCAGCCTAATTTAAAGCAATAAAGATACCACTACTATCTACTAGCTACTATGATTACCTACTAGCGAACGTCACGTCACACGGTTTCACTCGCGTCGTTTCCGTGGGAAAGTGAAGCTTTCCAACGGTGAAAGAATTTTTCAAATTGGTCCTGTAGTTTTTAAATTTAATCGTTACATACAAAAAATTAAATTAAAAATTTAAAAAACCTCCACCGCAAAAAAGTATAACATTTAAAAAGTTAAAAATAACGCTTAAGTAAAGAATATTCCTAGTATTTGTAGGTATGTAGGTACTTATTTTAACGGTACCCCGACGTTACGTAAAATTTCATGGCTTGTGTTATTTTTAACTTTTTTGCGGTGGGGGTTTTTTAAATTTTTAATTTAATTTTTATTTTATAATTTTTAAACGCATTAATTTTGTTTTATAGAGTTTACATTTAGGAGAATTTTTCAGAGCAATGTATGTAGAGCCAAATACAGTTTAAAACGAATCCAAACACGACATATCTGCTATTATTTTGTCAAGAGTCTACTTACTGGTGTGCAGGATAGCTTGGCTGCAGCATCAGCTCATCCTGTTGCCATCAGTGCATTGTGTTTAGAATCAAATGCTGGTTGAAATGAATCCAAACACGACATATCTGCTATTATTTTGTCAAGAGTCTACCTACTGGTGTGCTGGACAGCCTGGCTGCAGCATCAGCTCACCCAGTTGCCATCAATGCATTGTGTTTAGAATCAAATGCTGGTTGAAATGAATCCAAACACGACATATCTGCTATTATTTTGTCAAGAGTCTACCTACTGGTGTGCTGGACAGCCTGGCTGCACCATCAGCTCACCCAGTTGCCATCAGTGCATTGTGTGCAGAATCAAATGCAGGTTAAAATGAATCCAAACACGACATATCTGCTGTTATTTTCCCAAGAGTGTATTAGTCTGCTAGATATCCTTGCTGCATCAGACCAAATACACCATAATGTTGCTTATTAATATTACGCACATGGGTGTTTGAAATTTTAAGACACACTTAGGTTTGTAAGTAAAGTTAATACCCATAGACGTCTAAAATAGCCACGGTAGCTAACACAAAAGAGCTGATAACCTTGAAACGGCTGAACCGATTTTGATGAACTATGTCTAAGAACCATTGCAAGAAACCCTGCTTTCAAATAAAAAAAACCGCATCTAAATCGGTTCACCCGTTTGGGCGCTACGGTGCCACAGACAGACAGACAGACAGACAGACACACACACATAGCGGTGAAACTTATAACACCCCTCTTTTTGCGTCGGGGGTTAAAAATACGAATCTTTTCTTTTCATAATATATTACATGACTTGATTCCGCCGTCACCTTTCTACCATCGGACAACCCGGCGTACGGCGAGTGTCCACCCTTACATCGTTGGCACTCCCACGATTCGGACAAAGCGTTTCGCCGCGTCGTTTATACCGCGTACATCGAAGGACTGGAACAACTTGCCTGCTGCGGTCTTCCCGTCCGATTATAATTTAGGTGTCTTCAAGGCTAGAGTGAATAGGCTCTTAATAAACTAGTGCGCTTCACCATCACTGATTGCATCTCTGCTTACCATCAGGTGGGATTGCACTCAAGCACTGGTTTTATAATATTATAAAAAAAAATTAAAAAAAAATATCAGTATAGATTTTAGAATGGTAGCCGGAACCAACCGCTTAAAATGCTTTCCGAGCCACGTGCAAGGTAACTATGTTGACCATCGATCGACCCAAGGTACTGTTATTACTTACCTTCTACATGGAAGCAAGATAAGGTCAGGTGGTTAGGTAGGTCATTATTAGACCCCACTGTAAGTGGTGGTATAACGCACGCGGGCCACACGCAAGCGCCACAAACGCTGCCACTTGAAGATAAAAGTGGCGACCACTGGCTTTTGACTGGCCTGTTGGTCTAGTAGTTAGTGCCCCTGACTGCTATGCCGGAGGTCGTGGGTTCAATTCCCACCCAGGATAAATGTTTGTGTGATGAGCACGATCATTTGTTCTGTGTCTGGGTGTAATTTATCTATAACATGTATGTATTTAGAAATATATAAGTATGTTTATCAGCTGTTTAGTACCCATAACACAAGCTCTGCTTAGCTTGGGACTAGATGGCGTTGTGTGGAAGTTGTGGAATATCTAATTATTTATTATTTATTATTACTGGAGTCAACCGTGTACGGCAAGGCCAATCAAAATAATTATATGGAAGCTGCAAGATATACATTTTGTAGCGGCGTTTAGTGACCCGTGTGTAGCCACCCTATTTATTTTTCACGGTAGGTATTCTAACAAGTGTATAGAGTCCTTGATAGACAGTGGCATAAGAATATGTGAATATGTCCCACAGGTAGTTGTTCCGTGCATGTTTGTGTATGTGAGTTTATATGTCTGTAATCGTACCCGCAACTGTCTCAATCACAACGTGGGGTAACGTTTTTATTTTGTAAAAACAAGGGAGAAAGAAATTATTAGGTCCAAATTTTTGCCGATCACAGGCATTAAACACACATGTACAGACGCCAGCACATCAAGTTACCCCCTCAAATTTCTTTGATTGTTTTTAAACTTTATGTCAAGCAGAATAAGCTTCATATTCAATTGGGAAAATTTGACACATTGGGGTAACTTGATGTGCTGGCGTCTGTACATTTGTAAATAAAAAACCGTTCTCTACAACTTGAAAACATAACACAGCATTACTGTTTCGGGATGTCTAAAGCTCGTTCAACATGCGACAGAAATTCCTGCCCAGTCTCATTTAAATTAGGCAGCATTTTGAGTTTTGGAGCGTAGTGTGGTGTTTCGAACATTATCTAAAATAGTAGGTACTTTTTACATGCATGAAAATCGAACCTCAATAGCATTGAGCATTGAGCAATCGACATCCTTTGACCAGGATGGTAAATTTAAGCTCTATTTTAGTGCCTTTTTTGCCAACGACACGCTTAGAAAAAGACATAAAAAAATAGTTACAACCTTACATACTGTAGCAAAATTTTTCAAGAAAGTTGCTATCATAGCTCAAACCAACATTTCTTTTTTCACACATTCATATATTTTTTCTTTATGACCGCCATCAGCATACACACGTGTGGACATTAAGAATGCCACCATGTCTGACACATCCATAACATGCATTGGTCGTGTAAACAAGCAGTCGTTTGAGCAATAAATGGCGGGCAGTCACGCATACTATACGCTTACGAGTAACGTCGGGTAAAGACTTACTCAAGGGGAGAATTTGAAGGTCAAGGTCTCGTTAAGGAGGGTAACGGTTTGTTGTGGTGAGTCAGGGGTTAATTCTTTAGTGTCAAATGGGTTACTTATTTATAACAGCCTGTTTTGGTCACCACAAGGCAAAGGACTTTACGTCATGAGAAGAGGCTACAGAAGATACGAGGAGTAATTACAAGGTGTGTTTTGTTTCTTTAAAGTCAGTAAAATCAAAATTTGCTTTTACTTTTTTTCAAGTTTATATTATAGATCCAAAGAGATTTAAAATACTATAGAGCGGGCATGTCAAGGAAATGTCATAGAAAAACTTTGATCCCATGTCTCAGTAACGCCATCTAGAATAATGATGAATATTGGAGCGGCAGCGGAGCGTACTACAAAAAACTCATAGACTTGTATCCAGCAGGACACACTTTTTCGGACGAAAATTTTGTTCGTGATGTCCGGTCTATAGGTATTGAATGTCTTTGTAAAGAACACTGGAACCGTAAAGAAAAATTACATAATTATGTGTAAAATGTTTTTACTAAGCCACAACAGTGTTGTTCAGTCATTCAGTTGCCTGAATAAAAACGCACTGTTAGATTTTCAACACTTGGAAATCCAACATGCATCAATCTCGGTGTTTCTAGTGTTTGTAATCGTGCTTAAGAGTTTTAATTGCAATTTCTGGCATCAATCTAGGTATTTCCTATTGTTAGTAACATCGTGTTTGTACATGAGTTTAATTGCGATTTTTAACTAATGCTAAGCAACACGTGCCAAACAATGCATTATTTTCTTTAGGCAAAATGTTCTATACGGATTCCGCCTGATATATTTTTGTACATGTATAGAATACAACAATACTGTACGATTACGCCTGGTACTATTTATATAATATATGTGGCAACAGAAAACGTACAAATTACCTAACTACTAAATACCTAAGCCCTGGATTGGCAAAATCATCACAATAAGTATTCAAATTACAATTATTTATTGAAAACAGTTACTAGACAAAACATCAGCAGTCAAACAATTTCAGTTAATAAATTTTATGAAAGGACTACAAATTACTCAAAGTCTTTGATACAAATTTACCACAAACTTGCAAAGCTGCAAAGGATTACAAATAAATCCAACCAATAAAGTTATGTAGATATAGCAAAACACTTAAAACTTTTTCTCTCCAGAGTAAAACGCCAAAGTTTTTAAAAACTTTCATCGGAAATCTTAACCCTACTACTGCCGTATGGGTAAACACACGGTCCCGAATCGTAAATAAATTACCCTCCGCCAGTAATAAGAGTCTTGGGAACGACCGGGAAGGAAGGAATGAAAGAATGAACGATATTGAACGAACTAAAGTTATTGCACTAGTTGCTGTTTGGCTATTTCGGAGGGAAATCGAAATTATTGTAGTGTAGGTAATGGACCAATTTCCGTTTGGCGCCGACTGAACGTTACTTTGAACTAAGAGGCGAGGTTACGAGTGTTTTTAGATGTCAGTTAAGTTTACTACTGCTTGTATTGATATTGAAGTCATGATAGACAGTGTTCAGTTGAAGTTGTTAATTAATTATTTAGATACCTAGGATCTCCTACAAAGGATATACACAGTCACATGAATTAAATAAATAAATAAATATAAATAAATATTCCACAACTTTTTACACAACACCATTTAGTCCCAAGTTAAGCTTGAAAGCTTGTTTTATGGGTTCTAAATAGCTGATAAACATACTTATATTTTTCAAAATACATACATATTATAGATAAATTACACCCAGACACACCCAGAACAAATGATCGTGCTCATCAAAAACATTTGTCCTGGGTTGGAATCGAACCCATGACCTCCGGCATAGCAGTCAGGGTCACTAACTACTAGACCAACAGGCCAGTCATCAAATAATCGACAGCAAAAGTGTTATGTAGGTGTACTCCTTCACTAGTTACAGGAGACCACAGTTTGCATATTAAAATGATTAACTAAACTAAAAAAGTAAAAAATTTAGTTTAAGTACTAAAGTGACTTTAAAATGTAATGTTTTAGTAAATGTACGTTTTTAGTACTCTTCACCCATCTCAAACTCGAACAATAGAGAAAAGCATCGTGGGGTAACCTGAACCAGGAATAGCACCATTTTCTAATGCGTGCTAAATTGAGATGTTTTTGGAGGTATGAAGAAAAGGGTGTTAAGTCTCTCATCCACCATTGGAAAGGGAGGATCCTCCGACCAGACGGGTGTTGTGTCTGGTGGGTTAACTACTGCCCGTTTTTTTTTTTTTTTTATTGTTGTTCAAGTACATAAACATATTGTTGTTAATTAACAATTTACTCGCCAAACTGATCAGTTTGTTGGCGAGAAGCGCTTGTTTTTTAACCCCCGACGCAAAAAGAGGGGTGTTATAAGTTTCACCGCTATGTGTGTGTGTCTGTCTGTCTGTCTGTCTGTCTGTCTGTCTGTCTGTCTGTCTGTCTGTCTGTGGCACCGTAGCGCCCAAACCGGTGAACCGATTTAGATGCGGTTTTTTTTATTTGAAAGCAGGGTTTCTTGCGATGGTTCTTAGACATAATTCATCAAAATCGGTTTAGCCGTTTCAAGGCTATCAGCTCTTTTGTGTTAGCTACCGTTGCTATTTTAGACGTCTATGGGTATTAACTTTACTTACAAACATATGTGTGTCTTAAAATTTCAAACACCCATGTGTGTTATATTAATAAGCAACATTATGGTGTATTTGGTCTGATGCAGCCAGGATATCTAGCAGACTAATACACTCTTGGGAAAATAACAGCAGATATGTCGTGTTTGGATTCATTTTAACCAGCATTTGATTCTGCACACAATGTACTGATGGCAACTGGGTGAGCTGATGCTGCAGCCAGGCTATCCAGCACACCAGTAGGTAGACTCTTGACAAAATAATAGCAGATATGTCGTGTTTGGATTCATTTCAACCTGCATTTGATTCTGCACACAATGCACTGATGGCAAAAGGATGAGCTGATGCTGCAGCCAGGCTATCCAGCACACCAGTAGGTAGACTCTTGACAAAATAATAACAGATATGTCGTGTTTGGATTCGTTTTAACCAGCATTTGACTCTACATACAATGCACTGAAAAATCTCATAACAGTAAACTCTATAAAACAAAATTAAAGTGTTTAAAAATTATAAAATAAAAATTAAATTAAAAATTTAAAAAACCCCCACCGCAAAAAAGTAAAACGTTTAAAAAGTTAAAAATAACACTTTAGCCATGAAATTTTACGTAACGTCGGGGTACCGTTAAAATAGGTACCTACATACCTATAAGTACTAGGAACATTCCTTACTTAAGCGGTACCCCGACGTGAAGTAAAATTTCATGGCTAAAGTGTTATTTTTAACTTTTTAAACGTTTTACTTTTTTGCGGTGGGGGTTTTTTAAATTTTTAATTTATAAATACAGATTCATACAAACATGATCTAGTGAACAGATAACCTTAAAACTAACAAATAACAGTAGGTACTAACAAATAACTGTAAAATAAATTAGGTAGACTGTGAATTTATTTCTCTGTAACGGCTGTATCTTCGTTACCGAGCAATAAATTCCTCAGTCTTGATTTCAACAAACCTTAACTTAACTTAGGGCTGTGTCTCAGCATATCGATTTTATTACTTGTATACGTTCAAAGCGCGCGGATAACTCTAATACCGCGAAGTAGGATATCGGTCATTAGTTCGTATGTGGTGAGATAGATGTTGCTACATGTTAAAAGCAGGCGGGTGATAATAATTGCAATGCTTGAAAAGGGCCGCTGCGTTATAACGACTAAAATTTTAAATTGTCAACATTGTACACTTGGTTTGCAATAATCGCTTTGACCTTGTCTTTGATTTTGACTCATCATTGTATTAATATGCCAAGTGAAAAGTTTGGTCCACCTTTTTTTTTAAATTTTTTAGGAATATTGTGCACACGTCGGAGTGTGAGATCGGGCATAGTTTATGTTTATCTGGAGACAAAGTGCACAAAGTTAAATTGGGCGCACTTCATTCTCTTAACGACTACAAAATGGATGGCGGTAATTGTAAAAAAATCCGCCATATGGCCCCTCGTAATAAAAAATAGAGAATACCTAAAGTACTCACTTAAAATCTAAATCGGGAACCTGCATTGAGCCCACAATTGTAGTATTAATAGGCCCAAATATTCACTGTATGAGAAAAGGGCTTTGCCCTGCGGTAAAAGGATAAAAATTGTTCATGCTCATGAGTATTTTCACCCCCTGAAAGATTGCCAATGAATTCAAAGTCACCTACAAGAATATCTCTTTAGATTTAAACGAAAACCGGACAAGTGCGAGTCGTGCGTCGGGCGCACCGAGGGTTCCGCACAAAGCAAGTTCTAAGTATGTAAATGGTGTTTTTATTTTATTAAATACAAATGGTTATCCTAAAAATAATCAAAAACCAGTTTTATTTATTTATTTAATAAACCTATTAAGAGTGGTACATGTGATGCCTATATCTTTTTGTCGTTTTGACTCAGAAACTTAATTTTTACAGACCTCAGTACCTAAATGGTATAAATTTCAACATGCTAGGTCCATTTTTTCCTGAGAAAATCGGTGGTGACACATGAATGACAGACGGACAAGAGAGTGATCTTTTAAGGATTTTTTTTTAATATTATCAGGTTCAGAACCCTGGAAATAACAATAATTCATCCTTCACCAATTTGATCAAAGCAATTAGTATAGTTTAAATTGCCCAAACAAAAGTTATAAGCACTGTTTGCGTGTCAACTTAACAGCAAGCAATAAGACTTAACATTAAAGTTAGCAATAAAAATGGATTACAAGCTTAACAGTAAAAATAATCGCCTCTTTTAGTTTCTCTAAGCGTTTAGGGTAACTTAAGTAAATGGGGGTAATAATTGGAGCAGTTTTGGGGTAATTACCGGCGAAGTTGAACGACACGGGGTGAATTAAGCCACAATTTGACAGCAACTTCATTTTAAAGGATTATCGAGTTTACGTTGGACCTTCTGACTAATCAGTGAATGAATAGTTCTTTTGATTAATTGATTATTATCTGCCAGCCTTTTTCTGAACTATGTTGTAGGTTGGCTTTAACATAAATAAATGAATATTCCACAACTTTTACACAACGTCATTTAGTATCAAACTAAGCAGAGTTTATGCTATCAGTACTGGACAACTGATACTTTATTATATTTCTAAATACATACATTATTATAGACTAACTGCGTTATCAGCTTATCCTGTTTATGCCTCCATTGCTTAATTATTATCAGTTAGTGAGGATATATTGACGTAATCCTCTCCTCGTCCTCTTGTACCCGGAGGATTTGTTGTCCACTCAGTTGACACAGTCCCTTATAAGCCTTCTAAGACACACAATGAATTGGAGGCAATAGTTAAGTACTAAACAACTTGTTTATTATCACTTCACTTAATCACACGTCATACCATCTTAAAATATTGCTCGAAGTGTTACACAGAGTTGTGTACAGACGCCAGCACATCAAGTTACCCCAATGTGTCAAATTTTCCCAATTGAGTAAGAACCTTATTTTGTTTAACATAAAGTTGAAAAACGATCAAACTTTGACACATTGGGGTAACTTGATGTGCTGGCGTCAGTACATGTAAAATATATGTGCTTTTCTAAAGACGAAAGAAATAAAATACTTTTATTACGGTTCCAAAAATATATTTTTCGCAAATAAAATATTAAGTACACTTACTTGGTGCACCTTATTACGTTCTTGTAGTACTTCGACATTTAGACTTAAACCTCTATGTAACCATTAATAAACTCAGTTTTAACAACAAGCTTTAAAAAATAAAAAAACTTGTTTTATAAAAATAAAACCAACCAACTTCTTAAAAAAACACTAACAGGTGAAAAATTATTCCAGTTTCGGAAGTCTGTGTCTTTGGTAGTTTTGTTTCATTCATAATTGGCCACCGACTTCCGAAAAGATTCTATTTCTTTAAAAAAAAAAATTATTTTGCAATTTTTAGTTTCTTCGTGTGTAAAGTCTTTCAAAACTTGAAAGAATCATCGAAATCAGTTCAATGATTTCAATGATTCTTTCAACGCGTGAGCCGGCTATCAAATAGTAATTAATAGCTTTTGTAACATACCATAAATAATTACAATTGAATAAAATACCTTTACAATACCATGATTGTACAGAACAATAATTGTTCATATCGAGAAATGAGACTACTAACATACGACTACTGCGGGTGTGCTGCAAGATTTTTGTGTGCGGCTGTTAATTGTATGTTAGTGCAGTTTTTTTGTGTTAGTTGGGCAAGGAAGGAAACTCTGAGATATCTGAAATTCTGCAGCTCCCTTTTGAAAACGCACAAATAACCCTAGCCTTTTAAGAAGAAGAAGAAACCTTTAAGAAATCCCAGATGGATAAATCCAACAACGCTTTGCCTGAGCAGGAATCCGAATCCACGACAGTATGCTCAGCAGAAGCGCTTAAAACTACGAAGCTAACGGAACAATCACAAAAATCTAAAACTAAAATCCAAAAATATTTGAAATAAATAGAATTCGAATTTGTAATTGAACCCTCTCGCGCCGCACCGGGTAAAAAACAAATGAGAGTCGGTGAGCTCGGCCCAAGGTCACTTCTCGTCCCTACGACATAGTTCCACGTTCAGTTAACTGTCACTCACTTTATCTCTTCGTATTATTTGTTTTTCTTCTATTGTTCGGTAGATCGACTTTCTTACGGCGTCTGACAAAAAAACAACTGAGGATTCCTTTTGTTCATCCCATCTTTTATTGCGCTTTTGCTAAGTTTAGTAGCCATTTATTTTAAACGATACAATCTATCTTGGCTTAATCTCTGTTTAAAGATCGTAAGTTAGAAGCTTAATTTTAATTTAGATTTAATCCGATATTTGCACAAATGTTACACTAGACCTAAGATCTCAATTTTCTCTAGAATAGAATACTTACAGTAAATTTATTTGTTTAAAATATGGTACCTAATGTCTTTTAATTCATTCAATTCTATTGTGTCTCTAATTGACACGATTCAATTGAGATGAAAAATCAAAACAAACGTAAAAAAGAATCAAAAGTAACATTATATTGGTGTGGCTAACAGTTAGTATGATATAAAGTTAGTATGAAATAACATACTCACCATTAACAAACAATCTATTTGATGAGAGAAAGAAAGATGATGAAGTAGTATTAATAAACAAATAGATTGTTTGTTAATTAATACTTCTTCATCATCTTTTATTTTTATACTGCTTGTAAGTTTGGCGTTAAAAAGTGTCGTTTAATGGTGTGAAAATTTAATAATATTCCACAATAATATTCCACAACTTTTCACACAACGCCATTTAGTCCCAAGTTAAGCTTGAAAGCTTGTGTTATGGGTGCTAAACCGCTGATAAACATACTTATATATTTCTAAATATATACATATTATAGATAAATTACACCCAGACACTGAACAAATGATCATGCTCATCACACAAACATTTGTCCTGGATGGGAATCGAACCCACGACCTCCGGCATAGCAGTCAGGGTCACTAACTACTAGACCAACAGGCCAGTAAATGGATTGACTTTAGCTTGAAACGTATATCATACGACCTATGTAGTTACCTAAGCTTTTTCTTCGTCATCTGCATAGCCTTTTTCAAATCATGTTAGGATTGTCAAATTGGTTGTCAAATTTTTGGGCTTTTGACCATCTGTAACGACTGTCCATCTACTAAATAGCCAGGACATAGCCGGCTTAACATGCTTTCCGAGACACAGAGGAGTCTTAATATGTAATGAATGGTTACCTATCCAAGGAACAATCTCGTGAAGCTTGGCTTAACCTTTGAAAGACACGAGAGGATTTTATTTCTTAGCCACAAGATCCAGAAGCAGTTGCAACTCTAATATTTAGCTTTTACTTAATATAGACAGTTCTTATTGCAAAGCTTTTTGCCTATGTAGGTAAGTATCTATTTCTGCTGCAACAACAAATATTTTACATAAAAAAAATCATTCCTCGAAAAACTCCTAGCAATGTTTATCGTAACTTTCCTTTTGAATAAATTCCAATGAAAAAGTTATGCTGCCATAAAATGAGAAGTATTACCATAGCTAAGGGTTTGTTTATGACCTTGAGCTTTGAGTAAAGGTCACAGTTTGACCTTATAGATCAGACAACAGGCTGTGGACTTTCATGGTCAGCAGAGGGTTGAGCGCACGAAGGGTTGAAAGTTAAACGAAGTAAACTTGTATCGTAATTATTTATTTCGCGTGTTCGGTAAACCGATTAGTTTTTTTAGCGTTCTAACTTTATCCGTCCTAATATTATAAATGAGAAAGTGATTCTGTTTAATGGTTGTGTTGTTTCTTCTGGTTGTTTGTTTATTTTGCGGTATTTCACGACTTAATTTGTCTATTAAAAAAAAAAGGAAAATACAAATTCATTTTCTTAATAATTTTTAAAATGCAGCGCCATCTTAGATGACATGACAGACGGTGACGAATGTCTTCTCAGTATTAGCTATTACTAAGAAGGTAAAAAAGGAAGGAAGGAAAATTTAAAGGAAAGAAGAAAATTGGGTGGATGGTAAATTTATTTACAGGGGAGCTAGTTTTTAAATAAAAGTGTGCATCGGAATTAATAATAATAATAATAATAATAATAGCCTGTTACTGTCCCACTGCAGGGCAAAGGCCTCTTCTCATACAGAGAAGGCTTGAGCATTGATCACCACGCTTGCTCAAGGCGGATTGGCGATTTAAAACTTATATTAACTATAAGTCCAGGTTTCCTCACGATGGTTTCCTTAACCGACATCAATGATGTCTAAGATAAACTTAGAAAGTACATATGAATTGAAAAAGTCACATTGGTACTTGCATCGGAATTGCACATTTAATTTCACCAAGCCCTTTTCATCATCGGACCACCAGACGTACGGCACTGCGCCATCGATACATGGTAGATATCCCAACCATACGTACTAAACGCTATGGAAACACATTAATTGTGCGCACAGCTAAAGAGTGGAATTCCCTGCCGGTGTCGGTGTTTCCTGATAGCTACAAACTAGGGGTATTCAAGTCAAGAGTGAACAGGTTGCTTCTAGGCAAGTGTACTTCATCGTCGACCACATCATCGCTTACTATCAGGTGAGATAGTGGTCAAACGCATACCTATCAGTACCTAATAAAAAATAAAAACAAATTAAACGCGAATACTGTTTAGTTGTGTAAAAATAATAACAGTACAAGTAGTAAACTCAACCAAGTTTTACCGCTAAGAAGAGATGATCTGTCCCGTTTCAAAATTTCCTCAAAAGACCATCTCAGTCAGACCCTTAACTTGCGTGACGTCCTCTCATAACTGCCCAAGGTAATGTCTATACTGTAATAAGACTGCATGTGATTTCTGAGTTGTCATTAAGTCAAACTTCTAAAAGTCCCCACTAGTACGCGTAAAAGTGTGTGTTTAAAACTAAATTACAGAAACAAAATTTATTTAAAATGTAAAAAGAAATGTTAAACGAAGACAAATTAACTTAAAGTGCTGCATAAAATCGCACTTAAGATCTTTGAAAAAGTTAAGTAAAGACCAGAATTTATACTTTAACAAAATATTGGACTTCAGTGTATTTAATTACAATAACTTAATACTCGTAAATGTCTGTATTTATTATAATGATTGATATAATTAAGCATATAAACATAGTTTTACTTAAAATAACATCACGCCGGTTCCACGAATGGTTGGACAGAGTACACATTTCTCGAGTCATGTTTAAGTTTCGTGTAAAAGGGGCAAACTTATTGTCATCAACTTGTTCATTAATCTAGAACCCAGCCAAGTTCTGGGTTTATGCTGTTGAAAATTAATAAATGTCAATACTCTGTCTCATCGAGGAATCAAACCCAAGACCTCATGCTTAGCAGTTGTACTAGCAACCACGAGACAAATGAGGCAGTCACTCGAAAATGCTGAAATAGTATTGTTGGTTTTCGATTTCTAACCATTAGGGCCTTTTTATGGTCATGCGAGTTTGCGCCCGAATGCGGGCTCCTCGCAACCCATAGTGTCATAATTATATGTTTTTATTACACGCATGCGGGACGCCGCGCCGGTGAGAGGCGTCTGAGTCGCGTGGATGCGTGTTGCCCGCACGCGTGTGACGAACCTTGACAACCAGTATTGTTTTTACTGTCAAGGGCGTCGCACGCACGCTGTTCTTTATATTCATTTTGACACGAGTTCTCTTCTTGGCGACACGATACGCACAATACTGCAGAGTGGCCTAAACATTCTGCTCTGCGTGCGTTCCGCAACACGCATGCGAGTCTGGCCACAGAGTTCATTGGTTTAGCCTGCACGCGAGCGCAAACACGTATGACAAAAAGGCCTTACAAGTCGAGATTTCTTGACGATTTGCTTTTCCTTCGCCAACTGAAAACACGAATCTTATATTTTCAACACAATTTCATTTTCTACCATTATTAAAGCTGAAACAAAAGAATCATTACACAAAAGTTTTCTACAACAAACAAATGAAACCTATCTTTTTATTTTTTGTTTTGCGTCGCACAGCTGGTAGTACAAAATTCAGTTATCTTTTAATTCCAAGTGAACTGCATTAATTATATTGGCGGGGTTCCAACAGGCCCCCGGGCCCCCGTCGGGGGGACGCACGTTACACAGTGGAACTGAGTTCCTTTTTACTACAACTTTGTAATGTTTTAAATTAATGGAAGGAAACCTGGATATGTTTTGTTGTAAGATGGTGAAAGATGCTCTTAGTTATTTTGCTTTGTACATTTATTTCGCTTTTGTTCTAAGCTCGTTTGTCTAATTATGACACTTAATTAAGTTAAAAACTTATTTCTTGCGTGTATATTTTGAAAGGTCTTTTGTGAACAATTTTAAACGTAGTCTAAACAAAGGAGAAAAACATTTTAAAATAAGTTAGTTTGTTTCACGTAGTAGTTGTTCGATGTTTTTATAACGAATACATCAGCCGTATGACATGATTGAAGTTAAACTGTGCTGTGACCGACCGTGGATGGCTACCATTTGTTACAGAATCAAAACCATGCTTCTAAAAGCACGTTAAGCCGTTGGTTAAAGAAAGAAAGAAAAACAATTATAGTCAACGATTACGTAAGATTGAAAACACGCGCAGTAAAATCATGTTGAACAACTAAATAAAAAATACAGAAATACGATATTTCACGGAGCCTGCGACCAAAGATACATTTCAACGGTACCTAATGTCAGATAGATTCTGAGATAGTTCTGGCTGTCATTTAAAGATCATTGATAGACTTAACCAAAGGGTATCATGTTGCCCAGTCACTCCATGTACCTAATACTGGTTTTCTGCTGCATTTAATTAGACTGGAAACCGATCCCAACATTGCAGGAAAATGATAATGATAATAATCTGTAAAATGTGTACAAAGCATTGTAAAACCTATTTTAAAAGAGTAAGTATGGAGTTTCTTGCCCCATTCTTCTCCATACGAATCTACTTTTAGGAAGGGGCAACTAGAATCATTTTTATATTTAAGTTTACTTGAGTTTGACGATTTTTGGAATGACTAGGAGTAGATAACGATGTGCTTACATGAAAAGAAAGAAAGAAGGAAGAAAGAAAAAGCATTTATTTGGCCCAAAAGACACACGATAGCAAAAAAAAACAGTTAAAAGAAATCAAACAAATGAAATAATAGCCTGTCTGGCCTGTTGGTCTAGTAGTTAGTGACCCTGACTGCTATGCCGGAGGTCGTGGGTTCGATTCCCACCCAGGACAAATGTTTGTGTGATGAGCACGATCATTTGTTCTGTGTCTGGGTGTTATTTATCTATAATATGTATGCATTTAGAAATATATAAGTATGTTTATCAGCTGCTTAGTACCCATAACACAAGCTCTGCTTAGCTTGGGACTAGATGGCGTTGTGTGAAAGTTGTGGAATAATTATTTATTTCTTTATTTTATTTTTATAGGACTAAAAACTTTTTTACAAAAAATAAATCCGATTTCAAAAATAACACTAAACGGTGTAAAATAACTCTAAATTAGGAAGTCTGTGGCTTTGGTGCTTTTGTCTTATTCTGGATGGGCCACCGACTTCCGAATTAAGAGTTATTTTACACCGTTTAGTGTTATTTTTGAAGTCGGTTTTATTTTTTGTAAAAAGTTTTTTATTTTTCCATTTTTAGTTATTCCCATATAAACATTTGCCATAAATTCATTTTATATTGTTAATTGTTACCAATACATGTCATTTTAATAGGGTTATCCACCTAACCCTAATAAATGAAACTTAACATACCTAACTGTCGAAATCTAGGTATATTGAACACATCTGCCTACCCCTCTGAGCATACAGGCTTGATGATACGTCATGATGTTGTATAAACAATAAACATCCAAGCGATTCCAGCAATCACGATAGATTTGCCGTCTATTTTTGAAGAGTTCCGTTGTATATCTCCGAAGATCAGCACCAGATCTTCATCAAATTAAAATGGGACCACCTCAGGAGCCTACTCTTTCAAACAAAAAAAGAATTTCGAGAATCGGTCTACAAATGGCGGAGAAATCAGGTAACGTACATAAAAAAAAATAAAAAAAATACATACACACGAACATAGAATCTCCTCCTTTGAAAGTCGGTTAAAAATAAAATAAATAATTGTGTGCCCTGCGGCTGCGCCAAAAGGGTCCAGTTCAGCAAAAATGCCAGACAACTAGTGCCTGACGCTGGTTTGCAACTGGACCTGAGATTGTGAGGTGTCACGGACGTAAAACAAATTGGTAAGTATGCATGTGAAGTGTGTGTGTATGAGTGTATGTGCGTATGTTGTGGGTGTGTGTTTCATCAAAACTTTCCAAAAAAAAATCATAGGATGAAAAACGACACAAATAATTTAAAATAATAATAATAATAAAAAAAAAAAAAAAAAAAATTAAAAGGTAGGCACATCAAATAATAGATAAATTAGCTGCCACTAAGTGAAGAGAGTATTTCTCTCAAGACTAAATAAAATGCCTGTACACACATGCTTGACCCTACATGCATCTCAGACCACATTTTCTCGCACACTGGCTTTAACGGTTAAGCTATGTAATTAGAAATTCCTTGTAATTCATATGACGTACAGGGTAGAAGGGGTATCGTTGCACATCCGGACACTATGGGCTCAGGCTGTCTGTCTGTGTGTGTCTTGACATCCCAGCAGCGGTGAAATTTTTGATAAAAAAAAAGATATTTATTTCTGTAAATAGGTTCAGACAAACACTTTTACACGTCATTTTTAGCTAGGTGATGTCGGCGTTTCACTATCTGACTATTCTGAGAAGAAACACTGAAAAACAAACCGACTTTTAAAGTCCAGACATTATCTTGGTCAGATCATAATAGAACCATGTACAGACGCCAGCACATCAAGTTACCCCAATGTGTCAAATTTCTTTGATCGTTTTTCAACATTATGTCAAACATTATAAGGTTCATATTCAATTGGAAAAATTTGACACATTGGGGTAACTTGACGTGCTGGCGTCTGTACCTAGATTAGTGTCTGAAATGGTCTTTTGAGGAAAGAACCACACAGATATAAGAGGACCAGATCAGTCAGTGCAAGCATTTGTCAGTAATCGCAAGCTCAACTCGGAACTTGAGGAGCTCCACTTTTGCTTTGAACCGTATGAAATCATGATTTATATCCCGATGTGATTGACTTGAATGAAAGAAGTAACTTATATACTTTTTAAACCGACTTCAAAAAAAGGTTCTCAATTAGGTGTCAAAGAATAGAGTAGAATAGAAAAGGAATAATACTTATTAAATACACATACATAAACTCACGTCTTCTTCCCATGGGGGTAAGCAGAAACTACAGCGCGCCATGTGCTACGATACTACTTACATACTTTTTTTGCCTCGTTTTATCTCATTGGTTCATAAAAAAAGGATGAACTTTTATGGTTTTTTTTGACTAAAATAACATCAGAAAAATAACGTAACAATTAGAATTACGGCCTGTATAGGAATACACTATACTATCTATGGTACACACCATCGCGCCAATATTGCACATTTATTTTCCAATTGCTTTCTTGTTCTTGTTGTTAATTAGTTACTGAATAGTTATTATAGACTTTTAGGTTTCTGAATAACTGTAAAAATATCAGGGATTTCAAATCAAATCAAATCATTTTTATGTTAGAATACAAGTAGGACACATGGCAACACATCAAGCTATACATTTCCAGGATAAGCTAATCTCGCATTGTATTGAATTTTCGTACGACATACTCCACGAGAAATCAAAACGGTTGTTTCAACAAAGGAAAATGAAGATCTGAATGTAATGAGATTCTTGATAGAATTTTATAGCGGGTCTGATTGCTGCATATCTCAGCTAGCTAGTTTCGAAGAAAGGAAAAGAAATGTTATGGGAAGACAAGTAGACAAAAGTAGTAGTACTAGTAGTTTAGTTTTGTATGTTATTTTTAGTCTAGTTTTAGCGCTACTAACATAGTTTGTAAGTTGTCAATACTAACTACTCATACAAATATGGATAATGTCCGAAATAAATTGAATTCAAATTGAAGAAAATATGAAGATCTTTGGATGTTTGTTACGCAATTACGCGTAAACTGTTAAACAGATTTGGACGGAAAGTGGCACATAGACCATTCCTGGATTAACACGTAGGATAGGTCAGGACAGGTATGGCAAAGAATGGCAAAAACAGTATCTGTACATTAGTGTGTTTATTTGAAATAAATAAATAAATACCTACTTTTTGTCCCAGTGTGTTCCCTTGAGATGGGTTATTGTACATTCGCCACAAAGTGAATTCGTCACATTTTGTAAACTCCATACATTGAAAGTGTATTCGTCACATGCATAAAGAAGTTTGTGTAAATTCGTCACAAGTCTTCATAGGTAAGTACATATTTTTTGCATAAAGTACTGGTAGAAAACAAAGTTATTGATTTTTGGCGCTTGAAATGTAAATGATTTCTAAAATCTTTCTTTTCTCTCCTGCGCTCCTGCACATGCTATCACGCTAGAAGCTAAATAAAAACTATGGCAAGAAAACTACCAACTGATATTTTGACTATAAAGTACATATACATATACTAATATTATAAAGAGAAAAGATTTGATTGTTTGTTTGCATTGAATTGGCTCCGAAACTACTGGACCGATTTGAAAAAAAAAACACAATTGGGAAGCTACACTATCCCCAGGTGACATAGGCTACTTTTGATCCCTGTATTACCACGGGAACGGGCTAGTATTAAATAAATAAATACAACCTACGTATAGATATTCTCACTAAGCAGTCAGTCTATGTTTAGCTCGCTTAAGTATCAGTTGACTGAGTCAAGTAAGTCGTGAAGAGTCTGGAAGGCGGCCAAACTTCAATATGGATCTCTGAAGCCAACAAGTGCTTCAGTTACCGCTGAATCAGAAGTGAAAGAAAAGCACTCTGGCGCTGAAAGGCTACTTAACCCTAATGACATATTTTTGCGTTTTAGACTTGAAAGTAATCCATATAAAGACGATTGTTGATGACGTCGAACGCTGGCAGTCAATTTTATTGTCAGCATTAGACGTGACATATTTTTTTATTAGGCTCGCGTTTGACCACTATATTTCATCTGATGGTAAGTGATGGTGTAGTTAGTCAAAGATGAAGCAAGGATGCCTAAAAGCTATTCACTCTATTTTCAATGTATTTTCTATGACTTGATCCAACCGGACTTAATTTAAAACAACGGACAGAAACATGGCTCGGCTGTTTCATGATAGTCGTATAAACTGTGCCATGTAATATTATAGTCTTACAAGGTTCCCTATCCATTTGCATACAATTTTAAGACCTAATTTAACTTAGCATAATTTTGTTTGGCATAATTATATTTTCGCATAATATAATTACGCATAACAGCTTATATCATCATATTTTATTTGAGCATAATAACAAAGAAGACATTTAAAAAGCAAAGTCGACGCTATTTCTGTTTTCAGGGCTTAAAGGAACCTAACTAACCTAACGTCTGGGTGCCCCAAGGCCTGATTAAGAGAACAAGAGGCCTACTAACGTTATGCGAATCAAATTTATGCCAAAACAAATTAGTCTTTAAGATGATTATGCCAGCATAAAATATATGCCTAAAAACAACATGCCGAAGTATTATTATGCCAAAACAAATTGTGCCAAAATCGTTATGCCGAAGTATATTAGGAGAAAGAACATTATGCGAAAAGAAGGGATGCCGTCTTACAAATATCCGATGGTATCTAATGCTATTATTTTTTAGCAAGGTGTACTAATCGGAGCTTGGCTATAGGCTTTATTCAATATCTCATAATTTTAATTGTAAAACCAATGTGAACTGACTGATTTTGACTGGCCTGTTGGTCTAGTAGTTAGTGACCCTGACTGCTATGCCGGAGGTTGTGGGTTCAATTCCCACCCAGGACAAATGTTTGTGTGATGAGCACGATCATTTGTTCTGTGTCTGGGTGTAATTTATCTATAATATGTATGTATTTAGAAATATATAAGTATGTTTATCAGCTGTTTAGTACCCATAACACAAGCTCTCAAGCTTAACTTGGGACTAAATGGAATTGTGTGAAAAGTTGTGCAATATTTATTTATTTCATTTTATTTATTTTAACTTGTAAGTCTTGGCAACCAAGTTACCATTAAATGTTTTAGTATTTTATTTTTACACGTTAGCTATTTCTTTTCTCCTCACCCACTCTATTTCGTAGCTAACACTAATTCGTTTAATTTCTACTCTATGTTTCATAGTCAATAAAGTTGTGTACGGCTTTTGCACATATTTCTTTATTTACAGACTAGCTTCTGCCCGCGACTTCGTACGCGGATCCTGTTGCTTATGCCAGCGACAACGGGGTCGTCAAAATCGAAGATCTGAAACATCTGATATCGAATTCTATAAGCCCGGGGACGGGAAATCAATGGGATGCGCGAGACGATTCAAGATGTTCCAGATTTTTTATTTTTGTTGGTCAACAGGAAATGCCATCAGACTTAACAACTTTTGCTAAGACGCCATTTCTATTATGTATATGTTATATTGTCTCTGGGCTTTGGAGTTCCCCTACAGGTGCTCCAGATCTTCAAATTTAGTCTCACAGCAGAAAACACTCTTCACGTGGAATAGTTTTTGCAATGGCACCATTTTTATATCTCTTTCACTTTAGGTGTTCCATTTTCCAAAATAAATTATAGCCTATAATATGTTGCGTGATGTTCACGATCAGCGGTCAGTCGCGCACATATTCTTCACTGGTCTCTAGAGACCTGGATGTAGATGCGTAAATACGCTGAGAATGCAGACGTGCTTCGCGATCTCAAGAAGTTTCCACGGAGCGAGTTGCATTGCAGCCTCATGTTCTCGAACAGCATCAAGTCTCTCCTAACGCTCTTCGGTAGATTGTTGGGATCTTATGGTCTTTAATCATTCAGCACCTTTGGAACATTGGGAAAAATTTGAACTCTTTCTAGGCATGGTTATAGTTTTATTGTGATGATACCTGATCAATTAAAATCTAAGTGGCTGCTCCCCTGCGTTACCGGGTAGGCTACCTTGTAACGAAGATAAATGGAAAAGGAAATTAAACACTCAAATAACATAATTCCGAAGGCATATTTATTATTTATACGATAAAAAAAATGGGAGTTTTGGCCAGTAGAGTCTAATTTTCAATGATATACCATCGTCATCGAAAATCAGTCCTGAACTGTTCCCGCCTTCACCGCGTGGAGGTACTTAAGTTATTTTATAATTGTGCAGTGAAATTAGTGATAGCTTTAATTTCTATATCAAATGTTTCTGATCTTCGATTTTTATACGTCAACAGCGAGTGCTCATAAGGCTGTACAACTCTTGCTAAGACGTCATTCCAATATATGTTATAGTGTAGCTGGGCTCTTGAAGTTCCACATCAGGTGTTCTGTATCTTCAAATTTATTCTCTCAGCAGAAAATGCTCATAACGTGGAACAATTTTTGCTATGGTACCATTTTTGTATCTCCTATAGTTTAGATGGTCTGTTGCGGTTCTGCATCAGGTGTTCCGGATCTTCAAATTTATTCTCTCAGCAGAAAATGCTCATCACGTGGAACAATTTTTGCTATGGGACCATTTTTGTATCTCCTATAGTTTAGCTGGTCTGTTGCGGTTCTGCATCAGGTGTTCCGGATCTTCAAATTTATTCTCTCAGCAGAAAATGCTCATCACGTGGAACAATTTTTGCTATGGTACCATTTTTGTATCTCCTATGGTTTAGCTGGTCTGTTGCGGTTCTGCATCAGGTGTACCGGATCTTCAAACTTATTCTCTCAGCAGAAAATGCTCATCACGTGGAACAATTTTTGCTACGGTACCATTTTTGTATCGCCTATAGTTTAGCTGGTCTGTTGCGGTTCTGCATCAGGTGTTCCAGTTTACAAGATAAATTATAGCCTATGTGTTGACCAGACTTAATATCTATACAACAAAAAAAAAATCATTCAAATCCATCCAGTAGTTCCGAAGATTAGCGTGTGCAAACAAACAGACAAACAGACAAACAGACAAACAGACAGACTTTTTTTTTTGGATTTGTGCTCTATTACTGTTTCTAAACCCCCCTCAATTATTATTTTTTAAATATATTCAATGTACAGACACAGTTTTTTTACAGTCTTATTATATGTATAGATATGCTCTTCCTATTGGAAGCGAGAAACCCGAAGGGTTAAAATAGAAAAGATGCTGACTTCTTTAATAATTCTGATGTCATACGCAGTTACTAGAATACACACAAAATGTCAGCATTCTAGAACTTAAGGAAGTACCGTGTTGCTGGAAAGTTAGTTCCGTCACTTCTTCTTTCCAGCAAAAGCACTAAGAAGTGGCGACGGGTGGGCTTTTCGGGGGCACTGTCTTGTGTAATATTGACGTGATTTGAATGAATGACTTTTGATTTGATTTGATTTCATTACCCCAGAAGTTTTGATATACCTAATCATCAGTGAGAGACTGAGTCCAGATTTCAACCACGACGCGAAAAATAATTTTGTCAGCTTGCTGCTATCGTTTGGACTAAAGTTACGCCGTTCAGGAAATATGACGAACGACTGCCTTTGCTCATAGATTCTGTTATACTCCATTCAAGCTCGCACATTCATGAATATATTTCCCAAAACATCCCCTTTCTATCTCAAGACAGTAATATCAGTACAATGCAACATCTCGCTTAGCAGAATTAATTATTCTATATCGCTCTGAAGCTTAGCAATGATTCGGTGTGAAACCCGAGCGATGCTAATTCAATTAGAAATTAATTTATCAATGGCTAGTTCTGTACCTGACGGCTTAGAGGCGGCACGTCAGACATTGTCTTACATAGATGCATAGATGGAGAGAAATTGCAGAGACGAGCTGTTTGTAGGTGAATTGGATCCCTTGTCGGATTATATTAGTGGTCAATTATTCATGGAGGATCTGTGGGATACTCAATTCTCAATATCTTTATTGGGTTGCACATTTATTCTTAGGTGGTAAGACATCATTTTGGACCCTGTGGGGCACAGCAATAGGGTTGTATAGAGGAAGCCTTGCTCTGATTTTTTTCTTTTAGAGTTTCCATGTGATTCTATTAGAGGATCCTTGTTAGTATTTTTTTTATGATCGTTCGTACTTGGACAAAGAAATCAAGAAAATGAAGCGTAGTTACATGTCAACTAAGACTATAATCAGACTTAAAGTAAGATCGATCTAAATTTAAAGCAACGCAAGCATTTAACCAGTCCCCTGTCCAAATACTCATTAAGCCACAAAAGAACTCAACATTGAGAGAAAACTCAACACCGAAGAATTTCAAACAAAAACTATTTAAGTAGACAGACGAGTAAAAAAGACGACTTCATTCAGATCGTTCAGCGGGGGCCATCTTTTATTTTTCCCTCTCAAACGTTTAGACAAGACCTCTTTACATTAAGATTCCTACTTTCACTATGAACTTATTCCAATTTAAAAGCTAGTTAATTTGAATGTTCTTTTATTTTTGAGGCGAATAATAAATGGAATTTATAAGACAGATTTAAGTGGAATCAGGAGGCCAAGGACGACGGCATAGATAGACATAAGAATTTTTTGGTGTTTCAGTGAGATAGTGGGCAAACGCCTATCAATAATAATAAAAAAAAACTTGAGAGGTGTCAAGGGACACCCGGATCGAACGAAGTTCCTTTCGATCGATTAGTGAAGGAATTGTAAAATTCCTTCAAGATAAATTGAAAGGAACTTCGTTCCATCCGGGTCTCTTCGTTACAACTCCCGGTCTTAATGCTCTCTCTCTCTCTCCCTTACTCTCCCGCCCCTCCCGCTCCCCCTCCCTCTCCCACCCCAAACACACACACACATAACAGAGAAACACGCGCATGCCACACGGCTTACAACTATAGCAAAAAGTGTCGTAACAACTTTTCGTATACATTTTTTCCGCCTAGCCCCCTTTCGAAACGCGCGATAAGGAACTTCGTTCCAAAAAACTTTAGAAAAGCCAGATGTGTAGTAATGTTACGCTACTCGCAACTGCGTGCTTGCATATTTGACGTAATATTACGCTACTCGCAACTGCGTGCCTGTGTATTTGACGTAATATTACGCTACTCGCCACCGCGTGCCTGCGTATTTGACGTAATATTACGCTACTCGCCACTGCGTGCCTGCGTATTTGACGTAATATTACGCTACTCGTCACTGCGTGCCTGCGTATTTGACGTAATATTACGCTACTCGTCACTGCGTGCCTGCGTATTTGATGTATTATTACGCTACTCGCAACTGCGTGCCTGCGTATTTGACGTATTATTACGCTACTCGCAACTGCGTGCCTGCGTATTTGACGTATTATTACGCTACTCTCAACAGCGTGCCTGCGTATTTGACGTAAGGAGTTTATGTCAGAATCGTAGCTAGTGGCGTGGTGCAGTTTTTGTCTATCCCCATGAAAAAAAGGGCCACGTTTATGTATGTACTCGTACAAACGCATTTTTAATTTGATTAAATGTCACGAAAATCTCCACCTCGTTAAGCTAATTGCAGCTAGTGTGATAGCTGAATGTGGCGTCCAAGTATTCGAGTCGTGTGTTGAAGTTCAATTACACATACACACATTCACACAGAATAATACAAATTTAAGAAGTTTGTTTTAGTTTCAGTATAAAATCTAAAATCTTTATTGTCCCTAATTCCTGTACTCTGCTAAGTTCCGAAATTTTGATTTTCTACTGGTGTTAACTTGAGAGCCCTGCCACTCATAACACAAGTTTAATCTTAGTTTGGATGACAGTGGTTTACAACTCTATATAAACCTACAATTTATATTATCAAAATTCATTATGTTTTTACAAGTGGTAACTGAAATTTTAAACCGGAAATAAAGATTTCATTAATTGTTGATACCAATATATTTTTACACATATCGGTATCTAAATAGCAAGTATATAAATTATAAAAAAAAAGACATTTTAAAAACTATCATAACAAATACACCACTTATTTTAAACTTAGGAATTTAACGCGTGTTAATTACCGAAACTTTTTTAAATAATATCTGACAGGCCCCCAATATACAGGCCATCACATTAGTTGAATTTGTCCATTCGAACAATGATTTATTCTTTCACGATAAACAAACAATTATAGGTATAACTAGATTTTAAACCGTTTGATGGCTATAGGATCTACCCAATAATAATAATTGGAATTTAAAATTTTCGATTAATTTAACCTTAACCCACATTTGTCTACATATTTACCTATCGCAGAATACATACTTAGCTATAGCATATTGCCTACTATCTATTATATATCCTCTCTGTCGCCAGAGCCGTCTGGGCTGTGACTGACAGCATTACACATCGATCTTGGACCACCCAGTTGTCAGCACAGCTCAAATGACTGACGATTGACGCGCACACAATTTATGACCACACTCTCCGAGATTGATTTACGAGGGTCGTCGTAGAAAAAAGGCGTCAAATATTTTGTTTAGACTTTGACTTGATATAGCGATTTTAAAATACCTAAACAATAATGTTGTGTGTGGTAATCATGGTCTTTTTTCTTCGCTCTGTGGTCCAAATTCGACCGTTTTAGCCTTCGTTCTCTATACACCACTAATTTTTAATTAGTACAAATACTGAAAGGGCTTATTTTAGACGGTCTTCTCATTATTTTTGTAAAGTATCAATAAATAATATTCATAAGCAGCAAAGTTATTAGCGTTTGTTTATAACCCAAAAAGTCACCCAATTTCTGAAAATCTTGTACAGGCTATTCATGACTTAGGTGAATTAATTAATCGTCATCTCTCGCTCACGTTCGCGTGATCTAGCTTAAGCATGCCCACACAACCTACAACAACTGTTTTCGTTATTTAAGTTTAACTAAAAATTGAATTTCGTTTTTTTTACTTTTGATTACGCAAATATGATCAGTAACAGGTACGGGAACAGCCCAATTATTTTTTGAACTAATTAAAAAATAGTGGTGTATAACTATGAAGTTTAACTTTTCCGAATTATATATTAATAAAAAAAGGATCCGAACTTTTCGCTTCTCCGCGTGTGTTTAGTGTCTAATCTGGTGTAAGAGTTCTTATTCTGCCGGTGGGCCTCTGACTTAGCTTTACATACCATCCAGAAATATTTCTCAGGCGTGCCAGTTTACACACAACGTTTTTATACTATTATTGAAGCAAGTGATAATTAAACAATACGCACTGAATCTAAAAAGTCAAGAGATGTGCGCTTTGGGTTCAAACTTGAGACCAGCTGTCCACCAGTCACACTACTAGACTATCTGCTCTAGGAACGTCATATTCATATCTTTATTTGCATTCCATAATGTGTTGAGATCTTACAATGGACTTAAAGCTAGAGTACAATTACGGACCCTGTAGGGCACAGCAAAAAGTATAAAATTAAAAAGTGCAAAAATAAAATTAAGTATAAAATTAATGTTTTACAGAATAAAACTAATACGAGTACCTACTTAATAAATCAACAATTTCAAACATGTCCTTAATATTACTTAACTAAAGCATAACATTTATTTTTGAGATCGTTTATATCATAATCCTTATTTATTAGTATTATATGTATTAAAACATTATTTATGAATAATATTATTATTATATTATTTTACCATCTACGTTCAATTTCAATTGTTTGGATAGTGTACGGTGCCTGTATGTCATATTTGTCGTCGTTTGGATAGGTACGTTGATAAAATGCCACTTGTAATAGAAGAGACGACAACTATTACCAGTAAACGATGTGACAACAAAGACGACCGCGCGTTCCAATAATAACAAGAGGAGATTTATTTTCTCCCTCACCGCTGTTCACAGCCAAGCTGTTCCAAGTAAACTTTACAGTAAATATTCATTAAAAACCCGCAGTATCTCCTTAACAGGCAACCGGAACATTTTCTTCTTCATTTCTCATAAAACCTTTGAAATTGCCATCAATAGCGAAGTAAACATTATGAAGGATGAAATACGACGCGGTCTCATTTCGCTTTCCATTGCACATTATGTGTCGTTATTGAAATGTCAGTCAAGTGTGTAAGCGGCAATGGTGTGGGTAGATAGCGATGGCGTTGAATGAATGCGCGGGGCACAAAGGCAAGGGGTGTTCCACGACGTTTTGGCGAAACTGTTATGAATGATGTTTAGTTTTCACCTTTTTTGTTACGCGAATGTGAGGAGATGATCATTATATCCTATTGCAGTACCTAGTACTATTTCTCTGAATAATGAAAAGAAAAGAAAATAAGTACCTAAGTAAAAATTAAATGAGAAGTTATACTTCCATTTATCTCTTACAAGAAGAAGAGTCGTGTATCACGCTGAAAAAACATTGGTCAAAAATGTAAAAAAATTTAAGTGTATATTTTTAGGCGCGTTTGGCATTTTTCAAATGGGAAAATGAACATTGTTCTCGCGACACTGTTACTGTTACCATAATCGACACCTCTATTTAACATAACTAAATTTACATAAGCTTTTGCAATGCCGAATTCTGAACATAATACATACATATAACCTAACCTAACTTGCCATACCTTCATATAGCGAACCTAACTACCTAACCTAACTACCTTATGTAATGCATTGATTTTGAAAGATACAAAATACATAATTTTAAACCGGATAAGTAACTGCGCTGCGTGTCTCTATGCAACATCAATGTACTAGAGTAAGTAAGTATTTGCGATCGTAGTAGGAAGTAATAATTTAACTCGGTTGGTATATCATCCATACATAAAGTAGTATACTTTGACTGGCCAGTTGGTCTAGTGTTTAGTGGCCCTGACTGCTATGCCGGAGGTCGATTCCCACCCAATATAAATGTGATCATCACCACCACCACTATTCTTCACAATATGTAAGTAAACAAAGAAAAAAATGTATGTAAGAATCGTAGCATATGGCGCTCTGTAGTTTCTGCCTACTCCCATGGGAAAAGAAATAAGTTTATGCATGTATGTATTTGTCTTACAGTACACTTCACGTATTTCAATTAAACTGCCAGTATCACTGTTTTTGTAAGCGTTGGAACGCATTAAGAACTTCTTGTGTAATGTGGGTGCGTTTACAAAATTTAGACTCAAATCACTTAAAATGTACATTCAATAGCTCAATTGTACCTAGGTATAATATTATGCCACAGGCACTCCACGGTGTTTGTAAGTAGTTAATTTTTGCCCAAGTTCACAGAAAAAAGGTTTGAGATTAAGAATGTATAAATCAACAATGTTGTGTAAATGTACGTTACAAAAAAACCTCAATTCTCACTCCTCTTAGACACAATTTATCCAATCTTACAGCTGTAAATAATTTAACACTTCGTCAACTCAACAGTTAGAATAAAACACTTGTAAATAAAAAAGGGACATTTAAAAATTACGTCGCTTAACATAAATACTGAGGGTACAAAATAACAAGCCCATTATGTATGAAAAGATTACGGCTTCTTTAAAATTTCTTGCGACTTCCCCGGTTTCTCCCAAGGGAATGAATTTCAATCTCGCACTGGTTTTGATACTTCAATTATTTCAAGTGTTTTGTTCTTGGCTGTGGTTGTGGAAGATGACCATAAAATGAATGGAAGCCTAGATTTTTTAGTTTTTCCTACCAGAGGTTAGTACAAGACCAAGAAGGAAGACAAAGACTTTGGACTTTGGACTTTGGACTTTTGGAGGAAGACTTTAAGATGTTTTGGGTATGATAAACTTCGTTTCGTACGAAATTTCGCCTCACCTTCTTGTACAACTAAGTACTTATATCAAAACAATAAAACAAATAAAGTATGTGTTGCTTTGTTATTGTAAAAAAAAAAATACAAAAAAAAAACAACCGGCTTCAAAATAACTTCAGTTTCGGATGCCTGTGGCTTTGGTAATTTTGTTTCGTTCATTATGGCCACAGACTTCTAAAACTGGAGTTATTTGTTTACCTGTTAGTGTTTTTTTTAAGAAGACGGTTGTTTTTTTTGTAAAAAAGATTTTATTTTGCGATTTTTAGTTTCTTCGTATGTAAAGAAGGTCTTTTAAAACTTCAAAGAATCATTGAAATTGGTTAACAATTGCTAAAGAAATTCTTTCTAAACATTAATCTGTACATCTCTGCCGGGCCCCTTATAAATTAGAAGGGCGTAATGTTATGTTATGGAAATACAAGAACTCTGCATGACATCTGACTATAGCAATCGCGAATAAATAGCTGTTCTGCGTTAAAGAGTTCCGTCGCATGTCTTCTTCATCAGTTTTTCTTCATAAAATGATACGAATGATTTCAAAGTCGGTTAAAAAAAGGTTTTTACTACTTATACATGACAGTATGTCTGTTTGTTTAAGCGAATCTCCAAAGACATGACCGATTTTCATTGGACTTTTGTTGGACTTTCATTGACAGATAAATGTTATAAGACTTACTTACTTACTTAAATAACTTAGGCTTCTATCATTTAATAAAAGGATAAAGAATCCGTGCAAGCGGACGAAATCGTAGGTACAGCTAGTGGCTTGTTAAATCTGTGGACTCATGATCATAACTTACTAACATATTTTATCATAATTTGATTCCACCTCAAGAACTTGAGGGGACAATGATAAAAACCGGCCAAGAGCGTGTCGGGCCACGCTCAGTGTAGGGTTCCGTAGAATATGTAAACGAAGTTAAAAAAAAAGCTTGCACATACCATTATACTACAAACTTAGTCCAGACATTATTTTGTACAACTTTTTGTGTTTTTTGTACAAAAACTGTTTCCATCCAAGTTCAAAATAATTTTTCTAGAAAGTCCTTATAAAGTTCTACTTTTCAGATTTTTTTCATATTTTCTAAACTTATGGTTCAAAAGTTAGAGGGGGGACACATTGTTTTTTACTTTTGGAGCGATTATTTCCGAAATTATTGACATTATAAAAAAATGAGTTTAGTAAACCCCTATTCATTTTTAAATACCTTTCCAAAATATATCACACGTTAGGGTTGAAATTAAAAAAAATCACTTCCCACTACTACTACTACTTCTTCATATAGGGGGGCTACCCTAATAAAACTTTTTTTTCCATTTTTTATTTTACCATTTTGTCGGCGGGAATGATACACATATTGGGGTGTGTAACGATTGACATAATAACAAAATGTCTAACGTTCACTTGACATAATTTCAGTTAACATAATTTTGTTTAACATAACGATCAGTTGACATAATGAATTGTTGATATAATTTCATTTTACCTAATTTCATATGACATAATGAACATTTCCTATAATGAACATTTCACATAATATTCATTTAGCATATTATTCATTTACTATAATATTCATAATCTCTAAGTAACTTTTCTTTCTCTAAGTAATTTTTTTTTCTTCTCTTTATAGGTACCCTATACACCTGCCACCCTCAACTATTGTTACCAGGTTAGGTTACCAATTTGAAACGTCTATGGTTGGCGAATCATGCGGGTTAGGTTAGGTTAGAACCATGACCATTAGCGCGCGAAGGCGAGCGAGCGAAGCGAGCGTGCCGCGGCAGCGGCCGCCTAGCGCCAGATGGCTTCTATTGTTGGTGAATCATGTTGGTTAGGTTAGGTTAGAACCATGACCATTAGCGCGCGAAGGCGAGCGAGCGAAGCGAGCGTGCCGCGGCAGCGGCCGCCGAGCGCCAGGTCTCTTCTATTGTTGGTCGATCATTTAGGTTAGATGAGGTTATTACAGTATGATGTTTTCTGATATTTACTTATTCACTACAGAATTTGGGCAGAAAATGAGTACCTAAATATGAAAATTAGGTCAACTGAGCGTTATATTAAAAGAATATTATGCATATTGAAAATTATATAAAATGAACGTTATACTAAATGTTATTATGTTAAATGAATATTATATGATATGAAACATTAGGTCATATGAATTTATGTCATTTGATATTATGTCATATGAAAATTATGTCATATGAACGTTAGTTCAAGTAAAATTAGAGCATTTGTTATTATGCCAAACATTACACACCCCACATATTGATACCAAATTTCAGCTTTCTAGTGCTAACGGTCACAGAGATTAAGCGAGGACGGACCGACAGACAGACATGGCGAAACTATAAGGGTTCCTAGTTGGCTACGGAACCCTAAAAATGGAATTGTTAATGTAATAATAATAACATGCCACAGCTCTTTCACGACGCCATCCAGTCCCAAACTAAGCAAAACTTGGGCTATCAGAGCTAGATAACTAATGAACATATTCACATATATTGTATCTTAAATACATACCTACATATTATAGATAAATTAGGTACACCAAGACACAGACAATGATCGTTCTCATCACACAAATATTTTTGTCATGGATGGAAATCGAACCCACAACAGACGACATAGCAGTCAGGGCCAGTCAAAGTGATGGATGGCATTCCATCCAATGATCCTGAAATACCTGAAAAGGTAATAATAAGGATCAAAGCCGCCATAATCTATGCGAAGCCGCACAAATGTAGAATATAATTCGGGTTGCCTTTGTCATTTAAATTATACGAGTTAGGAATGGCGGGATTAAATTAATTGTTTCCGAGATCGTCACAATGATGTCAATTAGTCATACATTTCCTATTTCCTTTTCTAGTGGTTTTCATTTTGCTCGTTTATTGAATTCTATTACGTTGTGTTGTATTGTATTTGGATAATGTTCTTTAAGAACATAATCTTTTATGGTTGACTTTATAATTACTAAACTTTAAAGAGCTTCTGATTTTACAATAACAACAGCAGTGATCGATACAAGGTTTAACCCTAGAAAGATAATCATATTGTGATGTTCGTTAAAGATACATTTTACGCATGAGTTTCAATTAGCTATAATGTCAAGTTTTATTTGAATGAAATTATTAAAACCCCTTGTAATGTTATAAAATGTATTTATTTATAAGTATATAAAACAACAAAATCTTTGAATGCCTTCTATAAATCAACAAAAAAAACGTTTTTTTTTTCTTTATATATATGTATAAATCACTTTTTTTTTACTTAAACCAGTCTGTTTTACTTATAACACAAACAACAAAATGACATAACAAGTAAAATCAGTTGAAACACAATACAACTACCATTTTACCTAACATCTTAAAAGTCACGTAAAAGATAATCATGCGTAATTTTGACTCATGGGGTCTTCTTATCTCAAAATCGGTAACACGGTCCAAGCGACTAGTGAGATGCCCTATACGCATAGCAACGGATTCGCACTATTTAGAGAGATAGAGCAATGTTACGAACAGGCATTTATTTATTTATTTATTTAGGCACACCAACGACTTATTTACATAACCATTTACAACAATACATTTTACGAGGGCATTCTGTGTAAAAAAGTCACTTAAAGGTATGCACAGCATTTACATAAGGTCTTGTTAATTAAGAATTAATGATTATAATTAGTTTTAAAATTGGAAATTGTCATCTAAATATAAAAAAAAAAACTAAAATTAAACTAACTAAGAATAAACTAAAATAGCATTATTATTACATTGCATAGATTAAATGACATTTATAAAACATTTTAAATATAATTATAAAATTTTCATTTAAAAACATTAATACATAATTTCATTCTCAATATAAAATGAAATTAAAACAAAATAAGAAAAAAATAAAAAGAGAAGACGGCTGATCACAGATGGACTAATTTAGTCATTACACTGCAAATATACACCTTATACACAATCAGCGAAAGTGTACATTTGAGTATTAAACAGTTGTAGTTACGCGGAATTGGACCTTCAACGTCGATATCAAGACTCCTCCGTGACTCTGAAAGCACGTTTAGCCGTTGACCCCGGCCGTCATTTATAGATCTTTGACAGTCGCGTAACCCCAAAAGTCTAACATCCATGTCCAACATGTTTCGTGTTACTCAGTCACTGGGTTGTGGGGGTCAGATAAGTGACTACTTATCTTACTTATCTGACTATGCATGTTTAGGTGCTTCTAGTTAGACTGGAGGCCGACCCAAACATAGTTAGAAAAAGGCTAGTTTGATAATGACATAACATACAATATCAACAATCAACGTCAACGGCCAATATTGAATGTACCTTTTGCAATGACTAATTATAGGCGGAATGTTTTCTCTATAAGAAGTGCAATTAGTTTTAATAGTCTTCCTAGGGACCTTAATGTCGACTTATTTTGCACCCGTGTTTCGACCTTATGACGGCTTTTGGCACAGTCTTTTTTTCTTGAGACCTAGTCGACTTATCGACTCTTAAACATTTTTTAATGTTAACCTATTTGCACTGTCTTTTATAACGACTTTTTGTTTTTTTTTTACGATATGTGGAGGCTTGTTATTAGCTATTTTTTATAATATTATATTCTTCATTCACTGGATTGTTAGTCTGTAAGCCTTCCTAAAAATAAAATAATTAATGGATATTATAAGAAGGCGATTTTTTTGCGGATCTGGCTATTAGAATTTATTGATTATAATTTTATTGATTTCACTTAAATGTCTTGTAATATTGCCTTTCAAATTTAATTCTAGAGTACATTATTTTGACTGGCCTGTTGGTCTAGTAGTTAGTGACCCTGACTGCTATGCCGGATGTTTGTGTGATGAGCACGATCATTTGTTCTGTGTCTGGGTGTAATTTATCTATAATATGTATGTATTTAGAAATATATAAATAGGTATGTTTATCAGCTGTTTAGTACCCATAACACAAGCTCTCAAGTTTAACTTTGGACTAAATGGCGTTAAGTGAAAAGTTGTGAAACATTTATTATTTTTGTCAGGTCAAGACAAGAAAACACAATTCCAGCTAATCCCTTATAAAGTCAACCGTAGAGTAACTGCGTAATATATTACTAACATAGTATACGGTAGTAAAGTGTGGTGAAATGCTAGCAGATATAAAAACGTCCGAATATAGTAGGCTCATATTTTGCTCATGTGGAGTAGACGAAAGTTGGTTGGCCACTATTTATGAGTCGCTCGCGGTGGGCAGTAGGTTAAGTTGTGTCTGTGGAAATAAGATCTGTATTGAATTTGTGTTCAAAGATGTATGTAATGACAATCTTATGGTAAGGGTCGTTTCAAAACTTAGCAGTATAAACCAATTATTTTTTATCAACATTTGACTGTAGTTTTTAGATAAGCAAATTATGTGTTTTGTACATAATTATAGTTACTCACTGAAAACTAACTTTGACGCGTAAGCACTTTATTTGTTATTTTTCATTTACTTTTGTTTACTTTACTTCTCTTTTATTTTCTTTTCTTTACTTTACTTTTGTTTTTGCCTTCTCCAATGATGAGCAACTTTTTTTTGTTTTATCTTGGGATTTAATATTGTCAACGTTGAAATTAATATTATACTTGTATGTAAATATTGTTTAAAGCAGAAACTTGTACCTAATTGGCCATCTTTTAATTTATTGTTATTGCTTAATCAAATGAAATAGCTGTAAGTTTTATTAAAATAAAATTATCATTAATAGACATTATTAGCTACTTTTTTAATATTAAGTAACATGGGAAAAGCTTGAATCTAAAGAAATGTTCATCTGCTTTGTAACTCAAATTGGAGTTATGCAAGGTACCTTATGTGTTATTTTACAAGAGGCTTATACAAATTGTTACACAGGTGGAAAGTTTGTTAAAATTAACCCTTGTTGGGTTAATTTTAATAAACTTTTCACCTGTACTTTTAATCGCCCTGTCACAAGAATAATTTCAAAGACAGCAGGCCTAGCATATTACAAATTCTATTTCTATTCTATTCTATCGTAATCGGTAAGGCGACAATAGAAAGAGGATGGCGTATATGGAATCAGCTGTTTGTCAACTGTCAAGTGTTAACGAGTAGAATTTGTAATATGGCTGAAAATTAAATACACTTGACAGTTCACAAACAGCTGATTCCATATATACCTACGCCATTTTCTTTATATTGTCGCCTTACCGATTACGATAGTAGAAATAGAATTTGTAATAAGTATGGCAAGGCCTGCAGGTTTTACAAGTCACTTTTATAAGTGAAAACTTGTAATTAGCCATCTTTTAATTAAGAGTAGTTTTAGTCACCCCTCGACGTGCAAAAAATATTTCCTAATATATTCTAACACTCAACAGGCCTTAGGTAGGTAATAGGTATATTATTTCTTAAGAATCTTTCACTTTTGACGATGATGTTCGGATTAAGTATAATATTGAAGGTTCAGACCCTTTTGTAAAATCTTTGTAGCCGTTAAGCTTTAGACGTTTTACACAATTTTGGAATAATGTTCTATGTTATTGACTTATTATGAAGAGCTTGTGGCTTAATAATTACAACCGCACCGGTCGATCGATAGGTAAAGCTAAACTATTCTTTGCATATAAAGGTCCATTTCATGCCTTGGGAAGCTGCTAAGAAGTTAGTATTTTCTACCATTTGTAGATCTCGGACAGTCGCTACAAGAAGTGAAAACCCCAAATATTTGACAACCAAACAACTTAGCCTAGGGGTATCGAGTTGATTTATTCCCTTTATGTCGAGTCCCGTTATGTCGAGCCGAAAACCTTGTCTCGCTCCTGTTACCCCTATGTCGAGTTTATTTTTCTGTCCCGCTTCTATTCCCTTTATGTCGAGTTTATTTACCACGCTTTTATTACCTTTATGTCGAGTTTAATAATATCATATTTTAGAAGTACAGTCACGTCCAATTAAATGCATACATGCACATAATTTAGAATCAAATTTTACACAGAAAATAATTTAAAAACAACTAATAACTTCAATCATACAGTACTATATACTATTATATTTTTTATTAACCATCAAAGTATGTAATAATATCACTGTATATTTTTTAATATTCGAAATTATGTGCATAATGAAAAAGAACCTACATAACTAACTATTAAAATATTAATCATTACATCCGCCGCCCCCCACGTACATGGACCCGAGGTGGTGGCGCGTCGTGTTCACGCGCGCCCCTCTTAGACGTCGCGAGGGGAGTCTAACACCCCATTCACCTCGCTGACTTGGCGAAGCCCTCGGGACTCGCTTCCTTCGAAGTATCCTCTGTTCACGTGACGGCGCAGGTGTGAGAAGGAACACGGGGTGGTTTTTAGTCAGTAAGAGTCTGACAGACCCATCCGCCCTCCCCGGGGAGGGCGACATCCATGAGGATTTTCCACCCCCCAAAAAAAAGGGTTATCGAGTTACCCAATCACTGTGTTAGTTGTCAGCCGCTCTTTGTAAAACACTGGTATTCAGCTGCAGCCAGTTGAACTGGAAACTAACCCCAACATAGTTGGGGCAGATGAAGTAAGAAATATCTATCAAATCAAATCAAATCAAAATCAAATCAAATAGTTTATTTGTAAAACATAGGTATACAAGCAAAAAAAAACAAAAAAAAAAAAAAGAGGTACATCATGTAAAATGATGATGATTTTTGTGTGTCAATGTATCATCATCTATGTAAAATACTAGTATTCAGCAACGTCTGATAAGACTCAAAGCTGATTCCAACAAGTTGTGAAAATGCTTAGCAGTTAATAAAATAAGAGAAAGAGAAAAGAGGGGGGGGGGGGGGTTAGAGATAAGTTATTAGACTGTCAGATAGATGGTATTTTTTTCCCTTGAAACTTAAAAAGAGTAAAACATTCGACAAGATGACAAGATTTAATGATGAGGCAATTTACCATGTCGATGGACTACCGGGGTAACAATCTACCTACGATATCTTTCAAAATAATAAACTAACTACCATATGCTCCTGTTATAGGTATAAACGATCAATATCGTCCGTATTCTAAGTAACCGCTACTCATTAATCACAGATCGCTCTACGTTCATTTGGAAGGGAAGAAAATGTTCCATCCACGATCTCACACATGAAACCCAGCATTTTTATGTAGGTTTGGTAGGTACACATGGCTACACATCAAGTTATACATTTCCATTTTACGCTGACCACGCATTTGTACTTACGTAAATCCTACACAATGCGAGATCAGCATATACTGGAAATGTATAGCTTCATGTGTAAGCCGTGCGTACCAAGCTTTTGAACCACTGAAAACAATTTTGTGAAAACAGAGAACAAATTATTTCACAGCCGATAGTCCGAATAAATAAAACCTAGACTGATTGTTTTAAACCAAAACTGACGCGGCCCGAAAAAAGATTGAAATAACTAGGTACGTATATCGATTGTGGGTATAAATAGGAGACTAAGGCTGTATGCAGATTGAATCACAGTATTAAGGCACAATAGTGCCCCCGCCAAGAATTGAAAAACCGGAGAAAAGGCACAACCTATTCTTTAACCCTTAATCCAAAATAGAAGGGAGTATATGTCTGTAACTGTGTGTCTGACTACGGCCTCTTAGTTCTGAAACGCGAGGACCCATTTTGGTGCGGTGTTTTTGTGGCTTTTAGCTATAATTTGTTCAGGCGTTTTAGTATCGTCAGCTCATCTTTGACTTTACAAAAGGTTTTTACCGACTTTTACAGTTTTTGTTTTTTGTGTCAAAGGTTTATTGAATGGTTAAAAAAACAACTGCAGACTAGGCCCGTTTGTCTAGTGATCGCAAGCGCTACTACTGAGCAAAAGGGCCCGGGTTCGATCCTCCAGTCGGGCAAAGTGTTATTGAGTTTTCACATCTGGAATTTCTCAGTAGCAGCCCGATTGATGGCAATAGGCTCTACACCTATTACATGGGACTAAAACATAACTGGCGAAATACAAATGTACTACACGTACACCCCTGCTTAATCCTTCGTGGGTTACAGGCGTGATGTTACGTGTAAAAAAAGCCGTACAGTAGTCTAAAGTAATAAAAACGCACACGGTCCGTTCCCACGACCCTCGGCGCAGGTTTGGGACGGAACATCGCATCGGGGTGGTTTATCCAAAAAAAGCTTTACCATAAGTTGATAGTGTTTTTGTTTCAGCAGTGTGAACACTGTCTAACATGTAGCATTCGGCCCAAATCTATGTCGATAGCCGTCTGAATTATTTATTGGTTCATGACTGGAGCAACACTTTCATTCGTGTCATCGGGTGTATCAGACAGGGTGTTTGAGTGAATTCAAAATTCCTGTTGATGTTATCCAAATAATATTGACTACTGAAATTATGAAATATTTATTATTTATTTATTTTAGGGAACGCAGCAGTTTATTCATTAAGTTACATGAGTTAAGAAGGCCCACCCCACTATCAACGAACAGCCTAATGCAGTTTGTGGAAGTTACTCCACAGCAATTGATGGAAATATTGTACAGGCTATTCATGAAATCATGACATAGTAGATAGTATTCATTAATCGTCATCTCTCACTCACGTTCGCGTTATCTCACTCAAGCATGCCCCGCCTTCAACAGCTGTTTTCGTTTAACTAAATAGTGGCATATTTAAAAATTGAATTTCGTTTTTTTACTTTTGATTACGCAAATATGATCAGTAACAGGTTCGGATACAGCCCAATTGTTTTTGTAGTACTAAAAAAATAGGGGTGTATTTAGAGATGATAAATACTGAACCACTGCACCGGCGAAATGTATGTGTAATCAGGTACACCTTTACCTAACCCTTCGGAGCCTACTAGGCGTGCCGATAATAAATAATAATAATAAATTTTTATTCATAATTTTAAGGTATAACGTTAAATACAATTTTCCTTAAATCTATATAAAGTTCACCCGGAATTTGTGCTTGAACTAGGTGATCCTGTGTTTCAGGCGATTGTAGGTAACATTAATCTTACAAATAATCACATCATATACCTATTAAACTTACAATTTGGTATGCAAACAAGTGTATAAAATTAAAGTTAAACTAATCTTAACTTAGTTAACTAATTTAACAAAACACTAATATTATTTTAAAACGAGTAATAACTTCTCTGTATCTTCATACGACATAGCTTGGAGAGCTTCCATAAGATTTTTTTTACAGTCACTATAATTTAAGGAGAAGATGTTACCTTTTTCATTTAGCCTGTTATAGAGTAACGGTCCGTTGTACATATAAAATTTTGCTGCAAAAAAAAATTTTGCTGTAAAAGCATGTTTTGTACTTTTTTGTGAGCAAACTAAATCTTTTCGTCTCCTTTTAGTAAAATCAGTGCTGTATGGAAGTGCTGCGTGTTGTTTTAGTACAGTGCTCATTATAAATAACTGTCGAACTGTTATTACATCACAAGATTTACACAGGAGGTTAGTGGGAAAAAGAAAAGGGCGCCAAGTTGGCGATGTTTCGATGGTAATTACCCTTGACAATCTTCGAGGTCCTGAATCTCAAATTACCGCTACTCAATACCCATCCCGGTATTCCCCAAGATTCATAAGTGCATTACCATCTACCAACACAAGTGCATTACCGTCTTCACGCTCACACAATTTCAAATGATTAGAGGCACTTCCTAAACTGTAGGTTTCGTGCGCAAATTCGCAAACTTTACAGCATCAGCTGCTTAATGATCGTAAGTGGGGTGAGCTGGCTCGCTGTCTAGCTCCTAAGCGATATATTCACCTCCATTTACCCCCAGCTTGTGTGTGAGATATAAATTACGGTAGTTTTCTGTTTGTGCTACCTTTGTTTTAAACTACTGTTTGGAAATCGAGAGGGGAACTGTTTAAATGGGTATGTACAGAAGCCAGCACATCAAGTTACCCCAATGTGTCAAATTTTCACAATTGAATATCAACCTTATTCAGTTTGACATAAAGTTGAAAAACGATCAAAGAAATTTGACACAGTGGGGTAACTTGATGTGCTGGCGTCTGTACCTAGTAATTGTGTGGGTATTTGTGGCTATTCAATTGCAATCTATATACTAGAATTATACCAAAAGTGGAAGTGTGTGTGTGTGTGTGTCAGAGAGAGTTTGTGTGTAAGTTGTTGACGTGCTAGAAAAAATAAATAAAAACCTCTTTATGAATAAACGTGGAGTAAAGTTATGCCGATTTTAATTCCAGAAACATATTGTAGACACGGTTAATCCGGAGAACACACTGGTAGTATTCGTCACGTTTATTATTTAGGGGGTTAGAGAGGAAGATTTGATTTTTGTTAGTTTGGTTGTAAGGATTTAGCTCTAAAACCGCTCCACAGATTTAAAAAAATCTTTCAGATTCATTTGTTTTGTTTGCCAACAATGTAGCTACTGGAATAAGATGGTTGAGATTTTTTTTCTTTCACTGTTAAAAGCTACATAATTAACTGACCTTATTGGTGAGGTTCTTCGGAAAGGTCAGGTGCGTAGTACTCGCAACCGGCGTGTGTGTATGACAACATGTATGAATGTAAACGAAGCAAAAGAAGTGTGTAAGAATCGTGGCATATCATATGGCGCTCTGTAGTTTCTGCCTACCCCCATGGGAAAAAGGCGTGAGCTTATGTATGTACCTATTAATTATAACTGAATCACATAGGTTTGATCACCGGGATACATCTGAAATTCACGTGAATTTAGCTACGAGCCAAGGGCTAGTACCTAATGATTAAACTCAGAAACTTATTTCAGCTTTGAAAAGTTTGTTATGTTATTTTTTAAGGACACTTAATACCAAAGAACTATAAGGGATTTTGAAGGATATAATATATTTACCTCTACCTACCCCTAAGAGAGAAAAGAAGCGTTATGTACGTTTATTGAATATCAAACCCACCGGAGTCGCAAAATACATTTTCAACATAAAATATAATATTTTATAGGTGGAGTTTGCAAAAAGTTTGATACAAGTTGTAACTAGGTCACGCCGAAAAATATAATGCTCGTACCAAAATCTGTGAATTTTATTGAAAAAATTAAACTTTCGTAATTATAATCGAGAAACAATTTTGTTAAAATTTTTTCGAGGTCGGCCGTGACACCGTTTTGTCATTTTTGTTCGATTATACGTGGATACAGTGTAGACGTATTTAGGTTTTAAAGTAGGTAAATGGTTTTGAGTGTACCTACCGACAGGTCTCCTCACCAACAAGGAATTAGAAACAGAATATTTTATTAGTAAACACGGGTCCAATTGCAACTGAGTGTGAGGTGTTAAGGTTAGGCAAATCCTCTATATTTTGCCCAGGGGCGTTAAATTTTTTATTATTAACATTGTCAGTTTTTTACACTTTAATCCCTGACTACCAATTTGGATTTAGGAAAAAACATTCGACAATAGATCAAGTACACAGGATTACCAACATTATTGTAAAGGCTTTAGAAGAAAACAAAGTTTGCACAACAATCTTCCTGGACGTAGCGCAATCATTCGATAAGGTGTGGCACAAAGGGCTCATTAAAAAACTGAAAAATATGCTCCCAAAACAGTTTGCTGACATCTTAGAGTCTTACCTATCACAGCGTATGTTTAAAGTAAGACAAGATGATGCATACTCAGAACTCAAACCGATAAAAGCTGGAGTACCGCAAGGAAGTGTCCTAGGTCCGATCTTGTACTTATTGTACACTTGCGATATTCCTGAGCTAGAAAACAATACCATTGCGACGTTTGCGGATGGCACAGCTATAATGGCCACAGGTGTCACTCAAGAAGAAGCAGTAGAAAAAGTCCAAAAAGCCGTCGATACGAAAAAAAGTACTACAAGTGACACCTCTGCCTAACCCTTCGGGGATTACAGGCGTGATGTTATATTGTTCAAAAAGCGAGCAACATTATATTATGTATTATTTTGAGAAAAGTACATTGTCTGCCTTCAGAACTAAAGCTTTGATATATTTCAAAGACATCGGGTTGTGGTGCATTCTTGGAGAGACAGAAGACAAGTATTGAGCTGCAAAAATGACTTGATTGACAAAATAATTGTATGACGGTATTTTGTAGTATTTTAAAAAGTACAGTCAAGTGCCTTGTTTGACATGAAAGTAATATTACAGGTTGTTGATTTTCCTCGACCCCACAAAATTACCTTTCACGGGATGTGAACATCATAAAATCCTCAAAGGTATGGTTCAATTTGCGATACAACAGCGTCAGTGCAATCTATCAACGTAAGCCTACTCCAAAATTCTGGACTGCGAACACAGGTACTGAAGTATCGAAAAAATAGCGTACTTTCAAATTCATCGGACACCGCGCACTACGCCGTTTGAATTTGAATAAAAAATGGCGGTGAATAAAAAATGGCGGCCGTCAAATATTTGACGTTGGGAACCGGAGCGGTTTATGCCAATAGAGATTGTGGGTGTTTTTTTGGTTGTTATTTGTTGGTAGTTTTTACATCATCAGTCATAAAAAGTCCTAAATAAACAGTAATTAAAATATGTTGTGAAAATTATACGGAAAAGCAACGCGAAACCTATTAATTTTTTCGCAGAATATTTCTAATTTCTTTGCTGTTTCTGTCATTTTAAACTGTATTCAATCACGATTTCTATCTTACTCTAAGAGATTTAGATCTTATTTAATGTTTGTGTGGAGACTGTGATGAGCACGGTCATTTGTTCTTTGTCTGGGTGTAGTTTATCTATAATATGTAGATACCATGTGTATTTGAAATTATGTACATACCTAAGTATGTTTATCAGTTGTCTAGTAATTAAAGCATAGCTCAACTTAATTTGGGACTAGAAGGCGTTATTGTGTGAAAGTTGTGGAATATTTATTTAATTAACTGATTTTAGTTGCAGCGCGGTCCAGAATCTTTTTAGTACTGAACTCAATGGTATCATGTTATTTGTTCAACTTCCTTCTTCTCTTGATAATTATATTTATTGTGTGTGTCCCCAAACATATTTTTGTCCTAACATTTACACACATATTTACATACAAACTAAATATTAAATGTGCAGTAGTCGTAGCATTCAGAATAAATCGAGTTGTGTGGTTTACACAGACCAAAGTGAAGCTAGCAGGTATTTGCTGAATTATTCGCTGTTTTCTAGTAAATACTTTCCCTCGGGAAATTCCGTACACTGTGTATTTTCATTCATTGAGAGACCACATTCTCTTTTCACTATAAAATAAATGTAGGAAGAACAGTTCACTTTGAATTCAACAGGCGAAAGGGACGCTGACAGAATCTGAATTGTAAATGCCACTTCTCCTCTACACTTGCAGTGTAGATATTTGCCAGCGTTTTTGACTCAAAAATCTGAATTGTTGATTCTGTAAATTCTTGTGTAATATTTTTATGAAAATGCAGCGTGTGGATATGAAATAAAAATAATAATAATAATAATATCAGCCTGTTACTATCCCACTGCAGGGCAAAGGCCTCTTCTCATACAGAGAAGGCACGAGCATTGATCACCACGCTTGCTCAAGGCGGATTGGCGATTTCAAACTTATATTAACTATAAGTCCAGGTTTCCTCACGATGTTTTCCTTCACCGATGTCAATGATGTCTAAGATAAACTTAGAAAGTACAGACCCCAATGTGTCAAATTTCTTTGATCGTTTTTCAACTTTATGTTTAACAGAATAAGGTTCATGTTCAATTGGGAAAATTTGACACATTGGGGTAACTTGATGTGCTGGCGTCTGTACATATGAATTGAAAAAGTCACATTGGTACACACCAATGTTTGGTGGTTGGTTGGTTGCGGTATTCCTCGAAGCGCTACTATTTTGAGGCGCTCCTAATGAGGCGCTCCTATTTTATTCCTCGGAGCGCACCTTTTGAGAGCGCTCCCGATAGCAATTAAAATATTTGTTATGTTTTCCTCGAAAGAAATTTTTTTTTTTTAATTGCTATCGGGAGCGCTCCTAAAAGGTGCGCTCCGAGGAATAAAATAGGAGCGCCTCATTAGGAGCGCCTCAAAATAGTCGCGCTTCGAGCAATACCTCGGTTGGTTGGTTATATGAAATAAAGGTGTACCAAAATTTATTTAAAAGGTAAAAAGGTTTTTTTTATTTATTATCATTGATAGACACGCGTTTGACCACTATCTCACCTGATGGTAAGCGATGATGTGGTCGATGATGAAGCACACTTGCCTAGAAGCAACCTATTCACTCTTGACTAAAAGACCCCTAGAAAACGTAAGTGGTGAAAAAGCACAAGAAGTGTGTAAAAATCGTAGCAGCTGGCATTTTGTAGTTTATACTTACCCCCATGGGAATTAGGCGCGAGTTTATGTGTATCCATGTTAGTGGAAACGCCCGAGAAATACATGCACTGACTTTGTTGGTAAAAAAACAGCTGTTTATTCTATTTATTTTTTAAATATAATCTCTGATTTATTTTCCAGATTTCCGAGTTGGTCCCGTAGCGAAAGTTGTTTCTAGTATAAAATTTAGCTTGTTATAAAAAAATATTCTGTATACAGAGTGAACCTCGCTAACAAAGCACTCATTTGTCAGTTTTGATGTTTGTTATAATTTTTTATTGACATTACATAGGGGCTTGTTGAGTGTATTTTCAGTCTAGAATGCGGAATGTTTAATCTTGATTTGTGTCGGAGTGTGAAACGTGATTATATATCTTCGCGCTTTGTGTAAAACTATTGATATTTACGAATGAATTTGCAGGCTTCTAATATGTATCATACATTTCATAGTTCTGGAAAAGCCTTTGTGGCCCAATGAAAGAAGTAGTCCAATGATCGCAACCTTCCCCTACCTAGTAAAGAGTTTATACATAGTTCTATTCTACCAGAGTTCCAAGTTACCATTAACAGCAATAAGTAGGTACCAATAACATCGTTTGGAGTTGTACATGAGTGACGTCACAGACCCACGGGAAATGGATACCTTCGCACCCTCCACACAGGAAACAATAAATCATACAAATTGATTGCCGTCCAATATGTCTGCGCGAAATGAAGTATCAATGACCCCGTTTGTGTATTATTTTGACATGGGCTTATTCCGTTTTATTGACGATTTCTATGTTGATATTATTTTTACTGAGCTACAATGTAACAATGTCGTAACGTCAGAAAAAAAAAAAAACAAGAAAAATGGTACTTAAAGCCAACAAAATAATTCGAACTCTAAACCACATAGAAGCGGCTTGACTGGTCCTTGGAAAATGCTGTGTGTATATGCAGTAGGTCTAAGAATAAGACGTAAACTACTGATCTTTGGAAAAAAAACACAGAACGAAGTTTTATTATTAATTTTAGAGAAATACGTACTTTTAAAAATGACGACAACAAATAGATCCAAAACAATTGTTCTTACTATGTAGCGAGTCTCCATCGTGCTATTTAAACCTTTTATATTAGATACATTTAAAATGACAATGAAACATATATATGTATAACCTAACCTAACTTACCATACCTATTCTATAGCTAACCTAACTACCTAACCTAACTACCTTACTGAAATGCATCGATTTTGAAAGAAACAAAATACGTTATTTTAAACTGAACTACTGCGCTGCGTGTCTCTATGTTACATACAATACTAGATAGTTGTACAAACATAGTGAATTTTATATATTAGCTAAAAAAGAGGTAAAGTTCGTGTAAGTTTGTGACGTCGTAGAGGAAAATCTCTGGAATTACTGAACCAATTTTGAAAATTCGTTTGCTGCTAGAAAGCCACATTATTTGTAAGTGTCATAGGTGACTACAGTATTAGTTCAATATAAATACAGGTTTCTTCATAAGATTTTCCTTCACCGATCTAACTTTTGATACGGACCAAGCGGTTTGCCACGTGTTTATTTTATTTTTATTTATTTATAATGCATATAGTCTTACACATGTTCACTTTGTATTGTACCATTAAACCAATGCTGGTTTGTCTTGGTACTCACATTCGCTTAAAAAACACTCCTTAATTATTCTAATAAGTAAATATACATTTAGGCTAGTAATGTAGGCATATTCACAATAATGCATTGCACATAACTAATTACAGTCGTAAACATCTATCAGTAAGCAGGTAGTTACATAAAAGTTTTGCTCGCTGTGCTCACCTTGCTTATTAGAAGACCGATTGATACCGCGTATATCGAAGGACTGGATCAACTTGTCAGGCTGAGGTCTGCCCGTCCGATTATATTTTTTGTGTTCTCCTAATAAACTAGTGCGCTTCACCATCATTGATTTCATCACTGCTTACCATCAGGTGGAATTGCAGTCGAGCACTTGTCAAAAATATTTAAATATAAATAAATACTGGTTTCCTCATAAAGTTTTCCTTCAACGATGTCAGTGATGTCTAAAATAAACTTAAAAAGAAAAACATATTAATTGGAAAAGTCACATATTCATACTTCCCGGATTTACTTACCATACAATATTTAAAGAGGAAGCCCCGAACGTTTACTGACAAAATATTGAAATTTTATGTCATAAATGCCGCGACGCGACGACTAGTAGGGAAAAATGCTTCGCTGTTATTTCACAAGGATGGTCTGGCTTCTATACGCAGAACTTTATTCTTGTAGAATGAAACAGCAAATAAAGATTTTTTTTCAGTACCAACGTGTTTATTTCCGAGTGTGCTATTTATGAATAAATAAATTTAATTTTTTATCACATCTATTCAAAAAGAGCTAGTTTATTCCTCGTAAACACGGACCAAAATAGCTCATTAATCCCTAGGGACCAAAATTGATTTGAATTTGGAATGTGGATATTGTTAGTAAATGTTTCAATCAGCAAAGAGGTGAATCACAAACCATGCGGGAACAATGTATTGAATATGTGACTGGCTGAAAAACTGCTTGCGCGCCAAATTTAAAAAAAGTTGATGAAAAATAAACAACGCGCGAAATTAAATGCATTCTGCTTTCGTTCGTAGTGGATTCATATTCATATTTTAGAATTATAAAAAATGACTGCGTCTTCCTCAAGTGAAAGTATTATTATGTCTTATGGTTCTGAATTGTACGTAAATAAATTCTTGTTCATAAGTTGCACTTACTTATTTTCTCATAGAGGGTGATAAAAAGTCGAGTCCACCTCGGAAGCAACACTATTTTAAGCTCGAGTGACATACTTTTAACCCGGCGAGCATGTGGAGGGGTCATTTTGACCCTGGCAATTTTTATTCATGTATAGTTTTCTTTTCCGCGATAGTAAACATTTGGACGTCTCAGTAGCTGTTACTAAGGGCCCCGCGCGGGCGCCGCGCCCTACTACTCAGACGGCCGTCGCCTGCGACGGGAGCAACACATACATTTGTTCAGAACACACTGTTTCTTTCTGCCAGGATTGTGCTACAATCACAGACAATAATGATGTGTAGGTTATAATTATTGATGTTAAGAATGTAAGTCCCTTGCTGCGCTCTGGATTAAAAAAAACACTCTCGCCTTTAAAATAGTTGTTTGCTGCCTAGATAAACAATCTACTATGAAAGGTATGAGAAACAGGTTTTAAAGTTCCTTATTGTCCATAGAAAGGGGTGCGAGTTTCCATACAGACGGGTGCGGACGTTTTATGGGTACCTATACTATTTTGCTTTATGTTTTGTCAAAAATGAAATCAAATAAAATTTAATACAAGAAATACAAGTAAAAATTTTTTTTCAGCATTTGCATAATTATTGTACCTATCTCTTGAATCGTAATGATAATATTTATAATTTATTAAATTTCCAATAAAGTTAATAATATAACAGCTGAGCCATCAGCCTGCGTAGCATGAACACCGAAGAAACGGTCTTTGTCGTGTCTCGGAAGAAAAGAAATTAAGTGTTCATGCTACGCAGGCAGGTGTATTGAAAGAAATTTGACAGATTGAGGTTCCTGTCTATATAATCTGTCACTTTGCCGATTCGTCTGTAGACAAAGGCCGTTTCTTCGGTGTTCAATGTGTTCATGCTACGCAGGCAGGTGGGCTTGCAGACAAGCCCTAGTTTATAATATTTTATAAAAAACTCCTCTAACAATAATAGATATAATATCTTTAACTAACAATAATATTGGAAATAAAATAAAGTTGAAATCCGTATAATACAATAAATTCTTTAATATGGAAGTCTGTGGCTTTTGTTTCGGAAGTCTGTGGCTTTGGTGGTTTTGTTTCATTCAGTTTTGGCTACCGACTTCCGAAATGCCTTTTTTGTAATACCTATAGTGTATTTGGCAGTGCTTGAGTCTAGCTGTTATTATTCCCTAGTGGTAGAGTTACTCTTCCGAATTCCGAACCTCCATAGGGAAGCCGATTGAAACCTATACCTTACAGTAAAAAAAAAAACAACGAGGTATAGTAACGAGGTAAAAAACCTAAAGAAAAGAAAAAAAAACAACCGAATTGAGAACCTCCTCCTCTTTTTGAAGTCGGTTAAAAATAGTGGAAATATACATGCTCAAACATCTCTTTCTTGGACTTAGCCGTTATGTACCATCCACTAAAACATAACTGCCTCGCTCGTCGGTCTAGTGGTCGCAAGCGCTACTGCTGAGCGTGAGGTCCTGGGTTCGATGCTCGAGTCGGGCAAAGTGTTATTGAGTTATTCAATCAATAATTTCTCAGTAGCAGCCTGGAGTCCGGGTTTGTGGTCGATTGGTGGCAATAGGCTTGCTATTACATGGTACCTCCTCAAACATAACTGGCGAAATGTGGGTGCACTACACACGCCACACGGTACAGACGCCAGCACATCAAGTTACCCCAATGTGTCAAATTTCTTTGACAGTTTTTCAACTTTATGTCTAACAGAATAAGGTTCATATTCAATTGGGAAAATTTGGCGTCTGTACAACTCTGCCTAACCCTTCGGGGAGTACAGGCGTGATGTTATGTTATGTTATGTTAAACCATAACTATTGCAAATAAACTTAAACCTTACTAACCCTACGGATCACAGGTCGCACTTTTCAATTAAAATGAGTTTTTAATTGAAAACTGCGACCCACATTTCAATCCACCCCACAGTTTTAGTTTCGCCCCCATAGTTTATTTAAAGGCGATAGTGTTGAATACTTATTGGAAATTTAGAACCGTCGAAGGTGTAGTTTGGTTTGATTTTATGGGGCTTGAATATATGAACTGTGGCGGACTGAGTTTACAGTTTAATCAAAAAGGTGTCGTGTTACCCAGTTACTGGGTTGTGGAGGTCAGACTGCAGTCGTTTCATGTAAGACAGTGGTAGTCAGCTGCATCTGCTTACACAGGAAAGTTATGCCAACATAGGTAGTAATAATCTTATAAGGTAGGTACTGGGATCCCACAATCGTTGTCCTATCCGAACGTTTGTTTTGATCTCGATGGCAGTGCCACCTACCGGGTCCAATTGTGAATTTAAACCATTCTTCAATCCATTTAATAATAATAATATAATATTTATTTTATTTCGGACATACATCCATAAAGTGTTAGTACAAATTACCCTATTGACAATACAAACTACAATTGGAGAGCTATAACTCTCCGCTACAGTTCTCAGGATGCTGTTGCGACTATCTCTTACTCTCCTGAGTAGCGAGGCACTTTTCTTGCGAAGAATCGCGTGAAAACCGTCGGTACGAGCTTGCGCAAACATTCCCGACGCACTGCAGTTGCGAGGCAGTCCCAACAACATCCTGAAGGCATTATTATACTGAACGCGCAGGACATCCAGCGACCTTTTGTTGAAATTGACCCATAGATTACCAGACTCTGGCAGTAGGCCTTAAAAAGAGTAATTTTATCTAGGTCGGTAAACACACTCAAAGAATTAGTACAACAGTTTAAGCGGAGTTTAGTTACAGACACATGGACAGAAAATTTATACAGATATTTGAATGGATTGATTTCACCAGTATTCTGATGTAATATTGGGTGAACTTTGCTTTAACTTGGGGCTGTTACATAGTTATTACAGGTGGAAAAACCCAATACTTAACTCTGTCTGACACGGGAATCGAACTCGAGACCTCAGTCAAACAGTCGCGTCAGTTGCGATTACTAGACCAACGCGGCAGTTAATTGATTTCTTGGCATGTCTGACAACCTAAGGCTAATAGATAATTACGATGTCAACACAGTTATTAACACAATAAAACAGTTCGTTTACTCTTATTAATAGAGGTTCACAAATACTAATTAATCTAGATTAGGGTCTATACATGTTCTTTTTAATAATTCAATCAAACATTCCAGATATTGCCTTGTTGATCGAGGCCATAAATACAGTTTGATTCTCAAGTCAGACAGAATAATCTAGGTTTCCCAATCAATTTGCTTTATTTTGCTCTCAACACTCACGCTATTCTGGTGTGTATTTTTTTATTATATTATTATTTACTTATTTAATATTTTCTTGATTTGTTAAATAATGATCCGTGATTTTAATATTTGTAAATGTGAGAGTACCGTGTATCTATCCACATAATTATGTAGTTATCTACTAAAATGCTGAATCTATCTTAGCATAGTATGTTATTTTTTTATTTATTTTTTTATTTTACTTTGTTTATTCTAGGTACACCGTATTCACATATATAATGTATTTTTTATTGTATACAAATATTGTAAAAACTATTTTAAAAGAGTAAGTATGGAGTTTCTTGCCCATTCTTCTCCATACGAAACTACCTTTTGGAAGGGGCAACTAGAATCATTATATTTTATTTAATTTCTAAGTTTAACGTTCAAAAGTGCATTTTAAAAGGCCTAATTGAAATAAATGATTTGACTTTGACTTTGACTTTGAATCAATACAATAGCTACTCTATTCTAAACAAATAAATTATACTAGCAGACGTACCGCGGTTTAACCCGCGGAGGTTCCGTTCCCGTGGGAATACGGGAATAAAAAGTAGCCTATGTGTTAATCAAGGGTGTCAACTAACTCCATACCTAACATTCGCCCCGCGTGGCAGTTCTTATGTAGCCACAAACTCGTTTCCACTTACCTTTGTTAAGTCGCGCTTAATTATTTTAACCTTTTAACCGCCTGATTTTACATCGATTGTCGTGCCCCCAGCGCCCTACTTAATAAAATCGTCAATACATTTATAATGTTGCCTGAATTAGCCTAGTTTTGGGAGGAATGTGAAGTAGAACCAGGAAATTAATTTGGACAAACGTTTTTTTTTGGCGTATAAATACGACTCAGGTGAGGCGGAATGGGCCCGAAACTGGTTGTCGAGTAAATCCGACTTAGGCGGTTAAAGGGTTAAATGGAAAATGAACGAGTATACTTAACACTTTCAGCTGAGCATCTGGGTATTTAAATGTTTGTTGCGCGGCGCACTATTTTCTCATACAAAGTAAATGACGATACAACCAAAGATAAGTACTTAATATGTAATGTAACACAACCTTTACTACACGTCGACGTTTATCCATGTGTGAGAATGTATGCGTAATTAGAATGTAAATGGGTGCGAGCAGCCTTATAAAGTGCACAAAAAAACTAAGCTGGAGTGGCGCTAGCAGTCCCAAAATTTAAAGTGATACGGCGCGTTGACGTAGCTTGAAGGAATTTGTATAAGCCTCAACCGTTTAATTTTTTTTTTTTTTTAATATTACAAACTAGTGCTTGACTGCAATCCCACCTGATGGTAAGCAGTGATGCAATCAGTGATGGTGAAGCGCACTAGTACACGCGCTATACACGTTCTTTGAAGAAATACATCATTATTTTTTTATTGACGTGATCAAACTTTGTGTCAAATAGCGTTTATAAAATTTTACGTTTTATAACGTAGCTCAGCTCAAAGTGTTAATCTCATATTATGTAATTCTATGTAGGTGTGAACTACAAAGACATTGCAGTTTTCAAAGCCACGACGAGAAATGCAGAACATTGAATTAATTACCGGTAAGCTTCTTACACCATTGTTACTAAATTAAATTAGCTATTTAATTTAGTAACAATGGTGTAAGAAGCTTACTAAGTAGGTCCTGTTACCTATATCACGCGAATGTTCTGTGGAACTTGGTTGCTTGAACAATGTAGCTAAATGTCATAAATTAATTTGTTCTTGCGGTAATATCTAATTAATAGACATTTAAAGGAAAAAAATAGAAGGGTTTTATTTGTAGATTATGGATAACCGATGTTTTTTCTGTACGGTTGCCGCAGTGGCTGCAAGATTGGCTGCTGCATTACGTGTTGTGGGTTTAATTCCCGCACTGGACAAATATTGGTATGGACTACAGGTATCTCAATTGGGTCTGGCTGCCTGTTTATGAGAGTTCAAACGTTAGTAAACACACTCACAATACAGGATAAACTCTGGACAAAGACGATACTTACAGTTCAAAGTTCTGAATGAGAGGTGGCGTATCTATATGTTCAGTACATCCAGAAATTACCTTTTACAACTTCACAAACTTTGCCACTTTATAATATTAGTTTACATAATAAAATGTTCTGCTTTTTAGCGGCTTAAAATAACCCGTACATTATCAGTCCAAATCTCCTTTGTGTCTATATTTAGAGCATCAATAACATCTGTACAATTCTATATCCGGACACAGCCGGATAGGAACGGATAATAGATTCAAATGTAATAATAGTTGGGACTGTAACTTTTCTGCTGCAGGAAAAAGGCTTTTACTTGTACAGAAAAGGAAGGAGGCTTTTATGAAGCTTTGTAGCACGTGTTGGCGATTTTAGGTCTTTCAGTTGTTTTTAGGGTTCCGTATTTCCAAAGGAAAAAACGGAACCCTTTGTAGTCCGTCTGCCTGTCTATCAAGACCCTTTATTTCGGGACTACATGGAGACTATCAAGTTGAAATTTACCGTATAATCACGTCTACGATCCCATGAAGTTGTGAAGATATAACACGTAAGTTTACGTAAAAAAAGGTCTATCAATATGTTGCGGGTACGCCTTTTATACCTGGAGGCTGTTATTTTTCAGTTTTGTAGTTGTTTTGCTTGAGTTTAGATTTCAATGTTAATATGAATTTACCTTTTTTTTCTTAATCTCGGTATATTGGAGTGTGCTAGCTAACACGTGACAATCATTTGTAAATGTGTTTTATGAAATGTAATGTTTTACAATGTGTATAAACATTAGTGCTAATTATTGAGTATTTCATTGTATAGATTATTTGTATACCTAGTTCTTCAAACGAATCAGACAGATGTGTTGCTGGGGAGTTTGTTCCGCCACTTCTCCTTCCAGCAAAAACACTAGGAAGTGGCGAAGGGTGGGCCGTTTTTGGGGGACTGTCTTTATGTATTTTTTTGACGTTCAAAAAGTGCTGATTCTCAGCCTAGTTTGAATAAAGACTTTTGATTGATTGATTGATTGTTGACAATGGCTAACTTCAAGGTGTAGGTATTTCGTGATGGTGAGCCCGCGCATCGTAAAAAATCTCTCATCATTTTTTTCTATCGCGCCAAAAGAAGTATAACTTCAAAGAGATACGGCCGTTTATTTAACTAAAATGCATATTTCGACTCTTTCGAGGGATCCAAAATTCTTACAGTAAGTACCGGTAAATTATACTAAATGCTAAGTATCTAGCCTCGCGTTTGATCACTATCTCACCAGATGGTAAGCGAAGATGTGGTCGACTATGAAGCACGCTTGCCTGGAAGTAACCTTTTCACTTTTGACTTAAGAACCCCTAGGTTGTAGCTATCAGGAAACACTGACTCCGGCAGGGAATTCCACTCCTTAACTGTACACACAATAAATGTGTGTGATGGAATGGGTGGGATATCCACTATGTACCGGTGGCGCAGCGCCATACGACCACTTCCGATAATGGACAGGGCTCCATAAATTAATACATAAATAGTTTGAATACACCACACCCCCACTAAATGTTACCACATGACTTAATCTAATCGGTACTGAAACAAAACTGACTTCTTGACATTTCATTATGAATATTCAACAAGGCCTCTTTAAATAAATCTAATACATTGGCGTTTGAAAATAGATTGGCGACATGGCGACTCATCAGTGATTTTATTTGAAATCAAAGTAATTTATTCAAATAAACCTGAGGATCAGCACTTTTTGAACGTCAAAATTACATGAGACAGTCCTGAATACCATATTCTTACATGGATCGACTGGTTGTCTGACCTCCACAACCCAGTAACTGGGTAACATGATACCCCTCGGTTAAACTGGTTTTCAGACTTTCGAGCTTCTGACTACAAGTAACGACTGTCAAAGATCTACAAATGACCCTGGATCAACGGCTTAACGCTCTTTCCGTGGCATGGAGGAGTCTTGGTATGTAATAAACGGTCACCCTTCCACGGACCGACCTCGTCAAGCGTAGCTTAACCTTTGATCGACCCGCGCCTATCAATCATAAAAAAAAAACATAATCTTTCACTCCTCACCAACCTCTCTGCTTACCCACACAGTACACGAACCACATTCAAGCTCTTAGCGAAGGCTGTCGTAATTGGAACCACTAAACCATACTGTCACCAACACATTTGCTGGCAACGAGAACGAATACCGCCAATTTAACATTATTAATGGTACGTCCCCCATACAACACGGGGACTGCGCATAGAAAGTTATAGAGGGGTAAATATAATAATAATAAATATAACATCACGCCTGCAATCCCTGAAGGGTTAGGCAGAGGTGTAACACAGCAGTACACCCACAGTTCGCCAGTTATGTTTAATTGCCATGTAATAGAGGATAGAGGACGAGCCCTATTGCCGTCAATCGGGCACAAATCCAGACTCCGGGCTGCTACTGAGAAATTTCAGATGAAAAACTCAATAACACTTTGCCCGACCCGGGAATCGAACCCGGGACCTCATACTCAGCAGACAACAACATTTATACAATATTTTCAGATACCAAGGAGAGTAAAGTTAAGTCCAGGTTTTTTTAATAGATTTTTTCTCTCAACCTTTCATCGATTTTTAACCGACTTCAGGGGGAGGTTCTCAATTTGATTGTTTTTTTTTTTATGTATGCACTTACACTGATAATGCTGATATTTATAATCCCATTTATGGTTTTTTTTTTGTTAATGCGGAAAAGTTCGTAAAAATAAAGAAGTTATAAAAGTGAAAAACTTTTTTACAAAAAATACAACCGGCTCCATAAACAGACTAACCGGTGTAAAATAACTCTAGATAAAATGTTCATAAAATGAAAACTACTTGGCAAAAGTATGTTAAATTTTATATATACACAAAATTTCGTAAGAATCGGTCAAACTGACTCTGAATTGTTTGGTAACAAAAACTGTGACACGAAAATTTATACATTTAATTATATACTATTTATAAGATGACGACAAATAGATAAGTACAAAAAAATAATAACTAATACTACTTGTTAATTAGCGGGTCTCTAATGCGCTTTTAAAACTTTTTGTGTTAAATAGAATTAGAATTACGACATATATATAACCTAACCTAACTTACCATTCCTATGTATAGCGAACCTAACTACCTAACCTAAGTACCTTACTGAAATGCATAGATTTTTAAAGACTCAAAATACCTAATTTTAAACTGAACTACTGCGCTGCGTGTCTCTATGTTACATACAATACTAGAGTAAGTATTTGAAGTAGTAGTAGTAGTAGGTAATAATTTTATATACATACATACATACATACATAACGTCACGCATGTAATACCCAAAGGGCTAGGCACAGGTGTACCTGGTACACCCACATTTCGCCAGTTATGTTTTAAGTCCCATGTAATAGGCTGCGAGCCTATTGCCGTCAATCGGGCACGAATCCAGGCTCCGGGCTGCTACTGAGAATAAATAACTTTACTCGATTGGTACGAGTATATCACCCACACATAAAATACGATTTTGATGGCCTGTTGACCTAGTGGTTAGCGGCCCCGCTTGCTATGCCGGAGTACATGGGTATGATTCCCAGCCAACACAAATGTTTGTCTGAAGAATACGATCACTTGTTCTGTCTGACCTTAACTAGGGTTGCGGGCATGACCACAGTGCCCTCAGCTGTTCACATCGCCCGAATGCTCACTTCAGCCAAACTGCTCACTTGAAGCTTAAGACGGTTTATATGTGAACGCAAAAGCTCACATTGTGTCCAGCCATACATCCAACCATAAGCCATCACGCTGTGGGCCCATTATAGGCTGACATATGACATACATCTTTTTTAACCCCCGACGCAAAAAGAGGGGTGTTATAAGTTTGACCGCTATGTGTGTGTGTCTGTCTGTCTGTCTGTCAGTGGCACCGGGCTTAAACAAAAAAAAAACTTTATGTTATTGGTGTTGTACTGTTTTAAGTGACTTGCGCGTCACCTACAGTCGTCGGCTATCATTATAAATAAACTAGCTGCTGCCCGCGACGTCGTCTGCGTGAAGGTTCTACAGCACCAAATATACCTACCTAAGATTCCAGTGTCGCTATAGCATTATAGTTAACAACTTTTAAAATAGCATTAAAATATAAGTTACATGAAGAGAGTTTTTTTGTAATTTTTTTTTTATTTTGCAATTTTTATTTTCTTTGTATGTAAAAAAAGTCTTTCAAAACTTGAAAGAATCATTGAAATCGGTTAATAATTGCAAAAGAAGTTCTTTCTAAACCCTTTAAAATAGACAGGCGTAATGTTATGGGAAATACATAAACCATGCACAGACATGTGACTGTATCTATTGCGAGTAATTTGTTGTTATGCGTTGAAGAGTTCCATCGCCTGTCTTCTTCATCAGTTTTTCTACACGAAATGATACTTGCTAAATGTAAATGCTTGATTTGTCACCAAAAAAAAATGTAAAAATTGGTACATGTTTTCCTATATTATTTGAGGAGTTCCCTCAATTCCTCGAAGATCCCTCATCAGATCTGAGGTTCAATACTAATGGGACTAACCTGGTAGTATACCCACATCAAATAAAAAAACGTTTTTTGAAAATGGGTCCATAAATGGCGGAGTAATCGCGTAACAAACACACAAAAAAAAACACCGTCCAATTGAGAACCTCCTCTTTTTTTTAAGTCGGTTAAAAATACGTTCATAGGTATATACCTTATAACACTTCCCTATAAACTACGTTGATAATTATACTGCCAGGAGCTAAAATGTAAAGATAGTCAGGACTGGTGGCGCGGGAGCAAGCGACGTACAGGTGCCCGTGTGAGAAGCAACTCGTCCTGAGATCTACACCCGCTGCTCTGAGTATCGGCTCCTGCGATTTATTGATTGTCATCACTAAGCAAACACTCACGGGGAACTGTACGCGCTCGAACTGGATCGGGAAGCTATGAAGTATAAGGGGAATGCGTTGTATAAATACTGCCTTGCCGACGCCACAACCCGTAATAATTTCCACCTCAATGGTGTCTGTGGAGAGAGATGACTTTAAGGCACCACCCGCTACACAACTTTGGAGGAGATTTGTTCCTAAAAAGCATAATCGGGACGCCGACCTTCATTCAGCTTGATGGTATGCGCTGGAAGTCAACTTGCTGACAGGAAGTTCAAAAATTCCACGGGATAATGTGTGGCGTCATCTTGCTCGACGACAGTGCTTATCGACGTATAGACCACTTCATTCCCCTCAATGTCCGAGAGAATGCATTCGTTAATTGCTGCAGCATGATCATTTTTGGGCGCCAAAATGGCCCTCTCACACGAATTCTGCTGGTGCGCTATACGACTGATGTCCACGTACACACAGCGAATGAGTTCTTCGAAGCTGGATACCACTCTACCGAGAGACTTTGAAAGCACCGCCTGTCCACTTCTCTCTTCTGGTAAAGTGCCTTTGCCAAGACTTAGAAGGACATCGGAGAATTCTTGAGCGCGTGCAATGCCGCCGAGCCGAGCTCTCATATTAATGGTCAAGCGCAGCGAGCGCAGCGTACGAACTTGTGACCACAACGAAGATCGTTTCACCGAAGCATTCATCTCGTCAGCCCTCGATCCCCGCGTCAACTCGGGCAGCGTTTGCCTGAAATCGCCACTGAGCAGAACTGTGACACTACCCATCAAATGTTCGTTCCTGCAGATGCCCTGCAGGGTTCTGTCCACGGCCTCAACTGCCTTCCTTTTGAAAATCGTACACTGATACAATCCCATATGATACGATCCGAACTCTGCTCAAGATTTTGAGGGTTTTGTTGGAACTTCAATTTGTCAAAACGAATTATACGATACAACTTTTATGAAAAAAATGCACAATGCCATCTATGAATTTTAAGAATAACTAACTACTAACCTCAACAACACGATAAAAATTTAAATTAATTTTCAAAAAGTGTTTATGTGTTACTTGATTTGATTTTTATACATTCTCATAGATGGCGCTGATTCCAAATTGTCTTTATGCTACTAACATTCATTAAACTTTGTTTCTCTGCCAAAGTTACTTAAATGGCGTAGTTTTTATAGTGTAAAGCTAGATAATAGCATAGCTTACTTAAAACCAATATTTAAATATGCGTCCTTTGATTACACGCTTCCACAGAATGAGTTAGAAGAATAAAGATTCACTGCTCCTCCCCCGTAGGTGATAGCAAACAGACAAACAGACAAAAATTCCAAAAAGTCACTTTTTGTCACCAGTTACGTTTTTCTAACAAAACCCACTTATTTTTTCTTGAAAACTCTCAATGTACAGTTTTCTTTCGTTACTGTTTTATTATAATTATGTAGATGAAAAAAATGCACAATGCCATCTATGAATTTAAAGAATAACTAACTACTAACCTCACCAACACGATCAAAATTTAAATTAATTTTCAAAAAGTGTTTGTGTGTTACTTGATTTGATTTTTATACATTCTCATAGATGGCGCAGATTCCAAATTGTCTTTATACTACTAACATTCATTAAACTATGTTTCTCTGCCAAAGTTACTTAAATGGCGAAGGTTTTATAGTGTAAAGCTAGATAATAGCATAGCTTACACAAAACCAACATTTAAATATGCGTCCTTTGATTACACGCTTCCACAGAATGAGTAAGAAGAATAAAGATTCACTGCTCCTCCCCCGTAGGTGATAGCGTGATAATATATAGCCTATGTGTTGACCCGACCTCTTAGTAATATTCATGCAAAATTTGAAGTAAATCCATGCAGTACTTTTTGAGTTCACCCCGGACATACATACAGACAAACAGACAAACAGACAAAAATTCTAAAAAGTCACTTTTTGTCACCAGTTACGTTTTTCTAACAAAACCCACTTATTTTTTCTTGAAAATTCTCAATGTACAGTTTTTCTGTCGTTACTGTTTTATTATATGTATAGATTATTTTGTATGGTTATTGTTTTGTGTTGTACCTATTGTTCAGTGTGTTTTTAGTGTGTAATGTGTGCTATGTGTTTAATTTTGATAAATAAACGATTTATTTATTATTATTAAGTAACTGTAAAACCAAATTAAAACAAAATAAATCAATAAAAATCCACATAGAATAGAAAGTGGTTATTCACTTCCAATCAGCTGGGCTGTGATGGCTTGTTTACCAAGGCACCAAAAATCCTTTGATTTTTCTGACAAATGATTTTACCCACATAGGTACATAATTTCTTACATATCGTCGTATAAGACGTATAGATAGGCCCAGACCTTCCATTTTCTTTATCTTCACTGGCAATATATCCTGTTTATTATCCTTGGAATGGGGCGTTCTTTCTGGAGCGAATGTGCGCCGCTACAATGTTATAGGTTGCAATTACTTAGGATACACTCCTGTGTATTGTGTCGTTCGGAAACGGGGTGAGCAGAAGTATTGGTATCTAATAGATTGGTAGGCGTATCTTTTGGGATCAAAGATATCGGTTACCTTGTACCTTTTCGAAGGTCAATCCGTTTAAAATGATTGCGGTGCCCTCTGAGATTGTAATTCGTCAAAATATAACAAGGTTTTTAACGACCTCAAACCCGAAGGCTGTTGAAAATGCGATCGATTTTCTTATTTATTTCCTTTGCTAGAATATAATCATTAATTCATTAAACCCCGAGAGGACACCGGTGTCCGCGCTTTCTATTGTGTCTCTAATTGACACGATTGAAAGGCAAAGCAAGCATGGCAAGGCGATTGAATGCTTCCTCTCTCCTAACTAACTTATTTTGCTGTGCCCGGCAGGGTCCATAATTATGATCCAATTATAAGTTTACCAGCTAAGAATATAAATGTGGAATGCAATAAATGTATTGATAATTGAGTACAGAATACTCTTTATTTTTACACCATAAAACATACAAATAATAACTTACACATCGATCTCCTACAGACAAATTTTGTATGGACGTGATAGTGAAGAAGAAAAGACATGCAGGTATTTTTTGTTTGGAGGAATAAGGCGTATCGTGTTACTAAGTAAATGGATAATAAATATTCTATAAATATTCCACAACTTTTCACACAACACCATTTAGTCCCAAGTTAAGCTTGAGAGCTTGTGTTATGGGTACTAAACAGCTGATAAACATACTTATATATTTCTAAATACATACATATTATAGATAAATTACACCCAGACACAGAACATATGATCGTGCTCATCACACAAACATTTGTCCTGGGTGGGAATCGAACCCACGACCTCCGGCATAGCAGTCAGGGTCACTAATTACTAGACCAACAGGCCGGTCAAAAGGATTATAGTTTGGCACCAGCAAAGAAAGGTCTATATCTAGCAATAAGTGAAGTCGGGCTGCTAATGGTGATGATGAACGCTTAACATCTTTTAAACGTTAAAACGCAACGTTTATAAAAAAGACCAAATGTTTTCAAGATTCTAATCATTCTTAAATACGTGCCTAAGATTAAGTAAGATTAGGTAATGGGGTAACGCTCCCTTATTCAACTTTTATGAGTATGTGATAAATTTTACTACCTACTTATATGAAAATGGCTTTATTGATGTAATAAAGTATAAGGCTAAAGGTACTCCTTCGATCTGGATAAGCAAAGGCCTTCAGGCGTTGGAGGATCGTGGAAGAGAGTTCTCAGTCTAGCTAGACACTTTTGAAGCCCTAGGTTATAAGATCAAAAACCTCCAGTTTAGTAGTAATCAAGTTAAAATCAAAAATCAAATGCCATTTATTGAAATTAGACTGAGGATCAGCACTTTCTGAACGTGAATTTAATATAAAACAGTACCCAAAAAAGCCCGCCTTTCTTTAGGTACACTTACTTACTTTTACTTGTATTTTCTGAACAGCTTAACTTGTTTTATTTTATTTTTATTTTTATTTTAAGTATTAACTTCATGATTATTACTTTTTTTTAATAATCAACTTTGGATTAAATATTATGTAAATATGTGAGCACCATGTATCTTTCAATACGCTCATACAATTACCAGCCGCGTTGCTTATTTCATATATCACCTATCTCAGGATAGCTGTTTTTTTTTTCTCATGGTACATCGTCCTCACATACAATCTGATTATGTATACAAATATTGTAAAATCTATTTTAAAAGAGTAAGTATGGAGTTTCTTGCACATTCTTCTCCATACAAAACTACTTTTTGGAATGTGCAACTAGAATCATATTAATTTAATTTATTTGTAAGTATAACGTTTAAAAGTGCCTGTTTTCAGGCCTAATTGAAATAAATGATTTGACTTTGACTTTGACTTTGTTCTATAGGTGGCTTATCCAGCTCATAAGAAGATGGAAACTAACGAACAATGCGTCATCTATGTATCCTTTTCCCAAGTATGTTCCGATCGGCTTCCAGTTTAACCGAATGAAGCTGAATACCACTGTTTCGCATAGAGCAACTGCCTGTCAGACCTCCACTACCCAATTATTGGGTAACACGATACCCCTTACAAACTAGCGAACAGTTATGGATTTTAAATTCATATCTTGCAACACCAATTTTGAACAGAAATATCCTAACGTTAAGCAGTCCCTATTCAATAGTAGAATTAGTTAGTAATATAATACTCTTTATTACTACCACGTAATAGGCGCGACAACAGCAGGATATGCTCTCATACGGCAAGGACAGCCCTCATGCGCAAAAGCGTTTTCTGTATGGCTCCTATCATATTTAATAAACTGCCTAAAAGTTGGAGGGAACTGCCCTTTTTAAGAATAAACTGAGAATGTTTTTAATTAGTAAAGTATATTACAATGTTTCAGATTTTTTGAATGAGAAGGACTTTTCCATCCCGACTTCTAATATCTATACATATAATCTATACATATAATAAGACAGTAAAAAAACTGTGTCTGTACATTGAATATATTTAAAAAATAATGACTGAGGGGGGTTTTGAAACAGTAATAGAGGACAAATCCAAAAAAAAAAGTCTGTCTGTTTGTCTGTTTGTCTGTTTGTTTGCACACGCTAATCTTCGGAACTACTGGACGGATTTGAATGATTTTTTTTTGTTGGATAGATATTAAATCTGGGCAACACATAGGCTATAATTTATCTTGGAAACTGGAACACCTGATGCAGAACCGCAACAGACCAGCTAAACTATAGGAGATACAAAAATGGTACCATAGCAAAAAATGTTCCACGTGATGAGCATTTTCTGCTGAGAGAATAAATTTGAAGATCCGGAACACCTGATGCAGAACCGCAACAGACCAGCTAAACTATAGGAGATACAAAAATGGTACCATAGCAAAAAATGTTCCACGTGTTGAGCATTTTCTGCTGAGAGAATAAATTTGAAGATCCGGAACAACTGATGCAGAACCGCAACAGACCTGCTAAACTATTGGAGATACAAAAATGGTACCATGGTAAAAAATGTTCCACGTGATGTGCATTTTCTGCTGAGAGAATAAATTTGAAGATCCGGACCCAAACACCCAATGTGGAACTTCAAGAGCCCAGCTACACTATAACATATATAGGAATGACGTCTTAGCAAGAGTTGTTCAGCCTTATGAGCACTCGCTGTTGACGTATAAAAATCGAAGATTCCACACCTGATGTGGAACTTCAAGAGCCCAGCTACACTATAACATATATAGGAATGACGTCTTAGCAAGAGTTGTTCAGCCTTATGAGCACTCGCTGTTGATGTATAAAAATCGAAGATCTGGAACACCTGATGTGGAACTCCAAGAGCCCAGCAACACCATAACTCACATAGGAATGACGTCTTAGCAAGTTGTTCAGCCTTATGAGCACTCGCTGTTGACGTATAAAAATCGAAGATCTGGAACACCTGATGTGGAACTTCAAGAGCCCAGCTACACTATAACATATATAGGAATGACGTCTTAGCAAAAGTTGTTCAGTCTGATAGGCATTTCCTGTTGACTTATAAAAATCGAAGATCAGAAACATTAGATATAGAAATTAAAGCTATCACTAATTTCATTGCATAATTATTAAATAACTTAAGTACCTCTACGCGGTAAAGGCGGGAACAGTTCAGGACTGATTCCTATGACGATGAAAATTTCCTATATCATTGAAAATTAGACTCTACTGGCCAAAACTCCCATTTTTTTTTATCGTATAAATGTGCCTTCGGAATTATGTTATTTGAGTGTTTAATTTCCTTTTCCATTTATCTTCGTTACACGGTAGCCTACCCGGTAACGCAGGGGAGCAGCCACTTAGATTTTAATTGATCAGGTATCATCACAATAAAACTATAACCATGCCTAGAAAGAGGTCAAATCTTTCCCAATGTTCCAAAGGTGATTGATGATTAAAGATCATAAGATCCCAACAATCTACCGAAGAGCGTTAGGAGAGACTTGATGCTGTTCGAGAACATGAGGATGCAACTCGCTCCGTGGAAACTTCTTGGGATCGCGAAGCACGCCTGCATTCTCAGCGTATTTACGCATCTACATCAAGGTCTCTAGACACCAGTGAAAAATATGTGCGCGACTGAACGCTGATTGTGAACATCATGCACTGTCTCGCGAGTTGGAGACGTTCACGGAAAAAGCATGACGCTTGAGTTTTCAGCGTATATACGCATCGACTCTAGAGATAAGTTGGGGAAGGAGCTGCGCGACTGACCGCTGATCGTGAACGTCACGCAACATATAGGGTATAATTTATTTTGGAAAATGGAACACCTAAAGTAAAAGAGATATAAAAATGGTTCCATTGCAAAAACTATTCCACGTGAAGAGTGTTTTCTGCTGTGGGACTAAATTGGAAGATCTGGAGCACCTGTAGTGGAACTCCAAAGCCCAGCGACAATATAACATATATTTATAGAAATGGCGTCTTAGCAAAAGTTGTTAAGTCTGCATTTCCTGTTGGCCAACAAAAATAAAAAATCTGGAACGTCTTGAATCGTCTCGCGCATCTCATTGTTTTCCCTTCCCCGGGCTTTTAGAATTCGACATCAGACTTTTCAGATCTTCAATTTTGACGGCCCCGTTGTCGCTGGCATAAGCAACAGGATCCGCGTACGAAGTCGCGGGCAGAAGCTAGTAAGTAATAAATAAATAAATATTTGTATAATAATTCGTTATGATAAATAATTTGCTCACTTTAACATCACTATTCTGCATGACATTGATAATTAATAATTCGATTTTACTAATTACAGTTTAATTAAGTGTCAAAATTGACATTGTATACTTTGTGTCTTATTTGACATCTGAAGATAAATAATTATGTTATGTTTGTTTATGAATAATTTTTCTAATGTTCCTAATAATATTTGCACACCTCATATGGTAATAATACAGTGTACTCTATGAACATTCTGTAACATCCTCTGAACCTGTGTTATGCAATAAATGATTTGATTTGATTTGATTTGAAAAAAAAAATAGAACTTTATTGAACTATTCACTTTGAACTTTCTATTAAGCTTATTACATTGGTTGGGAGACGAATACACTTTATTCCTGGTATAGTTTGACACAATCTACAAGTTACGTCGAAAATATATTTCATTAAATACGAACAGCATCAAAGCGTAAGTTGGCCAATGTTTGGGATTATGATTTTTGTTATGTTGTTTCTATGACTACCCTTTATCCACACGCCTAAGATAAACAAAAATGACGGATATTGGTCAAACTGTCAGCCAATATTATTAATAATTATTCGTTCAATAAGACAACGGTGCTTACATCAATACATTAAACGAATTATGTTACATATTAATTTGTAAACTGCACTGCCGTTAAAAATGTTAAAATACCTACTCGTTTGTGTGGGGAAAAAAGAAATTGTTTGTACAGTCAGCGTAAAAAAAATTTCAACAACTAAGAACATTATACTTGTACTTATCTTATTTAAATAAACTTCTTGTCATTAAGATAGTCGTCGTGTACTTACTGTCTTAATTTTTTTTGTGTTATTCCGTTAAAGTTGTTGTTGTTGTTGTGTGTTTTGTGGTGTTGTTGTTGTGTGTTGTTGTGTTTTGTTGTTTTTGTATATTTTAAAACGTGTTATAATTGTCTCTCTTAGTTTTAATTTTATATGTTACTGTAATTGGTTAAACACGACCGTTGTAATTAAATATATAAAATAAATAAATAAAGTTAATATTTCAGTGCCATAGAAAGTAACTTAGATCATTTTTGACAGTGTGTTCGTCCGATATTATTCCCTTCCCGATATTATTATTGACGCTGACTGTACTAGCGCTGCTTGTTTGTTTAAGTTACATTGATGGAACCTTTAGAGTGTGTCGTGTTCCTGCTATATCCTCATGTATGCTAACTATTAGTGTAATAGGTTGACAAACAGGGCGACGCGAACGTGGACACCACACTGTCTATACACACCTTTATACCAAAAATGGGTGAGCATTTTTCAGGGGTCATTCATCATCTGCCTAACAATGTTGGGGTTGGTTTTCAGTCTAACCGGATACAGCTGAATAACAGTGTTTTATATGAAGCGACTGACTGCTGATTGCTTCACAATGGGCTATTAATTTGACATTTTTTTTTGTTTTTAGTCCCTCATCTAGATTACCTACAAGAAAATATACAACACATTTTTTTTCTTTTTCAAATTTATGGAAAACTGCTTAGATTATGCGCATTAAAGTTGAGAAGAGGGGGCTTGGTACGTCATTATCTAGTATAAACTGTACTGGCTAGTGACGTCGTGCGACATTTTGACTCGATGTATCGCCGCTATTTTTTGATTACTTGAAAAAAGACAAAAATACTGTCGAATATTTTTTTGTGTATACCTAATCTAGATGAGGGACTATAAAAACTAAAATAGCCCATTGCATAAGTCGCTGAAAACAAAAAAGTAATACTTTGAATGTTGAGTGTGTTAATCGACTTTTGTCGCTCATGATGTCAATCATCATATGAGGTAGCGTTTGCACAAAATAAAAAGACATTATTTATCGTCCATTCACAAACACTACGAAATAAACGTCTTTTATTTTGTTGTGAAGTTGCTAGTGAGACGAGGTGCTAGTTCTCAATAAAGAATAAATCGATATTTTATACTTCGACATTCAGTATGATAGTTAGAAAATATAGATTGTAGCAGAAAATCTGACCCGGATCCTATTCACAAACACATGTAGGTATACAGCGTCTGCTCGCGATCTCAAAATAAACGGTTTACAAAGCGGATCCGTTTATTTACAAACTGTATAGTGTAAACAGTTTGCTGAATTTTTCAGCATAATTGTGTGATCTAATACTGGAAGATATTGAGGTGAGAAACTAGTCAAATAGTAATTTTATGTAGATAACATTTTTAGTTAGTAGGTACTTGTCATTCACAAAGTTGTGGTTCAAATCCGGGCGAGTACTATTTCAATTCATAATTACTTTCTAAGTTCGTCTTAGCCATTGATGAAGGAACACATTGTGAGGAAAACGGGACTGAAAGTTAATATAGGTACCTAAGTTGGAAATCGCCAATTTGCTTTGAGCATAAGTGAGTGTATAAGTGCCCATGACAATACGGGTTATTGTACATTCGTCACAAAGTAAACTCGTCACATTTTGTAAACTCCATACATTGAAAGTAAATTCGTCACATACATAAAAAGTATGTGTAAACTCGTCACAAGTCTGTACATATGCATGTATGTATTTGCATAAAGTACTGATAGAAAACAAAGTTATTGATTTTGTTTTGTTATTGGTTTTGTTATTGGTTTTGTTTTGTTTTGTTTTGTTTTGTTTTTGTTATTGTTTTTGTTTTGGTTTTTGGTTTTGAACGAAGCAAAAGAAGTATGTAAGAATCGTAGCATATGGCGCTCTGTAGTTTCTGCCTACCCCCATGGGAAAAAGGCGTGAGTTTATGTATGTTATGTGTATGTATGTTATTGATTTTTGGCGCTCGAAATGAATATTATTTCTAAAATCTTTCTTTCTCTTCTGCGCTCCTGCACATGCATCATCATTGTTCACGCCTGACTTCACCCACTGCTACTTCGCCATAGGCCTGCTATATTCCTCTCATCCAGTCTCATCCACGGTAGGTACTCCCGCAATGGCAACAATGTCGTCCGTCCATTTCGCCGCAGGACGCCCTGCACTTCTCCTGCCGTTTCTCGGGGGTATTCCTCGAAGCGCAACATTTTCTAAGCGGTTGCTCTTCGCGGAATAAGATAGTTGCGCTTCGATGGTTGCGAAGCGCAACTATCTTATTCCGCGAAGAGCAACCGTTACTTGCGCACACAAAATAAAAATATTATACTTTTATTCCGCGAAGCGCAACCATAATTAAAATTAGAGAGCGAGGGGTGCGATGGATTAATCAAATATATCGATAGACAGTTTTATCGACTGTCTAAATTTTTTACCGGGCAAACATAAATTGTCTGGAACTAAGTGTTAAGCAACTTTTGGTCGATTATGTTAATGAGACATACAGGTTCTTTAAATTGAATTATGACTGTTGTTTTGAATAGTAACAGAGTATCAGAAATGAACAGAAAGTCGACTTCTATTTAAAACAATAAGCCACTCCTATTTAAAACCTAAGTAAACTCCTATTTAAGGGATTTTAGACAATGTGACAATGTATATACCTAATTATATTGTTGCTCGTGACTGTACACCCACATTTCGCCAGTTATGTTTAAGTCCCACATAATAGGAAGCGAGCCTATTGCCATCAATCGGGCACAGATTCAGACTCCGGGTTGCTACTGAGAAATTGCAGATGGAAAAACTAGCCAGCTAGTTAACAAATAAAAAAAAATGTGGATGACTATTATGGAAAGCTTTTATAATCAAGCCTTATTATTTGTACGCGTTACTATCACAATAAATTCCGGGTGTTATCTATGTCAAAGGACTCGATATCGTTATCAGTTCACGTATTGCGACTATCGAGTGTTGATAAGCTTTTGCTTCGTATCAAATGTACAGTTTAACTGAAGTGCCAGCTGCTTATTAGCACAGTGGCTTGTTACAGCTTCGCCTTTTTGTATTTTGACGGAAATGGAAGCTAACCCACTACGATTAGCCATCTGAAAAGTATTTATAAGGCAGATGTAAGTGGGCACATCGTGCATGTCCTTCTAGGGCGTCCTCTCCCGGCGTGGGTAACACCGGGAGAGGAAGCCCTAGAAGGACATGCATGACCTTATTGGTAAGGTTCTTCAGAAAGGTCAGGTGCGTAGGGTACCTGAATGAATGTAAATAATTATGTAAACGAAACAATAGAAAAATGTAAGAATCGTTTTTGTTTACCCCCATCGGAAAAAGGCGTGAGTTTATGTATGTAGGGAAGCTAACGTAACTTAAAATGATTACAATGGAATTCTATTTTTAACCGACTTCTAAAAAGGAGGAGGTTGTTTGTTCGACTGTATGTATGTTTATGATTTCTTTTTTCTATTTACATGCCAACCGATTACTCCGTCAGCATTATTAAGGGTCCGTGGTCCCTGGTCCCAGTTTCGAAGTGGTGCGAGTTGCCCCCTAACCCAGTTATTGAACGATTTTTTTTTAAATGGTAGATTTACTCCCAACTTAAAATTCAAAGATAGGTAAGCTAGGGAATTCTTCAAAAAACGATTGGACGATTAGACAATGCAAACGAGTGGGTACCTACTTAATTATGATCACGAATTAACTCGACAAAATGTAAAAACAGATGATTTTCTTTTCGCGTTTTCAATACCCCATAGAAAAAGTTGTTCATAATAATGAGTACAACAACCTCTTTTTGAGTTTCGCATATACTACAATAAAGGTCCTCAAGGTCAACTGCTTCTTTGGTCTAGTGGTTGCAAGCGCGTTCCCTTGGTCGGGCACAGCATTATTGAGTTTATTCATCTGGAATTTCTCAGTAGACAACCTGCAATTGAGCCCGTTTTTTTTTTTAATATTATAAACCAGTGCTTGAGTGCAATCCCACCTGATGGTAAGCAGAGATGCAAACAGTGATGGTGAAGCGCACTAGTTTATTAAGAGCCTATTCACTCTAGCCTTGAAGACACCTAAATTATAATCGGAAGGGAAGACCGCAGCAGGCAAGTTGTTCCAGTCCTTCGATGTACGCGGTATAAACGACGAAGCGAAACGCTTTGTCCGAATCGTGGGAGTGCCAACGATGTAAGGGTGGGCACTCGCCGTACGGTTGTCCGATGGTAGAAAGGTGATGGCGGAATCAAGTCATGTAACCCAGGTTCCAGGCAATATGCTCGCCCCCTATTATATGAGACTTAAACATTACAGGTGAAATGTGAGTGTGCTCCTGGTACACACGGCTACACATGACACATCAAGAACTACACGTTCCCAGTTTACGCGGACCACGCATTCTACGGAAATCCTATACAATGCGAGATCAGCTTAAATCAAAATGTAAAGGTTGATGTGTAGCTCTGTCTAACCATTCGGGGATTACAGCCGTGATGTTACTTGTGTTACAAATAAGGTTGTATATTTCTGGTAGATAGATAGATAGTTAGATAAAACATTTATTTAGTACACACAAATGACATAGACAAACACACAATACGAAAGCAAAAGTGTTAAAACAATGAGCGATGAATACAGTGTGCGGTGCGCTTCTCAAGGCTACACCAAATGGGAGCCCAGCTCAGCATGTGTAAGGCAGGTATGGCGCTGGTGAACGCAAGTTCTGATTTATGCCTTCACAGCATTTCCTAGCGCCAGTACATCGTGGATATTCACCACGTTCAACCATTTCCACGAACTCGTGTACACACCTTTAACGAGAATGTGTCTGCATTTTGTTGAAATGTTTATACTATGTAGGGAATACCTGTGCAATGTTCATGTTTATGTTTTCGTTAATTAACTTTTCTTTTTTTTTATTACTGATAGGCAAGCGTTTGACCACTATCTCACCTGATGGTAAGCGATGATGTGGTCAACGATGAAGCACGCTTGCCTAGAAGCAACCTGTTCACTCTTGACTTGACGACTCCTAGGTTGTAGCTATCAGGAAACACCGACACCGGCAGGGAATTCCACTCTTTAGCTGTTCGCACAATGAATGTGTTTAGCACGTATGGCACCATGTACCGGTGGCGCTGTGCTGTACGTCTGGTGGTACGATGATGGAAAGGGCTTACTTAAAGGGTTAGTTAGGTTATGAATGGATGTATTCGTGATTCTAGACATATACGTATACATAAACTTAAACTAACGCCTCTTTCCCATGGGAGTCACCTTTCTGAAGAACCTCACCAATAAGGTCTATCTATGTCCTTGATTTTATACCTTCCTTATTAATACGTTTTTACTCTTAACTGTAAAGAATCATGAGTTTTGGTAACCTGCAGGGCTATTGGAAATCTTTTTATTGCCAGTGACTTTACTGGTGTCCAGGTGCTCCATATCGAACTGTGATGACCACTGGGTGCTTACCATGATCTTTTAAAATATTGGCCAAGTGCAGGGAAGTTCAACCGAGCAGGTTAGCCTGGCAGGTTTTGTGTTTGTACCATGAACGTTTCCAACTGACCTGCACATTGACCTGTTACCTAGTCTCTGGTCAGTTCACTGCAGCACAGATTAAATAGGACTGTAAAAAACAAGCGTTCTATGATCTTTAACCGGTTTTACGGTTTAAAAAAAATGAAATGTATTTTATAATAACAGTTTAAAATAAAAGAGTTATAAAGAAAACGTGGTCGCTCATCGGCTTAGGTCACGTGATCGCTGGCTCGCCTGCTACTATACTCACTCATGGTACAAAAAAACAGGGCAGGTTATTTTTCGTGTAAAATTGACCTGCTATAAGAGTTCATGGTATGCCCCCTGAGATATCACAAAAAAAAATGTAATGTATTATAAGTGGACTTCAAGTTACGGTGTTTATCAGACTGGGTACTGTCCTCATATCCTCCACTGAGCCAATACGGAACTACCTGTTTTACAAGTAATCGTTGAATACTTTGCCAAATGAAGATGTGAAGAAGTTTTTCTGCTCTCGAATGGGCATGAACTATGCTAATTAAGCAAGGTGGTCGTGATGGCACAGTGGCTAGAGCCTCATCTCTCTGAGGCGAGGTCGCGGGTTCAAAGCCAAACGTGTACCTACCAATGTATCTTTTTCAGTTGTATAGGTACATGTAGGTACATTTGTATTTCGTAGACATCACTAACATCACTTAAAGTAAAAAAATACCTTGAGTTTAAAATCGCTAACTCTATAAGTAAGCTTGGAGCTTAACGCTCGTGTCTTCTCTGTATAAGAAGAGAGCTTTCCCCTACTGTGGACGCGGCAGTATCCGTATGAAGCTGATTGAAGAAAGTACACCAAATGTGAACATCGTGAAAGCTAGTGGTGTAGGTACCTAATGCATAATTAAAAATGTCAGGTGCTAAGATTACCTTTTCACATTAACTGGGCTCCTGTGAACCCTAATTAGGTAGTACCCAAGCTAGAATATTATATCAGGAGGTAATTATTCCCTGTGGTCTTAAGAGGGGTTAATATTAACAAATTCTTAAGTGACTGGCCTGTTGGTCTAGTAGTTAGTGCCCTGACTGCTTTGCCGGAGGTCGTGGATCCGATTCCCTGTGGTGTAATTTATCTTTAATATAAGTAAATGTATTTAGAAATACATAAGTATGTTTATCAGCTGTTTAGTACCCATAACACAAGCTCTGCTTAGCTTGGGACTAAATGGCGTTGTGTGAACTTTGTGGGATAGGTAGGTATTTTATTTATTTACTTCACAAAAACACAAACACATGCAAGCTTTTAGCTTGAAAGGTCCCTTGAGTAAGAAATAGGCATCAATTTCGTGATTTAAAAGGAAGAAAAACGGGGTTCACTTAAGTTTAGAGCGTTATTGGGCCCCATTACTCTTGCAGATCGTGAAGATAATATGTTCCTATGTTATTTAGAGGTTTTTTTTTATCAGAAACATACTGTTTCCTTGTGTAGGTACTTATACATTGTTGATCTTGGAAAAGGTTATTCAATAAGTAGATATTTTTCATACATTTTAAATTATTTGTTGTTTTTTTCTGGAATTTTTCATTTCATCCTCGATTACCGTGTTACACTTTCATAGCTTTTACTAAGTTCGGTCCGTAGCAAAATTATAATCATTATGACTAGCCTATATTATCCCATTGCCAGGTTAAGGCCTCCCAAGTATTTTCTTTCCACTTCTCTCTGTCAAAAGCTTTTTGAGAACCAGTCCTTATCGAAGGACTGATAAAGATACCTACGTAATAAAATTTAAATACATAAATACTTTTCAGAACTACCTATGTACTTTATACACATACATACATACAGTACTTACAGTAAACAAAAACATGGGTCTTTGTTTACATTCTGGATATTTTATATTCAGAGCAGAAAAACTGCCAAAACTTGCCCCAAATATCGTTAATTTTTCAGGCGAAAAGCTTCTAGCTTATATGTGTAATAAAAAAACTTTGCACTAACTCACCGTGCCTCCCCCGCAGTTAACGTCCTCGGCCATAACCAATCACCTGTCACTACCATACCACTACACAAACACACACATTCAAAAAAAGAACGCGATTCCAAACGTATTTATTTAAAAATATCCAAAAACACTGGCCATGCAAAGAATTTTTTGAATCGCGATTCGAAAAATGAATGTTTATTTTCGAAAATGGAACCGACGCGTCCAGTCGGCGTCGGGGCGTCGAGGGGACTGGGTGCGCGCGCTGCTGCCGTTTCCATGGAAACGAAGGTTTGCGTACAGTACCTATATCGAGAAGATAACAAGTGAGTCTCGTCTGTCGGAAAACTTTGCTTGTAGGCGAAAGATGGAACGGGGGATGTTTATTATATATTTGTATGCTAAGTTTGGTCCCGTTTTAATTTGGTGAAGATCTGGTGCAAAATGAACGGCAAATCTGTCGTGATTGCTGGAATCGCTTGGGTGTTTATTGTTTATACAACATAATGACGTATCATCACGCCTGTATGCTCTGAGGGGTACGCAGGTGGGTACAATATACCTAGATTTCGTCAGTTAGGTATGTTAATTTTAATTTATTTTAGTGGAAAACCCTATGATGATGACATGTATTGTTAACAATTAACAATATAAAATAAATTCATGGCAAATGTTTTATGGTAACAACTAAAAATGGAAAAATAAAAAACTTTTTTGCAAAAAATAAAACCGACTTCAAAAAAACACTAAACGGTGTAAAATAACTCTAAATTCGGAAGTCGGTGGCCCATCATGAGTAAGACAAACCCACCAAAGCCACAGACTTCCGAATTAAGAGTTATTCACCGTTTAGTGTTTTTTTGAAGTCGGTTTTATTTTACTAGTTATGTTAAAATTCCATAAAATAGGTGGCGGAGCTATCGCCATCAATCGGGCACAAATCCACACTCCGGGCTACTTCTGAGAAATTCCAGATAGAAAACCTCAATAACACTTTGCCCGACCCGGGGATCGTACCTGGAACCTCATGCTCAGCAGTAGCGCTTGCGACCACTACACCAACGAGGCAGTGTAATATAATAGAAGCAATGTACAGACGCCAGCACATCAAGTTACCCCAATGTGTCCATTTTTCCCAATTGAATATGAACCTTATTCGGTTTGACATAAAGTTGAAAAACGATCAAAGAAATTTGACACATTTTTTGTCATAAATAACTAACTTAACTTTTTCACACTTTTTTGTTTGTACTTATCTATGGGTACTAAACAGCTGATAAATATACATATATATTTCTAAATACATACATATTTTAGATAAAAAAAACACCCAGACACAGAACAAAATGATCATGCTAATCCTACAAACATTTGTCTTGGGTGGGAATCGAAGCGACGACCTCCGGCATAGCAGTCACTGCCACTAACTACTAGATCAACAGGCCAGTCAGGTATCATTATTTAAAACTTTATTTTTATTTATGTTACTTAATTCTAGCAGCGCTAGCCTAGAAGTGTTTTGCAATGGAAATGCAATGTAGTACCAGTGGTTGGATTCATAGGTTATCATTACTACTAAGAGCTGCTTTCAAAATGAATGACTTGGTAAAGTAGATGTATGTTATTTACATGTTCACTAATGCGCGTTACCTGTATATAACTATCGGTAAACAGTACCTACCGACGTTACCTACCTACTCAGATTTAAAACTGACTTCATTTAAGGTACACTCTGTGGAAATTTATAAAAATTGAAATGTCTCTTTGTTTGTAGTGACATAACACTAGACTAGACTGGCCTGTTGGTCTAGTAGTTAGTGATCCTGACTGATATGCCGGAGGTCGTGGGTTCGATTCCCACCCAGGACAAATGTTTGTGTGATGAGCACAATCATTTGTTCTGTATCCGGGTGTTATTTATCTATAATATGTATGTATTTAGAAATATATAAGTATGTTTATCAGCTGTATATTTTACCCATAACACAAGCTCTCAAGCTTCTTCTCTCTCTCTTAACTTGGGACTAAATGGCGTTGTGTGAAAAGTTGTGGAATATTTAGTTATTTCTTTATTTATAACAAGAATTTTATATCTACTCAAAGTATGGTATGGTAGACTGCCTCGTAGGTCTAGTGGTCGCAAGCACTACTGCTGAATCTTGAGGTCCCGGGTTCGATCCCCGGGTCGGGCAAAGTGTTATTGACTTTTTCCATCTGGGATATCTCAGTGGCCCGGAGTCTAGATTTTGTGCCCGATTAATAGCAATAGGCTCGCCCCCTATTACATGGGACTTAAACATAACTGGCGAAATGTGGGTGTACTACCAGGTACACCTCTGCCTAGCCCTTCGGGGATTACAGGCGTGACGTTATGTTATGTGTGTTTGTTTAAGTATGGTATTTATACAAAAAAACAAACATTTGTTATATTTGTCTGCCTGGCTGTCTCTTTGTTTGAGGTAATGGTTAATAGGTTTGTTCCGCCACTTCTTCTTCCCAGCAAAAACACTCGGAAGTGGCGCAGGGTAGGCTTTTGGGGGACTGTATTATGAAATTTCAACCTTCAAAAAGTTTCAGCACTTTTTGCGGTGGTCTGCAGCCACAGACTTCCAAATATATAGTGATTGTACATTATTTAGTTTTAGTTTATTTTTTGGCGGTTGTATTTTCATTCACTATGTTCGCCATTGACACGCTAACATTGTTCCCGTAGGAATACAGGAATAAAAAGTAGCCTATGTCATCCGGTGATAGTGCAGCTTCTCAACGGTGAAACTTTTTTTTCAAATCGGTCCAGTAGTTTAGAGCCAAACAAACAATCAAATATTTCCCCTTTATAAAGAAAGAAAGAAAGAAAGAAGAAAAATATTTATTTGACACCAGTCATTATCACACATACACACAATAATTTACGAAACATACAAAATATACAATACTTAGTAGGTACACATTATGTGGTGTGTGCCTCACGGCTGCGCCAAAAAGGTCCATTTCAGCATTCATGCCAGACAGGTGACGCTGTCGGACGCTGGTCTTCCAATCGAACCTTGAGGGGTAACCAGTGACGGAGAGAAATAAATAAATAGAAAACGAGTAAGTAAATCAGTTAAGTGTGTATTCAAGAGGTCGGTTATACATAAATGTAAAAAATAAATATATATTGTGTTAGAAAGTGACACTAGCAACGATAAAAATAATCGATAATAATATTAGTACACTTAGATTGGGCATTCACCTAAATATTATGGACATTCGTATGTACATTAACAATAAGTATGTTCGCCCATTTATGTTTTGATTTATATAATCAGCTTTTCCGACATTCAGGCTAGATTTTCTGGCGTCTCAAAATCTTTTTAGGACATTCCACATATTATCTAGGTCCTGTCTTCCCAGTTCCCGGTTCAAGAACCATGAAATCTAACAAACAAATCAGTTATATTCCCCCGAATGAAACTAGAGGGTAACATTTCCGATTTATGTATGAAAAGAAGATCCATAAAAACTATTACGAATAAGGTCAGCAAAAAAATAAAGGGATCGTGTCTGCGCCGTGTTTGCGCTTATTCTGCTGATTGTACTACAAGCGAGGGGTGAATTGCGACGTCTCGTCTCTTAGTTTCCGGATTTTGTGAGGGCGCTTATTGTGTGATGCCTACGCAATTGTTGCTGTTGATGTTAGACAATTTTATTTATGAAACCCTTTTTTTAGACCTATAGTCCTATTACTCAATTATTAATCAATTTTTAGAACCACTAGCAGACGTCCCGCGGTTTCACCCACGTAGGTCCCGTTCCAGTGGGAATACAGGGATAAAAAGTAGCCTATGTGTTAATCCAGGATGTCAGCTAACTCCATACCAAATTTTATTAAAATCCATTTAGTAGTTTTTACGTGAAAGAGTAACAAACATCCATCCATCTATCCAAACTCACAAACTTTTGCGTTTATAATATTAGTAGGATTAGTAGAATTTTAATATCATCGCCATCTGCCTAGTCTTTTCCCAACTATGTTGGGGACAGCTACCAGCCCCCCTAGCCAAGACTTATCACCTTTCGCTAAGTCACGTGGTCAAACCAAAGGGATTTGAGGCGTTCTCGATTGTAGAAAGAGAATAGATACGAATCGTTTGTAACTTGGCTAGGGGGGCAGTTTATCCAGAGGCAGCTGAATACCAGTGTTTTACGTAGAGCGACTGCCTGTATGACTCCACAACCCAGTTACTGTGTGTGTAACACGATACACCTTGGTCAAACTGGTTGTCAGAATTTCGCGCTTCTAACTATTTATTCTGTAACGACTGTCATACCTACATCTACAAATAACAACCGGTACCAACGGCTTAACGTGCTTTTCGAGGCACAGAGGAGTCTTTATATGTAATGAATGGTCACCCATCCACGGAAAAGCCTCGTCAAGCGTAGCTTAACCTGCGATCGACCCGAGAGGGTGTTATTATTAAGCCACAAGCTCGTCCAACTATTATAAACTAAATAGGTATTACATTGTAATATATCTTAAAAGGGGTGAGCCTATTCCCATCAATCAGACACATATCGTTAATCTTGGCTGCTACTGAGAAATTATAGATAGAAAAAAAAAATCTTATGTTAATTGAGACTCATACGATATGACCAAGATAATGTCTGGACTATAAAAGAGACTTTAATCTCTGGTTTTCTCTCGATGTTTCAGCTCAGAGTATTCAGATACTTAGTGAAACACCGACCTCAAAAGTTAAAAAAAAACTTATTTTACTAGTTTGACGAGCAAAAGTGTTTGGAAAAAACCAATTTACGGGAATAATTATTTACAAATGCCGCCCCCAAGCGCAAATGCCAGAAGGAGACGCCTTAGGACATATAGAAATTTCAGATAGGTCAGGTGCGTAGTACTCACAACCGGCGTGTGTGTATGACTACATGTATGAACGTAAACGAAGCAAAGGAAAAGAAGAAGAAAAATCGTACCAGATGGCGCTCTGTAGTTTCTGCTTACCCCAATGGAGGAAAGGAGTTTATGAATGACTGTAAGTAATAGTAAATTATTGCATCTAGCACAAAGTAATTTATTATTGCACCGAGTGCCTGCTCTAATCTAACAGGCACGAGGGCAATATAAATTACTTAAGGCGAGGTGCATCTGCTTTTTTTTCAACTATTACCAATAGGAATAGTAGATAAAAGAAACTCATATCAAACAGTTAAAATAGAAGTTTCTATAACACTGTCGGCTTCATTTAGAATGTTTTCCGGAGTTAATGTGTCGCTAGATGATTCCATTTTAATTCGATGCCGAAGCACTCAAAATCAGATAGTATCACACTTTATCGTTTTCAAACATATTGTCAAACAAAATTAACAAAGTTCCAGCCAAATCACTTTTTTAAATTTCTTTCATTTTTAAATCAGAGTTAGCAGCAATCATTTTTTAAATTTGAAACAAGTAGGATAGAAACGAATAATACATACGTAAAAAAAAGTATTGATTTCGGCTGGCTGAATAGAGCTAATCCATTGAGATTGGCACCTTTTGGTGCGATTAAAAAATAAACTGTGCAATAGTGAAATTTCATACATTTTTATTGCTCTAGAGCATAGCAAAGACTCGCTTTGTACAGAGTTTTTAGTGTGATTGTGATGAAATTAAAGCATAGTTGGAAGAAAAAATTAAATTAAAAATTTAAAAAACCCCATCGCAAAAAAGTAAAACGTTTAAAAAGTTAAAAATAACACTTTAGCCATGAAATTTTACTTCACGTCGAGGTACCGCTTAAGTAAGAAATGTTCCTAGTACTTTAGGTATGTAGATACCTACTTATTTTAACAGTACCCCGACGTTACGTAAAATTTCATGGCTAAAGTGTTATTTTTAACTTTTTAAACGTTTTACTTTTTTGCGATGGGGGTTTTTTAAATTTTTAATTTAATTTTTATTTTAAATTTTTTAAACGCATTAATTTTGTTTTATAAAGTTTACAGATATGAGAATTTTACAGTGCATTGTATGTAGAGTCAAATGCTGGTTAAAATGAATCCAAACACGACATATCTGCTATTATTTTGTCAAGGGTCTACCTACTGGTGTGCTGGATAGCCTGGCTGCAGCATCAGCTCCTCGTGTTGCCATCAAGGCATTGTATGCAGAATCAAATGCTGGTTGAAATGAACCCAAACACGACATATCTGCTATTATTTTGTCAAGAGTCTACCTACTGGTGTGCTGGATAGCCTGGCTGCAGCATCAGCTCATCCAGTTGTCATCAGTGCATTGTGTGCAGAATCAAATGCGGGTTAAAATTAAACCAAACACGACATATCTGCTGTTATTTTTCCAAGAGTCTACCTACTGGTGTGCTGGATAGCCTGGCTGCAGCATCAGCTCCTCGTGTTGCCATCAAGGCATTGTATGCAGAATCAAATGCTGGTTGAAATGAATCGAAACACGACATATCTGCTATTATTTTGTCAAGAGTCTACCTACTGGTGTGCTGGATAGCCTGGCTGCAGCATCAGCTCATCCAGTTGCCATTAGTGCATTGTGTGCAGAATCAAATGCAGGTTAAAATGAATCCAAACACGACATATCTGCTGTTATTTTTCCAAGAGTGTATTAGTCTGCTAGATATCCTGGCTGCATCAGACCAAATACACCACAATGTTGCTTATTAATATTACACACATGGGTGTTTGAAATTTTAAGACACAAATATGTTTGTAAGTAAAGATAATACCCATAGACGTCTAAAATAGCAACGGTAGCTAACACAAAAGAGCTGATAACCTTGAAACGGCTGAACCGATTTTGATGAATCATGTCTAAGAACCATCGCAAGAAACCCTGCTTTCAAATAAAAAAAACCGCATCTAAATCGGTTCACCCGTTTGGGCGCTACGGTGCCACAGACAGACAGACAGACAGACAGACAGACAGACACACATAGCGGTGAAACTTATAACACCCCTCTTTTTGCGTTGGGGGTTAAAAATATCATTAATTTTATCATTTCATTATAAATAAAGGTTTCATCATGAGGTTTTCCAACAGATGTTAGTTTGATGATAAGCTTAGAAACATAATTACGGAAATAAAAACCGTTGATATGTATTACGTTCAGTTTCATTTCAACCAAACACGCAAATGGTACAAGTTAAGCCTAATTTTCATTTCGATTACGTACGAATAAAATTACAGTAAATTAAGGTTGGTCTCTACTGAAATAAAACCACAAACATAACTTCACGCCTGTTATACTCTAAGGGTGGGCAGAAGTGTATCATTGTGCAGGAGTTTAATACACCTAAATTTCGCAGTTCTTTTGAATTACATGACGTTTTATATTCCCCGAAGGGTATTAGAGGTGGACTTATAGTAAATACGATATAAAATTACGATGAAACTGAAATGTTATTGCTCCCAAATTAATATTCCCCATAACCCACAAATCCCACTCACATCAAACATTTGTCACACACGCACATACACACATACACACTCACACGCTAACTCAAGCACACGTGCCCACACACACGCACTCAAACACATCACTCACACACATATGTATACACAACATACGTAAACATAACCCCTAATTACTTGATTTATTTACATTCACAATTTGAATTAATAACTGGGAGATGGCACTGACTTCTGTAACACAGGTTTTTTACCTAGCTCAGAAGTCAGGGACTTCATAGGATTTGTGTAAAAGATTGTGAATAAAAAATATTCTATTCTATTCTATTCTTCTATAGTACAACTCACATCTAGTCAGTTTTGTTTAAGTCCCTTGTAATAGGGGCGAGCTTATTGTCATCAATCAAGCATGGATCCAGACTCCGGGCTGCTGTTGAGAAATTTCAGGTGGAAAATCTCAATAATGGTGTTAGGTAGCTTGTCCAGGTAATAACAGCGATCGTCACACGCCACGCGATATTGTTGTGACCTCCATTTTGAACGCACCTTAATATTGATAATTGCTTATACTCCAAATAGCATAAGAAATTCTCCAGTTTCGGAAGTCTGTGGCTATAGTACACACATCAAAAGTGTCTAGGGATCAAGCATTTTTATGCGGATTTCTTGAGATTGAGATGTGGCTTTGTAATAAATTTATGATTTTATAAATTTATATGGATCCTTTTTGGTGCATTTCATAATTTGAATCAGGAACTGTGAATCAAATTCGAGTAAAAGATGAAAATCAGCTGTCAATATTTTCCCTATAAAAACATACAACGCATTGAAGACATTATTAGTGCTACTGTTTCCCTACTACTGATTAAAACCAACGTTATTATGGAGCGGCGACGTCATTTAAGCAGGGAAGAAATGCTCAGAGCCGTGGGAATGATAGAAGCTGGTTCCCGGCAACGTACTGTGGCTTTAGCTCTGAATACAAGTCAGAGTGTTATCAGTCGACTTTGGACACGTTACCGAAGCACTGGTACCGTGGCTGAGCGCCATGGAGGACGGTATCGCTGCACCACACGGAGACAAGACCGATACATTCAAATCTTAACTCGAAGAGCTCCAACAATAACCGCCATGATGTTAGCCGTGAGGCTTCATCACTCTTCAGGGAACTTAATTAGCGACCAAACAGTCAGAAACCGCTTGCATGACACTTCATGCAAGCGGTTTCTGACTGACCTTCATTCCCGAAGACCGCTACGGGTACCACCTATAGCAATGCACAATCGTGGTATTCGATATCAATGGGCTCTTGAACACAGAAATTGGGCAGAAGAACAATGGCGTTTCGTGTGCTTTTCTGATGAGTCTCGTTTTGGTATGAGACCGGATACAAGACGTATACGACACTGGAGAACCCCTGGACGCCAACAGCGATTAAAATCCTGCCAGGAAGTCCATCCTTATAGTGGTGGAACCATCATGGTATGGGCGGGTATTTGGATCGGCGGAAGAACTGAGTTGATTTGGATCAGAGGCAACCTCAACGCTCAAATTTATGCTGAGACGATTGTATCAGACGTCATCGTTCCTCTACAAGTGCAAATCGGTCCCTTATTTCAGTTAATGCATGATAATGCACGACCGCACACCGCAAGAGTTGTAAGACAGACTCTCGCCGCAGCTAACATCAATGTCCTGCCCTGGCCTGCTCAGTCGCCAGACTTGAACCCGATTGAGCATGCATGGGATATGCTACAGAGAAGAGCTCTGCCGAATATGGAGGGTATCCAGTCGCAAGAAGACCTTTTTTGTTGTTGCAACGAACATGGGCGGCCATTCCACAGCGTGATTTGGATGAACTCATTTTGAGTATGCCAAACCGATTTCTTGTGTTGTTAGTGTTCGCGGTAGAAACACGGATTATTAATTGTTTAAGTTACCCAATAAAATTTTAAAGAAAACTGTTATTTCAGTCTTTTTTTCGAACTTTAATGTTAGTGATTCAAATGTCAAAAATCCCTTTATTAGGAAAATGGCAAATTTCTTTATTAATGCAAAGGTGACTTGGTTTATCGTTACTGTGACAAACGAAAACACTTTATTTGATGAATCCTTAAAGAAAATTTTAATTAATATCAATCAGGAGAAAAGTTATTGCAAAAATATATGTTGATCCCTAGACACTTTTGATGTGTGTAGTTTCGTTTCGTTCATTATTAGCCACCGACTTCCGAAAATGGAGTTATTTTTCACCTGTTAGTGGTTTTTAAGAAATCGATTGTTTATTTTGGTAAAAAGTTCTTATTTTGCAGTTTTTAGTTTCTTCGTACGTAAAGAAAGTCTTTCGAAACTTAAAAGAATTATTGAAATTGGTTAACAATTGCTAAAAAGTTCTATCTAAACATTAATCTGTACATCTCTGCCGTAATGTAATGTGTAATGTTATGAAAATACAAAAGCTCAACAAAGACATTTGACTATAGCAATCGCGAATAATTTGGGACCAATCTGTTAGTATAACCTATCAAATAAAATGAAATCCTCATATACATATTTCTTCAAATAAATTATTACAATGGTTACTACTAAGTGTGGTCAGCTGCTGTGAAAATAGATTATAGTAAATTCGGCGTCTATAGTTGACTGGCCTGTTGGTCTAGTAGTTAGTGGCCCTGACTGCTATGCCGGAGGTCGTGGGTTCGATTCCCACCCAGGGCAGGACAAATGTTTGTGTGATGAGCACGATCATTTGTTCTGTGTCTAGGTGTAATTTATATATAATATATATGTATTTAGAAATATATAAGTATGTTTATCAGCTGTTTAGTACCCATAACACAAGCTCTTAGTTTAGCTTGGGACTAAAGAGCGTTGTGTGAAAAAGTTGTGAAAATATTTATTTATTAAAAATAGTAATTGTAACATGCTTAATTGTACTTTCGTTACAAAGATGCTTTCAAAGTAACCTTTATTAACTTCTCTCTAATGCTATTGTAAATGGAGAATAGTAGAATTTAATGAAATACCTAGAATACTATTGGCTCGCCCCGTATTACAAAGAACTTGAACATAACTGGCGAAAATGAGTGTAGTACCTATCTACAGATTTACCTCTACTTAACTCATCAGGCGTAAATGATAGGTTAATAAAATAGTACCTGCCTGTTACTGTCCAACTACCTGTTGTACCACTCCCCTTCGGATACCTGCGCACTCTGGTAAGAAAACGCACCAGGGATCAGCACGACAAGCTATGGTCGGACCAAAGTGATTGCAGGTAGGCCAGGGAAGCACTTCCCTCAATTGATGGCCGCTTCACGAGACAGGCTCTCCGGCTGACTAAGCAACAGCTGCGAATACTCACAGCTGCCATAACAGGCCACGACCCATTTAAGTTACAGACAGCCCACATGTTCATGGCATCGCACGTGCTTCTCAACTGCCCAGTGGTTGCCGCATACAGGGCAAAGTTTTTCGGAAACCCAGGTACCCTCCGAGAGATCGCCGGTAGCGTTAAACCGCTGCTGGCCTTCCTCGAGGAGCTAGAATGGATGGAATAGGGCATATTCTCACCCGTACGCAACATACGCGCTTAGTCGTGGAGTCGCGGACACCTGCACGTTAAACCTAACCTAACCTAACCTGCTGTCCAACTGCAGCGTTTAGGATTCATCACATACGCAGAAGGCACCTTCTCTGAATGGAGGTGAAGGTGATGTGACCAGTGAACAGACCAATCAGACTGCTCAAGACTGTGATTTCGAGTCCAAAGCCAAGGCACCTCTGACTTCTTGAGATTCATGCGATGTGCGTATTGTATAATTACCACTAGCTTCAAAAATGTTAAAGGAAAATATCTTGTGGAAACCGGCATGCCTGAGAAATATTTCTCGAGGGCATGTGATGCCAAGTCAGAAGCCCATGGGCAGCCTATGAACTCTAACACCAGGGGCTCGAGTCTGCTATTGCAATCGTGTCTCAATGACCGGTCATTGATCGAATATTTGAACACTTTGACAGTTTTTGTATGGGAAATGTGTCATAAGTTTGACGTTATACGTCAAAAATCGATCATTGACCGGTCATTGAGACACGATTGCAAATAGTAGACTCGACCCCCTGGTTAGTTACTAACTACACGATAAGAAGAAGAGGGCTTATTATAGGTCAGTATTATTTTGTAAACCCAAGAAAACTTTGTACTATAAGTACATCAATTTAAAGTTTTCTTTGCTTTGGAATTTATTTATTTTTCGAATTGCAAAGGTGCTGCACTAAGAAATTACTTTTCGAAGCTCCCAGGCTTAACGTTGGATAAAAGTTGTATGCGCACATTGCGCACAAATTCACAACCTGCCTCGCAGGTAACATTTGCAACAAAAAATAAAATAAGAACTGGTCAAGTAACTGTCGGACTTGCTCACGAAGGGTTCCGCATAATGATACAAGATTAGAATTATAGCGAATTGTTTTAGTGGATTTGTAGCTAAATAATGACAGCTGCTGGTAGATCAAAAGTTAAGCAACACTTGGCGAGGTCGGTCCGTGGATGGGTGACCATTCATTACATATCAAGATCTCTAGTACACCACAAACTGCTTACTCATCTTTTCTCCTCCACTATCAAGTCCATCCAAGAGGGTTGTCTTTAAGAGATCGCTTTTAGCGATATGGCCGCCCATTGTACCTAACACCCTATGTACCCCTTAAAGTTATAATTTGTAAGTTTTTATGGTGTATATAATAATAAAGAGTATTCTATCCTATTCTTTTCTATTCTATTCTCCATGCCTCGGAAAGCACGTTAGGCTGTTGTCCAGTTGTCGTTTTTAGAACTTAGGCAATTGTTACGGGTAGTCAGAAGCTCGAAATTCTGATAAAATTTAAACCAAGGGGTATTGTGTTACCCATTATTTGGTTTATGAAGGGCAGATAGCTCTATGTAAACACAATTTTAAGCTGCATCCGCTCAGAATGGAAGCAGATTGTATCATAATTGGAAAAGGCTAAGCCGACGATGATCAGATACAGCGATTGCTAAGGTCAAACTGAAACTGCACGTGAGGTTTTATATTTCATTAAGTTTTAACTTATTTCTATCATTACCTATATTTTTTTGCGGATAGCGGAGGCCTAGTAATACTCTCTTAATAACTATTTTCTGCCCCACAGTGTCCATAAAATACTTAATGTAGGTATACAGCGACCTTTAAAATACACTAGCATGTCCTAAAAATTCCTTTCTGGTACAATATTTTTAAATTTCAATTTCAATTTATTTAATTCAGACCTGATCCATATAAAATCGGAACAGAAGTTTTTAGGTTTAAAATTCGTTTAAACATACAAATCTTTCCATTATATTATTAGTGTAGACATAGATTTTATTGAGTGCAAAAAAGTATTGAGTTTGAGAGGGTTCCTGTGACACCCTTTAGGCAAGGAACCCTAAAAACGCCATTTCCTTCGTCGCAGCGGTCTCAGCATTCACGAAGCAAAGCTTTGGCGAGACGAAGTGAAATTGAGTTAGCAGGTGAGTTAGGAAAGTGTAGCAAACTAACTTCGAGCTAACAGGGTTTAGCTGACTGACATAGTGGTTAAAGGACGAGAGTTGGCGCTGAGGGACGCTCTGGTTCGAATCTCCAAGGGACTAAGAGATGGTTGGGCAAAGTGGTTAATGTTTATTTTTCGAAAATGTGTCAAGTAGAAGTTACTTTGGTGTTACTGTGGTGTCAAAGTTTTGTAGTTTATCGTACTATTTGAGTAAAGTCAAAGAAACTCTTTTACAAATAAAAAAAATGGCCGGTCCAAGAGCGTGTCGGGCCACGCTCAGTGTAGGGTTCCGTAGTTTCCCGTCCGTCACAATAAATGTTCAAAATGCTTGAATGTACAATTATACTACAAACTTAGTCCAGAAATTATTTTGTACAACTTTTTGTCTTTTTTGTACAAAAACCGTTGTTTCCATCCAAGTTCAAAATAATTTTCCTAGAAAGTCGTTATAAAGTTCTACATTTCAGATATTTTTTATATTGTCTAAACTTATGGTTTAAAAGCTAGAGGGGTGACACACACATTGTTTTTTATTTTTGTAGCGATTATTTCCGAAATTATTGACATTATCAAAAAACGATGTTAGTAAACCCCTATTCATTTTTAAATACCTTTCCAGCAATATATCACACGTTACGGTTAAACTTAAAAAAAAATCACTTCCCACTTTACATACAGGGGGGTACCCTAATAAAACATTTTTTTCCAATTTTTATTTTACCACTTTGTTGACGTGATTTATACACATATCGGTACCAAATTTCAGCTTTCTAGTGCTAACGGTCACAGAGATTAAGCGAGGACGGACTGACGGACGGACAGACAGACATGGCGAAATCAATAAGGGTTCCTAGTTGACTACGGAACCCTAAAAATGGCATCATTTAAAAAAAAACAACAAAAATTGCAAAATAAATATTTGGTAGTTCTAAATTAAAAATTGAAATAAAGAAAAAAAAGCACTTATTTGACCCAAAAGGCACACAATACCTAATTTTTACGGGACCACATGGAAAGTATATACCCTTTCTAACATAAAAGAATTTTCCAAATCAGTATAGCGGTCTTCAAGTAATCGAGTAACGTACTCACAAAAAAAATATTGTGTTGAATTGAGAACCTGTTCCTTGTTTCAAAAGAAGTCGGTTAAAAATGACAAAAGGGAACTTCTTAAGTCCTGATTGCTCTGGCATCTCCAGAGCCATTGCAATTCTATGAAGTATTTGAAGCCGGGCTTTTAATAGAAACACTCAGTATCAAGCAAATTGACCTGAACAAAAAAAAATAGTTATTTAGTTCAGAGCGCCTTGTAGAAAAATGATAGCAAAGCCGACGTTATGAGTTTAATTCAGTGTATTACTTATTTACGTTTACGATCTTCCGTTGTTCTCTTTGTAAATAGCTCACTTGGGTTGTTTATTTTAATATTTTATTTAGGGCCCGTTTTCATTATTAAAATGGAAGCGGATTATGGATTCTCATTACGTTTTAAGGCCCAGATTCTTACTGCGTCCGGTTTTAGGAGTTTCTAATTTGTTTGTTTTATCTACTAAGTCTTGCACATTCCTTAAACATTCAATATAATTATTTTAGCACATATATTAATCACCTAACTCCTCTTAGACGACTGGAGCTTTTGAATTTGCATACAGTTTTTTGTAGGTACGGGTGATTTTTTTCAATTAAAATATACGCAGAAAAGAATCAAACAAAAAAGCATTTATTTAACACGAAAATGCACAAGTTAGTACATACAAAAGAACAGAATTAAAGTAAAAGAAAATAAACATAATAATTATAATGGATGATCTGGATGTCTTCCTTGAAAATAGGAGAGAGCTGGAGAAGAATCGCGACAGATCGAAGGAATGGAGGGAGGCCTTCGCCCAGCAGTGGGACAATTTGGGTTAAATAATAATAAATAAAATAAACATATAATATGCAGAAAAAAATAAAATCATGTGCCTTGAGGCTGCGCCAAATAAGTATGTCAATTTCAACAAAATTGCCAGACAGAGCCTGACGTTGGTTTTCAAGTTGATCTAAGCATATTATTGTAGCTTCGTGGTGTGACTGGTGGATTCCCAAGTCACAGATCTCAAGTTCTAACCACTTCTGACTTTTCAGATTCATGTGCGTAGGTATTGTATAATGATCACTGTTTTCAAAACGGTGACGGAAAACATCGTGAGGAAACCGGCATGCCTGAAAGATATTTCTCGACGGCATGTGATAGAGACAAAAAGACAGGACCATGGGCAGCATTAAAACACTGACACCGAATTAGTCAGATACCATACAAAAAGAAGAATCCCAGCAGGGGTATTAGCAGTTACTGCTGAATTAACCCTCTTCCCCTCTTCTAAGTTTTTGCTGCGCCCGACAAGGATCATAATGATTCTGTAACTTTATATTCTTAAGACCTTTTATGTACAGACGCCAGCACATCAAGTTACCCCAATGTGTTAACTTTGATCGTTTTTCAACTTTATGGTAAACAGTATAAGGGTCATATTCAATTGGGAAAATTTGACACATTGGGGTAAATTGATGTGCTGGCGTCTGTACATTGTGGAACGCAATAAATATTGAGTATTGAGTATCTTTTAATTTCCAGTGACCATCTGGCGCCCAGTTGCACAACACAATGACAACTGAGATATTACAAAAACCAGTTTATCACTTTTAAGTGAACTTCAAGTTACGATGACCATCGGACGGGGTGCGGTACGCTTCCTCACATCTCTGCGAGTGCGCATGACGTCAACCTAGATACACACTGATTTTATCGCCAATACGAAATCAGCTGTTTGACAGTTAATTGATGAACACATATCCCAGTGATCAACACCATAAACTGTCAACTAAACATGTCAGCAACTGTCAACTGTCAACTGTCAACTCAGTAGACGAACTGTAATTTATAATTCCAATTATATATTTAATAAAAAAAAAGTGTGTTTTTACAATGTTATTAAAAAAAAAGGTTTTAATGTTTTTGTTTTTAGTTAGTGCTGCATGTTTTATATTATTGCATGTCACTTTAGACTATATTAATATTATTAATTATGATGTATGTAATGTATCAAACACAATTTAATTGTTCCTAATAAATAAATAAATATACATGCTACAAAAAGTCTCACATGCTATACATATTGTTACAATAACCCTAAAAATCAACAGTCACGACCTCTCTACGACAAATACAAGTTGAGATATCGACTTGACCCTTATGTGTATCACCCCCTCACGGGGTCAATTTCACCCTCTTTCTAATAGCTACAAAAACACCTAAACTTTCTAATCTTTACTATAGATAAGAAAAAAGGTGACCCAGGTGACTCATTGGTCACGCACGGCAAATAAAACAATAGAGCTAAACGTAGCAGTTAACGACTTTGTTTATCAACCTAAGAGATTTAAGTACAGACGCCAGCACATCAAGTTACCCCAATGTCTCAAATTTCTTTGATCGTTTTTTAACTTTATGTCAAACAGAATAAGGTTCATATTCAAATGGGAAAATTTGACACATTGGGGTAACTTGATGTGCTGGCGTCTGTACAATTAAATAGAGAGGACATGCTGAGAAATGTCATAGAAAAACTTTGATGCCAAGTCTCAGTAATTCCATCTAGCATAATATAAACAAACAACACAAACGCCAATGTGCCTTTTTTATATAACACTAGCTGCCCCGGCAAACTTCGTTGTGCCTTAGAGTCAATTTATTGCTCTTATCCATTTTTTTATGTTAGATATACATACGTTTAATAAGACGACAACAAATAGATCCAAACCAATAATAACTACTACTACTTTTTATGTAGCGAGTCTCTACTGTGATCTTATTTAAAAACATTTTGTGTTCGATAGAATTAAAATTACAACATGTATATATGTAGGAGCCATAAAAATATCCAAACATTGTTGTCTTAAATGCGTTTCATTTCTAAACTGTGTTTCCGAACGTAGTCGAGTGACGGCTACGGCACCGCACGAAATGGTGTGCTCCGTGCAACTTGTCTTTGTTTTAATTATTAACTACAGTGAAGAATAAAGTAAGCTATCTCCAAGCCCGATTTTCATTCGCTTCCTCATCCCACAAATTTGGGGGCTCGTCCGGGATGAGATGAGAGATCGGGCGAATCGAGGTGTGGTGCGTGCATGAAGAGACGTGTCACATGGCGGCGGGGCAAAAATTCCCATGATCAAGGTGCAAAATATCTGTGGTGAGAGGTGAAAAAACTGTGGCGAAGGCGGCGGTGGCGAGATTGTTTGAATCAATCAATCAATCATAATTGAAGTTGAGGTGATTGTCTTAAGATGACTAAACCAGACGAAAATATGGCGGCGGCGGCGGCGGCGGTTGTACCGGCAGCGTCGTGGTGCGAGGGTTTGGTGCCGAAGTTTGATGGTGTCGATAAGGTGTACACGTCTAGCAAGTGGGCGCAGGATGTCGAAGATCACGCAGAGATTATGAAATGGACACCAACGCAGACTCTTATTGTGGCCCGGCGCTCACTCACTGGCGTCGCGGCCTTGTGGTTGAAAACAGAAAAAACACATCGCACGTTTGAGGAATTAAAGACAGCGGTGGCGAAAGAGTTTCCTGACAGCATCAATTCTAAAGAAGTCCATGAATTACTGTCCTCGAGGAAAAAACATAAAGATGAGTCGTATTATGAGTACATGCTTTCCATGAAGGAATTGGCTAAAAGGGGAAAGATCGCTGACTACGTCGCGATACAGTACATAGTGGATGGGATTACGGATTACGAGAGTAACAAGGCTATATTATATGGTGTCACTACCTATTCCGTTCTAAAGGAAAAGCTAACCATTTACGAGCAAATGAAAAAGAATTCTGCTAAGGCGGCCAAGCGACACACGGTTCCGGCAGCTTCCTCGTCGGCTCGTGGTGATAAGAAGGAGTCAGCTTCACGGCCAGATCGAAGATGTTATAAATGTGGAGATAAAGATCATATTTCATCATCGTGTACCAAAGGAGTCAAATGCTTCAAGTGCGGGGAATTTGGTCACGTGGCGCCGCAGTGTACCAACCGTACCAACACAACCGAGCGCGTTCCAGGTAAAAGCAGCGAAAAGTCGATGTGTGTGAAGTTGGCGCAGGACGGCAACACTGAGGATGACGACGGCGGCCATGTTGGTTTAAAATGTCAGACTGTACTAAATGTAAACAAAGCGCGCGGCTCAGTAAAAAGTGTCGAAATAAGTGGTATAAGTGTCGAAAGTCTAATTGATTCGGGCAGTGATCTCAATCTTGTGACGGAAGATTTATTTTTTGAACTCAAAGACTGTTTATACATGAAAGAAAACATAACATTGACTGGTTTAGGCCGTAGTGAGGTTATAGCGGTAGGAAAATTCAATACTTGTATAAAACTTGATGATGCTTGTTATGATGTAACGTTTTATATTGTACCTAGAGACACAATGCCGTATAAGATGATTTTAGGTCAACCTTTCTTAAATTTGGCTAGAGTGATTATTGATAAAGGTGTTTTAAACATTGTGCCTCAGGGCGAGGGTGATATATTAAGTTGTTTGCTTTCAGAAGTACATTCCATTTCTCGGAACTATATCCCTTCAGATGTCCAAGCAGATGCTCAAGTTTTGGTTGATAGTTACGTACCCTGTCAAGTCAAGGAGGCTCCGTTGGAGATGGTCATAATTCTGAAAGACAATATACCAGTGGCGCAACGTCCCAGGCGCTTGTCAGCTCCAGAGCAGGAAGTGGTAGAGCTTCAAGTTCGAGAATGGATATGTAAAGGTATTGTGAAACCCAGTTTTTCAGAATATGCCAGTCCTCTAGTGTTAATTAAAAAGAAGAATGGACAAACACGGGTTTGCGTGGACTATAGGAAGATTAATGAGAAAATGGTGAAGGACCACTTCCCTTTGCCGATCATCGACGATCAGCTCGATAGGTTGTCTAAAGCAAAAGTTTTCAGTAAGCTGGATTTGAAAGATGCCTTTTTCCACCTGAAGATTAGAGAAGACTGTACTAAGTTTACTTCTTTTGTGACTCAAACCGGACAGTATGAATTTACAAGGGCACCATTTGGTTTAGCTGTATGTCCTAACTACTTTACCAGATTTATTAATGCAATTTTTCGAGATCTACTGTGTGAAGGATTCTTACAGATTTTTATCGATGACATAATAATTTCAGCAGAGACATATGACCAAGGGTTAGATAGATTAAAGCAGGTTTTACAGGTGGCAGCTGAATATGGTTTAATAATTAACTGGGAGAAGAGCGAATTGCTCACAACACGAGTTGAATATTTGGGTCATATAGTGGAGGATGGTACTGTGAGGCCATCAAATGACAAGGTAGAAGCAGTGATGAAATATCCAACACCGAAGACAGTCAAGCAGGTACAAAGTTTTATTGGGTTAACATCCTATTTTCGTAAATTTATCGAGGGCTATGCTGCTATAGCCAAGCCACTTACTGATCTGTTGAAGAAGAACAGTCCGTTCAACTTTACAGGAGAACAGGAGCATGCATTTTTAATATTAAAAGAGAGGTTGTCAAAACAACCTGTATTGAAACTTTACAATCCCGGTCTGGTAACTGAGATGCATACAGATGCTTCACAACAGGCGTTCTCAGCAATTTTACTACAGAGAGACCCCAATGACCAGCAACTACACCCAGTGTACTATATGAGTAAGAAGACCACGGATGCTGAGAAAAAATATACAAGTTATGAGCTGGAAGCCCTGGCGGTGGTAGAAGGTGTTAAAAAGTTTAGAAGATATTTACTAGGTATACCATTTAAGATAGTCACAGATTGTTTGGCATTTGAGATGACACTCAGGAAAAAAGATTTGTCCACACGAGTAGCTAGATGGGTTCTTTTGCTACAGGAATATAATTATACTGTGGAGCATAGAGCTGGCACCAAGATGAGACATGTGGACGCTCTCAGCCGTATTCCCTATGTAGGAGTGGTTACCAGAAAGGTCTACGAGCAGATAAGGAGAGCCCAAGAGATTGATGATGGTGTAAAAGCTATATTGGATCTAATAAAGCGAGAACCGTACTTAGACTATTTTGAGCGAAACGGATTGTTATATAAAGGAGCCGAGGGACTATTGGTTATACCTAAAGGATTGGAATATGAAATTTTAAGAAGTATCCATGGTAATGGTCATTTTGGAAGGAAGAAAATGTTAGAGTTGATAAAAAAGGATTTCTATATAAAAGATTTAAATAAGAAGATAGAGGAAGTATTAGTCTCTTGTATCCCATGCTTATTGGCAATGAAGAAGACAGGACATCAAGAGGGATTTCTTAACAGCATTGATAAGGGAAGTATACCGTTGGATACCTTGCATGTCGACCACATTGGTCCACTTTCAGAAACTAAAAAGCAGTATAACTACATTCTGACAGTAGTGGATGGATTCACCAAATTTGTATGGTTGTTCCCAACTAAAACCACGAACTCTAAGGAGGTGATTGAAAGACTAAAGATTCATCAGCAAACTTGGGGAAATCCTCAGAGAATAATCTCAGACAGAGGTGCAGCTTTCGTGAGCAATGATTTTGCTGATTATTGTACGGCGGAGAATATTCAGCACATTAAAGTGACTACAGGAGTACCACGCGGCAATGGACAAGTTGAGCGTATCCATAGGATTGCGGTGTCAATTCTCACCAAATTGTGCATAGAAGATGATAAGTTGTGGTATCGTCATGTTAGTAGAGTACAGAGATCAATAAATAGTACTTTCCAACGAAGCATTGGTATGTCACCATTTGAACTTCTTACAGGATGCAAGATGAAACAAAAGGAAGATTTAGAGTTGTTAACCCTGTTAGAAGCAGAGTACACCGAATATTTTGTCCAGGAACGAGAAGATTTAAGAGAAAAAGCTAAATTACAAATATATAGAATTCAGGAAGAAAATATGAAAACTTACAACAGAAAAAGAAAAGAAAGTATAAAGTACAAAGTGGGAGACTATGTGGCCATCAAACGGACCCAGTTTGGTACTCACATGAAGCTGAGACCCAAGTTCCTTGGTCCATATAAAGTAACCAAGATATTAGGGCGGGATCGTTATGAGGTGATGAAGGCAGATAGTTCTACAGAGGGACCAATATGTACTACTTCTGCTGCTGATCACATGAAGGTTTGGCCGGATTGAGGCAATGTTTCACCATTATCAATGAATGTTTCACCCCTGCCCTGAATAATAGTGTATTAACCAAACAATTGTCTTACATTTTGTTTTAGCTTTGCCGTGGTGATTACAACTTGTTTTAGCTTTATGTTGTAAAGTTTAAACAAGTTGTCAGTTGGTGTATTATGGTGTACTGGCATCTCATTTTTGTTAACGATGTGTTTAGTGGATAGCACCATACTAGGTTATATTCTAGATTGTTTAATTTAATTCTAAGAAACATTTTTTTTGTTTACTTTTAACAGAGGTTACCTATTTAAGTGAGCTGTTTGCAATTCAAGAGTTGTGAACTTAATAACTGCCAGTTAGATATAGTTTTAATATTTAAGAGAGATAAAATACCATAATATGGTTCAGTATGTTTCTAGTTTACTTTCCTTACTAAATTATAACCATTATTCAGTTTTGGAAATTTAAGTTGTATTAATTGATTGTTTATATTCTGCGCTAGATGTCCCACATATTGCTGTGATCAGATGTTTGTAGGTGAGGAGTCTGAGGCCCGACTCTTATAGGATGGCCGAGTTGTAGGAGCCATAAAAATATCCAAACATTGTTGTCTTAAATGCGTTTCATTTCTAAACTGTGTTTCCGAACGTAGTCGAGTGACGGCTACGGCACCGCACGAAATGGTGTGCTCCGTGCAACTTGTCTTTGTTTTAATTATTAACTACAGTGAAGAATAAAGTAAGCTATCTCCAAGCCCGATTTTCATTCGCTTCCTCATCCCACATATATAACCTAACATAACTGACCATACCTATAGCTAACCTAACTACCTAACCTAACTACCTTACTAAAATGTATTGATTTAAAAAATACTAAATTCATAATTTTAAGCTGAACTACCTATTGCCTCTATGTTACATACAATTTATACGTCTATAGTTTTCCCGGTCTACTTTAATTAAAGTCCTAACAGTAAAATAACTATATAATACAAAAACAAAAACATAAACAACTAAACCTAACAAAAAATAATTACAAAACGTCAAAAAATTCTTCTGCATGACTGCCAGCTGGTAAAGTGCCCAAAAGACTGGCGGCATTGCCACGTTGAATGGTAAAAGTAGAGGCCAGCCCTTGGGTCACGGGAAGCGTCAAAGCGCCATCCCATCTTCCCGGGTCAACATGCTGTGCTGGCGCTGCTGCTGCGGCTGCTGAGAACTTCAAGCGGCGTAAATATAGCAACCTCGTTGTTAGCTTACGAGCCGTTTGGGGTTGAAACTCTTGGGCCGTGGGGTCCGAGTGCTCGTATTCTTTTCAAAGACATCTGCAAACGTTTAGTTGACGTGGAATATGTAGGGGTTAAATAAATAGAAAATCAACTTTATTTGATTAGGTATGGTACACAGATGCCAGCACATCAAGCTAGCAATGTGTCAAATTTCTTCGAAAGTTCATTTCTCAGAATTACTTCTCAGAGTAGTCAGATAGTGAAACACTGTCTGTAAAAAAATGACATATAACAGTGTTTGTTTGAATTATTTACAGAAATAAATATTATTTATCATAATCTTCGAAGGATCAGGCAGAGGTGTACCTGCAGAACACCCACTTTAAGCCAGTTATGTGTAAGTCCCATTAATAAAGGCGAACCTGTTACTGAAACTGCTACTGCCAAAACCCAGAAAGAAAAACCCAAATACACTTCACCCAATGGGTTCGATTTTTAGTTGAAGTTTTATTGGGTTTTTCCTGAGTGCTTAAGGATCCCTCCTTAGACTCAGCAGTAGCGCTTCCAACCACCAGACCAACTTAGCAATGCAGAAAATGTGTGTGTGTGCGTAGTGTATGTGTAGTGTGTGTGTGTTCAGAATTTCGCAAAAGTTATCTAGTACAATAACTTACCGATCTACAATTATCTGGCAAGGTAGGCGTCACGATTTATGATCGATACAATGACAAACTATGATCGGTATTTTCATTATGCTCTTTTGCGGTTATGAGTCACAGTCATTTATAACTGGTATTGTGTTGTGTGTTTCCGGCCCAAAGCATAGGATTTTTTTAGGACAATCCCAACAGCACCACACTATTTTAAAACCAATTTCAAAAATCTAGAATTAACTATGTGACCACCAGTACGCGTAGCATGGTCACGTAGAAACAGTAGACTTTTTTCTATAGCAATATCGACAAAGTGTCAGATTGTACAAAAAAATCTGCCGATTATTGTAGAATCATAGTCAACATTGTAGACTCTTGTCGACTGGAGAATCAACACATTTCATCTCTTTACTCTTGATACTGGCATGCTCAAGACGGAAGCAATGTTTGTACAATCTGGGAAATCAGCCCAGACCTCAGATCAGCTCAGATCTGGACTTCATTGTGCGTACAGCTAAGAAGTGGAATTCCCTGCCGGAGTCGGTGGTTCCTGATACCTACAACCTAGTAGTCTTTGAGTCAGGAGTGAATAGGTTACATCTAGGCAAGCGTGCTTCATCGTCGACCACATCATCGCTTACCATCAGGTGAGACAGCGATCAAACGCGAACGAGCTTTCAATAAAAAAAACAAATTAATAGTACCTATGTGGATGTAAAAAACATAAACAAAAGAAAAGCCTTAACCCCTATGGGTTTGACAGCACAGAAGCGTCCTGAAATCATGACCAAGGACAAGTCTTGAATGAGGTCATCCATACCAGAACATAACAATGGAATGAAATAAAATAAAATAATACAAATTAAAGGATTTCCCGGTTACAGTCCCACGCAATGAGTGCTACATTTTTGTAGTAAATCTAAAGGTGCGGTCTGCGTGTATGCGACAAAAATATTATGCCTACTTCGTTGTTGAAATTTATAATAATTTAAAAGATTTTGATCATGGAGAGATAAGCATTGCCATATGGCGTGGCAGTGCTGTGTACCCAAGTTCTTTTGGGTGTACACTTCTAGAGGACAGCGAAACGGAGTTTCGGACGCCATAATATTTTAGAGACGGTCAATAGTTTTTATTTTCATTATTTGTGTGTATGGTTAAGTGTTTTTTAAAACAGTTGTAAATATCTATGTAAATAAATATACCGCTTTATCATGAAGAGCCGCAACAATAAATTATTGCCACATAACATTTGATCACGTTGATCCCAGTTCTTCTTACTAATCAGACAGATGTGTTGCTAGGAGTTAATTGCCAAACTGCTTGTGTTCAGTAAAAACCCTCGAAAGTGGTAAGTGGTAAGTATTTTGGGGGAAAGACTTAAGTAATTTTTGACTTTTAAAAACCACTTCTTTCTAGCCTAATTTCAAAATATAAATTGGATTTTGTCATCAAAATCTTACAACCTAAAGAAAGATACAAAAAAAATGTGGAAGCATCTAGATTCTACATAGTTTTCCTGCAATGAAAACGAACGAATTTTACTACCGACTTTACATCGTCATACCAAGATTAACAACACTGTTTTTACCGTAACAAAAACTTCAATGCAAGTATTTAATTGAAAAAAAACTATCGCTTTTTTGTATCCGATGCAGTCAATTGATCAAGTTGACTTTTTAAATAGATACTTTTTTTCACAGTTTTTGTATTGAATCGTGACTTCTTTTAACCTGTCATTATTAATACTGTCTTTATCTTGTTAGAACGTAATCAATTATTTTAATATTAAGAGCTCTATTAAAGTTATATCTTTAGTCGTCTGTCGAAAAAGTTTATATTTGAGGGTCATAGTCTCTTACGATTCCTGTCAGTACCGGAGAGATTTGTTTAATTTTTTTATAGTCGTGTGCATTGGAACCTAGCCTTTACACTCGTCAGCAATTTGACTCATACTCGCGTCTCGTGTCACCACTTATAAAAACTAAAAGCAACCTCAGTCGGCATTCCCTAGCTACAGTGAAAAGTAAATTTGTATTAATTCAGTGATAAGGCCCGCATTTTTTGTTGGAATCCATTTTATTGTCAACGTATATTTAGTTTCAATCAGTTTGATTCGGTAGTTGGTCTTGTTCGTTGTTTGATCTATTGGTAGTGTCGGGAAAATGTCTGTACGATTATTTGTTCTTTTGGTAAGTGTATTTTGAATGACATATTATTATATCTTCAACACATTTTGACATACATTTCTTTCACATTTTCAACATCAAATATTTATATTTACGTTAAATATAACTGGAAAAATTCGGGTGTAGGTACTATATTTAAGTACGCCTCAGTCAAACTCTCCGAGATAAGCGTGACATTAGTTACCTACTGTTATGTATACGAATAACAGTAAAGCGCCAATAAAACAACTTCATATATTTCATCTCATGTCCACAGCGTGTTAATGTAACGTATGAAGAGTTAAGAGGTTACGACCTTAAAGGTAAGCTAAAGAAAAAAAAAAACAAGTCGTGACGTACGTCGTATGTATGTGTGCGTACTGTCTTTAGGCATACTTGAAAGTTCCAAAGTTCTCTTGAACGATCTCCAAATGTTATTCACATTTGTAATCGAAGGATGATATAGTACGATCACTTGATATACAGTCTTGCAAATAAAACTATGGGTGTGTGTTGCTGATGAATCGTAGAAATGAAAGTAGAAACAAAATTGATTAACTGTGTGAATTTGTTGGCGCAGTGGTTAAGCAATTGACTGCTGTGCTGCTTGTCTTGGTTTCGATTCCTGGACGGAACTAATATTTATGCAACTCAATTTAATTCAAATAATTTATTCAAAATCAATTTTTACATCGTGCCTGAATTTTTATGATTTTTCCCATCGATATGAGGAACCTCGGACATGCAATCTCTATTTAAATCAATACAGCTCCAGGTCAAATTAAAATTAGAATAATAATAATGCAAGAATTATTATAAAAAAGATTTAAGGCTCAAAGTTTGGGGTCTGACTGTTGGTTTATGTAAATTGATATGATTATTTGTGAACGCACCCACGGTACCTACAGAAGAAACTTCTAGAGCAATGAAAAAACATAATTTTAGGATAATCTTTTTGTTTCACAATATCCGTTTCACATAATATTTGCATAAGTTAATGTTTTCCATTTACAGGTTTTCATAACACAAATCGTAGCAAGCGACTATCACTCAACATCAGAACATAAATCTGCATCGAAATACAACGTCCATAATCCAAGAAACACAAGAATACTAATTACAGAAAGTTTGAATGACTCTCCAAGTGGGGCAGTACAAATTACGAACACTACAGAAAATAAAACAAACAGTACAGATACTACTTTATCTGTAATACCAGTAATTAAAGTAGATGACAATAATGGAACAGTGACCAAGAAACCAGAAGGAAACAAAGAAGTAATGGAGACCCAAGGTTCACAAATAGTGAACTCATATCCACCTTATAACACTTATGAAGTAACAGAAAACGTTATAGACATACCTGACGATAGAACACCAGTTGGACCTATAGTTCCTAACTTCACTCATATGCCACCTATTCTAAATCTCGCAAAACCTACAAACAAAACAGTAATAGATAAAACAACAGAATCAAGCATTAAACCGAAGAAGAACTGTGTAAGCATTCTGCATATAAACGCTGAATTTGATGACAAAGTTCATGTAGTACACGAAAATAAGTTTGTAGGTCTTCTTAAAGGTATTAAAAAATATATCAATGGTTTTCAAAGAGGTGTTGCTAATAGTTTTTATAGCTTGTTTCATAAACATCATGGAGTAAATGAACATGGGGACAGATTTGAAAGGGCTGTTTACAATGAAGATGGTAGTGACAAAAGTGAAGCTGTCGAAGATGTAGATAAAGTTAAGCATAATGTACATCAGCGACGTATTAGTGTGACGTAATAAACTGATTGTTTTTTCAAGGTTTTCTTTTGTTTTAGTTAAAGCCCTTAAACAAAGGTATAGAAATTACCTAGTCATTCATGAAAACATTGTTGATTGCCGAGTGGTTAAAAGGCCTGCCTATTGCATGAGGTTGTAGGTTTAGTTTCAGTTCACATGCGACATCGGTGAAGGGAAACATCGCTAGGAAATCTAGATTTATTCATACTAATATTATAAAGAGGTAACGTATGTAAGTTTGTATGTAGGGGTAAGCTCTGGAACTACTGATACAATTATAAAAAAAAACAACTGGTGTAAAGCTACATTATTCCTGAGTGACATAGGCTACTATTAATCCTTGCATTCCTGCGGGAACGGGGACTACGTGGGTAAACCCGCGTGACATCCACTAAAAAAAAAGTAAATATTAAAATATATGTTAAAAGTTGTTGTATAATTGAGATAAATAATTTCGACGCCTTGTTTAATATCAATTAATATTACACTAGCGTAAAAATCGTCCTCAATCGTCATCGTCCTTGTGTTTCTATCCACCCCATAGAATGATCCACCCCGTTTTACGGTAGTTGACATAAGCCTGAATTCACCAATTCACCTTTAGCAAGCGTGGCAATCAATACTCGTGCCTTCTCTTAATGAGACCTTTTCCTTACAGTGGAATTTTAAAAAAGCTGTTTTTATAATTATGTATTAAAGATATTCCTTCTAGCAGGAGACAGTTAAATAGGAAATGTTGTTCCTCGCTAACTTGTTAAGAAACTGGCTTGTAAAAGTAATTTTAATCTCCCAAGTTACAGAATAAATAATTTCATTCCTGTAGTTTTCAAAGAACATTTTAATTATAAAATTCCGTGGACTACTTAGTTCTAAAAGACAGGAAGGATGAATATTTAATTGTATGCGGTATTTAAATGAAAAAATCGCTATTTGCTAAGCAACGGTCATTAAAAATTGGACAGTTGCGAGCTAGAATCCAAACTAAGGATTCCGTACTTACCTACCATTGTAAAACGTCAACGACAAGGTCAATGTCATACCATTTATTTAAAATTAGGGCCTTCATGGCAATATTGAACGCCAAACTTAAGTTAAAAATTATTCTAGTTACCCCGTCCAAGAGGATGATCATTAGTTTTTTTTGGAGAAGATTGGCAAGAAACTCCACGCTAGAGAGACGCCTAAGCCTCACTCAGATCAGACTTTCTGAAATAGAAGTCAATACATCATAACATCACGCTTGCAATTCCCGAAGGGTTGGGCAAAGCTGTATCTGCAAAACACCCATATTTTGCGCTTTATATTTTAGTCCCATTTAATAAGGGGCGAGCCTATTATACTGGCCTCAAATGGGGACGATTCCAGACTCATGACTATTACTGAGAAATGGAGAAATGCCACCACAATCGAAAAGCTGGACAGCACTTTGCCCGAACCGGGTATCAAAGAAGACTGGCGAGAATTGACCCACATGATTTAAAAATAAAAAAGGCGTCGTTCACTTGCAAGTATAAATGAATTTTAATTACGAGTTTCATAAAGGTTTGGATAAAAAATATTGAGTTGCTAGCTCAAGGGAATAAATAATTAGAAATAAAACAAATCTATTAAAAATAACGTATCATGCAGTTTATGAACGCATCGCGTGTTTCCGTTTTAAATAAACGTAAAATAAAAAAAACAACAAAGTGAAAATGCAAAATTAGACATTTTTGATAAATAATAATTACAACGCTAGCATGTTTTATTACTAACCTTTTTTGTGTGAACATAAGTTTGCTATTATATTATATGGCTATAATCTTTTACCTTGCATATTTTTTTTCTTCCACCTTTTACAGCTGACTATCCATTTGCGTTTTTGATAGTTTCGTATAGTTCGAGAAGTAGTACTAAGTTTTAATAATGAACGATTCTTATATCAATGGGTCCCAATTGACATACAAGCTCGCCATTCTTCTTTATGATACTATAGAGAAAACATGCGAAGAAAATGATATAGAAAAACCGTAATCCCATGTCTCATTAACGCATAATCATAATATAGCAATATTGGAGCGTACTAAACTAGACTAATCGACTCAATATCCGCTAGGACACAAGTATCGGAAGAACTTTTTGTTCGCAATGTCTCTTCTAAAGTAAAGTATTGCATACCTTTGCCAATGATAAATAATAATTAACTGATATACAGGGTTATTTTTCAATGACCGGCCAAATTTTCACTGGGTGTTCTACCCATGAATATGAGCAACTTTCACTATGGGACCAACTCTGAAATCACGAAAGAAAAATCAGCTGTTTCATACAAAAGTTCAATACCTACTCGACTAAAATGTATGGAACAGCTGATTTTTTTTTTCGTGATTTCAGAGTTGGTCCCATAGTGAAAGTTGTTCATATTCATGGGTAGAACACCCAGTGAAAATTTGGCCGGTCATTGAAAAATAACCCTGTTTAATAATTTTGACTTCTTTATTTTGTGACAATTTCCATTAGCAAATGCAATTTAATGTTTTATTATTGACCATGTAAACACCTGTAAGATTTGTACACCTTATAGTATAGCATGTAGCACATCCTCATTTATGACCATTGCATGCATTCATTTGTATTTAATCTACTCATGTTAAACAAATAACTTGATCTTTATCTTTAATGAGTTAGTGAAATCAATATTGGTCAAATACTTAGTATCTAATGTCTACGACTGAATGTATCGACTAACGTTTAAGCAGGAAACGTTTATGTATTTTCTTTAGAACAATTTATACTTTTTGTCCGCGAAGTGCAAGTAGATCTTATTGATCGTGGTAACATTGTGTTGTCGTAATGTATGGGTTTGATGAAACTAGCGGTTAATATTACTGACTAGCGGACGTAACCCGGTTTCGTCCGCGTAGTTCCCGTTCCCGTGGGAATGCAGGGATTAAATGTAGCTTATGTCAAACCGGGGACAGTGAAGTGTTTCCCAACGATGAAAGACTTTTTCACAAACTATATACATACAACAACCTTTTGGCCATATAATAATTGGTTCTTTGCGAGAATCGAACTTGAGATAGGTCACGCGGCACTGGGAGGAGCCGCGCCGTGCCCTCGTCTCTGGAGTAGGCAGTGACCTGTCGCTGCCGGCCGTGGTCGAGAGGGTGGTCGGCAGCATCGAGTCCTGGGACGCGGTGGTGTCCTTCTGCGAAACGGTCATCTCGCAGAAGGAGGCTGCGGAAAGGGAGAGGGAGATTACTTCCACTCACTCGGCCCGCAGCAGACGCACCGGGCGCAGGCGGAGGGCGGACAACGCCCTCTTCTAGCCCCCCTAAATGGGTCCAGGGCGACGGTCGCGTGGATGTCCGCCGCCCCCACGTACATGGACCCGAGGTGGCGGCGCGTCGTGTTCACGCGCGCCCCTCTTAGACGTCGCGAGGGGAGTCTAACACCTCACTCCCCTCGCTGACTTGGCGAGGCCCGCGGGGCCGGCACCAGTCGGGGGTCGCGGAAGTATCTTCTGTTCCCGTGACCCCCGGCGCAGGTTTGAGAAGGAACACGGGGTGGTTTTTAGTCAGTAAGAGTCTGACAGACCCTTCCGCCTCCCCGGGCGGGGGACATCCATGAGGATTTTAAACCCCAAAAAAAAAAAAAAAAAAGGTCACGCAGCACAGCACCCGATCGCTTAGCCGCTGCACCAAGCGTAAAGTCATCGCAGTGTGCGAAGACAATGTACAGCGGCCAGCACAGAAAGCTACCACAATGTGTCAAATTACTCTGTTAGTTTTTCAACTTTACAACAAATAGAATAAGGTTAATATTCAATTGGGAAAATTTGACGGTTTGAGGTATTTGATGTGCTGGCGTCTGTACCTACATACTTAGAATAAAACTACTATAAGATTGGTTCCAGATTTTACAAATACAGCAGATTAGTAAACCATTATGTTTATAGATTTGATATATGTGGCCAAAACAAATCACCATACAAAGTTAATTTCTTAAATTACTGCTTTCTTTCCCGTTTAAAATGTATAAATAGGTTATTAGAATCCTAGGTCATGGGCACAACTGACTAATTGACTGATGACGTACCGTTGTGTTTATTTCATAATACACTCCATACGGGTGTGTAGGTACAGTATGTAATTAACAACTTTCTAATTACTTAATGTTAGTTAAGTTCATTATGCGGGCTTGCGATCTCTATGACAATGATCTTGACCTAAGCTACGTAGAAAGCTTAATTTATTTTCTGCCGGAGAAAACATGACTATGCTATTTATTTATAGTTAATTATAACGCACAGGTTCAATTACCATTGTTAACATTGAATTATTGGTTACCAGCGCCTGTGTTTAGTAAAACTCAGGTCAGACATTGTCATTTGGTTTTTCCATCTGGTTCTTTAGTAGCAATCAGGGTACTGGATTTGTGCTCAGTGGATGGCAATGAGCCCCTATTTCATGGGACTTTAACATAACTGGATTATCTGTGTGCTATTCTTTTTGCGGAGAAAAGCGGTGACTCAGTGGGCGGTGATTTTTAATAACAACTTCTATTTGTACCTATGTTAACAAATGATTAAATGACTTATGAATTATTATTATGAATGGCGTCCAAGATACGGCAAGAGAAGTGTTGGTTGTCCAGCGGTGAGCTGGGCAGACCTTGCAGGAGTATCGTGGATTAGGCTGGCACAGGAAGGTGAAGCTTGGCACCAGTAAAGAGTGGCTTATACCCAGCAGTGGGTGAATTCGGGCCGTGAATGATGATGAATACTTTTCGGCAATAAAATCGTTATGGTTTGTTCTGTTTTTTTTTATTAACATACCTACAATTATTATGCACTTACCTAAACAATAAAAAACCAAATAGGACACCACACACCCACCTACCCTTGTTCTGTCTCTGCACCACCTTAAAGTAGACTGGTAGAAAATTCCTAAGGCATTAAGTCCGCCTTTGTATATACAGTTTTTTTTACTTGTGCATAAAGTGCTAATAACTAAATAAATAAAAGAAAAGTAAAACAATTATATGGCATCAAAAAATTCATCCGCATCGCTGTCAACGGGAAAAGCGCCCAAAATACTGGCCGCATTGCCACGTTGTATGGCAATACTGATTCTCTGACTTTGGTCATAAAGGCGCACGAAAAGTTGCTCGGTTAACGTTAGGTATTATTAAATTTATACGTCACCCTAATTAGTTACCAATAATAAATGAAACAAATAATTCAGGCTAAGATGATTAAAAATAGATTTAAAGTATGCCACGATCAAACTGCCTACCAGCACAAGGTCTAGGACCTCATGTTATTAGGGTTAATGGTATATTAAACGATTCTCAGTGTTGATAAAGTTTTTAGGTTATTTTGGTAGAAGGGAGTTGGGTGGAAGGTAGCAGTGGAAGGCTGTACTAGGCTACGACTTACTATTGGGAGTTACAAAATAATTTTACAAAAAAATAATCTATTTAACTGATTATTCCACAACTTTCATACAACGCCAACTAGTTTAAAAAAAACATAAGACACTTCCTTATAATGCAAACACACTATCAAAGAGACGGAAAGACATAATTGCTCAAATCCCACAAACTAAATCAAAATTCGCGGCTATACAATACAACACACGTTCTGCGCAGCTTTATAATAGGGTAAACAAGGAGATATACATATACTCTAAACAACTACATGAATGTAAAAAAATGGTATCAAATTGGATAAAACCATTAACATATGATGATACTGAGGCGCTCATGAAAGACACAGTTTAACTGAACTAACTCACCCATTTGATTTCTCTCTCTCTCTACACACGCACACACGCACACACACATGCACACATACATGCACAAACACACACACACCCACATGCACACATACATGCGCAAACACACACACAACCCCCCCCCCCCCCCCATTCGCAATCACGTGTATAATGTAAAAATGTTATGTACCTATACCTAGCTGTGAAAGAGCGGAGTCTCCTAATACAGGCTTTTACATTGCTTAAAAGGAGGCTCCAATCATCAACTTGTTGTTCTGATTTGGTTATGAAATAAACACATTTTTATTTTTTTTATTTTTTTTTACAGTCTGTCAAAGACCGCCAGACATGCAACTTTGCGGCGGTGGGCCAGGGTATGAAGCTTGGTACCCACCAGCTTTTCGTCACCAATGAGCCTCTTGGCTATGCGCTCTATTGAGTCGAGTGTGGCTAGTTGGTATTTGGCTGAACCATCCCAAAGGTGAAAACAATACTCCATGCTGGACCGGACTTGAGCTTTATAAAGAACTAAAAGCTGGCCAGTTTTGAAGTACCGCTTTTTTGCTGCAGTTTGAGCTTTCGACTCAATGTAGGCACCAAAGTACAGATTTGCACTAAGCAAAGCATACAACTTTGCATTCCAAGTTTTGTTTCTATCCACCCCAGCGTTACTATTGACCCCGTTAACCTGTCCCTTAAAAAAGTGTCAGGTCTTCAACCTTACCAAAACTAATAAAGACAACAAAAGATTGGTCAGTCTTAAGATATTTCGCGATAAACTAAAGTGTGCGCCTCTAAAGTGTAAGACGACTAAATTTTACCTGTATGCTAATACTTGGTCGATGAACTAACCGACTGTTCGCGTTTCATTAGTCATAGAGTTGTTAATACCACCGACGGGTTCGACGTTTATGACTTTATTGTGGGTTTACTTTTATAATTGGGTAATAACAATAAACTGGAAATATAAAAGTTAAAAGCCCTTTTTATTTACTGGCGTTACATACATAATGACACACACATACACATTTCATACATTTACATGACATCACGCTTGTATTTGTCAAATATTTGGGCAGAAGTGGTACCAATAAGTACACTCACATTTCGCCAATTCCTATCATCTTACATGGAACTTAAACACAACTGGCGAAATGTGACAAACGGGCACAAATCCCTCTAGGCACGGTAAGATAATATTACCGTGCTCCAGGCTTCTACTGGGAAATTTCAGATGGGTAAACCTACTTTGTTTGGCCTGGGAATCGCGCGCGAGACCTCATGATCCATGTGCTTACGACAGTTACGACCACTAGATCAAAGAAGCAAAAAGTATGTTTGTGTTGAATTAAAATGTAGGAGGCTTGAAAATGGGGGCTTTTTATGCATTTTGAGTGGTAATGCTGAGTCAGTTTTCATTCCAAGAATAGATTTTACATTGTACTACATAATAATGATTGCCTTCTTGACTACTTGCGGTTAACTTATCTGACGGATTTACAAGTTTGTGTAAATAATAAGTTGTAGAAAGTGCCATTTCTTGATGAAAAAACTGTTTTAACGTTCCTAACTTAACACTTTTTCTTACTTAAGTTAAGAACTTGAGTTCAAGTTAAGTAATCAACATAAAAACCTCAGTGAACTCTCGTAAAAACATGTTGTAAGTATTTGATGTGATCGGTATCACCAGCTTAGTATACATACTCTGATCGGGGTGGGGTCAGTAGCCGGGGATGCTGCGCAGTGCGGAGTTGCGCCGGCGCAAGACGCACGCGCGCGAACCTTCCATTTTCGAATTTTTAAGTGATTTTTTGTGTGAAAAAAGGTTAGTATTTTTTTATTGGCTACTTGACAAATTACAAATTGTATTTTATATTGTTGAAACGTCAAAAAAAATTTTTCATGATTTATGGTAAATCATAATCATTATGCTAATGATAGTCAATCTTTTTGGTGTTAATAGAATTATGAATCAATAATTTTGGCGTGATTCATCGCTATTTTGTTTACGTTTTTATTTAACTAACAGGCGTGAGTTATAGCTAACGGTATCATTATGACTGGTATTGATATAGATTGTGCTAATTTTATTCGTATAATACTTTGAATAGGCATGCGGACTTGCGGAGTTCGATTATTTTATTAGAAATTTCTTCGGATAACTAGGACAAGGATGTAAGCAACTGTTGATCTACAAAAATCAAAGAGTTTTGAACGTTAAAATAAATTAATAAAACAATCAATTTGCCCAGCCCTCCCTAAAGGTTGTTTTTGTAAGGAGAAGGATGTCTAAGAAACTTATTATTACATTTTTTTTATATTTAATGGGTCTACTCTTGACTTCAATGTTATCCTGAGCACAGTCACGAGGTCAAATATGGAACGAGCTTACCCAAAAGAAGCCTATGAACTCGCGACTTAAACAGATTGGGGTCTTTTAAACTTGAGAACACCGAAACAGACACTCCATTATTCTTATAAAAATGTAATGTACACGCTGATCACATAAACATTAGTTTTCTTCTCTTAGATTACGACCCATTTTTTAAGAATGGAAAATCATCAAAAGACTCCTCCTACTCTGGGTGAAGCGTAAGGGAGTATCAGACTCTTACTGACTAAAACCCATCCGTGTTCCTCCTAATGCCTTTTGCGTTGCAGGGCCGCGGTGACTTTTTTCAAATAAATTTCGCGACATATTGACGTCCCTAGAGTCTGAATGTATATGCCCAATCGATCTCTTTAACGTGGGACACGAAACTAGCGAAACGTGTGAAGACTGTAGGTACCTAACCTTACACTTCTGCCTAATCCTTCGAGGTATATTAGGGTGATGATAAAAGGCACTGTTAGGCTTCACTTTAATAATAATAATAATTTTAAGATAAGATATTTATTTGCTAAAACATGTGTTCACATACAAGAATAACAATAAACGTGCATGCAAGATAACAAAAAAAGAAAAGAAAAGAGTCCAGACATGTTTGCCACATTTCATGGCGTGCAAATATTACAATTCTAATTTAAGTAACATGGAATGTATGATACGAATGTCTTATTAATGACAACTATAAAATTAAATAATTTGAATTTACGTAAAACATTAGCCAATTATAATGATGATAATGATATGTCAAAGTTACATAACAAACGAATAACACGAAACAAATATCAGAACTCAGTGTTAGTAACAATACACTTACAAACTACGTTAGTAACAAACACAGATAAAACAGAAACTGAATGCGACATAATCAATCTCTAACTTAGATACTTATCACAATAGTATAACAATCAAGTCTCTTAACATGCAAACAAATCTAATACCTATTAAAAGATTTTTGAGATTTTTCGAAAGTAGAATTGTTGTTTTTAATCTGTATTTCATAAAGATTTAAAAATTATAAAGGTTTCTGCTGACGTCATAACATAAAGAAAGCGGGAAATGTATGTAAATAAGTTTAGCATTGTTCAAGTAAACGTAATATTGGCAAACATGTAAAATTCTATTCTTTGCACATTCTTTTAAAATGCTGTACGAATTTAAATGAGACTTTCGCTTGTTTGACTCGGTATTTGTGTTATAGGTATGATGTCGGTGTACTGGTAGGATGTACCTGATAAAATAAGTTAGTTTAGGATTTCAAAAACCAGTGAGGTCATTTGAACGTCAAATCGAAGGGCGAAGAAGAAAAACTTATAGATTAATTCCTTCCGAAAGTTAAATAAATAAATTACACTACTTCAACACTTCGATAATTGTAATTCAATGTCCAATACCCTATTTCCAAGTCACTATTGTAGGTACACCTTAAAATAAGTGCAATTAAATTGCAATATGGGTAGTGAATAAAACATTGTTATTTTCATTCCTTGTTATTTCTTGGAACCCTTGGGTTCCGGACCTTTGGAAGGCGTACGAGGGGCCGAAGCCAACTCGCAGAGGCCCTTTGTCGTTTTTATAGAATTGAGATTATGCAAATGCATCCAAGGAAAATCTACGACTAGTGCAGGACTATAGCAGACTAAAGCAACAAATGCTATGGCTATGGGTTAGGGGTGGGAAAGTTGAACTGCTTACCTAGTACCTACTATGAAAGGACTAAAAAACATTGTTATTATTATTACTTTATTAATACACAACGCCAGCTAGTCCCAAGCTAAGCAGAGCTTGTGTTATGGGTACTAAACTACTGCTAAACATTCCTATATTATATTTCTAAATACATATATATTATAGATGATTAACAACCACACACAGAACAAATGATCTTGCTCATCACACAAACATTTGTCCTGAGTGGGAATCGAACCCACGACCTCCAGCATACACTAGGATCAAAGGTTAAGTTACACCTGCTAAGGTCGGTCTGTCGATACGTGCCCATCTATTTCAAATAGAGACCTTTCCGTGCCTCGGAAATAAAGTTAAGCCATTGGTCCCGGCTCTCAGTGAAAAATCTAAACCCTGACCACGAGCTGGTAAATTGAAACCCGAAAATCTTACAACTAGTCCAACCATTGTGTGTTTTATTACGTGAAAGTGGATTTATAGTCATATTCATACTTAGTCATAGTATTTTATTTTAAAAATACATTACCTAAATTATTAAACAAATGTCAAATACAAGATGTCAAAGAAGTTAAAAAAGCCGTAAATAACAGTCAAATAAAGAAAAAAAAAAATAAAATAAAAAAAAAACATTAAAATTACATTGCATCATTATACAGATTTCAAATAGTAAAAATGTCAAACCAATAAAAGAAACAATACGCATAAATACGAGTAGCAGACAAAAAAGAAAGAAAGAAAGAAAGAAAGAAAAATATTTATTTGACATCAGTCCTACATACACACAATAATTTATAAAACAATAGAAAATATACAATAGAAGGTTATACACATCATGTGCTGTGTGCTTCACGGCTGCGCCAATAAGGTCCATTTCAGCATTCATGCCAGACAGGTGATGCTGTCAAAACACACAATAAATATTAAAATTCCAAATAGCGACATCTATCTCGCCAGATATGAACTAAACCTGACATAGCCTACATCGCGATGTTAAAGTTATCCGCGCGATTGAACGTACTTATGCAATTTCCCGACAAAAACCGTCTCGGGTAGAGTAGCTCACCAGACACAACACCCGTCTGCGCAGAGGATCCAAGATTTCTTTGGGGGATGTGGAAATTTACACCATGTTCCTCATAACCCTTGTAGGTAGTAAGTTCTAGATTGGCCGTCCTTCCATGTAGGTACCTAATGTTCAGCTACATTAGACTGGAAACCAACTTAAGCAGGCAAATTAAGTACAGACGCCAGCACGTCAAGTTACCCCAATTTGTCAAATTTCTTTATTCGTATTGTTTTAACTTTATGTCAAACAAAATAAGGTTCATATTCAATTGGGAAAATTTGACACATTTGGGTAACTTGATGTTCTGGCGTCTGTACATTCAGTTTCACAGAACCATACATAATCTAAGATTAATCATCAATTAGACCATTAAGAAGCACTTTTGAACGTCATCGCGGAATACTTAAAATTACTTACAAAAATAATAAATTGATTCCAGTTACCCCTTCCAAAAAGTAGTTTTGTTAAAAGAAGAATGGGCAAGAACTCTATACTTACTTACTAAGTTAACTCTTTCAAGATATCTTCAACTCATCTTCCATTTGTCAGCAAACCGAGGTCAATGGGATCAGGTGGTAATTTGACACGAGAGGGGAGATATCCTATCACAAATACTATGATATTAGCACTTTATGAACGTTAAAAATTACATGACACAGTCCCCCAAAACGCCCGCTTTTCACCACTTGTGTTTTTTTCCGGGAAGAAGAAGTGGCGCAACCAACTACTCAGCATAATAACATCTTAACGCTTTATGTACAACTCTGACTAAGCCCTTAGGTCTTTCAAGCGTGATGTTACGTTTATGAAAAAAAAACCTTCTAATATGATTCTAACCAAAAATTTCCAACATATTTCGGCGTAACAACGTAATATTTAATCAACATGATGTTAAATTAAAACAATGTTACGTAACAAAAGCCTTAAAAGCTTCATTAAAAGCAAAATTAAATACATTTCGTACCGACAGCTTTCCGCAAAACAAAATTATCAGTCCCGGCATTAAATTAATTAATAATCGGAATTCCGCCATTTTGCCAACGTAATAAAAATGAATATTTATTCTTAATTGAAATTATTCCACGTTTTATTTTTTTGGGATGCGGAAAATTTGTTCTTAATATGGCCGTCGGTAATTAGGGATTTCTGTAAAATGGCTTGCATTTTGCCGCCGCCATTTTGTCGCATTAAAAAAACACATTTGGCTGTCAACGCCCCAGCAATTAGTTTTGGTAATCTGTGGCAAGATTAGGCGGGTTGGTTACTTTTGCTTTTATAGTACTTTTGCTTTTTAATTAATGATTGGGACAAAAAGAGGGTTTTTATTGATGGCAGTTTTAGGTTTAGTTATTACCGTTTACAAATTATATTTTAGTCACACGAAGGTGGATGTTTGCTGATAAATGAAAGACAGTACTGTTAGAAGGTTTGCGATTCTGTGAATAGATGAAAAAATGTTAGGATTAAGTAAATTTTGCTTTGTTAGTTATTAATTGTACTTAGTAGAGATGTGATAAAAATAAACTATTGTTCGTATAATTAAATTAGATTGCTGACTTCTTTGGTTTGCAAGGTTGGCTATTCTTTGTATTTTAGCTCCATAGCAGAGATACCTACTTTAATTTTGTTTATTATATTTTATTGCTATCGATAGGCGAACCACTTTTTCACTTAATGGCAAGCAAAAAAAGAAATAGTTTTACCATCTTTAGAATTATTAAACGGTAGTTTTTTCACGCTATAAATCACTTTAGTTCACTTGTGTTGGATTAATTTTATTGAGGCAGTAAACAAGTTATCATAAAACTATTAATTACTTATAAAATAGTAACTTAATGTTGGTTCATGTTTGAGATCAAAAAAGAGTTTAATTCTCATTCAAGTTTAGTTCAATCATTTAAAGTATTTATGTAATAATAATGTTTACCTAATAGGCTCGAGCCTTCTTTGTATGAGAAGAGGCCTTTGCACTGCAGTGGGACAGTAACAGGCTGGTATTACCTAATAGTGGTCGCCTATTAATTGATTTAATACCGTTTAAGTTGATGCACACCATAAAGATAAAAGATACCGGGCTGCTATCCGCAACTCCACGTCAAAGCGCGTATTTTGCGTATGGGCCATAATCTACCACGCGGGCCCAGTGCGAATTGGTAGATGTCACATGTCTTCGAACTTTTTGGTTCTAGGACATGCCGGTTTCCTCACGATGTTTTCCTTCACCGATGCGCTCCTTATCTAATATTTAATAACTAATTTATATCGTGTCACAAAGTTTGTTCCCAAACTCCTCCGAAACAGCTCGACCGATTCTGTGTGAATATTCAGTAGTCTGAGAAATAGGTTGAAGACAGCTTTTGGTTTTAGGAAGACGACTTAGTTTGCCGTGGCAGCTAGTATTAGTTTAGTATAGACTAGTGAACTCCATTCTGAAATAATTCTAAGATAGCGAGCAAGATAGATTTTTCCGACAAAGGTGGCGCATATCTTGATAAACACTTACAATGAGACCTTCGAACATAATATTGATATATTTTCGCATGTTCTCCTAGCAAGTTCAAAGATCTTATACTAAGGAAGCTCTTCTGATTGGATTTATGTGCAGTATGTAAATGAGGAGAATTGAAAAAAAAAATTGAATTTATGGAATTTGGGGAATTTGGAGGCTTTTCCACTGCAATGGAAAAACACATATAATTATGTAAAATTATAGATTATTATAAGCATTTTAGCTAAGTAAGTTTAGTTTTCAATTTTGTTATGTAGGGATTAGTTATTGATTATTATCTTAGTGTTTAATTATTTGTAAGTTATATTCCACAGCCAATTTGTGAACAGCGTTGTGGGCTACGGTATTGCTTATTTGTGTTTCGTATATTTTTTTTATACTATAACTATGCTGTAGCTGTTTGTTGTTCTGCTTGAATAAAAAAAAATAAAAATAAAATATCATCATCAGAGCTTGTGGTCGAAATTCACCCGTTTTAGCTTTTTGCACTATTTCTCATGCACATTTGACTAGGCCAAGATTCAAGGCCTTCATGCTCGCAATATTCTTGAAATAGGACCAACATTTTTACTAAGCGATAAATAATAATCTGCTGAATTTAGATCTAACAAAACCCAATTATCGACCCCATAGATTAATTCCTAAGAAAATCCAGCGTACGATAAACACTATCGGAAACAAGCAATATCGTACAATAATGGCATTTACAAGGACTGGCCCACTTTAATGTAGAACCGGATCTAGCTAACGGTCGGCACAGGAATCGCTAGATACAGGCTTGTTTATATACAAACTTGTTTTACATTATGACCCAGAATAAGTCTGTACTTTGTGCGGAATTGCTCTACGCTGATTCGAAATTGATAAAACATTCTATCGGGGTTTGAAAATGGAATCCTTGCGACTTTCCCCAAGCTTATTTTATGACGACAAAAAACTGGACAAGTATTAGCTAGGATTCCGTACAGCTCAAATTGAAGATACTTATTGCGCTTAGCGCCGAAAATTCAACTTTTTTGTACTTTTGGGGGCTCCCTGTAATCTTATTATTTTATTTGAAAAGGCGGTAACTTTGAAAAAAAATCGACAGTTTATCTATAGAGTACCTACTGTTTACAAGAAGCTTTTTTTTATTATTGATAGGCACGCGTTTGACCACTATCTCACCTGATGGTAAGCGATAATGTGGTCGACGATGAAGCACGCTTGCCTAGAAGCAACCTGTTCACTCTTGACTTGAAGACCCCTAGGTTGTAGCTATCAGGAAACACCGACTCCGGCAGGGAATTCCACTCTTTAGCTGTTCGCACAATGAATGTGTTACCAAAGCGTTTAGTACGTATGGTTGGGATATCTACCATGTACCAGTGCCGTACGTGTGGTGGTCCGATGATGAAAAGGGCTTGGTGGTATTATTAATATTATTTATTATTATTTTTGACTGCCTCGTTGGTCTAGTGGTCGCAAGCGCTACTGTTGAGCATGAGGTCCCGGGTTCGATCCCCAGGTCGGGCAAAGTGTTATTGAGTTTTTCTATCTGGAATTTCTCAGTAGCAGCCCGGAGTCTGGATTTGTGCCCGATTGATGGCAATAGGCTCGCCCCCTATTACATGGGACTCAAACATAACCGGCGAAATGTGGGTGTACTACCAGGTATACCTCTGCCTAGCCCTTCGGGGATTACAGGCGTGACGTTATGTATGTTATGTGTTGTATTATTATTGGCTTAGGTACAGACGGCCTTTTTTTTGTAAAATTTACACACATTTCTATTCACAAGATTTAATAAACACAATACCCCTTGGTTAAATTGTTTGTCAGGCTTTTGGGTATCCAACTACCCTTAACAACTGTCAATGATCTATCAAAGTAGGTACCAACTGCCTAAATCAACAGCTTAACGTGCGTTTGTGTGTGCAAGGCGCGGAGGCGTAGAGGAATATGTTATGAATGGTCAACCATCCACGGATGTAGCGAAGCTTAACCTGCGGTCGTTACGTGAGGTTGCCATTAGTAAGCCACAACCCCTTTTTTAGCTACAAGCTCCACCAGTAGAAGGAACCCTGAACAAAGAAACGTAAAAACAGTACGTCTTATTAGAGGCACTTGCTTCGTAACAATATAAACATGAAAGTGAGTTAACTGCCTACAAATGAAGGGTAGGATTTAATGTGTTCTGTTTCATCACATTAGGGCTATTCGGAACTTACCTAACAGACGACCGAATTGACTCACACGTGCCTTACAAATAAGAAATAACCTAATCAAAGATGACGAGAAGGTATCATTATAATCTGCCTATCCTTATACCAAATATTATGTTAGGGTCGCCTTCCAGTAACAGCATTACGTCTCGTACAGCATTTAAAAAGGACTGATCTGGTCCCCTCATTCCGTGTGGTTCTTTCCTTAAAAGACCATCTCAGACACTATAATCTGCATGGATCTTATATGATTGCACCAAGATAATGCAGGCCTGGACTTTAAAAGAGACTATGAACTCTGAGTTTCTTTCGGTGTTTCTTCTCAGAGTAGTCAGATAGTGAAACTCCGATCTTATCTACTAGTTAAAAAAATGACGTGTAAAAGTGTTTGTGAAAACCTATTTACAGAAATAAATATCCTTTATCATAAAGACTGACGGTGACACGAAATAAGATGTAATGTCGAATTTGTTTTTCCCTTGAACTACGCCATGGTTTTGGTTTTGGTCATAGACATAGAGAATGGACTGAGTGTACCTTGTTCAGCTGTGAAGTGTATACTAGTAAGAAAGTGTGAGAGAGATAAAGCGAACGTGCGGCCAATAGTTGTCTCTTTCTTTCTTTTGCCACAGACCTACAGAAAAGAGACAGGTATTGGCCGCACAGTCTCTCTGTCTTTTTCTAGGGAGTGGTCGATTTTGTGCGGGTACTGCTGAGTTCATTCTCTATGTCAATGGTTTTGGTCGATGAGTTTGAAATGTCAACCATGTCAGTTTGAAAACTTAAGTTTAACTAAAATTGACAGCTTTAGAAGAAATTGGTCCTTTAATTATTGGATAAGAGAGAAAAAGTTGAAACTAGCCTAAATTAAATTTAGTTTCATAAGAACGGAATTGGGTGAGCTCCAATTTATAATCAACGCGGCTATGGCTAAACAAAAATCATTATTTTAGGTTTAATATCTAAAATAATGATTTTTGTTTAGGCTTCGCCGCGTAGATTATGAATTATAAAAGCAATGCATATTATAAGACTTAGAAATCCAAATTGAATGATTTGTTGAAACGCTACGATCATAAACGACGCCGACGTTACGTGTTTAGTTACTGTTCAATGTTTAATATGTATTAGTTTGTTATTATTGTATTATTTAATTGTGTGTATTTTACTTATGGGCCTTAGTAGCCAGAAATAAAATGATTATTATTAATGATTATTATAAACGGTTTTGATCTGTGACGTCAATTGTGTGTAGGTAAACATTATTAATATGTCATCGCTTAATTTGATATAATCTTTTGAGATTGTATTGAAGGATTATGCTAAGAAGAACTAACTAGGTATATCGAATAAAAGCGGGATAAATAGCAAAATTAATGATTTGTCGACTGGAGAGTATGAAGAAACTTGAGTTTGTATAAGACTATTGGTTTAAGGAAAATCTTTTCATCTGGAGATTCCGCTAACTGGTCCCAAGGTAATTACTGGAAACACTACCGAATGAGACCTTACCTTTGACCTTTGCAATCTATAGGGATTGTGGTAGAAAGTCAACAAATTATGTGGATTTTATTTTGACCACCTGTAAGGTTGTGTGTGAGATGTATGTAATAAGTTAATCCCAAAACCAGCTGTTGTCCGTGACGTCGTAGGTGCAAAATTTTAAAATTTTATTTTCTTTTTGCGTGGAACCCTAATTAATTTTCAAATTCAAAGACAAATCAATCATTTATTTCAATTAGACCGTTGTAACGCACTTTTGAACTTCAGACACTTCGAAAATAAAGCCTTAGAAGTCACTTCTTTTATCAGCCGCTATCTGTCAGTGAAAGTTTATTCAATATCGGCCGAGCCGTTTTGGAGATCACCTCAAACAAACAAATAGAATAACAGACAAAAAAATAAATTTGCTATCTTCTTTTATTGTTATTTTGTCATTAAAATAGACCTATCAATTTATTTATTTAAATAGATATTATTTAAGTATCTAGTTCTTATTTAAGAACACTATACAGTTTACCTAAACAAGATTTAACTTTAAACAAAATTAAATTACGCGATTTAATTCCACCAAGCCCTTTTCATCATCGGACCACCAGACGTACGGCACTGCGCCACCGGTACATGGTAGATATCCCAACCATACGTACTAAACGCTATGGAAACACATTCATTGTGCGAACAGCTAAAGAGTGGAATTTTCTGCCGGAGTCGGTGTTTCCTGATAGCTATACAACCTAGGGGTCTTCAAGTCAAGAGTAAACAGGTTGCTTCTAGACAAGCGTGCTTCATCGTCGACCACATCATCGCTTGCCATCAGGTGAGATAGTGGTCAAACGCTTGCCTATCAATAATAAAAAAATAAATAAATCGTCGTCTAATGACGAAGCATGCAGATGTACTTAAACTATAATATAGAAATATAGATCTCAGAGCAACGTAAACAATGTAACATTATCAGACTGAAAAATACTCTCATTCCATAAACAAAACAACAAATGTGAGTCTTCCTAACTCTAACTCCGACATTGTCTGAGTTTAACGTCTTCCTTTACGGGTTGTAAAGTTTACGGCCGAAGCTTTATGACCTCCTACAAGTACAATGTCGGGCAAGCACAGGTTAACTGCGAAAATGTGAAGATTAAGGATTCAGACCTTTGAGCAAAGAGTTTGTCTGCGAAAAGTAGGTTAGTTTTGTAGTGGAACTATTTTTGGGAGAGTTACAGCCCTATAACTGTTGGTCTGTTGTTAAGCAATCAATTGTTTATTACGGTTGTGTTAGTTAAATGAACGGCAAGGTAAAGATTTAAAAAGGGCGTGAGGTTTTCAATAAATAAATAAAAAATAATATTACACGGGCCAGTCAATATATGAACTTAGGATTTTTAACTTTGTCTAGAATAGAATAAAATATTCTTTTTTGTACAGTAAAAAAACGTACAAAAATAAAACTTGAAGAACTACTTATTACTTATTGGGCTGGCTTATTCTGTGGCCAAAGAAGTAGCATTGCCATACAACCTGGCAATGCTGCCAGCCTTCTGGGCACGTTTCCAGCTGACAGCAAAGAGGAGGAGTACCTACTTTGACGCCTGAGTGTTCCAAATTTTTACTATTTATTTTAATTAAGTAGTTTTATTGTATTTTCGGTACTTTAGTGTCCTTTTAATAATAATAATAAAGATACTACTTATTAGGATTAAACTATAAACTACAATGTCTGTTTGACCATATTGCTGTCATTGCATAAAGCCATAAGTTAATTAAAGAAAGAAAATTTGGAACTTGTGCCTGGAACAGAGGAGGAAAAAGTTATTTCCATAAAAGCTCTTTTGATTGGACAAACCGATATGTTCGTAGGTACCTAGGTACCTATATTTTATCAAAAGGATTTTGATATAATTTGTTTTGTTTCAGATATCAAAATGATTCGGCACGCAGTATTTCTGGTGATTACTGTGTTTTCGTTGAGTCAGGTAAGTGTTTTTTTCCTCTGTTGGTTATTATAGAAACTAAGGTATTATTTAACGTCAGTTGCGTCTTCCCGTGTGCTAATGTTAGTCAAATTACAATTTCTTATTATTATGTTTTTAATTAATGCGTCCATGTGTATGTCAGTAGGCTCTTTCTCAAGAACCGTATTAAGTAGTCAACTGATTTTAATTATGGAGTGTGTTGCCGTTATAACAGAAAAAATAAAGAAGGCTCTTTTGCAAGAAACGTGTTTCTGTACGGAATCCTTCCTGTGGAAGTCCGATTATTAATTAATTCGTTTTTCTTATAGTAACACTAATTCGAGAGACGGAAAATCATATTTTTTTTGTACAGCTAAGCCTCATTTCCAAGCCGTATGTTTGAACAAAAGCTAGATTTAAAGATTCTCTATTGGAGACTTAACGGTAACCATAAAAACAGTATTTAATGAGTGTTAGGCGTGTTAAATTATTCACCAAACGTCACTTTCATTCATGCCATTGTTTTGCACACCGCAAAACATTTCACTTTTACTGGTGGTGGTGACACATTTATTTTAACATGTTATTACTGCGTGGAAAACACGTTGAAATGAAATGAAAAGATATTTATGTCTGTAAGTACTTCTTTTCATATACTTTTACATGTCATTTTTTTAAAAACTAAATGGCATTTCGAAAGTGACTGATCCCTGAGAAGAAATGCCGAAAGAAACTCAGGGGTCATGGTCTCTTTTAAAGTCCAGACTTAAGATTGTATTCATTTATTATGCGAGTCTCACGATGCAGGGCAAAGTCTGGAAAAGCCTTTTGAAGAAAGAATCAATTCAGCTTTGAGTTGACCTGTCCCGACAGACGGCATGCATGATTCAGTCATCAGTAGGTTTCCGACTGTCTTTACGGATAGTCAAAACTCCATAGCAACAAGGGGTATAGTGCTACTGCCTCGTTGGTGTAGTGGTGACAAGCGCTACTGCTGCGTGTAAAGTCCCGGGTTCGATCCCACACACCCACATTTAAGCAGTTATGTTTAAGTCCCATGCAATAACGAGTGAGTGTATGGCGAGAATATTGCCATCAATCGGGCATAAATCCAGACTCCGGGCTGCTACTGAGAAATTTCAGATGGAAAACTCAACAACACTTTGCCCGACCTGGGTATCGAACCTTACTTATGCTCAGCAGTAGCGCTTGCGCCCACTAGACCAATAATAATAATAACAAATAATAATAATAAATATTCCACAACTTTTCACACAACGCCATTTTAGTCCCAAGTTAAGCTTGAGAGCTTGTGTTATGGGTACTAAACAGCTGATAAACATACTTATATATTTCTAAATACATACATATTATAGATAAATTACACCCAGACACAGATCAAATACTCGTGCTCATCACACAAACATTTGTCCTGGGTGGGAATCGAACCCACGACCTCCGGAATAGCAGTCAGGGTCACTAACTAATAGACCAACAGGCCAGTCAATAAGGCAGTTCATTTTAAAATAAACATAAAACATAAGTTATAGATCTGATGAGGGTTACATCAGGTGGGTAGCGGCAGCATCGTCCACCTGTGGGTGTCCTAATGCAATTCTGAGAATACCTACAGTTAGGCGTTATCACAAAATGAAGTCATTGTGAGCTGTGATACATTTACTACTCCTACAACATTTTTGAAGACATAATTTCTTTAAGCATGTTCCACGGAGGAGATTGTGGCTAAATTATAACAGCCGCATGAGTCAATCGAAGGTTAAGCTACGCTTGACGAGGTCGGTCTGTTGATGGGTGACCATTTATAACATACCAAGTCTCCTCCGTGCCTCAAAAAGCACGTTAAGGGTCCGTTCACACAGACCGGCTCGGAGAGGAGAGCAGATTCTTATCACGTTGAAAACAGAGATTTTAGTATTTGTATTAAGGTTTATTTTTGCATGTGCACTGCTTTTGTGATTAAGAATGCTTGAAGGCGCTTGGTGTGAAAGAGGAGCTGACGATCGTGCAGCCGTTTGGCTCCGATTGCATGCTCTCCGAGCCGGTCTGTGTGAACGGACCCTAAGCCGTTGGTCTCAGCGGTCATTTGTATCTTTGACAGTCGTTACTTGTAGTCAGGAGCCCGAAAGTCTGACAACCTGCAGTTTGACCAAGGGGTATCTGCCTGTTACCCAGTTACTGGGTTGTGGAGGTCTGAAGGCAGTCTCTCCATGTAAAACACTGGTATTCAGCTGCATTCGGTTAAACTGAAAGCCAACACTAACATAGTTGGGAAAAGGCTAGACAGATGATGAAGTTCTTTAAGCATGTTGACTACTTTTGGGATGGAGAATAGCTCTGTACTCGGATGCCCATAGGCTCAAATACAAACCTGTGTGTGTGCGACGTGCAGTCAGTTGACAGACAGAAAACAAATGAAATGAAATTATATTTATTTCTGTTAGTAGATCTTCTCAGATACTTTTAAATGTCTTTTTTTTTAAACTAAATGGCACTAAATGGCATTTCCAAAGTGACTGATCCCTGAGAAGAAATGCCAAAAGAAACTCAGGGGCAATGGTCTCTTTTAAAGTCCAGACATAAGATTGAATACATGTATTATGCGTGTCTCACGATGCAGGGCAAAGTCTGGAATAGCCTTTTGAAGAAAAAATCAATTCAGCTTTGAGTTGACCTGTCCCGACAGACGGCATGAATGCTTCAGTCATCGTTTTTTGTAAAGTAACAATATCACAAACACAACAGCTTTCGGGATCGTTAGTTAAGTAAGCTGTTGGTACCAGCTGTCTTTTGTAGACTTGTAGGTAACAGTCAAAACCCTGAAAAACTAAAATTAGTATTATTAGTTTTTTTTTATCATTTTGAGTCGTGTGCTGCTGTCTGTGATCGCGTCATATTTGATTTTTATTGTAATTGTAAACGCGAGGACTTGTAATTGGCTTTCTGGTGATTAGTGCTTTCTTATTTGTTATGTTTTTGTTAGCTGTAAGTCTTCCATGTACATAAATATTAGTAAATCCAAGAAGTAGATAATATATCGTAGAAGGTGCTCTGTAGTTTCTACCTACGCCAACAGGAAAGGCGTGATTTTGTGTACGTATCGTTTTACCTAGCCACGGGATTGTGGAGGTCCGATAGGTAGTATTGAACTCATACCTACCTATGGTTACACTAATGATGATAAGAGCGGTAGAATATACTGACAAACAATGTACCTAATCAAGTCTTTTCTCCCCACAGGTGGATTCAGCAAAACAGCAAGTCCAACTATCTGACTCGTATCTACCAGTAGCAATGCAGATCATAGCCCACCTCACCGACCAGATGGCGTTCGAAGTCAGCAACGACGTCACCCCCAAGCCACCGTCTAAGCCAACAACTAGGCCAACGGCTAGGCCTACAACCAAGCCTACGACTTGGTCGACTTCTAAACCTGCAACTTGGTCTACTTCTAAGCCGGCAACTTGGTCGACTTCTAAGCCTCCAACTTGGTCGACTTGGTCCACGACTTCGAGGCCGTATGTGACCTTCAAGCCTACTAATAGCTGGTGGACAGGGTTTACAACTAAGAGGTTATTGTGGCTTTGTAAAAAGGCTTTTTTGACTGATTTTGAAAAGGACCAGATTATTTATGTTCTTAGTAAAATAAAAATATGTACTATACTTAGACGTTTCGACCTCTTCTGCATACAGATGAAAAGAAAGAAAATATGTTTATTCACACACCTTATTCCTTTGAATCATGTTCGTGAAGACAAAACTCAAAGTAAAGCAAAACTCAGAAAATTGTTTGTAGATTCACTTTGTGACTATGATAAAAGATACAAGATACAAAGTAGCAATTATTCCAAGATACTACCAATAGTAGTTTTTGTATTGACTATGATATGAAGAATATCATACAGAAACGAAATTATACTTTGTTTAATATGAAGGCTGGCCTTATTAGCAAATAAAGGTAAAAAAGTTTTTTTTTATTACTCTGGTCCTTTTCAAAGTCGATTTTTGTACATAATTATTTGTTAAGTATAGATTGAACGGGATGGATTTTGGGCTCTGGGAAATTTTAAGTGTATTTTATTTATTTTTGTTAAGGAAAAAAAAATGGCGGTGAACTGTGGTGTGTTTTTGTACATAAAATTCTTCTATACCATTTAATTTCTTCTAAATAGCTAGACCGATTAATTTTAATTTATATTTTGTTGTGTGAGTTTAAATGGGTCTTTATAAGATTTAGATTTGGAAATGGACTCTGTAGGTGGCGCGGCGGCTCACGCAAGACGATCCCCGTCCCAAAATATCTACTTTACTCCATTTAAAATAGCTTGAGACACAAGTTTAAAAAGGTTATTTTTAAAGGACACTTTACAAGAACAGTACAATATGCACGTTACATTTACGGTATGCACCGAATTTATTATACTCTATTTTTACAGTAGCTGTCACGCTTAGTTGTAAAAATTTCTACAATTTATTTTAAGAAATGATGTGGATTTCATTTAGTTTATTTCATTTTAGTTGAAAATTACAGTGTCAATGATAAAAACCTAAAGAAGCAGGGATGAACAATACATGGGCACGTTCTTTGTTTCACTTTTATAAAGGAGACAGTTTTTTTTGTTTGGGGAATAGGCCCACCACAAATTGTGGCGTTTAGCAATGAAATGCACGTTAGTTTATTCCTTATAATCTGTAGATTACAGTGGTAATATTAGCAAAACTGTATGTAACCGGAATACTGTGAAATACGATAGTCAAAACTTGACTCTCATAATAACCTAAAATCTCAGAAGAGCGATTGTTGAATGAGTGGATAGGTATCCTTGGTATTTTAAGTTAAAATAGTACACTGTTCAGTGTTTAATAATATAAAGTATAAAACAAAGACACGTCTGTACTGATTTTGATGTGATTTACACGATTTGATAGGCAGAGATATTTACGAAAATAGATTAGATGTATTCATTTCGAAACACACTTTTTCCGGCCATAGACTGTAGATAAAGACATTCAATATCGAAAGTAGTATGTATACCTTAGTACCTTTAGTATTTTAAATCTCTTGGACTGGATATCTATAATAATAAGGTGATGTGTTATAAGCTGGTTGTGTCAGGAGATAAAAAAACACATTATAGTATGTCACAAGAAGTATTTTTTACTGTTCGTCATAATATTCAAAATCTTCTCTTAAAAGCTTTGTTGAGCCACCTGCATCTTTTTTTCCTGAAATACTTTCATCTAAAAAAGATGCAGGTGGCTCAACTTTAACTTGATGCCGCGCCCAAGATAAAAACCACACCATACACATCACACGTGCACAGCACCCAACAGTGCCTCTGCCCACTAAACAATTACAACAGTAGGTATCCAGCATTGATCCAGCAAAAGCAGCCCCAATTCCGTTGAAATGATGCTGCATAATTGCTTGCAATGGCTTTGTAGTTTATGCACTGTATCTACAGATGCCATTTTCATAAAATCTTAAGAATAAAAATACGAAAAGAACAGAAGAAACATGCAATTATTTAGTAATCGGAAACAATAATATCGGAAATAATAATGTTGTTTGTCAGTGTCAAACTGATTGAAATTGGACCACAGAGCATCTGCAACGGGCTATTAATTACGTTTCGTTCCACTGTGTTTTTAAAGTATGTACGTTACTTGATATTCCGTTAGTAAAAGAATTAAAAACAAGTTCACTGTATCAATTAATAAATATCACTTTAAACGCATATAACGCCGATGTCATTACCGCTGCGCACCGGGGTAACATATTTGTTTGCACATTAAAATAATAGGTTTATTTTAATGTGAAAACAAATATGTAAACGCTCCTAAACAAGCATTTTTTGCCGTAACACTTTTTACTATTATTTCAGTATTCCGGTTACATTTATATATAATTTTTGGTCTGTTAATAGTAATAAGATGATCACTTTCTTCATGTGCAATATGATTAATAAACGTTACCGTTTAATAGTGGGCCCAAAAAAAACTGTCTCCTTTAAAATAAAACAATTTGAATGAAAACTGTTTTCGTGTATCTTTATAATAAAATGTTCTACATTCCTGCTTCTCCGAGCCTCGTTTCTAATGCTATTATAAATGGAGTATAGTTTAATATAAAAAAAATCAGTTGAATCTGTTTTTCAATTAGGATTCGAAACTCATTTCAACCAGAACAATTGGAAAATATCACTGGACAGTTTCACCTTACATAAAAACAATTTTTTTTTGTAACTTAATACCTATTTCAATTTCATTTATTGAAATTGGTTTCTGTACTGTATTTCTTTTGGATAGGTCCTCGGTAATTAACCGGGAAAATGGTAGGCCTATACTACTGTTTATTTTTCTTTTTACAGGGTGATTTAAGCCAAGTAATCCTGAACCTATTTTATTACGTAAGAAAGCTCAAGTTTTGTTTGATAAAAAGAAAAATCTTTGTTTTTATTATTCTTGAGTAGGTATACAGCTGTGTATGAGAGGTGAAAAAAATATCTGGAACCATGAATAGGCATGTGGATGGTGTATGAATATAAAAGTTATTTTCAGTCCATCTGTTAGATTATAAAAAAATAATACTAAGTATTTTTGTGCTTTTTCAAAATGACTTCGCCAAGCGGTTGGTCGACTCTTCACGTGACCAAAGGGCTTTTCTAGCCTTTATTTCGGTCAGAGAATCAGCATTGCCATACAACGTGGCAATGCGGCCAGTCTTCTGGGCACTTTTTCCGTTGACAGCGATGCGGATGAATTTTTTGATGCCCTATAATCGTTTTACTGTTCCTTTGTTTGTTTATTTTTATTTGGTGTGTACTAAGTAGTTACTATTAAGATTACAATAAAACAATAAACAAATAATATAATGTATTCTCAAATCTACTTAGGAGCAGGCGCTTGTGACCTCATAATTCAGTATAAACTGTACGGGATAGTAAAAAAAATACGTAGGATTTTTTCTAAATTTTGTCCCAATATAATTATATTGGGACTTCAATAGAACTGGTCAATTAAAGAGCGGTGTTATGTTAAAATAAAAAATCAAATAAATCAAAAGTCATTTATTCAAATTAGGCACAGGAACAGAACTTTTTGAAAGTCAGAATTACCCAAGACAGTCCCCCATAAAGCCCGCCCTTCGCCACTAACTTCCTAGTGTTTTTGCTGGGGAAAAAAAGTGACGGAACAAACTCCCCAGCAACTTATATTGCTAGAGTGAATAGGCTCTTAATAAACTAGTGCGTTTTACCATCATAGATTGCATCACTGCTTACCATCAGGTGAGATCGCAGTCAAGCACTAGTATATTACATTAAAAAGAAGTTACAAAAAAAAAGATAACAGTGACAATAACATCTGTAGATACGGTGTTTTACTTTTTAAATTCGCAACACGTATTGGCAAAGGTAACGGTGGTAGTGAAGCCACTATCAAAGTAGATCGTGACGTTATTGATTGTCATCAAGATGCCTATTCTTCAATGAAACCGGTTCTTAACAAGTATTTTAAGAGTATTTCGCAGGTTTGTCTCAATATTAGTCTAGTATTGATCAAACTGTAAATATTTTTTTAACCTTTTGGTGGGTGTTGAATTAGAGTTTAGCAACGATGAGCTCAGGTGGAGGAACCGACTGTCTTGGCCCTTAAAACAAGGAGGGCCGACCCCAAACTTAAAGGGAATAAAGCATAACAGAAGAAGAGACGAAGTTAGATTAGAGTTCAGCACATCAGGCTACCCAAACTTGACAATCTTCTTTGATAGTTTTTCAACTTTATTACTAATAGCCTAAGGTTTATGTTCAATTGGGAAAATCTGCCAGTTTGGGGCGGTTTGATATACTGGGTTCTATACGTTAAAGGCACAGCTCCACCCTGTATATTAAGTATTTAATAATAGTAAGTAAGTAAGCAAGTAGGTAAGTAAGTAAGTAATGAATCTTTAATAAGGAATCTTCCTATGCTAATACGGATATTAGATAATAAAATGGATATTAAAGTATCAAACTAAATACGTCTTCAATTAAATACAGTTTACTTATTAATAAGAACTATGTAATTTAATATAACAAATATAATAGTTTCGAGACATTCAAAATTTTGGTGGTATAGAGGCCAGCGCATCAAGCTACCCCAATGTGTCGTTTTTAACTTTATTGTACTTATAAAGTTGAAAACGACACATTGAGGTAGCTATACATATAAAGTTCATGATCAGTTGGGAAGACAGTCTGAGGTAGCTTGTGTCTGTATATAATTATGCTGGTGTCTGTACCGACACATCGCTTTAATTTTGTACATACATCTAACTCATACATTTCATTACTACTATTTGTTCACCCGTTCGGGCGCTACGGTGCCACAGACAGACAGACAGACAGACAGACAGACATACACACATAGCGGTCAAACTTATAACACTCTTTTTGCGTCGAGCGTTAAAAACACTTTTAAAGCAAAAATTATGAAATTTAGATCAAAAATATTTTAACGATTACTATTGAATCTATTATAGTATTTATAGGTAGTTAAAGCGTGACAATTGACTATTTTATGAATGTTAGCTAAGGTCCCTCAAGTTAGCTATGCCCGAAAAAGGCCGCTAAGATGTAAGTTCCTACATTATAAAATAACACCAAAATGTACACTTAGTCTGCTAATAACCATTTGACTTTTACTTTGACTTTGAGCCAAACAGAAACTTGAACTAATAATATAAAACAATCTAATCAACAACCATTTCGAATTCCAGGACAGAGATGACGACACCCCATCACAAGCCAGGTCTTTACGCTCCGTACTCCCCCCCGAAACCCTTCAGCAGGTTCACCTGGCACCCACAAGAGCACCGCTTCGTACTCCTACCAGTAGAGAGCCAGGCCCAGTACACGATCTTACAACCACAAGTGACAAGGACGGAGGAACCTCTCCTTTCTGTCCAGCACGAGCAAATCAAGCCGTTAGTGGAACCCAGCCCAGAATCAGCTCCGTATTTACCACACTACGACTTCAAAGTTAGCAGTCGATCAGATAGAAACGACATTGATAAGAATCTTCAATACTTATCCGATGATGTAAAGGACATGATCAAGATGGCGACGGATCCACATGATGATAGGGTGGTGGATGTATGGCACCAGGTTAGGCAAGGAAGTCAGCCGGCAACCACGAAGGCAAAGATGTCGTCGTCAAATTTGAGGCTTCTGTTGTTGTATGATCTGCTGAGCAGGGATGCGAAGAGACAACGACTGTCGGATTATAGCGTGAGTAACTGATATTTTATCTTTTTTTAAGCTAATGCATAGCTTCTATCGCGGGCCTTGAGCGCGGGGACCGAATCCAGAAATTCCGTAACGAAACCTCACGCTCCCCACTCCGACGGGCAAGGAGGTGTGACTTGAAGGCCGAAGCTATTGCATATATATTTATATATATATATATTATATATTTATATTGCAGGCATAGTACTCAATGCTATGCAATAGCTTTACCGCGGCAGTCTCCGAGTGCCACACGTCATTTTTTTTTATTTTTAAGGTCCCGTACCCTAAAGAAAAACCTGGAACCGTATAGGATCACTTGGTTGTCCATCCATCCAACCGTCAATCTGCCAAGCTCTTTTATCTCTGGAATGCGAAGAGGTATATCAGGTTGAAATTGAAACCACACCTTTAGATCTACAGTGCCTTGGAGCCATGAAAAAAATCAAACTTTTAAGTCGTAAAAGATATGCCTGTTTATGCCGCAAAAAAATAGATCACTTGACACTTATATATAATAATACCAGCCTGTTACTGTCCCACGGCAGGGCAAAGGCCTCTTCTCTTACAGAGAAGACTTGAGCATTGATCACCACGCTTGCTCAAGGCGGATTGGCGATTTCAAACTTATATAAACTATAAGTCCAGGTTTCCTCATGATGTTTTCCTGCACCGATGTCAATGATGTCTAAGATAAACTTAGAAAGTACATATGAATTGAATAAGTCACATTGGTACTTGCCCGGATTTCAACCACAACCTCGTGCATGAGAGGTAGGCGCCTGAACCTCTGGGCCATCACGACATTTTACTTGACATATAAGGGAATCAAAATATATAGAGCACTTTCCGTTCAAAAGTCTTTATTCAAACTAGGCTGAGAATCAGCACTTTTTGAACGTCAAAAAAATACATAAAGACAGTCCTCTAAAAACGGCCCACCCTTCGCCGTTCACCGCACCCGTTGACTTGTAACGACGCCAGCACGTCAAGTTACTCCAATGTGTCAAATTTCTTTGATCGTTTTTCAACTTTATATCAATCAAAATAAGGTTCATATTCAATTGGGAAAATTTGACACATTGGGGTAACTTGACGTGCAGGCGTCTGTACTTCGAAATTTGGCTAGTAATATTGTCTTTCACTACAAGCACCTTTGTTCACTAGTTATTTTTGCGTGAAACAGTAACATCAATCTCAAACTTACGCTTTTATAGTTTAGTAGAAGGATAAATTGCTTCTCATCACGTGAAGCAACCCTTCTCGAAGCTAGTTCTAAGCTTGTCTCGCAAGGAGCAGATATCCATTGCGTTCGACACAACCGTCTCCAGCAGTCAATATCTGAGACAGGTATGACGCTTTGCCACGAATGATTATGCAATTTAGATTACGGAAACTTTCAACAAAGTAATGTTATTGTTAAATTGTGCTGCTAAACTGGCTATGAGTTTTGGGACCATTAGCTGATGAAGCTCTTAAACTGATAATTAGGTAATAAGTGTAGTTAGAGTAGGTAATTTAATTAAGGTAATTAGTATTTCATTGATCTTATTGTTCTAAGTTTTGCTATCTGTGATCTAAGAAGACTTAGATAACAGATACAAAACTGTAATAAAACATTATTTTTTTAGTTTTGTCTGCCTGTTAGTTCTTTCCGTTTAATCTCCTATACAGCGCATTTAAATGACGGACTGATTTAGAAGGGATTCGCAAGTAGTTCATGAGGACTTAGACTACTTAGTGTGCGAAGCCTAATTCTTTATGTAAACTTAGTACAGTTTACATAAAGAATTAGGCTTCGCACAATAAAATTTAAATTCTTAAAATTTTGCTACACGCGGACGCAGTCACGGAAAACAGCTAGTATTAAATAAAAGAACACATTTCAAATTATTTCCATTTAAATACACATTTCTATAACTGATGAGTCCAATTCCCGTTTTATTTAAAAAATATGTAAATTGTATGACGACCCACAACCATTTAAATGTGTTGACATTCAATTATGTAACACTAGCAAATTCCTTCGGTTTGGCTTGTGCATTTTGTACGTTTTGACTGGCCTGTTGGTCTAGTAGCTAGTGACCCTGACTGCTATGCCGGAGGTCGTGGGTTCAATTCCCATCCAGGGCAAATGTTTGTGTGACGAGCAAAATCATTTGTTCTGGTCTGGGTGTAATTTATCTATAATATGTATGTATTTAGAAATATATTAGTATGTTTATAAGCTGTTTAGTACCCATAACACAAGCTCTCAAGCTTAGCTTGGGACTAAATGGTGTTGTATGAAAAGTTGTGGAATTTTATTATTATTATTAGACATTGACGGTTCACTTCACTTAAATTTTCACGAGGTGACTTTTACCAAATCGACCGGCTGTATAGTAGTAACTATACCCTTGATCCTACACTTCGTTGGAAGCCAAAACATTTTGGTTTATCAATTCCCGAACCCACAGATTGATCGATTTTCTGTCTCGCGTTAATTCCCCTGACGTCACCTGTGATGGATCGTATGTATGTATTAGCAGAAAAATCAATATAATTATCTATACATCGTGTAAAAAGACCCTTAACGTAAATGAAAACTACATATAATACCTATCACTGGGGTAGTTTTTTTCTTCCAGAACATACCTGCGAATTCACTGGTTTTGGAGATATGCAACATTTTTTAAACGTAAACTTTCTTCCGAACAAACATTATCAAAATTATCGAAATTTCAAAACAAATGACGCATTTGAAGTTACAAAAATGCAATGGATACTAAACAAGCGGGCCACATACCAAGTGCGAGTGGCCATACGCTCAGCTGATCGCAAGTTGCGTTGCGTTGTCGCGCTTTGCAATGCGCGCAATAAAAAGCATCTCTTTTTTAAAGATGAAAAAAAAGTATTTTCCCAGCATTATTGTTTGGTTGAAGTAACTTAATTAATTTTATATGTACAGAATGTATGGTTACCTATCGGCTACGTGATCGGTCTTTTTACACCCTGTTTATATGCTTATCATTCTAGTTACCCCGGTAAACTTTTTTCTCGAAAAATACTCTACGTCCTATTCTCAGACCTACTGAACATACACACGAAATTTCATAAGAATCGGTCTAGCCATTTCGGAACAGTTTGGTAACACTGTGACACGAGAATTTTACAATTAATTTTTTTTTAAGCACATTGTATGTGGCACATTTATATGCATAATATGGGTTGCACATTACTAAGTAGTAACCAACTCCGTATACAAGCTAATTTAAAAAAATATATATTTCCGAACAAATTCTTGTTACCTTGTTGCACCTACAAAAAGAAGCTATATGTATGATTATGACCGTGTAGACAGCCAAACAATATTACATATTACATCGAATCTAATTTGTAAATTTAGATAAATAAATCGTTATACTTAAATATAAAACATTCAAAACCAATTTATCATGTTTCGATGATGTTATTGACATCAAAAATCTGTGTTAATGACTATGCTATTTAAATGTTAATAATCACACCACCACAGTAGGTAGGCGTGGCGATATAGTATATGTTCCTCTTTCCTCTAAGAAATTCTAATATAAACAACTCGGGCTTACGGTTTAACAAATGTTATATTTTATAGCCTCGTAGTGAAATAAATACAAATGCGAAATATTTCGTTTTGTTTTCTAATAACTCTGTGGCTTTGGTGGTTTTGTCTCATTCATGATTGGCCACCGACTTCCGAATTTAGAGTTATTTTACACCGGTTAGTGTTTTTTGAAGTCGGTTGTATTTTTTGTAAAAAAGTTTTTATTTAACAATTTTTAGTTTATTATTTTTATATGCCTAGATGATTCATTATTATCCAATTCTACAACACATATTTACATATTACAATCAAACAAATAAACAACAACTGTTCGCGATGAAATCAAAAAGTAAAATTCATGAACAAAAATTTTCATAAGATGAAAACTACCAGACCAAACTATGTAATTTTTTTATGAGACCAAAAAGGAACTAGTCCGCATCAAACTAAAAAGAATCACGTTAATCGGTACATAAATCTCAGCCTAATCGGTGAACAGACATACAAAACAATTTTATGAAAATTTAATTTATTTTTGAACCCTTTTCAAAAATAAATTAAATTTTCATAAAATTATTCATAAAATGAAAACTACCGGGTCAAACTATGTTATATTTTTATGGGACCAAATGGCAGCTATTCCGCATCGAAATCAAAAAGAATCACGTAAATCGGATCATTAATCTCGGAGTAATCGGTGTACATAGATAAAAAAAAAATGCCGATCGAATTGAGAACCTCCTCCTGAAGTCGGTTAAAAATTAAACTAGCTTAAAAAAAAAATTAATTAACATTGACTTCTGACCACGAGGACTAGGACACAAGCATCGAATGAACATTTGTTCTTATTAAGACGGGACGTCAAAAAAAAACAAAAACAGAACTCTGTTTTTGATTTTTAATCATCGAGCTTCTTAGTAAAGCTTTACTAAGAAGCTCGATGATTAAAACATGACAACAAAAGCTCTTTTATACTCAAACTCCAAAGTTATGGAAGACCAAGGAGGTAATAACATTGAATTATCCTCCGGTCAATGAACACAAGCCTTTTGCGACGCGATAAACTTTTTACAACAATATCGTAAAATATTTTATCTTTATTGGGCGCTTGTTATGGCATGTTGAAGTTGTACCTATTCTTCTTGAGATTGCTCCAGGACTCCAGACTTATCTTGAGCTGCTAAATCCATTTCAGGAACACAATTTCGGCATTTATAGTATTTTTTTGTATTGTGTTTTCAAACGACTCTTTCATTTTGTTTTGCCATTAATTTTAGTATACATCAATGTAGAATGTAAATAAACCTTTCTGGCTCTGTTCCTTTTTGGGAGTGGCTTTCCTTTAAATAAAGTAGTTTATACTTTACCGATTCACATGTTTAACTAAGGACAATGGCAAGTAAGGCTTGTCAGTGTCAAAGTGGTCTAGTTCCGCTGATCGCGTTCAATTTTATTGATTTACAGAAATATCATCGTCATTAATCATTTGACCCTTTAATTCTGGTTTGGTAACAGGTTTGAAAAGAGCTTGTGGCTAAATATTAATAGCCGCACGGGTTGATCGAATGTTAAGCTACATTTGGCGAGCTCGGTCCTTGCATGGGGGTGACCATTTGTTACAAATAAACCCCTTCCGTGTCTTGAAAAACCCATTAAGCTGTTGATTCCCAGTTGTCATTTGTAAATCTTTGGCAGTCGTTACGGGTAGTCAGAAGCACGAAAGTCTAACAATATGTCAACACGGGTATTCAACTACATCTAGTTAGACTGGAATCCGACCCTAACATAGTTGGGAAAATGCTAGATTGCTGACACTGGTTTAGCATCCACAACTCCATCCAAGAGCTTTCCATTTTCATACATTGGACATATACGAAACTGATCAGCTTGATCAGCAGCCAGCCTGTCTCCAAAAAACTATAAGCCTTTACTTTATTCATGTATAAACAAAATAATAAAGTTATTGATGCCCTGAATCGCAAGCAAAAACAAGCCAATCTTTTACTTGGACATAGTTGGGCCAATTTTATGTGTTTACGAGGTCTTAGATTGCGCCCCCATACATTGACCTCATGAATATCTTTATAACACAATAAATAACAAGTTTTAGGACTGTTCTACGGAGCCTTACTAAGAAGGTCCAGTGTGTTTGACTTATGTCGTGAAGGGCACCAATATTCCATCATATTTCTTCTTCTGCTAGGGAGTTTGTTGAGCCAATAGTTCTTTCACACTATAACATTTCAATATTATGAGGAACAAGGTGTAAATTTCCTCTTTCCCCTAAGAAAAGGTAGGATTCTCCGACCAGTCAGGTCTTGTGTCTGCTGGGCTACTATTGCCCCTTGTTGTTGGGATCTTGTCTACGTTCAATCATGTAGATAACTTTAACTCTCGATTTAGGATGTCAGTCTTTAGTTCGTACGTGGCGAGATAGATTGAAATGATATTTATTTTTGTAAGTACTTAGATCTTCTCAGATACTTTTACATGTCTTTTTTTTTAAACTAAACTAAATGGCATTTCCAAAGTGACTGATCCCTGAGAAGAAATGCCGAAAGAAACTCTCTTTAAAATTTAAAGTCCAGACATAAGATTATATTCATTTACTATGCGAGTCTCACGATGCAGGGCAAAGTCTGGAATAGCCTTTTGAAGAAAGAATCAATCAATTCAGCTTTGAGCCGAGATGTCACCGCAACCTTAAGAAGTTAGCTGTGGAGACGTTAATCTTTAAGTTACTTTGACGGTCAGTAATTTTCGGTGCTCAGCATTATTTAAATAATAATTTTACTTAATTGCTTCAAAAACGGTGAAGGAAAACATCGTGAGGAAATCAGTAAGTATAAGAGATATTTCTCGATAGCATGTGAAGCCATTTAGCAATTACACATTACGTAGCATTGTTCATAAAGCCGCTTTCTTGAATTTTGCATCATCTTTTTACTTCCTTAAAACTCCTTTCTGTTTTTTTCTCTTGAGGACTCAGATCTCATTCAATGATGACTAAGAGTCCTTAAACATATTTACGAACGATTTTTCCTGGTTATGGCTCTTATAAAGCCGTTTAGGCTAAAGGACCTTGTTTTGAAATATGGTCCTATTAATGGTGGGTTTATAACGTAATCTTCCCTTGATTTTACGATATTTGAGATATATATATTCTTATTTCATTAAACTCGTAAACTTTCATTTTATTGACTCGTAAATTATTTATAAGGGGTTGACTTATGTGATCTGAATTCCGATATTTGTTACATTTAATCCAGTGCAAAGATTTCTCTCAACACTCCCACGTTGTATAAGGATTCTGGATATTCAATTTGGTGGAAGGTGAATTACCTACTGGGTGTTCTGGCGCAGTTTGAGAGACGCCTTCGTTCAGCAGTCGAGTTCGATAGACTGAGTTTTTCTTTGGTTGATTGAGAGCTATCTGGGCACACTTTCTTTCTTCTTTTAGAAAGACTGCTAGACTGGCCTGTTGGTCTATGGATTCGACTGCGATAATAATCTTATAATTATATTAAATGCTCGTGTGAGTGTTGCTGAACTCCTCGGAAACGATTTTACCGATTTTTATGATATTTCGATTGCATGCTAAGAACAGGTCGTAAACTCTTTCTTTTTAAAAAAAGGCGTAGCAAGTTTTTTCGGGGCAACTAATAATAATATAACAATGTTATGCCGGAAGTCGTGAGTTCGATTCCTACCCTAGACAAAACGTTAGTGTGGTGAGCATGATCATTAATGTATCTATAATATGCTTGTCTTAGAAATTTATAAGTACCTACGTATGTTTATCAAATATCTAGTACTCATAACACAAGCTCTGCTTAGTTTGAGATATTGTAATAATAAAAATAATTTTTCAGGAAAAAAAAAATAACTTATATTGTAGACAAAGTTCATAGTGTTAGCAACAATTCACTTAAAATCTAATGTTAGTATTGAAATAGTTACAAATAAAACAATGAATTTAAAAGGGTTCTTTTTATTTTGTTTATTAAATTTCGTAGTGTGAAAGTTGTAGAATATAGAATATTTATTTGCATAAGAGATTGATATTTATGTTTCCTTTTATAAGTGCTGTGGACAAGACTTCTGTAAACAACTATTATTTGAATTGTCGCCAAGACAAGGTTACCATTGTTACTGAGATTTACAAACAAGATAAAATGTAATTCAATTACACAGACAGAAATCCTAAAGTTATGACACACTAAAGAGTAAACACAAACATAACGTAGAAACTGTTTGTTGTTTTGTTCATATTCACTATTCCTCGGCCTTCACTACCACAATCGAGGCCGAATTTCAGCTTTCAGTGACATCATTTTTCACGAATAATGGACACTGATAGCTCTTGGATCGAAGCTTGAAGTCCAAGTGCAATACCATTTTTTTTGTAAATTCTCAGTAGTCAAAGTTCGATGTGAAACTTGACACCAGTTAGTCACGCCCAACAAAACGATAGCCAATTAATTGCCTTGCTGATGGAAAAAAAATATATTTGACTTTGACTTAGAGAAGCTAGTTTACCATTAAAAAGGCCTAACTCATTTTATTTTTTATACTTCCAGGGTTTCTCCCCAGACGTGATGAAAGCCTTGGTAGAATCGTCGAGTGGTGGAGCGCGCGGGCAGCTCAAGATGGCGCTATCCAAGATGGTGGAGCGCAAAGACTGTGGCCATGAGTACGCGAACAACAGAGCGAAGGAGATGGTCGTGGAACTTGGCAAAGATGAGTCGGGGATGTCAGCTGATCTTAGATACTTGCAGCCGCTGGTATATAGCTACTAAATGGAAAAAGATGAAGAAAAAGTCTGTCTTTGTTAGAATTTTGAGGGTGTCGGAGTTCTTTGCATGTTATAAGATCCTCTTGAAGGGAGTATTGACCTAATAGAGGATTTTACTTCCAGCAAATACTCGAGGTAATACATCACACAGCACGGGCTTTTTTATAGTCATGCGTATAAGCACTCGCGTGCGGGCCAGACCAATGTACTCTGTGGCCAGACCCGCATGCGTGTCACGTCTCACCAGCGTCTCGCACATGATTATAAAAACATGTATAAGGTTGCGGGCGGCAAGCATGCGGATGTGGCCCGCATGCGGGTGCAAACACGCATGACATTAAAAAGGCCCTTCATCAGTGTTACGTTGAGAGACAGGTAGCCCTTGCATGAATTCTTGACATAATTGTAACGAAATTTTCATAAATTTTATATTGAAAATACTATTAGATAGGTACAATATTTAGGTTTAAATTATTGAGAGAAGCACAACGCAACGCAATATGTGTCTCCAATAAGTGGCAGATATGTAAATAAAGTCCTAAAACTACAGGATATCTATGTTTAATAATGGGAAAAAAAACACAGGCTATTCTACCCATGAATATGAAAAACTTTTATAATGGGACCAACTTGAAAATCGTCAAAAAAATAACAACTGGCTCATAGATATTGTTCGCAACAGTAACACCTACTTAAATGCAACTATTTTGCTCCTAATGTGTTTTTAACACATTACTTATACATCCAAAAAATCATATTATTATGCGAGGCTTTCAAAGTACTTATCCGTAGTTTCCTAACCTACAAAAATAGCAAAGACGGACATAAATTAAATGCTAATATTTTATGTGACACGCCATGACACACCATGTCAAAACAACAAACTGTTAATGATTAAGTAAGATTAGTAAGCGGAGCGGAGCGAGTAATGAGCTGAATCAATAAAACCCCGACACAGGTATAAAGGTGCATTTATATTTAAACGAAGCATAGTATTTATCTTAGATTTAAGTATTTTTAATTTTATATTACGTGATAAATAAAAACGATTTTATACATAGTGTATACTAATTTTAGTAAGTAAGTAAGTACATGTAGTTTTCAAACTGGATTAGATAAATTGCAGTGCCTTGTGTAACAAAAGCAAAGTTCTAACAAAATTTATTCATAGTTCTCAAGCTAACTAATATTAGCAGATGATTCATTTTGTTGTGTGGTACTTTGGAAAAATCATTTATTACCTAAGGGAAACCACCATAAAACTTACGAATAATATTAATTTTAAGAGCTACATAGGGTGTTATAATGAGAGGCCTTATCACTAAAAGCGATCTCTAACAGACAACCTTTGGATGGCCTAACAAATTAAGTTTTGTTCTGGGATTTTGGAATGTTTTTAACTTCAAAACAATCCTTTGATCGTAGGTACATCGTTTTTCAATGTTCCATTAACTTGTATCTGATTTCAAATAGTTCTAGCTTTTATCAGACGGTTGAATATTGGCGGTTTAGCACATTAACAAGTAAAATCTGTCAAACGACCTTTTCTATTCCTCTTATAAAAGTAGTTATACTTAGTTGAAGATCGAAAAATCGGCCAATAAACAACATGCAAATCGTCGTTGATACTGCAATTCCGCGTAACTACAATTGTTAAATACTGCGAATATACACCTTATCACAGTCAGCGAGGGTGTATATTCGCAGTATTTAACAATTGTAGTTACGCGGAATTGCAGTATCAACGACGAAATGTGAATGCATTCTAATTCTGAATTAGAAAGAAAACTAATTAAAAACAACAAGGCGTACTTAGATCTTATATAATTTAAAAAAAGATATTAAGTTAATACTTGGCCGAACTTCGAGCAAACTGTCAAAAACTAATCACGTTTGACAGGAGCAATTTTACATATTAATTGGAAATTAGCCTCTGTCTGAAGGAAAAAAAATGTTTAAATTAAAAGTTTTCTGTACCGTAATGAGTTTTGATTGGATAAGGTCTATGTGCCAGAAAGATATACGAGTAGCTCCTTTGTTAATAAACTCAAAGAAAAGTGTCTTTTTGACATGCGACCAGCCGCCAATTTTTTCTTTATTTTTCTAAGTTTTTGCGCACAGTTATAGTAGTTTTAATTATGGGTAGGGGACACTTAGACAAACAAAAAATGTTAAAAAATGATACACAGTGTCAAGTTTGCTCTATATTTGGAGGTAAACATCGCCCTAAGATGACCATTTAAATCAATAAAAATATCATAATTGCATTTCTATAATGATTAAACACGTGGATACATTTTTATTGTGCGCAGAATCCGTGAAAAAAGAATATGGCGGCGCGGTGGATATACCAGCTTCTATCGTACGTAGATTGTTGGAAACCCTGTAAGTTTTATTAAAATGCTTACATTTTGTGTCAAAAAATGCATAATTACCTATTTATCCTGAATAAGTTATGACAATATTAAATTATAATTAAGCACACAATGTTATGAATAAGACATACCTACTACTACCAAATTAAAACTATAAAATAATTAGCGTTTCATTTTCCAAACAAAAACAGTTGAGAACAGTCATGATGGCTTAGTGGTTAAAAACTTCGCCTCTCGTACATCAGATTGTGAGTCCAAATCTAGACAGGTACCCAACAATTTGGGTTTTTGGTCCTCTGCACGTAGGTACTTTTCAAGTCCATTACTAAGACATTACTATCATGTCTGAAGGAAAACATTGTGAGGGAAACCAAAATGCCTTGAGCACAATGCCTTTGCCTCACAATGGGCCAGCCTGTATACTGTAAGGTAGCCTACAGACAGCTTTTCAGTACTTGAAAGTCTAGACCACTATGCAATACCTAAAACACAACTAGGTACGTAATAGACCCACGATGGCGTCTCCATAACTACGTACCTAACCTCAAAATAGCTACAGGCAATCCGTGGGATACTATGACAAAGCAATAAAAACCCGAGCAACAAAATAATCAAAAACACAAATCAACAATACGATTCGATTAGAAAAAAAAACGAATGAAAACTAATCCGGGTTCCCATCAAATCCGCCCTTAGGCCTTGGTTTCTAAATCCAATTATCGACAACCAGTCAATCGAAAGCGGTTATACGATGAAAATGAATAGATTTCTTCTGTGACCGGGAAATTCTTGAACAGGGAAATAGAATTTTAGATTCCAGTTGTTCTTTTTTTTAGGGTAATTGGCGGCGTTTAATGGAAGAAGGAATAAAAGGTCGTACGTAGTACAGACGCCAGCAGGAGTATTCCCGTTTGAGCACCTATTTGTTGAGCACCTATGCATTAACCTATGGGAAATGAGAATACCTTTGGTGCTAAATGCGTAGGTGCTCAAAAAATAGGTGCTCAAACGGGAATACTCCCGCCAGCACATCAAGTTACCCCAATGTGTCAAATTTCTTTGATAGTAAATAAATAATAAATATTCCACAACTTTTTACACAACGCCACTTAGTCCCAAGTTAAGCTTGAGAGCTTGTGTTATGGGTACTAAACAGCTGATAAACATACTTATATATTTCTAAATACATACATATTATAGATAAATTACACCCAGATACAGCACAAATGATCGTGCTCATCACACAAACATTCGTCCTGGGTGGGAATCGAACCCACGACCTTCGGCATAGCAGTCAGGGTCACTAACTACTAGACCAACAGGCCAGTCAAAAATAGTTTTGTAACTTAATGTCAAATAGAATAAGGTTCATATTCAATTGGGAAAGTTTGACACATTGGGGTAACTTGATGTGCTGGCGTCTGTACACGCAACTGGCGAACGTGCATGACTACATACATGAACGTAAACGAAATAAAAGAATTATGTTAGAATAGTAGTGGGTGGCGTTTTTTTCTTCTGCCTACCTCCATGGGAAAAAGGCGAGTATGTATACATGTAAAGAGATCTTATAAAAAATATTGCCATTTAGTGGTGGCGTCCATCAAAATCGATTCATCCGTTCGGGAGCTACGGAGCCACAGACACACACATGCACAGTCGTTTTGTGTCGGGGATTCAAAATAGGAAGAAAGGAAACTAATAATATTTACGGTGAAAGGTACAAACGCAGCACATCAAGACACGACATGTGTCAACTTTGACCGTTTTTCAATTTAATGTTAAGGTAAGGTTCATAAGGTTCATATTCAATTAGGAAAAATTGACACATTGGGGTAACTTGTAACTTGAGTGGGGGCTTGTAACGTCATTAGCTAGCATAAACTGTACTGGCTAGTGACGTCATGCGACATATAACTCGATGTATCGCCGTTATTTTTTTATTACATAAGTGAAAAAAGAAAAAATATAATTGTGTCGAATATTTTCTTGTAATCTAGATGAGGGACTAAAAACTTAAATGTTGTCAAATGGCCCACATTACTAAGGTATACTAACCATTTAATTTAAATAAAATAAATAAAAAATCTTTCACTAATGATAAGCCACATTATTGACAAAATAGTGTATTAAGTGTTATTGGGTTTTCCATCTGGAATTTCCCAGTAGCAGCCCGGAGTTTCGATGTGTTCCCTATTGATGGCAATAGGCTCGCCCCCTAATACATGGGACTTTAACTTAACAGGCAAAATGTGGTTGTAACAGAGAGTACAGTTGTGTTGTTATGTTATGTGTTTATGTTTATTGACAATTAGGGTACCTATATTCACAAAGGGTAAGTATATTGTGAATATAGTAGAATAATCCTCCATGCTAAATCTAAAATATCATGGTCTGACATAGACGTCTGGGTTCTGTCTGTACCTATTAGATACTCGTAGTATTTTATCTGTTTTTGGTCAATTTAGTTTTATGTTAGTACTTGTTATGGTTTTGTTTTGTTCAGTAAAAATAATATGCGACCGTTCTAGTGCTTAGCTAAAAGGATCACTAGTAATAAATTAGGTTTAGGCCAGTATTGAATTGTCTATCTCCTTCTTATTTGTTTTAATGCAGGCGCCCGTTGTTGGCAGATTTGTCTCAGAGTTAATTTGTCAGGAATAAATAAATAAAATAATTTTTACACAACGCCATTTAGACCCAAGTTTAGCGCGATTGAGAGCTTGTGTTAGGGGTACTAAACAGCTGATAAACATACTTAAATATTTCTAAATACATACTTATAGATAAATAAGAAAGAAAGAGTAGATTTATTGGCAACAGTTATATACACGCATAGTAAAAACATAATAACACAGTAAAAAAATAAAACACAAAGATGGCATGTCTCACAGCTGCGCCAAATGGTTCATTTTAGCGGCAATGCCAGAAAGATGCACATCATTAAGTGACTTATTTTTATTTACATTTTATTGTGTACATTGTTGCACCTACCATGTTCTATCTCTGCATCACTTTAAGATAGACTGGTAGACAATGCTTATAGCACTCATTTCTTCTGTTTTCAGTTTTTTATACTTGTGCAAAAGACTGTCAATGATCGACAAACGGCACCAGGGACCAACGGCTTATTATGTCTTCAGAGAAACAAAAGTATATTGAAATGTAATGAATAAAAGCCACCCATATTTATACCGATCTCAGTTAACGTAGCTTTACTTTCAATCGACCACAATCTCTCCACTTTATTTAGCCACAATCCCTTAATCGTTGTGGGTTAAATAAACCGCACAGTGTTGCGCCTGTTAATAATACCATAGCAACCACTCACGAGCCCACATTTAGCTATTAACAGTTTGTTAAACTACCGCAGTAGACTCTGTGAACGACACAAAACTATTTGCGGTTTTGAAAGATCTAATATATAATCTATACTAATATTATAAAACAGAAGAGTTTGTTTGTTTGAACGCGCTAATCTCAGGAACTGCTGGCTCGCATTTAAAAAATATTTTTGCGTTGGATAGTCCATTTGTCGAGGAAGGCTATAGGTTATTATAACATCATACTATGACCAATAGGAGCGGAGCAGTAATAAAAAATGTTGTAAACGGGAAAAAAGCCAAAGTCACTGGCTGAAGCTTTTTCTTCATAGGTATTCATAGTAATATTATAAATGAGAAACTTACTCTAAGTTTCTTTTTTTGCTCTTCACTACTAAATAACTTGGCCTTGAGGTTGTCTTTTCATTACTAGTGACTAAACTGGTATCCAATTGCCCATCGAACTTTTGACAACTGAGAATTTACAAAAAAATTGGTATTGCAATGCAATTATTTTAATTTTCTAAACCCCAAGAGGACACCGGTATTCGCGCTGTTATTGTCGTTCTATTGTGTCTCTAATTGATACGATTGAAAGGTTAAGTGAACTTCAAGTTACGGTGACTATCAGACGGAGTAGGCACTGTTCGCCTCGTCACATCTCTGCGAGTGCGCATAACGTCATGCTAGACTCAAGTACACACTGATGATAGCCTTAGCGAAACTAGCTGTTTAACAGTTAATCGTTGAACAGTTTACCCTATGATCATTAGATTCTATGAACTGTCAGACAAGAGATAAGCAAATAGCCCAACTGATCAACTTGTTTGTAAGTCATAAAAACATTTTGTTTCGTACGGGAATCAAGCCCGTGATACACATGCAACAGCCACTGTGCCACCCAACTAACCAAATGGGTCAACTTAATTATCTTTTTTAATGTTTTTTTTTGTCTCATCTTACTTTTCTTAGTACTTCTTTTTGTGTTGATTACCAGCCTGCGTAGCATGAACACCGAAGAAACGGTCTTTGTCGTGTCTCGGAAGAAAAGAAATTAAGTGTTCATGCTACGCAGGCAGGTGTATTGAAAGAAATTTGACAGATTGAGGTTCCTGTCTATATAATCTGTCACTTTGCCGATTCGTCTGTAGACAAAGGCCGTTTCTTCGGTGTTCAATGTGTTCATGCTACGCAGGCTGGTATATTGTGTATTATGTTGTGGCACCGCAATAAATGTTCTATCTCACATAACATCACGCCTGTTATCTCCGAAGGGTGAGGCAGAGGTGTACCTGTTTGGAGGTATGAGGGACAGGGTGTAAAGTTCCTCATCCACCATTGATAAGGGAGGATCCTCCGACCAGACGGGTGTTGTATCTGGTGGGCTAACTACTGCCCGACCATTGTTGTCGGGAACTTGTATAGGTTCAAACTGCGCGGATAACTTTAATAGCGCGATGTAGGATGGTTCGTATGTGGCGAGATAGATGTCGCTTCACCTGGTAGTACAACCACATTTTACCAGTTATGTTTTAGTCACATGTTGTTGGAAATGTAACGCTGGCCATTTATTATTCAAATGTGAAAGCTGGTGTTCTACGTAATTGTCACTCGGCAACTATTTTTCATGTTACAATGTCATGTATAATTTTATAATAATATATTAAATATTTCACTTATTCCAACTGTGCTTCAATACTCTGAAATAAATCTAATTTCCAATAGGTTATGTGCTACATGTGTGAAGTGTAAATATTTTGTGAAAATATTATTATATGACTCGAAATATGGATGAGTATACTGTTAGCTTGTATCTGGTATCCCTAGATATTTAATTGACTAAAGCTTATGTCATTCGAATGACAGCTCGTGGAGTTTATTAAGTCATGACGTTTCGATTGGCGTCCTTATGGAAAGGAGAGCGAACGGCCGGCCTTCTTGTTCGAGACACCGAGCAGTAAACATCTCTAGAACTCCTCTGTAATAGATTGGAATTTAAATAAAACTAGCGAGTAAGTACAGAACCTACTAATGAGTGATTTTATATAAACGTGATTTGAAATACTGTGAAAAAGGAATTAAATAAGTTTGTGTTTTAATAATGTGTATGATTTTCTGTTGCGAACCCTTTATTCCTGAACTATAGCTTACAGTTCAGTCGTGGGATCGTAAGAGAATTCTCATAATTTTCTTATTTTCACGTCCACAACAATCGTATGATAACGAATGTTTAGTTGATGTATCTTTACGATTTTATGTGTTATTTTTTTATTCTCTTTTCCCGGTTACGTTCGTTGTCAATATTAATTGACAAGAAACGTTACGATATTTTTTTTTCTTTTCTTTTTTTTTTTCTCAACTAAGTAGGCGTCGTTGACATAGGACAACTTTATTAGGTTTAGAATAAAACCTTTTTCGATTGTATTGATCCAAATATAATATGGACTTTGCTGAAAGGAGAGTAGAAGCGACAATAAACGTAAATGTGTTAATAATGGGTGGTTTAATTATGTTTATACATGTTGCCGCAGTATGTGAAACATTTAATAACTTGTTTTGTAGTAATTAGCTTGAAGGAAACATCGTGATTTTAGGTCATTTTAAATTATGATATTCTGAGCTGATGTTGGACATACGTTACATACTTAACTTTACTTCGTATTTTAGTTGTTCTATTTATTTATTTTTTTTGTGTTTATGCCTTGGCCAAGTAGGAAACCCACATTATTTAAGAAAGTGTTTTTTTTATTCTCTTTGTGATTACGAACAGGCACTAAGCTGTTAAATTGAAAGTTTCAGATACATTCATATTGGATGCAACCGAGGTTAAGGATTGCTATTCGGTATGAATAATAATGAAGAGCCCAGGTTAGAGGGCGGAAACGAGCCCAGGTTTGAGGGCAGGAGCGAGCCCAGGTTTGAGGGCAGCAGCGAGCCCAGGTTTGAGGGCAGGAGTGAGCCCAGGTTTGAGGGCAGGAGCGAGCCCAGGTTTGAGGGCAGGAGCGAGCCCAGGTTTGAGGGCAGGAGCGAGCCCAGGTTTGAGGGCAGGAGCGAGCCCAGGTTTGAGGGCAGGAGTGAGCCCAGGTTTGAGGGCGTAGGTGAGCCCAGGTTTGAGGGCGGAAGTGAGCCCAGGTTTGAGGGCTGGAGTGAACCCAGGTTAGAGGGCATAACTCCTAGGTTGGAAGGTCGCATACTGCCCAGGTCAGAGGGCAAAGAAAGAAATATGGACAGTCGAAACGAGGAACAGGTTACAAGCAGGATGGTAACAAGGACTGAAGACCGGACACGGCGTTCGTCTAAGAACCGAAAAAGGCGGAATATCATTGTGGATTCGGACAGTTCATCACGTGAAGATGGCAGTCACGAGAGGACAAGGAAACACCGGAGGAGGGAACGGACTAGGAGAGGCAGTTCGAGACGGACGGCGCGCAGCAGCGAGAGTTCAGATAACTATAAGTCAACACGAGTTTATAAATCTAGTCTTAATAGGGATTCTGAAACAAATGTAATATTAGATAAGTTTTTATCAATTTTAAATAGCGTCAAGAGTTCGGAGAAGCCCAAGCTGTCATTTAATAGCAATGTCTTACCGGATTTCGACCCCCTTAGTAAAGAACAAACTATGTTAGTTTGGATCACTAAAGTGGAAGAATGTGCCGAAATATACGGCTGGTCTGAAAAGGAAATAATCCACTATGCTCTTCCAAAACTTACGGGTGTAGCAAAAACTTGGTACCAGGGCTTGCCATCTCTTCTTTATACTTGGGGCGAATGGAAAAAGAAGCTAATAGAGTCATTTCCTTGTCGCGAGGACTACGCCGAACTCTTAACGGAAATGTTGGCCAAACGAGTTAGATACGGGGAATCATTGGAACATTATTATTACGCGAAACTAAATTTGTTAAATAGATGCAAAATTTACGGTAAACAAGCAGTTGATTGTGTGTTGTATGGAGTAGATGATCGTGCTATAAAAGTAGGTGCTCAAGCAGCTCAATTTAGTGAACCAGAACAAATATTAAAATACTTTCGAACGGTAAAAGTAGGGCAAAGTAAGGAAGCATACGAAGCTAATATCAGAAATAGTAATGATCGCAAAGCGTCTGTTACGGCCACGTCGCGAGCCCAAAACCTGAAACCTAGTGCGGTAAATTCTAGTATACGTTGTTTTAATTGTAATGAAGTCGGTCACCCCAGTTTCAGATGTGATAAACCTCCTATTAAATGTTCATTATGCGATAGATTGGGTCATCAAACTTCGAGTTGTTATAAAAATAAACCTAAAACTGATTCTACAAAAAACGAAAATGAATAAAAAGATAAAAATGAAAAAATGGTTTCCGAGTTGAAAACGAACGATATTCTATTGATAAATATATTTTTGATATTATTATTAACTTTAACGGTAAAGCAGTAAAAATGTCACATATATTTAGGAAGCCAGTGTACACTCATAACAAAAAGCAATGCCCACGAACTTGCTATGGAAATTAAGTGTCCCGCTAATCTTCCTGTATTGAGAGGTATGGAGCAAACCTGAGCATTCCTTTAGGCGTAATAACTACTGATGTCGAAGTACAAGGCATTAAGAAAGTGGTAGACATTTATGTTGTGGAAGATCATGTACTTAGTCACCCTGCCCTTCTGGGATACTCGTTTACTGAAATGCCTGATCTTTTAATTACCAAGACCCCCACTAAATTAATATAAAAAAAAATAGATTCCAAAAAAATACACCTGATGAGTGATAACAATGTTCATGTCCCACAGTTTTCATTGCGTGTAATACCAGTAAAATCTGAGCCATCTTTTACCGGCAATGTTTACGTACGTGCCTCTCTTAGAGAATTAAATGGGAAACACTGTTATTTTTTATCAGGTGAATTTACCATCATGGATGGATGAGATTCGTTGCTAGCGTATAACTTGTCTGATAGTGAAATGTTCATTTCAGAAAATTATTTATTGACCCGTTCTATTAAAAGCGAGCACTTAGACTATACAGATGTCCTTGATTGCTGTCAAATGTCTTTCGATTCTAATAACGCCCCTGAACGAATTAATTGTGGTGAGAAACACTAACTTCACACACAATAACTTCTCCGTTGACTAACTTATTAAAAAAAAAGATGTCGCTTGGACTTGGGGTAGTAACCAAGAGACATCTTTTGACTTGGTTAAGACTTTACTTACACAACGACCCCTTTTAGCTTTATATGACCCTAAAGCACCAACACAATTGCATACTGACGCGTGCAAAGATGGGCTCACAGGTATACTCTTACAGAGTGATTCGTTGGGTATATTTCATCCGGTTTCGTATTTTAGTCGTAAAACCTCCCCTGATGAGCGCAAGCTACACTCATACGAACTTGAAACCTTGGCAGTGATAGCATCTCTGAACAGGTTCAGGTTATATTTGTTGGGCATACCATTTACAATATATAGCGATTGTAGCGCGTTAAGATCCACATTCGTTAAACGGGATCTAATTCCGCGTGTTGCGCGTTGGTGGGTCCAAATACAAGAATTTAATTGCACTATCGAATACCGGCCCGGCTCCCGTATGACGCATGTAGATGCGCTGAGCCGCGGACCAACCGCGGATTTCGAATCCGAAACACACGTACTAGACATATTGAGTATCGAATGTTCCGATCATAATTGGATCGCCACCGTACAAGACGTAGATGAAGAAGTACAAAGGATTAAAAATATACTAGAAGATAAAACTGCAAAACAAGTCATAGATGTTCATAAAAACTATAAAATAAAGAACGGTCGCGTATATCGTATAGTAAGAGACGAGATAAAATGGTTAGTTCCAAAGGGTGTTCGCTGGCAAATCTTAAAACGTAATCATGACGACATTGGACACTACAGGTTTGTTAAAACCTTACAGCGCATACAACAACATTATTGGTTCCCTAAAATGCGTCGATTCGTAAAAAAAAAGCCCATCCGAACTACTATTTGGATGTAATATAACTAGTAGGTCAGAAGGTATTATGAACCCCTTTATATCTGATACCACTAAGTTGACTCGGAGGATTTAAATAGCATGAGTAATAAAGCAGGCAATAGTATAAAGGCACAGCAATTAAGAGACGTAGAAAGATTTAATAGTAAAAGAAAATCGGCTAAAAGTATAAGGTAGGAGACTTGGTTCGCGTCGAGAGGCAAGTTCCTCATGATGGTCAATCCCAAAAGCTAGTGGTTAAATTTCAAGGTCCTTATCGCGTAATGAAAGTGCTTCCAAATGAAAGGTATGATTGAGGATACCCCTTTGACACGCAAACATGGCCGTCGATATGAAGCTGTGATTGCCGTAGATAAAATGCAGCCGTGGATATCTTTCGGTAGGGACTTAATAAGTAGTGATGATGAGGAAAATGATGATAATTAACGGAATTCATTAGAGTAGTGGATAATTATAATGAACTGTTTAAATTATATGATTTTAAATACTTGTATGATAAGCATGATCTTGTTCTGTGTCTGGGTATAATTTATCTATGAAATAAGTGTATTTAGAAATGTACAAGTATGTTTATAAGTTGTCTGATAAATATAGTAGGTATAAGCTCTGCTTAGTTTAGGACTATATGGCATTGTGTTAAAATTGTAGTTTATTATTATTATAAATGTTACAGATAAAAATAGATAAGATAAGATTGATATAAAATTACAATATGCTAACTAATTTTTAATAATTACGAAGAAATTAGTGAACCCGATGTTATGTTTGTGTTTACAATTTTTTTTTCGTTTCTTATGTTTTCTCTTTTCCTGTTACTTTTAAAACAAAAATGTGATTGTATGCACGAGGACGTGCTTTGAGCAGGATGGCCGAGCTGTTAGCTTGTATCTGGTATCCCTAGATATTTAATTGACTAAAGCTTATGTCATTCGAATGACAGCTCGTGGAGTTTATTAAGTCATGACGTTTCGATTGGCGTCCTTATGGAAAGGAGAGCGAACGGCCGGCCTTCTTGTTCGAGACACCGAGCAGTAAACATCTCTAGAACTCCTCTGTAATAGATTGGAATTTAAATAAAACTAGCGAGTAAGTACAGAACCTACTAATGAGTGATTTTATATAAACGTGATTTGAAATACTGTGAAAAAGGAATTAAATAAGTTTGTGTTTTAATAATGTGTATGATTTTCTGTTGCGAACCCTTTATTCCTGAACTATAGCTTACAATACTAATACGAAAGTTGCGATGGAAAAGCTAAAAGGCACCATCAACTATCGCGATTGGGCATTTCAAATGCAAAATATACTTATATTCGAGGATTTGTGGCAATGTATTACTGAAAAATACGAAACCTCAGGTGAGAACGCTAACAAATTAGCTCGTAGAGAGGAGAAAGCTCGAGCGAGGCTATGTTTGAGTGTTGAAAAATCGTGCTATTCTCACATTGTGCAGGCGAAAACTGCAAAGGATGTATGGGATGCCTTGCAGAAGGCTTACGATGACACCGGGTTGCAAAGGAGATTGTCGTGTCTGCGAACGTTATGCTCGATTAAGCTGGAACAGTTCGATAGCATGGAGATTTATGTCAACGAGATCTTGTCACTTGCTGAACAACTCAGTAGTATGAAGAAACCACTCGATGATGAATTTCTGGCTACTATTATGCTTCAAGGGTTGCCTCAAGATTATGAACCAATGATAATGGCTCTGGAGCATTCTAGGATAGAGATAACTACAGATATGGTAAAAACAAAACTACTTCAAGATAAGAGATGGAAAGGGAGCGCTGCTGAAAATGGCGATGGCTGCTTATTTACACGGAATCGTAGTAATGAAAAGGCTAGCTCTCGAGGCGAGAAGAAAAATGCCTCAAGTACATCAAAACACGCTAGTACCTCGTCAAGTACGAACAAGTTGTGGTGTTGGAAATGTCGTTCTAAAGGACATGTCAAGAAGGATTGTCCTCAATTGGACCGGAATGGAGCGACGTCGACTTCCATGGTGTTGTCTGCACTTAACACTGACAGTTCGTGGATTATTGATTCTGGAGCGACAGATAATATGTCAGGACGCCAAGAATGGTTTCATGCTCTAGATGAGTCGTCGACTAAGGAGGTTTGTGTTGCTAACGGAAAGAAGTTAGTTGTGAATGGGAAAGGTGAAGTACATTTTACGGTTAACTCTTGTGGACATACCATAGATACTACTTTAAAAGATGTAATGTTTGTACCTGATCTTACTGTTAATTTAATATCTGTGTCTACGCTTGCTGAAAAGGGATTTAAATTTATTTTTGATAAAAATGGATGTAACATCATTAAACATGGTAAAGTAGTTTTATATGCTAGGAAAGTTGGGAGAGTTTACAGGCTTAATTCTGTAGGTAAAGTTAATCTGACAACGTCATCTACGTCTAAGGATATGATGTTATGGCATCAACGTTTAGGTCATATTAATTTTGACAGCTTGGCATCACTTAGAAAGGTAGCTATTGACATTGACTTTCAGGTTAATACTCAGAAGAAAGTTTGTGATGTGTGTCTTAAGGGTAAGCTATCCCGCGCTCCCTTTGTGACCAATCATAACAAACAGGTGGCCGAGGCGCGGCTGGCGCTCATTCACAGTGACGTCATGGGGCCGATGCCGACTACTTCTCTCGGAGGCAAGCGCTACGTCCTCACGTTTCTAGACGACTACTCCAGGAAGGTGTTTGTCTATCCCATTGCAAAGAAGAGTGAAGTGTGTAAGTACACTAAAGATTTTATTAGACTGGTAGAGAATCAGTGTAGTGCAAAAGTCAAGGTAATGAGAACAGATAACGGCTCTGAGTACGTTAATGCTGAGTTGACGGATTTTCTTAAAAAGAAAGGCATTATACATCAGCTCACGGTACCGTATTCTAGTCAGCAGAATGGATCCGCGGAGCGCTTGAATCGTTCTTTACTTGATAAGGTCAGATGTCTACTGTATAACGCAAATCTTGATGACAAGATGTGGGCAGAGGCTGTAAATACTGCGGCGTTTCTGATCAACAGATCGCCAAGCTCGAGACTTTCTGGTGGTTTACCAGAGGAAGTGTGGAGTGGTAAGAAAGTGAGCCTTAAAAATCTGCGTGTTTTTGGTTGCGAGGCATTTGCTCATGTAGATGACTGTAAACGTAAAAAGTTAGACCCCAAAAGCAGAAGGTTAATCTTTTTAGGTTACTGTGATAACGTCAAAGGTTATCGTTTGTTCAACCCTGATGACAATAAAATCGTTGTATCACGTGATGTGGTATTCAACGAATATGTGTTTCCAGGGAGAAATTCTAAAATAGGGCCAAAACGTGTGTTTGAACCTATTTATCTTACAAGAGGTGATGATGAGAGGGAGATGCTGGAGACTACGTCGGTTGAGGCGGAGCCAGATTACCTGTTACCTAAGTCGTCAAATCATCCACTTGAGGCGGAGCCAGATACAGTTCCTGCAGAATCACCAAATCATCCTGTTGAGTTGGAGTGTGAACACGAGGCTAGTAAAGATTCGGTAACGTCGCCTGAATTGGCACCAGAGTCTACTAGTTCACGATATAACCTACGTCCACGTATGCCTAAGACAACTTGTAACATAACTAACGTGTGTAATGTGACAGAGCCAATAGAGCCACGTACTGTCAAAGAAGCTTTGAAATGTGAAGATAAAGAGTTATGGCAGAAGGCCATGAAAGAGGAAATCGATTCTTTTGTCTTACACGGAGCTTGGGAGCTTACTGATAAACCGGTTGACAAGAACGTCGTTAAAAATAAGTGGATTTTTACCCTTAAACGAGACTCGGAAGGGAACATTACACGTTATAAGGCAAGGTTGGTAGCTAAAGGCTATACTCAAAGATATGGTGAAGATTTCCAAGAAACTTTTTCACCGGTCGTTCGTCATTGTTCTATACGATTGTTGCTATCTCTGGCAGTGGAAATGAATCTTAAGATTGATCATTTAGACGTGCAGACAGCATTTCTGAATGGAAATTTGCAGGAGGAGATCTTTATGCTACAACCGGAAGGTTTCATATGCCCTGGGAGTGAGAATAAAGTCTATAGATTACGAAAGGCTGTTTATGGGTTGAAGCAAGCATCGCGATCCTGGTACCAAAAGGTAAAAGATGTCTTATTTTCTTTGGGATACAGACAGTGTAAACAAGAGGACTGCATCTTCATTAAGAGATCAGGTGATTCAATTGTTTTTATTGCTCTGTATGTTGACGATTTTTTCGTGTTCTATAATGACAAACGTCTGGCTGAGACGTTAAAAAGTTCTTTGTTAAATGTTTTTAAACTCAAAGACTTAGGTCAGGTACGAAACATGTTAGGTATAAAGGTAGAACGTGATGCAACTTCCATCAAACTTAGTCAGGAAAAGCGGATTGACAATATGTTAGATCGTTTTGGCATGACAGACTGTAGGCCTGTAAAGTCTCCCATGATAACTAATGTTAGTTCGGTAATTGAGAGTTCTAATAATGCTACAAATAACGTTGTAACGAAGTTTCCGTTTCAAGAGTTGATTGGTAGTCTTATGTATTTATGTGTAACTACGCGACCTGACATTTCGTTTGCCGTGTCATATTTAAGTAAATTTAACAGTTGTTATACGGAATTCCATTGGAATCAAGCTAAGCGTGTACTGCGATATCTTAAAGGTACTAAGCAAAAGGCTTTGGTATTTAAGAAGTCAAATGTAGATCCCGTTCTTGAGGGTTATTCTGACGCAGATTGGGCGGCAGATCCTGATCGTAAGTCGTACACGGGGTATGTGTTTAAATACGGCGGTAATTCGGTATCTTGGGGTAGCTACAAACAGTCCTGCATATCGCTTTCGTCCACCGAGGCGGAGTATTGCAGCTTGAGCGAAGCGAGTAGAGAAGCGGTGTTCCTACAAGCTTTAATTAGGGAATTATTAATGACGACTAGTTGTAAAATAGTAATGTATTGTGACAATCAATCTGCTATACAGCTTGCTATCAATCATACTCATCACAGACGGAGCAAGCATATAGAAATAAGATTTCATTACGTTAGAGATGTGATAGATAGGTTTAACTTAGAAATTGTATACATCCCTACAGATGAGATGTTAGCAGATGTTTTCACTAAGCCCCTGGGCTGTGTCAAGCACGAGGTGTTCACTCGTCAGCTTGGTGTGGCATGAAGCCATCATGATGCCCACGTTATGGGGGGGTGTTGGAAATGTAACGCTGGCCATTTATTATTCAAATGTGAAAGCTGGTGTTCTACGTAATTGTCACTCGGCAACTATTTTTCATGTTACAATGTCATGTATAATTTTATAATAATATATTAAATATTTCACTTATTCCAACTGTGCTTCAATACTCTGAAATAAATCTAATTTCCAATACATGTGAGCAAGCCTATTGCCATCAATTAAATTCTAGATGGAAAAATTCAATAACGCTTTGGCCTACCCGGATATCAAACCCGGGACCTCATGTTTTGCAGTAGCGCTTGCGACCACTAGACCAAGGAGTCGGTCAAATGATCTATCTATCTATCTGTAGGTCTGTGTACAGTAAGTACATGTTTGTGCTCTGTGAATATTCATGAGGCTGATATATTCCTGCCGTGATTCGGACACGTGCTGCGGTCAATAGTCGACCGAAGAATTTACCAGGTGCATAGGTAATATACTCTCGTCTTTTGACTTTGTATTTTATTTTGTTTTGAAATATGTATGTAAAAAAAAGATAAAGATACCGGGCTAGTATCCGCAACTCGTTGCCTATGGCCTATATCTACCACGCGGGCCCAGTGCAATTGGTAGATGTCACATGTCTTCGAATTTTTAGTTCTATGACATGCCGGTTTCCTCACGATGTTTTCCTTCACCGTTTTTGAGAGCAGTGGTGATGAAATAAATTACACAAAGTAATGGCCTGCCACCACTGGGCCACCGCTGCTCTTAATTATGTATGTATCCGTGTATTTATTTTTATCACATAATAATTGTCCTTAATGTTTTACCTTGTTCCATCTCTACATCACTTTATGAAAGACTGGTAGAAAATGCCTAAAGCATTAAGTCCGCCTTTCTCCCCTTTTTAAAGAAGGAACCATTGATAAATAATAATACCAGCCTGTTACTGTCCCACTGCAGGGCAAAGGCCTCTTCTCACACAGAGAAGGCTCGAGCATTAGTCACCACGCTTGCTCAAGGCGGATTGGCGATTTCAAACTTATATTAACTATAAGTCCAGGTTTCCTCACGATGGTTTTCCTTCACCGATGTCAATGATGTCTAAGATAAACTTAGAAAGTACATATGCATTGAAAAAGTCTGGGCCATCACGACATTTTATCACGACCAATGATATTATAAGTAAAAAGGTTTAGATAGGTAAGCGCTCAGCAAGCGACACATTAAGGCCTTGTCCAGATATACGTTCGAGTTTGTTGCGTCTTGTAACGCATTGCTCTTCAGCTAGAAGCTTTGTAAATAAAGTATGCAACATTCACAGCATTGAACTTCAAATCGCGTGTCAATTCGTAGCGAATTCGTTCCTTCTGGACAATGTCTAAAACGTGGGTAAGTAGCCACACTTTACCTCAGTGTCGCGTCGCGCTGTCAACGGACGCGTGCGTGCGTTAGTTTGCCGTTTTTGAAGATCGAATGTTGTTTAGGTAACCTATCTACACCTTTTTACTTATAATAGCATTAGTAGGAACTGTAAGACGTGTATGCTGAATGAAACCTATAGCACAAACTCACGCCTTTTCCCATTGATAGGTGTAGGCAGAATCTATAGCAGTGCTATTGTGCAAAAATAAACCCTGTGAATGTGTGTGAAGTGAAGGCGAGTTGAGCTGTCATTCCATACTGACGCTAGGCGTCGACAGTTTACTTCACTCAAGTTTTTACAGGGTGAGTGGAACGCCAGGTTCAATGATACTTACCACATACTTATTTTGCTTTTATTAAGTTTAAATTTAACGTACCCCACAATAATCCGCGTCACCCTATTAATCTATAACGTCCCCCTTTCCGCAAAACTGTATCTGGTTCCAATTCCCCCATCCCCAGAATTTGCAGGCTTCTTAATAATTGTGAAGATTCACTAGATATTTTTTCCACAACACTTCAAAAATTTAAGCGCCAAGTCCAAAAAAATAGTATTTAAGTCCTTACGGATAAGCGTTGTTTCTGCACTATCTGTTACGTTATTTTAACTGTTTTAATTTTGTTATTGCATGCTGTGTCTATCGCATCATATTGTACACTATGCTTGAGTAAATTGATTGTACTATGAAGTGTAAGAATGTAAAAATTGTAGATAGGCCAATTGTATGAAATAAAACAGAGAGAGAACTTGTAAATTATAGAATTTACTTGAATAAAAAATAAAAGTTAAAACAATGGCGAGTTACACTCAACGACCTTATTCGAAGACAAAGAAAAAAAGTGTGTTGCCACACAACATAAATATTTTTACAGCATACAAATGTTGCACACATAAAAAAAACAAAGAAAAACAAAAAACATTAAATTTGATTCTGAACTATTACAAATCACTGCAATTAATTGCAATAATTTATAATAATTCAGAATATAAAAATATATGTTCACATTGTATTGAACATAGTTGGGGGGGGAAGCTTACAAGCTTAAGCAGTGGGAAAATTATAACATTATTCCACTGGCAGAGGACATAATTTGGCAATGGATCTTAAATAAATTTTATTTTTAAATTTTATTTCAGCTACTCTTACATTGTTGTCTAGCCCAGGAAACACTTTGACAATCATTGCCATAGGCCATTGTAAAGGAGAGGCATTTACATCCTTAACAAGAACAAGATCACCTACCTTTAGGTTATCAGAGCTATGTTTCCACTTGGGACGGCTCTGGAGTTGAGTGAGATAGTCTGCTGACCATGCCTTCCAAAAATGTTGTTTAAGTTTAGACACAATTTTCCAAAATTTCAGTCTACTTATTGGAATTTCCAGTAAATCAACACCAGGATAACTAGACAAAGCCGTACCAATTAGAAAATGACCTGGAGTTAAATATCCACCTTCATTGGGGTTGGAAAGTAGAGGTCTAGAGTTCAAAACACCCTCTATCTGTACTATCACCGTGTTAAACTCTTCATAAGTTAGGCACAGAGTGCCAATGACACGTCTCAGATGATGCTTTACGCTCTTTACCCCGGCTTCCCAAAGACCACCAAATTCAGGGGAGTAGCTAGGAATGTACATAAATTTTATGTACTTAAGTTTACAATAACTATATATAGAGTCTCTATGAGCTCTGGAAGCTTGTACATTGTATAATTCCCTTAGCTGATTTTCAGCTCCCTTAAAGGTTTTTGCATTATCACAATACACTTTAGACGGTATACCACGCCTAGAAATAAAGCGATCAAAGCATGCCAAGAAAGTTGGGGTTGTAAGGTCCGACACAACTTCTGCATGTATAGCCTTAGTGGAAAAACAAACAAATAGAGCTACATACCCTTTTGTTATGAGTGGTTTCCGGATTCTTGATACCTTTAAATTAAATGGACCACAAAAGTCGATGCCGACATGCTGAAAGGGCCTAGTTGGTGTGACTCGTTCCTTTGGAAGTGAACCCATGAGCTGCTTAGCAGTGTCAGCTTTCAAACGAAAACATTTCAAGCATTTATGCACTACCTTTTTTACCTCTCGAATGCCATTGATTATCCAGAATTTCTGTGATAACGAACTGAGCACCAACCTAGGACCTGCATGCAATAATCGTAAATGCTCTCTTTCTATAATTAAAGAAGTTATGTTAGAATGTTTTGGCAAAATAATAGGGTGCATTTTATCTTGGGGAATGCCTGCATTTTGCAGCCTGCCGCCCACACGGAGCAAACCGTGTGCATCAATAAATGGATGAAGATTGGCCAGCCCTGACTTGATTTTTTTATTATTAATAATTGAATTAACTTCTTCTGAAAATGAGATTCTTTGTATGGAACGAATTATAAATTCCAAAGCTAGCTGTAACTCTTTAGGAGTTAAATTTTTATCTTTTATAGTGTTTTTTCCCAGAGAATTATTTACAAACCTATACATATATGCGACAACGCTTTGTAACTTATTTATGTTTGAATATTTTTCTAATAAATAGGTTGGTAGGGAAGGCTCTTCATTAATTATAAGACAAGATTCGTCTGGTACCGTTTCTGGTTCAGTAAAACTTTGCTGCTTATGAGCTAGATCTGGGTTTAATAAGTATTGTGGACCATGCCACCATAAATGATTTTCTTGCAACTTTTGTGGCTCTATCCCGCGGGAGATAATATCAGCAGGGTTTTGAGAAGAGCGAACATAGTACCAGGATGACCTATCGGTATAAGAAACAATTTGTTGAACTCTATTATTCACGTAAGTATTAGCTCTGACTCTACCTGACTGTATCCACGCTAGTACTATTTGAGAATCACTGTGCAAGCGTGTGTAATGCGAAAATCTAGAGCCAATTATATCACTGACTCTTTTTGTGAGTTGGGCAAGCAATAACGCACTATTCAACTCTAACTGAGGTATAGTAAGTACCTTGGCTAGAGGTGCCACACGTGACTTTGAACAAAGAAGGTTTACTTCAACACTCCCATTAGATTTTAAAATTCTTATGTAAAGGCAGGCACCATAAGCTTTTGATGATGCGTCTGCAAAACCCACTAACTCAATGGATAAAAAATCTTTACATTGAACGTACCGAGGCACAATAATTTTATTCATTAAATTTAAGTTATTTAGAAATTTTTCCCACAGCTGGGAATATTTTGTTGGAAGAATATCATCCCAACCTATCTTAATACTCCATAATTCCTGCATAATCATTTTTGCAACAATTATAATTGGACTAATAAGACCCAATGGGTCAAAAAATTTTCCTATGTAACTAAGAATCTTTCTTTTAGAGTTCATTTGTTCATTAGGTTGTATTAAAGGAGTCTGAAAATAGAAATTATCATCTACAACATCATACTTCAATCCTAGAGTTTTAATAATATTATCCTTATTCAAGTCAATTTCTTCAAAATATTTATATTCACTTGGGATATCTTCCAAAACCATAGGATGATTTGAACACCATTTGTGTAATTTAAAATTACCAAATTTAAGTAATTCAATTAGCTGATTCTTTAATAAATTAAGTTGCTCTATATCTTCACAACCTGCAAGTACGTCATCGACGTATGTGTTTGAAAGCATGGCTTGTGCAGCAAGAGGTAATTCATTCTTATGCCTATTTGCAAGTTCTATTAGGCATCGAGTGGCCAAAAAGGTAGAGGCTTTCAATCCATAAGTTACTGTCTGCAACTGCAAACAACTTATGGGCGTATTAGGATCATCCCTCCAAAGTATGTTCTGTAAGCTAGTGTGATGTTCATTAATATAAACACCACGGAACATTTTTTGTATATCACAAATTAAAATAAATAAATATGTTCGAAATAAAAGAAGAATATCAAAGAGCTCACTTTGTACCACAGGCCCATTCAGCATGACGTCATTCAGCGAAGTTTTGTTTTTGGATTTCGTACTTCCATCGAAAACCACTCGCAACTTTGTAGTCTTACTATCTTGGTTAAATACAGCATGATGTGCTAAAAAGTAAACAGAACCATTATTAAGATCATAAGAATTTATATCAACTTCCTTGGCGTGCCCTAATGCTACATATTGTTCTATGAATTTTTTGTATTCTTCCAAGAATATTGGATTTCGTTTAAGTTTTTTTTCCAAACTTAAAAATCTTTGCAGGGCGACCGAGAAAGAGTCTCCCAGCTGTAGCTCATGTTTAGGAACTATAAGCGGCATATCTACATGGAATGTGCTGTCAACAATTTGAAGGGACTCTTTAAAAATATTTTCAGTTTTTTGAAATTCATCTGTAACTTTTTTTAATGGAAGTTCAGACACTTTCTCAGTCAACCAAAAATTTTCCATAACATTCTCTAATTTTCTTTCATCGAAGATTGCAAAATTTGAAACTAGATGTGAACATACATTGTTACCGCTTACGCAGGATTTACCAGCAACCACATAGCCAAAAACAGTATTTTGCAATACAAGACCATCCAATAATTTAAAACAACCACTTAACAAAGAATCAAAATAAATGTCAGCCCCTATTAATATAGAAATTTCAGTAGGGATGTTAAATTCTTTATCTGATAAAATAATATTTTCTGGAATGGACAATTTAGAAATGTCTAATATTTGCTGCGGCTGTGGTGCTGTAATTGTATCTACTACATAGCAATTGACATTAAATATAATATTATTATATACCGTTGAATTTACAGGTACCTTAACAACCTGATTTATATTTGTAGTTTTATTACCAATACCAATAATATTAGTAGATTGCAAAGTAGGAACGATTGATAACTTTTTCACTAAAGAGTTAGTTATAAAGGAAGCCTGGCTCCCACTGTCGAGCAAGGCCCGTACAAATATGTCACGACCATATTTGTCAGTGACTTTAACCTTAACTGTAGGTAATAAAACATTACAATTTGAAATGTTACTATTTGAACATAATGAGACTGAAGCTTCTTTTTTATTTTCATGTAGAAGTGTATTGTGAGATTCCTTACAAACTTTACATTTAAATTTGTACTTACAGTCATTGACATTATGTAATCTTAAACATATTGAGCACAATTTGTGATCTTTTACAAAGGTCAGACGTGTTTCTATAGGAACCATCTTGAACTTGGGACAAGTAAAAATAACATGATCAGTTTTATCACAATAGGCACACAATCTATTGGATTGCGCAGCAATATTGGAGACTCGCACTGTACTCTTTGATTTATTTTCAGTAGTATGACCTTTCAGGGGAGTAGTATCCTCCAGCGCCATAGCACGCTTTTCTAAAAAGTCTAAAAACTCTGTCATAGTTGGTAAAACTCTAGCATCTCTATCCAAATGAAATGATCTGTGTGTATATAAATCAAGCTTTTTAGAGAGTAGACACAATAGAAGACGATCCCAGCTATCCACTGGTTCATCCAGATTTTTTAACGCATATAACTGTTGTTTAATTTGAGAAACAAAGGTTCTTATAGAAGCCGCCGTTCCCTCTGCATTGTTGGTATATCCAAAATTAAATTAATGTGGTTACATATTAAGCGTGTCTTATTGTCATAACGCTGTCTCAACAATTCTAAGGCTTCTTTATAAGATTGACTAACTAACGGTAGGTTAACTATTATTGACAAAGCGTCATCAACTAGGTACTTTCTTAAATAAAATAGCTTTTGGACATCCGTCAATGTACGGTTGTTGTCTATTACCGCTATAAACAGTTCATAAAAAGGTTTGAATTTTGTAAAATCCTTGCCGTCATAAGTAGGAATTTCTACAGTAGGTAACTTAGAAGTTGAAGTACATGTGGATTGAGAAGACTCCGATTGGGTAAGCATACGTATAGTTTCATTGATCTTAGCAAGGGTTTTAAAAAATCGTTCCTCAAAAATACCTACATCTTCAGAATCATTTTCGTCCAAACTTAATATATCTAACTGAAGAGCTTCAAACTGTTTTAATGAAGTAATAAGTTTGTCCTTCCTTGCCTCCAAAAGGTCTATTGTAGCCGAGGCGAGGTTTATCGGATCCTCTACAAAGTTTTGAATGCGCGTCAAAGTTGCTTTGCATGACGCTCGCGACAATTTGAGCTTCTTTAAATCAGCCATTTTATTATAACAGTATATTAACCGCTCGTAATTAGTATGATTAGACCGCACAAACACTTTTATCACTTTGTTTTTGTATTTTATTAACACAACTTGGATTTAATAACACTTTGTATTTGTTTACTTCGATGAGCTGTCAAAGTCGAATGACATTTGACAAGACGTCACGAGTGTCAAACTCAAATGACGTTGATGGAATATGACAGTGACACTTGATGTTTTGTATTGACAGACCAAGTGCCAACTTTACGACGAATGAATGAAGAACGATGATGACGTCAATTTTTGAAATTGCTAGAATAAATTCACGTACATACCAGAGTGGGTATAAGAATTTACCCACATCCACAAAAATGTTGATGAAAATCCAAATTCCAACTCCAAAATCGCTCCAATTTTGCGATTTTCCACGATTTCACGACTATGCCGCGAAACTGAAATAGAATCTTCGTATAACACCCAGAATATGGTCAGGGTGAGGGCTTCCAAATCGCACCAATTTTGCGATGTTTCACGATTATTGACGTGAAACCGGTATAAAATCTTCGTGATTCGATGTGATCACCCAGAATATTGTCAGGGTGAGGTTGCGCCGGGGCATTGAGACATTGTCCCAGCCTGCACAAGCCAGGGCGTGCACACAGTACACTACTCTCCACCTAAAAATCACTGATAATCGAAGAAAAACTTATACTGACACCCGAAGGCCCGAAGGACCACTTCTCTGTATGAAATAAAACAGAGAGAGAACTTGTAAATTATAGAATTTACTTGAATAAAAAATAAAAGTTAAAACAATGGCGAGTTACACTCAACGACCTTATTCGAAGACAAAGAAAAAAAGTGTGTTGCCACACAACATAAATATTTTTACAGCATACAAATGTTGCACACATAAAAAAAACAAAGAAAAACAAAAAACATTAAATTTGATTCTGAACTATTACAAATCACTGCAATTAATTGCAATAATTTATAATAATTCAGAATATAAAAATATATGTTCACATTGTATTGAACACAATAAATAAATAAATAAAAATAAATAAATGAATAAATGTATACCCAGTTCCTCTACAAATTATGTTATTGAGTTAGTTTTAAGACATAATTCACGTATATGGGCGATGCTTACGTCATACATTTAAATCTAAATGCTGCAGGTAGTTGTATTAATGTCAAAAATATGTCCCCGGACTTCCTGGCTTAGACAGAGTCATATTTCGAAATTCGATAAATCCAAAATGTATGGAATTCAGCATTTCTAAAGCTTAATTTGCCTATTTGTAAATAAATAATTAAATAACTTGTCTTATTAATTAATTACTGACAGGTATAACTGAATCATTTACTTTATTTTAACCTTAGTATAATAACGCATAGAAACCTATTATAGTAAGGCAACTAAAACTGAGCCAAAGTGATCTTTGCTCGATGAGCCGTCAGTAGGTACTCAAAGTCACGTTCCGTCGAGCACGGCTTACTCATCATAAAGTAGACACACGACTTCACCCGCGTTTTGTACTAGATGCAGCTTCAATGCGTTATTATTCTAAGATGCCAACATAAGTGACATAGATACAAGGTATAAAAATAAGAAAACTTGTTACTTTCTGATATTTTAACTTTAATTTACAATGACACATTATAATACAAATAAATATTTAAAATCTTCATGATTTTATTAATATACAATAGATACAAATAAATATTGTATTGACTATTTTCCATTTCATGGCACTTTTATGATTTTTATTGATTCTTTATGTTCAGTGTCGTTTCATACAAATGTTTATACATAACCACAGCGAAATATTTACAAAATTATATTTAAACTAAAAAGAAATACAGGACGGTACAATAGCAAGCAAAAAATATAAAAAAAAATAAATTACTTGGATCATTTTTTTTTGGCAAATAAAGGGTCTAACTGTTACCTCGTCTTTTGAAAAATTAATGTATGTTTTTAATAGGTTATATTATGTATTACATCTATATCCGATGTTTATCATGGTCGTTTTGTAATGGTAAGCCTTAAAGTTATTTTGGTAAAAAACGTTTAAAAATTTAATTTAAAAACCTACCTAGTATGCTATTAGCCTCCCAAATGAACCAGACTATAAAATCTTACACACACATCCAACATTCCCACTAACTTACTTTTACATTTAAGATCACTATTTCTTAAAGTGACAGGACCGGGACCTACCCAATAAAAATGTGCAAATTCGGGACTCACTTCTTAGTTAGCTAATTAGATTTATTTTTGAGTTTGAACTATACATTGTATATTTGTTAGGTAAGTACCTATTTTTTGTCATTACATAGTTTTAGCTCCAACTTCAATGAGTCTAATTAAGTCTTTAATCGCAATGAGGTTGATATGTCTGTTTTTTTTTGTATTATGTTTTAGCCGGAGAGGTTTTAGACACTATACAAGGTGTTTTTTTTTATATCTCATAACTCTAGGGTTATTATCTGTAGGTAAAAATAATACTAAAACTCCCAGAATAGATGATCCAAAAATGCATAGTTTCGGAGATATCATCAATCTTACTTAAATTATCAGTTGTTTAGTACCCGTAACACAAGCTCTGCTTAGCTTGGGTCTAGATGGCGTTATGTGAATAGTCGTGGAATATTATTATTAAGTATTCTTAATATTATTTTTATTACCTAATTAGTTCAAAAATTGTCACCAGTACGACGAATTTTCTTTCTAACGTCACTTTTCTTTCACGTAAGGGTGTTTTACATTAATCATCGTGACATTGTCGAATTATTTTGTATGATTGTAAAAAAAAGGATGATTGAAACATAATTCATATGCCAGTTAATTCTTTGATATGGTCTCAATCATACCCTAGAGTTATGGGATAAAAAAAAAACACGTTGTATAGGGTGACTGGTAATTAGTGACCGATACTTAAACACGTGATTGTATTCATGATTTCAATAAACTTTACGAGATAAACTTTTTTAACTACACAGTAAGTATTATAAACAAGATTGTGATTTAGTTACCCTAAAAAGCATCTCTGTTTTCTCTTTCAATCTTCTGAAGCTTATTCTAAACCTATCACATTTCAAGACTAAATAAACGATCTACTAATCTATTTTATCATTTCTTTGCCTGAATTGGCACTAGGTCTAAACAACGCCATCAAACCTCCCCACACTAACTGAATTATACTTCCAAACAGTTCCATTATGTAGACAAAAGGTCCTTCCTTTGGGCTGGCCACTTCATCCTCGTCCCAATTGAAAGGATCATCTAGTTCATTCCATGTATCGTTCTTAGCTTCGACCTGTCTGCTAGAAAATTGACTTCCTTTAGTCAATGATGGCAAATAACTTGAATACAGGGTTAATTTTTCTGGTTTCTTCTCCGGTTTTTTACTTAAGCCTTCGACCGATAATTCCTCAACGTCCCTGTCCTTCGAGATATCGTTGTCAATCGGTTTCATGTCGTGTTTCTTCGCTATGTCTTGGTCGCCTTGTAGCTCGATTTTCTTTGCTGGTTTTGTGGTTTCTTCTGACTTTGTATCATTTATACCGAGGAATCTGGAATTTGTACAGATATGGTGTGTTAAAATATGTCAACGTCTAATGTTTTAGGGGGTTTTAACAGTCTAGGAATATTAGGTTATGTATATTCAATAGGAAAAATTTGACACAATGGGGTAGCTTGATGTGCTGGCACATGTACATTACGTTAAAGAAAAACCATTTATTTAAACTGAAAACCTAGTTGAAGTTTGTCGTGATTCACTTGCATGACAAAAAAATAGAAGGTAAAAAGTTCATTAACAAATATGGTAGGTAATCCAGTTCAACCCCTGGCGGCGATCAATATTGTGGAATCCTCTCAAAGAAGGCAGCATTCACTTAATAAAAAAAGTCTTAAAAAGTAAAACAAAATCTTTCCAATAGGAATACCATCTACCAAGAGATTAGAAGAAGTATATTTACTTGTAAATCGGCGATGTGATTCTCTCAGCAATGTTGCTGGCGATCTGGTGGTAGACGTCCAGCGGTGGGTTGGTACCCATGGTGGTAGGATGAGTGGTGTACACCGACACCACAGTCTCCTCCACAGGCAGGCTCGTACATTGTTGATATAACTGAAAGTTGATGATAAGACATTGGTTTATTTTGGAATAGAGTATAAAGTAGAGTAGTATGTACAGACGCCAGCACATCCAATTACCCCAATGTGTCAAATTTCTTTGATCATTTTTCAACTTTATGTCAAACAGAATAAGGTTCATATTCAATTAGGAAAATTTGACACATTGGGGTAACTTGATGTGCTGGCGTCTGTACCATGGAATCATGTAACTGGATTGTGGAGGTCAGGCCTAAGGCTCTAGACAGACGGACCGCATTTCAACTGCAATCCAACCGCAAATTGCAGTTCGGATGCAGTTTGAAAAAGACAACGTCGTGTCAACTGCATTCAAACTGCAATTTACGGTTGGATTGCAGTTGAAATGCGGTCCGTCTGTCTAGAGCCTAAAGCCCCGTATTCATGATAAACATTTGTTTAGCAACAAAGTTGAATCAACGTGTTGCGGAGTTGCTGTCAACATGTTGCTAGCAACACTGTGTGTTGCGTTATTTTAGAATTTGAATATATTCACATAATTTATTCATGTTTCTATACTATTTTTATGAAGAGGATAAAAAATCTTTCACTAATAGAATGCTATATCATCACTGAGTAAGATTGGCTATAAGGTGAAATAGTATCTAAAATCGACGCGGATGAAGTCGTGGGGGAAAGATAATTTTACCTACTTTTACAAGAGAAATCTTGTTTTTTAGATGGCTGACTCAAGTAACAACCCTAGGCCAGGCACTTCTTCTACTCCTAAGAGAAGGGTGGCTGAAACTTTTGTAAATCAGGAAGATCAAATAAAAGAGTGGCTGGAAGAGGAAAGTGAACATGAGTTTAGCGCTACCTATTGGTGATGAAGATGAAGATCCGACTTTCGAGCCAGAAATGCAACACCCAAAAACCAAATATTGTTCCTTTGATTTTTCGAAGCAAATTTGCCTTCAGTGCTCCAAGCCACTATATAAAATTGTTAAGAAAAGCTGTGATTTGAAAACGGTCTAATTTTAATTTCAACCAATGAATATATCTCATGTTTTCAAGACCGATTATTGTAATTGTTAATTTTTAAAATGTCTAATGTTTAATAAAAAAAAAAGTTGATTTTGTTATTTTTTCAATGTCATCAATGTTTAGGGAGAGATTCATAGACTGAATTGAGGGTAGTCAATAAACACTGTTTAATGTTGAAAATACAAATTGTTTTTTTTATTTAAAGTTCATTTAACATAAAACATAGGCTAAAGATCTAATAAATATACATAAAAAAACTACATCATTTAATTCTATAAATATATTTACTGTTGAAATGGTGTCTCGTGTACTACCACGTCAGTACAATTGTAAAATTTGAGTCACGTCAGTCGCAGAGGGTTAACTATAAGTCCAGGTTTCCTCACGATGTTTTCCTTCACCGATGTCAATGATGTCTAAGATAAACTTAGAAAGTACATATGAATTGAAAAAGTCACATTGGTTCTTGCCCAGATTTGAACCATAACCTCCTCCATGAGAGGTAGGCACCTTTACCTCTGGGCCATCACGGCATATGTGTGTCATGTGACACACATACACATATACATACACATACGACATATGTGTGTGTGTGTGTATTGACATATGTTTCACCCAATATACATTCTATTACATCATCATCTGCTCCCAGTCCATGAATGCAGCTAGAGACTCCTTTCTGACCTCCACAAACCTGTGACTGAGTAACATACGATACACTTTGATGAAACTTTTGATCAAACTTTCGGTGTTTTGACTGCTCATAGAGGCTATCAAATTTTAAAAATTGACAGGCAGGACCAACGGCTGCGCTTTTTTCAGGCACGGAAGGGCCTTGATATGGCCTTAACTTGAGGCTTAAGCCGCCACCCGCTTCTCAGTCTATGATACTCGATGATATTTTTATCATTATTATTGTCACGTTTAATCACGAATGAGCACAATCATGTCCGCTTTAGACTCTGTGCGGCCGCGTCAGGTCATTGCAAGCATTGTCCTTATATCCCTGAGGAGATCATTCAGTTGCGGATCACGTTGTCATGTTGCGTCAATTTATTGTGATTCATACATTGTTTGATTACAAAGTTGTGTGTTTGTTTGTTTTTAATACTAGCTTAACTTCAATTTTATCTAATAACTACCTAACCTTCCGAAATAATTTATCTAAACGGTAGTAAAAAGTGCATCAATATCCGTTGCTTAGGTGTTAAACAAACGGACACTAAAAAGTGACTTTGTACTAATGAAATCAACGACATCTATACCACAACTTTCGCACTAAGCTTTTGCCTTAAATCGCGATATTGAAGTTATCCGCGCGATTAACACGTACCTATAGTTACAAAATTCTGAAAAACGAGCCTACTATGTACACTAGTCTAGTCGGAGTATCCTTTTTTATTTATGGATGCTTAGGAACATTACAAACCTGTTCCTTATTTCCCAAGGAACATACATGTAACCCATCACACTCGTATCTCAGAAAACGTTATACCTATGTTGTTTAAAAAGGCGGTGCTCATCCCATTCTCAGTGGAGAATATTGTCCTCGCCACATAGAACTCAGTACTCATCCCAAAACGTAAAAAGCTTTCAGGTCAACCCTAAAATGTTTACTTACATAATGTACCACAACCCACTACCATAATGTCCACGTAACTGTGGGCGTTAACACATCACTATTCAAAAAAGGTAAAACGTATGAAAAGATAGATATTCAAAGGTACACAGAATAAAGACAAGACAGAATACCTATGCATAGGGTTAATTTTTTGAAAAAACTTTGGTTGGGCTATGATTTTTTGGGTCAGTTTGAAGAGGTTTATTTCGGGCAAGTAAACTCAAATCAATTTATTTTTTCATTCACATTCACATAATAAATAGCATCACGCTCATTCAATTGTAAACTAACATATTCTTTGACAAAAGTTAACAATTTTTTTTTACAATGTAGACTTCTATTTACTCCTGATCAATTAGCAGTGAGACGTCTGGACATTAATCAATTTAAAGTCCTAAAGTTCAATTGGTCTACTAGTTCATTATTTCTGGTCCTTACAGGCATCATCATGCCTGTAAGGACCAGAAATAATGATGATGTTGGACGCTCAAACGGCTAAACATCCTTGGTAGTTAGAGATTTATGCGAAAAAAACATACTTTGGTAGATTAGGGACTTTTCAAGAGTTGGTCAGATTTTTCAGATAGTCTCATGAGTCATGCTTTTGTCTTGTCTATATACTGGTCCTTCTGCCATTTATTTCACTTACCAATACTGGTACCATCTCACGAACAGGCTATAAAACAACAAAATTGTTGGTGCTAAAGGTGAATGTTAAACACCTTCATAGCCCCTTAGTTTCCTCTTGAACTCACATTTTGGTTCCGATCCTTGAATATGTTATGTGGGTCGAATATTCAAGTTATTTTCCCCAAAAGTTATAAATTAAGTTTCATCTTTTACGTGGGTGTTGTAAGATCAAGTTTATCGTTTGACAATGTGCTTAGAATTAAGTTTTGGGTAGTGTTTACCAAACATGTTGTAGTTACAACCTAAAGTATTTTTTTGTGGTCCAATAAGATATGTACGTTGAGATCACGGCTGTCATCAGTAAATTACTCATTGACTAGGTTAAAACCATAAGGTTTGCTTTGTGGGACAATCCCACTACTTACACTATTCCCGAACAATAATGCAACTTTTGAAAGCAAGAACCAATGAATCCCGACTAATGAAGTTCCTGAAAAACGATTTAACTATATTTGGATCCCACAACATAGTTAAACAGAAAGCAACAGTTGAGGAGTAAGAAATATGTAAGAAGTGAGAATTATGATTGTCGTTTTGAAGTGACCTGAGTTAAGTAAAGATAATTTATTTGGCCTTCAAAACACTTTTCGAAAATAAATACATTTTACTTAAAGTAAAACCGACTTCATTAAAAAACACCATCAGTTGTATAATAAGTCTAGTTTCAGAAGTCTGTGGTTTTGGTGGTTTTGTTTTATAATTATTGGCCACCGACTTCCGAAACTAGAGATATTTTTAGTATTTTTTTATGTAGGTTATTTGTTTTGCAATATTACAGCCAAAGAAAATACCGATTTTCATGGAATTAAAATGGGACATCACGAGGAATATACCCTCTCAAACAGAAAAAGATTTTTCAAATCAATCCTTAAACGAGAGAGTTATGGGGTAACGCTTTAAGAAAAAATACAACCGAATTGATAACCTCCTCCTCCTCTCTGTTAATTTAAGACCTTACACATAATTGTTTTGCTGTATACTCGTGTTTTACAATAAAATATATTCTATTCTATTCTATTCTATACCTCCTTTCTAGTAAGTCAGTTGAAAATAGTTGCACGCCAAAAGTTCGGTAGGGGTCATACTTCCACCTCAAATCGGAAACACAACCTCCCACGTCGATCACTGTTGAAGTCTTGACCCCACCCATCAGTTTTCCGGCCGCATTACATTACTTAAAAGTGATCTAATCGTTGCATCCTTGTCGCCAATGCCAGGCCATCACATTCGCGTCACGTGTAGACAATGGCACATTTTGTATTTGGGATTAGTCGGACTTTCCATACTGATATTGGTCCTTTGGGAGTCATGTTGTTATTGTTGGTCTTTTGTTTTAAGCTTCCCTGTTATTGTTGTGGGAATGTTTGAATGTTCTGTTACTAGAAATTTTGTATCATTTTATGAGAATATAGGTACTGCTCGGGGTTTTTATTTTTTGGTTCACTAATATTGGACACCTGCTTACCTGTACCTACTTTTTTATATAGGTTGACTTGTCTTGAATAACTATTTCCAGTATTTTTTTGTTTGTGTTTAGTGTATATATCTTTCGGCACCCTAATACTCCCTAATTGCAAAATACCAATTTACAAATCCTGCATGAGAAGCGTAGTAAGTATGACTTTCGAGATGATTTGCGAAATGACTTACGAAGTGATTTACCATTTACAGAATAGCACTGCAGTAAGCAATCAAACTCTCGTGCATAGTCATATCTCTAACTTCATGTATCATTGAGGTCATCATCCGTACAACGGTCAGCAGCTAACATTTACGACCTGGTGAACAAGATCATATAATACTAACGTCCATTGTTCATCACACCCAAACTGTTCATAACTACGCACGTCATGACATTATATGTCATGCGTCAATCAAAATAATTATTAGTAATTTGTTTGATTTTATTGTGTACTTATTTATGAATAAAACAATAGAGGTTGACCTATGACGGTCGAACATTTTGAAGAGCCTTAAAGGGATCGAAAGCAATGGAAGAGTAAAGGAATAATTAAAAAAGATAGGTTGAAATTCATTGATGTTCTTATAACATGGTGTTAGGCAGATGATGGTGTCATGGGGTTAGGCAGAGGTGTACCTTGGGAGGAGCCCGCCGTGCCCTCGTCTCTGGAGTAGGCAGTGACTTGTCCCTGAATGGGTCCAGGGCGACGGACGCGGGGATGTCCGCCGCCCCGAGGTGGCGGCGCGTCGTGTTTACGCGCGCCCCTCTCAGACGTCGCGAGGGGAGTCTAACACCTCACTCCCCTCGCTGACTTGGCGAGGCCCGCGGGGCCGGCACCAGTCGGGGGTCGCGGAAGTATCTTCTGTTCCCGTGATCCCCGGCGCAGGTGTGAGAAGGAACACGGGGTGGTTTTTAGTCAGTAAGAGTCTGACGGACCCCTCCGCCTCCCCGGGCGGGGAACATCCATGAGGATTTTCCACCCATCAAAAAAAAAAAGGCTTGACGTGGTTGGTTCATGGAAGAACATTCATTACATACCAAAACTCCTCCATGCGTCGGAAAGCACGTAAAGTTGGATGGCAGTCTTTACAGATAGTCAGAAGCCCCAAGCCTGCCAACCAGTTTAACCAAGGGGTATCGTGTTACCCAGTAACTGGGTTGTGGAGGTCTAACAGGCAGTTGCTCCATGTAAAAAATTGGTATTCAGCCGCATCCGGTTAAACCAGAAGCCGACTCCAACTTAAGTAGTTGGGAAAAGGCTAGGCAGATGTTGATTAATTAAAATTATTCAGTTTTATACATATAAGAATTTAAAAAATCTGCTATCATACGTTGAGTACAGACGCCAGCACATCAAGTTACTCCAATGTGTCACTTTGATCGTTTTTCAACTTAATGTGAAACATCATAAGGTCCATAATTCAATTGGGAAAATTTGACACATTGGGGTAACTTGATTTGATCTGTACCTACTTACTAGAAAGCCACAAACTTTCCCATACCTACATTACACCTCACTTTAAAATCCCACGAATATTTTTTTATTAATCGATATGATACAAGTTATAATAATAAAGCAAATGACCGCAATTAGTATTAATGGAGTTATGTTGTGTCCCACATAAATTGGGAAAAAGTACCGTTCAGCGAACAAGTTTAATACGAAAGTGGCTATTTTGAACTTGTTCTTTTGGTACTTCATCGTGTTTTATAAACTTATAAATAAATTCTTACACTGCATGTGCTTTTGAATCACGAACGAAATGTATTTTGGGCTTGTGGCTTTTATTGCCATTGTAACTGGGCCTTGCAGGTCTAGTGGGAGCGCCACTGCCGAGCAAGGGGTTCTAGGTTCGACACCCTGAGATTGAGAGTAACATTCATTCATTCGTTTGGAAGTATGAAATTAGGTATGGACAGAAATCTTCGTTTTGGTTGGGAGTTCTGGTAGTGTTCCAAAAAGTTTATTTAATTATTTTATTAGAGGAAACTCAACAGTGTATTTATTATGTGACATGAGTAAAGAAGGCCCACCCCACTATCAATGAAAAGCCTAATGCAGTTTGTGGAAGTTACTAGCATGTAAAAGTGAGGTCAAAACACGCTGCACATTAATAGTGAAATGGTGACAATTATCACCTAAACCAATAACATAGTTTCACGGCAATTATAAAACTATGTTAAAACTAGGAAATAGTAAAAGAAAAGATTAAAAGGGTAAGAATACACCATAAAGGTATAGGTACTATTACAGTTACAGTTAAATCAGGGGAATAACAAAACATTAAATTGTGAAATCCAAACACTGTAAGATTGAATCTACATTCCACAACTATAATTATAATGCGCTTAACTATTGAATTACATAATTATTTATTTTATTTATTTATTTATGTTAACACGACTTTCAAAAGTCAATTACATTAACATAAAATTTATCAATACTCAGTGAGACATCATAAAAAAAGGGAAATATAAACAAAAACAAAACACATAGACATATCAGAATTAAAAGAAATACAAATAAACTATATATTTCGAATATTTCGAAATAAAATCAACATAAAAATCAAAATTAAATTAAAATCAAAATAAAACCGTCATAAAATCGAAATAAAATCAAAATTAAAACACAATAGTAATATAATCATAAGTTATAATAAAATAATAAATAAATGAATAAAAAACTTACACCTCGTTTAAATTACATTAGCAAAACAGCTGCTTAAGGTCAAGCATACGACCTGCAGTCGCCCATTTTCCCGCTAGAAAGCGCTGAAGCCAACAATTCTAGTTTATTTTGTTTTATGTGTACTTAATTGGCACATTAGTAAGTCGAAGTGGTATCTAGTTGATGACCTATATCGGACATTACACTTTATTTAATTTAGTCATAACATTGCCTGAAAATCCACCCAATTTGAATCATGCAATAAATGAAATGTAATAAAAATATTTGGATTTCTGTAAGTAGATCTTCGCAGATACTTTTACATGTTATTTAAACTAAATGGCATTTCCGAAGTGACTGATCCCTGAGAAGAAACTTAGGGGTCATGGTCTGGGTCGCGGAATTTGTTCGAAAGAGTCACCGCGGTCCTCGAACTCAAAAGGCATTATGAGGAACACGAATGGGTTTTAGTCAGTAAGAGTCTGACACTCCCTTCCGCTTCACCCAGAGCGAAGAAATCCCATGGCCCCTTTTAAAGTCAAGACATAAGATTATATTAATTTATTATGCGAGTCTAACGATGCAGGCCAAATTCTAGAAAAGCCTTTTGAAGACAGAATCAATTTAGCCTTGAGTTGATCTGTCCTGACAGACACCATGCATGCTTTAGTCATCGTGTAGCTCAAACGTAAGTCTATATTAATAAGTTTCCATTGGCTGAGTTTAGCTGAGAAATTTCAGATAAAAACCTCAATAACACTTAGTCTGACCAAGCTGTCGAACCAAGGACCTCATAATAGGCAGTAGTATTTAGAACCACTTGGACCAATAAGACTTTGTTCTTTAATTAGAGCTTCTTTTAGAACAATGTACAGGCAGATGGCTCTAGAAGTTTGCAAAACCAGCTGACGTCGAAGTCGTAATTTTGCCACAGACTGTCCAACTTATGTCGTATGCAGTTCTTTGACCCACTGAATATTAATTAACGATTACTTAGGCCCGATGTTTCGATATTTAGTGCATAAAAATGCTGCTTGGCAGAATGTTTTCTATACAAAAACTGCCATACCACCTTTTTTTCGAATGATGATGAAAAAGTGTTTTTTTTATTTACCTACTTCGTATTTACAGCTGTTTAAATAAATACTTAACTATATTACCTAGAATCGCATTTATGTTTTCAGAAAGTGTTACTGAACGGGACCTATTTGGGCAGCTGTTTTGTTTATATCTATTGCTTACTTTCATAATTTATCATTTAAAATAATATGGCGACAAAAATAATTCTTGTTAATAGATCTAAAATGAAACCGCGCGGGTGCCCGCTTAACGCGGTTTCAAACCTAAACCCCGCTGGTTTCTTTTTTACCAAATTTAAGGGTAGAAGAAACATCGTCACATATACATTAATATTTATATTACTACCGTTCTGTATAATATAATGCTATGAACCGACTTCCCTATTCTTCGCATAGGGAAGTCGGTTCATGTGAAGTATATATGGCAAACAGACAAATATAATATTATGGCCAGAGAGGCAAGGTGTTTGCTAATGAGTACTAGATCAGTTTTCTTAACAAAGACGACCTAGAGACTATATAGAATTAGCTTCCGTGCGGGTTGGTAAGAAACACATCGTGCAGGAAACACGCAAGATATTTGGCGCTTGTATGTCAATATTATCCTGCCTGAATAGGTATATTAAGTTACGCTTTTCGAGGTCTGGCCGTAGATGGCTGACCATGGTTTAAAAAAACAAAACTCATTTATTGAAATTAAGCCAAAGAACAGCACCTTTTGAACGTCAAAATGACATAATACAGTCCCCTAAACGCCCACTACTTCCCAGTGCCATAACTGGGAAAAACTGTTTGAACAAACTACCCAGGAAGTCCTCTGTCTGATTCAATTGAAAAACGATCAGTAAATGGCATACAGGTTCATAATAAAATACGAATATATAGGGTGATGCGAGGGTAAATAAATGAACAAAATAATATAACGTAAAAAGGGGTAAAGTTTGTGAGTTTGTGTCGTTGTAGGGAATTATCTCTGGAACTACTGAACCGATTTTGAAAATTGAAAGCCACAATATCTGTGAGCGTAGGCATAGGCTTTCATTTATTTTTAAAACTAAGGGGGGAAGACGCGGGTAAAGTGCTAGTTTAGTATAAGTCTAAAATCGTCAACCTGATTTGTGTAACCGTGGTGATTATTGCTTATACCTTCTCTGTATGAGAAGAGGTCTTTGTCCTGTAGTGGGACAGTAAAAGGTTGATATTAGACAATATTCCCGCTGAGTGTTGTCCAGTCCTAAAAAATGCAAACTTATTTTGCAAAGAGTTAATTTTACAATCGTTATCTATTTACTTATCAATGCTTTTTTTTCAGGTTCCGTTGAGCGGTTTTGTCGGTCAATGGCGCGACGGAAACTCGATTTTCTCGGAGTATTGAACTATGAAATAATAATATTATTATGTAAGGAACTTATAACTATTGTCTCGTTAGACTCGTGTAGTTTAAAATGTAGTTTCTGAATAACATCAAGCCTGCACTCCCCAAAGGGCTAGGCAGAAGTGTGCCTATAGTACACTCACGTTTCAGACTCTATGCTTAAGTTCCATGCACTAGGGGCTAGCCTATATAAGATCAACTGGAATTTTACAGTAGCTAGTTAGGAAAGTATACAATAGGCTAATTGAGAAAATTTCCCGCATCTAGATTACAAGAAAATATTCGACACATATATTTTTCTTTTTCAAATTGATGGAAAACTGGAAAGTTGAGGAGAAGGGGCTTGTAACGTCATTATCTAGTTATAAACTAGAGGCGGCGGCGTCATGCGACATTTTGACTTGATGTATCGCCGTTATTTTTTGATTACGTGAAAAAAGAAAAAATTTGTGTCGAATATTTTCTTGTAAATAGCCCATTACATATTTTAGGAACCTATTATAGTTTTGATTTGCATTAAAAACTAACTGATGTATACACACCGTGAGGTGACCTTACTGGTGTTGGTCTTCAGAAAGATCAGGACGAAGTGACATCGTTAGGAAACCGGCTTGCCAGCGAAATGTTTATTGACGGCATGTGATGCCAAGTCAGATGACCATGGGTGGCATGAAATCTCTGACGCCAGGTTGATCACCAAACCGAACCAAATAATACCACGATAAGATGAAGTGCTGCTTCCCAAGTTGTTGTCGAGATCTTGTATTATATGTTCAATCGAGCGGATAACTTTAACATCGCGATGTAGGATGTCAGTTTAGTTCGTATGTGGCGAGATAGATGTCACTGTTTAGGTATTTTAAAATAAAGAACACAAAAGAAATAGGATACCTTCATAATAAATATTTTTATAAAATGCCTACCTATATTATTATAACAAGAGATCGTGCTAAATTGAATAGTAACTTCAGAATTATTTATTTTAGAAACAATGATGTTTATAAAAGTGTGTGTAGAAAGGACAAGTTATCTAAAATAAATTCAGCGATGTTATTGCTAGATGATCATCTGCCTACCTTTTCCCTCATCATCTCTTATTTTGCAGCATACAAAAAGCAAGCTTGATTTTGCAAAAAAATTACATACTAACTACTACTTCGCTGGCGACTTCGTTCGCGTGAATTTTGTACTCTTTCCTTCGAACTTTAATATCCCTTACAACGGCTTGTAATTAAAAAAAAAAAAAATAATATTAATTTTGCCTGTTACTCAGAGATAATATAGCTTTCTAATGGTGATAGAATTCTTTAAATCGGTGGAGTAGTTTTTGATTGAAATTGCTTTAAACAAACAAACAAAAATTTAATCTTTCCTCTTTATACCTCTTCTGTATATTGTATGGTCAGTGACTAAACTGGTGATCAGAGTTTTAAAGCAACGCATGGGTCTCTGACTTGGCATCATCGTGATTTCCTTCACCGCTTTTAAAGCAAGTAATAATTCTAAAATACGCTGAAGAATCCCAAAAGCTAGAAGTGCATGCCTTAGGTTCGAACTCGCGACCTACGGTTTGGCAATCCATCGGTCACGCCTCTTTAAGCTATCACTGCTCTTTATACTAATAATATATCACATGTGTCTGGAAGGAACGAAAGCGCTCGGAAGAGAATCAGTGTTTTTTGCTGTTATCTAATGTATTCACAACAATAATTTGAATGAAAACAAATATGATTAAATTTAAATTACTCTGAGAATCAGCACTTTTTGAACGTCAAAAATACATAATACTGTCTTCTAAAACGCCTACCGTATACAACTTTCTAATGTTTTACTGGGAAGAAAAAGCGGCGGGACCAACTCCCCAGCAACACGTCTGTCTCATTCGTTGGTAGAATCTATACAATAAAATCTTTAATAAAGCATAAATCTCATCATCTATGGGTCTATAATCTACGGGTCGCTTATGTCAATAGAGCGATGGACACTCTGCAAGTCCAGTATAATAATATTTTTAGGATGCTGTTGCGAAGCCTCGTTTCTGTAGTACTTCAGAAATGTTTGTGCAGAATCGAACCGATGGTTTTCATGAGGTGATTCGCAAAAAGACTGCATAGTACTAAGCAGAGTACGAGAAACTAACAACAGCATTCTCAAAATAATTGGGGAGGATGTTACCTCTCCAAGGAGGGTGAGGACAGTAATAAAATAAATGTGTTGTCCTGAATCACCAATATCGTATTGCTTTACTTACCTACTATCAATAGTTGTAAGTACCTAAGTCATGTTTTTGTAATGGGGCATTTCACAAAATTTAGTTTTTAGTCCGTCATCTAGACTACACGAAAATAATCGACACGTATTTTTTTCTTTTTCAAATTGATGGAAAACTGCTTAGATTAAGCGCATTAAAGTTGAGGAGAGGGGGCTTGTAACGTCATTATCTAGTATAAACTGTACTGGTGAGTGACGTTATGCGACATTTTAAATCGATGTATCGCCGTTTTTTTTTATTATATGAAAAAAAAAATATATGTCGAATACTTTCTCGTAATTTATATGAGGGACTGAAAATTAAAATGTTGTCAAATAGCCCATTACTAACACAGTGGATCTTTAGTTATCTAAACAAAGAATTTTTCAATTTTCAATAAAGGTTTATATCTATACTTCTATACTAATATTATAAAGAGGTAAAATTTGTAAGTTTGTAAGTTTGTATGTAGGGGGTAATCTTCGGAACTAAAGATCAAATTTTAAAAATTATTGTACTGGTGGAAAGCTACACTATTCCCGGTGGACATAGGCTACTTTTTATCCCCGTATTCCCACGGGAACGGAAACTACGCAGGTGAAACTGCGTGACGTCTACTAGTAAAGTATAATAGTATACACAAACACAACTTCTAACTACCTATAGCCAACCAATAGGTTTTTAGATTTTCAACGGTTTTTCAGCCAATCACACACTATGTCAGGCTTAAAAACAAAACAAAAAAATAAGCCACTCACCAAAATGACGGCAAAAATATTCAGTAAACTCATGATTTCGTAAAACGGAAGACTCGTCTCATAAATGTCCACTTCTTACTTCGTCTGAACTTCAAGAGCCGATACAGGCCGGTGACTCTCGCGCACATTGAACTAAGAATGGTTGGATGCGCGGGCGCCGATCAACATGGTGCACGAGTAGGGTGGCCATGAGCGATGGGGCGGCCTGAGACTTCGCTAGGACGTGTTTTAGGTCATTTGCTTTTAACAGGATAAATAGCTAAGGATTTTTTTTTTGGTAATATACTGTGACATCATACGTGTGATGTAAGTTAAATTTATGGATGTTTTGCAATGTCTAAACTTGTTTTATTATGAAATAGTAAGTAGTTAAGGTAGGTTTAGTCTTATATATTTTAATTACAGTAAGTTTGAAAAACTTTTGACCGAATTTAATTTCACATAAAACTTAAAAATATTATTTTCGTTTTTCGTCTGCCACTGTATCAGTTAACCTTTTATCAATTCCAAATTTTTCGTTACTTTGTTAATACGTTTCATACATACATACAAATGTCACGCCTTGTTCCATGGGGGCAAGCAAACACTACACAGCGCCATATGCTACGATTTTAACATACTCCTTTTGCTTGGTTTCTATTCATATATATAACCACAACATATATATAACCTAACCTAACTTACCATACCTATACAGGGTGTAACGGAAAGGGTATATACATCCGAAGGGCACGGATTCTCTTGGTGATAAGAAACGACATGGCAACATTTTTATACATATACATACATAATTGTAAAGTTGAGCCCGCCCGCGCCGTCGCGCCTTCGTCGGTTAGGCAGAGCCCGATAGGTCTGTACTAGGCGCGCAGAACCCGAGATAGATATACTTGAACCTTGCCGGACAGGATTATGACCCTCATAGTGCGGTGACACGTTTGTTATGATTTTGCATTTAATAAACTGTCGATATTAAATAATATCGTGAAGTTTCAAAGTTATTAGTTGGGAGCTGAAATTTTGAGGAAAGACTCGTTATTAAATACTCTATTCACCCTGTTTGTATGTATATACCCTTTCCGTTACACCCTGTATATAGCTAACCTAACTATCTAACCTAACTACCTTACTGAAATGCATTGATTTTTAAAGTTAGAAAAAAACATAATTTTTAACTGAGTTACTGCGTTGCGTGTCTCTGTGTTAATATTAGCACTGACACGAATTACCTACTATTTTTTTTTTTGCACTGCCCTATTTCATTTGGATAGGAAAGTCCTATTTTTTGCACTCAACATTGACTTTAATTTTAATGGGATTTTTACGACTTACTGATCATAACACATGTCCCGTACTTGACCAACCCATGGCCACCGTACTAGGCCGCGACCCTGCAGGCGCATGCGCAGCTCCGTGCGCAGCCAACCAATTAGATCTATTGTTCATTGACAAACATTATAGTATCGATATCTTTATGAAAAACCAGTAAACCAGAGATTAGGTAAGTCTAGAAATTAAGAAGATAGAAGTATTGACTGCCTCGTAGTACCACATCTTCCCCCCAGAAACACTAGGAAGTGGCGATGGGCGTGATTAATGGGGGCTGTCTGGCGGAACAAACTCCGCAGCAACGTCTGTCTGATAAGTTAAAAGAACTTGAACTTGAGTTGACTTCTCTTTGATATTTCTTACGGAATTACACCTACCATTGTTTGTATCTGCTTGACCTAAAGGTTGACTGGTAGAAAATACCTAAGGCATTAAGTCCAGGTGTGTACATTTGTGTTAAATAAATAGATAAATAAATTTACAATATTTTGTTAATGAATATTAGCTAGCATACTCCTACATAACACTATATCTAGTAATTTTTGGTACCGACGACATTGACAACTACACTCGAGCAAAAACCTCTGAGTTTGAGTTATTGTCGTTATAATTCCTATACAGTATTATTCAAATAAAAATATTTCTTTCTTTTCAATTAAGGAGTCACAATCTATAACCCGAAGATTCAGTACCTAAAAGCATTACCAAAATGAGGTCAAACTAAATACAAAAGTTGTACGATAACAATAGTCCGACCATTACACCGCTCTCCCGAAATCAGCATAATATTGACGTTACTCCGATTGAGGTCCTCATACTATTAGATAAAGGTCACAGAAACTAACTTCTACTCTAAAACAAATACGTAGATTACTAAGAGAGTACGATTTAACTAGGGTATCCATGAATTGTGGCGAAATATATGGTGTGCTAGCTAACATGTAGCAAATTAATTAATTTAAATGATTATGTTTATTAATTACTAACCCTGTTTAAACTGTTCTTCTATCATATCAGACAGACGTGTTGCTGGGGAGTTTTTTCCGCCACTTCTTCTTCCCAGCGAAACACTAGGAAGTGGCGAAGGGCGGGCGATTTGGGGGACTGTCTTATGTCATTTTTGACGTTCAAAAAGTACTGATCCCTAATTTGAATAAATGACTTTTGATTTGATTGATTGATTTTGATCTATAACAACTAATAATGGTAACGACTGTTATCTAATATGTATGTTCATAAAAACAATTATAGTTTAGCCTTTTTACACATACAGTTACACATCTTTATTAGCACAGCGTTTATTAAATACAGTTCCGGTAGGAATACAGGGATAAAAAGTAGCATTTGTGTTAATCCAGGGTGTCAGCTAACTCCATACCAAGTTTTATTATTTATTTATTTGGTTTACCAACGACTCCTTACACTTATAATATTCTTAAACACTATCTTAACTTAAATTTATTAAAATCCATTCAGTAGTTCTTACGTGAAAGAGTAACAAAAATCCATCCATCTATCCATACTCACAAACTTTCGCGTTTATAATATTTGTAGGACTTTAATTATTTAGTTTTGTTGAATATTGTTTTTATTTTCATTTTTATTGCATAATTAAATTGGTTCCCAAGTTACAGGCTTGCCGAGATTGGGGCCAATGTTAAAATTTGTGTACAAATATGGTTATCAATAAATTATTATTATTATTAATTATTTGCATCTTTTTCTCTCTTATTAATTCAGAAAAGGACAGATAATAATTATTTATTTTCATTCGACTAAAGTTTTCAGCCTAACATACAAATTTACTAACGGCGTGTATTTTTGTACTATAGCATTTCCAGCTGATGATACTAAGTTGCCATAACAGACGTTTGAAATGATGACTGTTTGTATGGAAGCCAAAAACATGACGAAATTCAAGGCAAAAGTAATTTGACATCAATCTCTAACTTGATTATCTTAGCTCTAATGAATAAAAAAACAATCAGGACAATTCGCGAAAAAATCTTTTGATATTTAAATTGCGTGATTATTGTAATATTCTAAAACTATATCATCCATACCTCCTTCATTCATAGACATAGTCCTTTAAAGCACAATGTGACTATATATTTGAATCATATTTTTTCTTACTAGACATTTTAAAAATAAAACGACCAGCAGTGCTTTTCTGTAAAAACCACCCGGTGAAAATGAAGGTGAAGTGAAGGTGAATTGAGCAGTCATGACTGTTCACTTCACTCAAGTTATCACGGCATGACTTTTAAAGAATCCCCTGGCTATATTTAAAATATTCCAAAACGCATTGTCACCCTAAAAAAGAAGCGGTGCTATAGAAGAAAATAACACTGAGTAGTTCTGACAACAGACATTTGTAAGTTTCGCCCCAAACACTCAAACTTCCACTCATTCACTACAAAGCTTATAAGTTTCCACTTTTTACTATCCGGGAAAGTTTTTCCATTTGTACAAGTTATTTCTTGCATCAAGAAAATGAAAGAAATTGATATTTTAGAACTGGACGGGGGCTACACAAGTTAAAACTTACAATAGGTACCTACTTTACTTAATTAATAACTAACCAACATATCTAACTATTAATTACAGTGAGATCATACTCTGACTGCCTCGTTGGTCTTGTGGTCGCAAGCACTACTACTGACCATGAGGTCCCGGATTCAATCCCCGGGTCGGGCAAAGCGTTATTGAGTTTTTCTATCTGGAATTTCTCAGTATCATCCTGGAGTCTAGATTTGTGCCCGATTGATGGCAATAGGCTCGCCCCCTTTTGCATGGGACTTAAACATAACAGGCGAAGTGCCATTAATCGGGAGCAAATCCAGACTCCGTGCAGCAATTGAAAAAAAATCAGATTATTAAATTCAATAACGCTTTGCTCGACCCAGGAGTCGAATACGGGGCTTTAAAATTCAATTTATAGCACCATAACATAGTATTTTACCAATGGACGGCCAACACGCTTCCAACGATACGTCATTTAGTTATTTGTTTGTTTTGTATTTGTTATAAGTAGCTTATAAGTTATGAGGGAAAATAGGTGAAACAACTAATGAACGTAGGTACATATATACATGTACAAAAAACACATATTCCCCAACATGACGCCCGTATTCCCCGAAGCTTTCAGGAACGGTAAACTAGTAAACCCACATTTCAGTTCTTGTGTATGTCTATGTCCCTGTGTAGGTATAAGAGTGGTGTAGATTTTTGTTTTCCCACAAAATGGCTAGGCCCTATGTTGTATGCGGTGTAAGTAGGTAAATATACATGTCTAAATGTACACGTCTGCTGAACCCTTAGAAAACACAAGCTTGATATTACCTGTGTAAAGTCGAGCCCAAGTTAATAGATAGATGGCGCTGTGTTGTTGTTTAACTAAGCGCCATCTATACCAGAACTTGAGAACTATTTTTGAACGATGCTTAGTTTTGCTACTCGCCGCTAGATGGCAAACATAAATAATTGACAATGATAACGTAATTTTTTTCTCATTAATTTGTCTGTTACGAAATAAACTTATGATGTTGACTGCATAACATAATTATTACATTTTAAAATTCCATTCACATTACCATTTACTTTGGTTAAAACATAATTTTAAAAGAGGCAACATTAAGGCTTTTAACTGTGGACACGTACGTAACCATGGCAACGCGATGTTTACAAAACTTCATTGAACACGGTTTGTTTTCAATATTATTAAGATGTCCAACAAAATAACCAGTTTTGTTATCCCTAAAAGCTCAGCTGACCACCGTGCCAAGAGTACAAAAGGTTTTACTTATAATACAAGTGAGAAATATCACAATAATGCGCCTAAAAAAATTGTGACTTCTAAGAAATTTACCACTGTTTGTAATGAGAGCAAAAGTTGTTCCAGCGGCGTCAGCGTTAAGAAGTGCCCTGTGAAGCCAAAAAAAACTACCAAATCCGATTCAACTGTAACAAAACAGTTGCAAGACAATGATGTGGACTGCTGCAGGAAGTGTGGTGACGGGAAAAGTAATGGTGGAACTCGGGAGAAGATCAACTCGCTTCTCAGCGCAGTAAACACTACGTGTGTTAAAAACGATAACAGTGTTAAGAAGGTTACCAAAAAGATATCTAAACCCGTTTACCAATACTATAAGAATGAGAACTTTTTCTTACACGAGGAATCACTTCATGACGCTATCAATAGCAATAACGTTAAGAAAACTTCTCTAAATACTATCACAGAGGTGCCAGAAATGCAAACAGTATCTGAAGACTCCATTTTCAGAATATTTTCTGAATCCGAAGGTGATACAGAAAGTTATCTAAACCCGAATAGCGACGCAAACATCGAGAAGCTTCGAGAATTTCGGCAAAAAAACTACTTTGAGTGCCATTCGGCAAAATCCAGAATCAAATCTAGAGTTAGTGCCACAAGCTTGCAAGACCACAAATGCGTTTACAGATTTTATCTAAACGAACGCTTGTTTCCCGTTCCATTGAACACTGATTATAACAACAAGGTTCGTTGCGTCGAATGTCAGCTTCCCATGGACATCAAACAAGAAACAGCCGGGGACAAAATCAATGGTACTATTCAAGCCAAAGTAAAACTCAATTCGAAAGACTCCCAAGACATGCTTCTCCTACTACCAGTTAAAGAATCACTTATAATAGAAGAGAGAAGAAAGGAGAACAAACAAAAAGATGAATACGTTTATTTTGGAGTGGTAAAACTTACTGCTGATGGCAATTCTATGTTCAACAGAACTTTGCCAGAGAATTCTTTGGCTCTGAAGTATCAGAAAGGCTATCAGGAGTACCAGGATGATGGAAAGTACAAGTATAAAGAGATAGAAGATGATGATACTATAATAATTTAACACGATGATGTCAACGAAAATTTCTAGTAACTTAATATTACTGCTCCGGTGTCAACAAATGTTGTGAACTGATTTCAAGGATATTTGAAGGTATCGAAATATGTATCAACTTTTTAACTGTAGAAATATTACTAGTCTACGTTTTATCAAACAATCTAAAAGTGCAATCTTTGAAGAAGATGTACTTACCAAGAAAGTCATTAATGGTCTTCAAGTCAAATAAAGCTAAATACCTACCTACACCAGCAGCATTCAAGATGTTACTGAGGTTGCAATAATGGCTTTGCAGTAATCTTTGTTATTTAAGATGTTCTTTGTGCCGTTGCTGCAGAGCTTTCGGAACAGCTCGAACAATATCTTGAATAATGTACCATTGCGGGTAAATTTGATTGCAAAATCACTCACATGTTCAAATTACTTATATACAACATAGTAACGAAAAGTTTCAGCGTATCAAGGAATGATTGGAGCGTAAAATCAATCCGATTATTATTTCTCAATTCACTCAAGTCATTGATTGAGGATCAACTATTATTTTTTGATGTTTATCAATGACCAGACTACAGGAAGATTCCTCACAAAGCTTGGAGTTCCGTGTCGAAAATAATTATTTACCTATATTTTCAACATTTACTTAAGGACCGGTTTGTACATAATATTTTGAATACCAAAGTGCCTTCTAGAATGCTTAAAATAGAATGACAAGAATGTACAATCATTGCTAAATTAATAAAGAATTCAGGTTCTCGAGTAATATTTGTCTTTAAATCCTCCACCATGGAAAATTACAACAATTATGAGACGAAATTGAGAAGCAATCATATTTCGCAATAAATCCCGCGTTCGTGAATAAATATGGCGGGTTATTCGCGCGCGCCTCAGTCGCCACACAGCGCATGCGCGGGAACTGTCACTTTCATTCGAAAACCGCGAACGTGTTACAGAAAGTGAAAAAAATATTTAAAAAAAAAGAAACAAAAATGTTTGATTCATTATTGCTTGTGGTTTTTTTAACGAGTTTCGTGAATGCTGAGAATAGTTTACGTAAGTTTGACAATGATTGTAATTATTTTTTGGTATTAACTATTCGGTTATTTAATTTGGGTGTTATTGAAGAGGCTGAATGTGAAACTGCGTGCATTTCCTGTGCACATCACAATTAGTTACACTCAAAAACAGTTTCTATTAATTTAATTAATTGCTGAGATGGCCTGTAAATTATTTTAATTGTGTAAAGATTAATAAGACCACTGTTTGAATCTGCATCACCCAATGGGTGACTGGTGGAATATGCATATCTACCCATTATATAAATACCTAAATAAGCATCTAAATAATAATAATAATAATAAAAAGTAAGATAAAAGATGCTTAAGTTCTTTTTAATAAGTATAGGAAGTTGATTTTGATACTCAATTAACTTTAATTCATTATTGGTTTAGAGCGATCACAATCCATTCATAATAAAATTATGTACCTACTGTCACTTTCATTTTCGCTTTTTTCGTTCGTTACAAAACAGAAACACTGTTACTTTTTTGGTTATCCATTCCATGATGAGAAAGAAAAAAAATATGATATAATCGTTAATTGGTTCCGGTCACTAGGTAGGTAACTAGGTACCTACTCACCTACTTAGCCATAGACTAGCCTAGATTAGAGTAGGTACCTACTCGTTATTGTACACCATAAAAACTTGGAAATAATAACTTTTGACGAGCTATACTTAGAGTGTCCCAATAGGTGGCCTTATCGCTAACAGCGATCTCTTAAAGACAATGTTTCGAAAAAGCACAAGATTCTTGATAGAAAGGATAAGCGAGTAGTAAAAAAAAGTTAGAACAATTTGGCTAAACGTACCGGTACCTTCTTAAAACAAAATAATTTCAAAGTCAAAATTAAAGAATCTAAATCAAAAGTCGTTAATTGGAATTAGGCTGAAGATCAGCACTTTTTGAACGTCAAGATTTACATAAGACAGTTCCTCTAAACTCCCGCCCTTTACTAATCATATTCTACTATCTCTCTCTAATTCTGAACTTTTAAATGTTCACGGAGACATTTTAAACATAATAGAACTGACATTATAAAAACAAACATTAAAGTTTAGAAATCATGGTAAAAGAGTAAAAAAAACAGTTTATCATAATACCTACCTATAATGCTAGGTACGTATGTAAAAAAAAACAAAACGTGTCTAATTGAAAACCTTTTCCTGTTTTTTAAGTCTAAAAATAGAATAAAAAAAATGGCACACAAGTATTCCTTTCTTCATAACAAACAATTTAAACTTTTGTTTAACAGAATTCATACAAAAAGATCGTGTATTCAATGCCTCCTGTGAGAATTGAACTCACGACCCCTGGTTTACGAGACCAGTGCTCTACCACTGAGCTAAGGAGGCTATGGTGATATGCAATTAGTTGCACACCCCTTGGCCGAAATAATGTAAGATGAATGTGTGTTTTAACTAAACACTTTATACAACTGATGGTCAACGTCAATATCTTATCATCACAACAAAATTACGAAGCTAAACAAAATAACACAAACAAAACAAAACCACAAACTAAAAACTAAAGCACTAAACTGGCTATTTGACAATATTTTAGTTTTAGTCCCTCATCTAGATTATAAGAAAATATTCGATACACTCATATGTTATTGTTTCTTTTTTCACGTAATCAAAAAATAACGGCGATACATCGAGTTAAAATGTCGACGTCACTAGCCAGTACAATTTACGCTAGCTAATGATGTTACAAGCCCCCACTCCTCAACTTTAATGCGCATAATCTAAGCAGTTTTGCATCTACATATTTGAAAAAGAAAAAAATATGTGTCGGATATTTTCTTGTTATTTAGATGAGGGCTAGCCCTTTCCCAACTATGTTGGGGTCGGCTTCCAGTTTAACCGGATTCATCTGAATACCAGTGTTTTACATGGAGCGATTGCCCGTCTTACCTCCACAACCCAGTAACTGGGTAACATGATACCCTTTGGTTAACTGACTTACTGGTTGTCAGACTTTCGAGCTTCTGACTTCTCGTACGTGACATTGACAGCCGGGACCAAAGGCACAACGCGTTTTCCGAGGCTTGGAGGAGTCTTGATATGTGTGAATGGTCACCCATCCGCAGACCGACCTCGGCAAAAGTAGCTTAACCTTTGAACAATCCGTGCGTCTGTCATTATTTAGCCACTGAGTCCTCAAAGTAGATACCAAATCCACCTGATTAGCGGTATCAGTAATTAGTGTGCAGTTAGATTCAGACTTAAGTATTATATAGGGTAACTGGTAATTAGCGACCGATACATAAACACGTGATTGTACTCATGAACACGAATAACTTTCCCAAAGAAGCTTTTTTTTTATACCGATATACCTACTTTAAAATAATTCCATTACGTCAGTACTGCACAACGGGAGCGGTGAGGGTGGCGGGGGAACGTGTGAGGCTAATACTAATTGTATATTTTACCCTTCCCGAGGTCAGACTATCAGCTGATAGATCGTGATCAATCACAGGCGTTATTTTATTGTGTTATAAGTTATTGTGTACCTATAAAAAAAGTTTCTTTGGAAAAGTTTATTGAAATCATGAATACAATCACGTGTTTAAGTATCGGTCACTAATTACCAGTCACCCTATATATCTAGATCAACAATAATTGTACCTATATTATACTTATCATATCTGAACTAAGGGATTGTGACCTGACCTCTGAGATTGTTTCTGTTTTTTTACACAAGAATAGGAAGCGCCTGGATATATAAGGAAGCGTCCAATCTAGAAATTTAGTTAAAAAACTGGAAGTCTGGCCAGCCATGGGATGAACAGGCTAGCAGCACAGTCTAAAAACCAGGGCAATCGTGCAAGGTGTGAGGAGCGAGACGCGGGATAGCCGCTCCTGAACTGCGAACAAAACGATGTTCGTAGTTTGGGAGGTATTATTCAGGGCTAACGCGTGTAGACGATCAAAGGCGTCGCCTACTGTATTAATATGTATACTGTGCTAGCAGTATCAGTACCTATCAGTATTTTGAAAGTCTTGTTTTCAACAGATTTACAAAACACATTAAAACGACGAACCAACTATGCTAAAAAAAAATGTAAAATACTTACTTAGAGATTTAAGTCTGAAATCAGTGAAATCAGTGAATCAGTCTTAAGCAAGCGTGGTGATCAATGCTTGAGCCTTCTCTGTATGAGAAGAGGCCTTTGTTCTGCACTGGGATAATAACAGGCAGGTATTGTCATTATTATGCCACATCTTGATTTTAAACGCACTCACTACTAAATTCGAGATCACTTTCATGTTTGTGATTCATGCACGAATCTTGACATTGACCGTTTAGTTATGATGTTGACATTTCATAATGACTTTGACCAATATTGACCATTTCCTTGAGAAAAAGCGGTAAAATAAGGAAATATTAAGGGTTTACCAAGTTGTCCAAGGCAAATAACATTACCACAAGTAAACTGATTTAATAATACTTACTACACTTATTTTATTCTGAACGTTTGTTTTGTAGTAAATTTTATATGTACCAAAATCAACATAAAGCCTAATATCATCATCATCATCATGAGCCTACAGTAGGCCCCTGCTGAACATAGGCCTCCCCTAATAAGCGCCATAGCACCCTGTCTTCAGCTTCCCGCATCCAGCATTGACCAGCGTCTGCCAGGCAGTCATATTAAAAATATTGGGAACAAATTTTTAAACCCTTAAAAATAACGTATTATAGCGTAAACTTAACTAAAACACACTACAATCACTTACAAATTACTATAAAAACTTAATAACTTACACGAAAATGTCAAAAATATCAATAAAAATAAAGATTTGATTCAATGCCTCCTGTGAGGATTGAACTCACGACCCCTGGTTTACGAGACCAGTGCTCTACCACTGAGCTAAAGAGGCGATGGCTTTAGTCGGCTAGATTTCCACCCCTATCGGCGGCACTCACGATACACGTACAACGAACAGAAGGCCAATTTAATAAGAGCATATAAAATATATGTTACTTGCTTGCTTTTTTAGACTGAATATCGACACCAATAGGTTACTTGCTTGTGATAATATCCATTATCTTAACAATAATAATCAACTTACCTCCCTAATCCGATAACTTAAATCTCACCTTTGTTTATACCCGTGAGATTCAATAAAAGTAAGTAAGTAAAATATAGTATATAATTAGTAAAATATAGGTAGTCATTCTTCTTTTTTTTTACTGGCCTGTTGGTCTCGTAGTTAGTGGCCTTAACTGCTATGCCGGAGGTCGAGGGTTCGATTCCCACCCAGGACAAATGTTCATGTGATGAGCACGATTATTTGTACCTACTGTGTCTGGGTGTAATTAAATATCTATATGATATACGCTAATCAGTTGTATTATAGTACCCATAACACAAGCTATGCTTAGCTTGGGACTAAATGGCATTGTGTGAAAGTTGTGGAATATTTTATTCGTAGGAAAAAAATATTTTTTCTAATTATTTTTTTCTTACAAATAATAATACTTAATTAAGGGTATTACGAACATTATGATGCCTAATAGGATAGGCCTGCATCAGAGTCGACATGAGCTCAGTCCTACAATTACTGTTAGGACAACTGCATTTATAACAATATTTGACTTTACTTGAATAGTATTTATCATAACATCTTATGAACCTGTGATCCACAACACATTATTTGAATTTGAATTTGATTGGAATAGTGAAATAAGTAGTTGATTTATTTATTTATAAAACTTTAAGAACTAGTAAAAGACACTGTACAAAGGCGGACTTATGCCTTAGGCATTTTCTATCAGTCTACCTTAAGGTGATGCAGAGACAGAAGAATTTAATATGTATTTTTTTTTATTTCAAAATCATGTAAATTCATGTACTTAGTAATTTACTTATAACCTCTAATAGTTACGGTCTTACACATCTAGATAATATAATAGGTGCATAATTTACGGATTGTTAGCACTTTGTTTCGCGAATAAGATCGAGTCAGCATTATTTTTAAATATGTTGAAATAAATATTACACAAATCATCTACACTAGACTCAGGAACTCAATTAAAACAGCAGTTATATTTGTTTCTTATTAACAAATTGAGGTGTTATTATTTATTTTAGTTCAAAACGGTTATGTCAAAATTATACCAATTTGAGCTACGTTAGGTAAATTATTATCGGAATCTATTTACCATTCTTGTATTTAAAATACATAAGTGTCGTGAATGTTGTGATGGACCAGTAGTTAAGACCTTGGATCTTATGCATGGGGTTGTGGGTTCAAATCGGGGTCAGTTGCAATGTGACTTTTTTCAGTAGAATCTTTATTAAGTACCGATTATAAAAAAAAACCTATAAAAATATAATTCACTGCCGTAACAAATTTGGTTTACCTGAGTTATACATCATAATTAAAATCACCATTAATACAACTCTCTAAGTTAGTTTAATCCCATTAAACGACTTTTTCATAAAGTGATCATTCAATGGGATAATAAGTATAAACATTGAGGGTTTTTTTGAACTATTTGATTATAATTCTGTAATTACATACGTGTAACGGTCTCAAATTATATTTTGTTCAACATACACGGCTAATTGCAAAAAACACAAAAAAATAATAATTTCGCAGTATACCCTGGTGCTTCCACCTTAACTACACTTCCCTGTCCTATGAGTCACATATGACTCATTTTTATCTAACTATTGTGTCTACTTTGTGGAAAGTTGAAGTGTTCATCAAAATTTACCCACCTTACTTGTAAACTAACTCAATAATCAAATTGCAGTGTAAACTATATAATCCAACTGCACACATAACGACTATTATTAAATACTTGTACACTTACGTCTTTAGTCATGTAATAACGCAACGTTTCCGCGTCTATGCGCCTGCGCTGCGGTCCGCGGCGGCGCAGGCGCAGCCGGGATTCGCTTTCACTAGATAAATAGAATCTCCTCGCTTTGGATAAGTGTATAAGTAATAGGGTATTACGTTAAACCTTTCCAATTCCATCGTGTTTTCTTATGTCAGCTTGTACCAGAACTGTGAAATAAAAGCTCGTGCAAGTGGTGGAACTAAGCAATCAGTTGAATCAATATCGAAATTCATTTAACAATATACTTAGTCCCCCAAAGTCATTTCCCTATAACATTATTTTACACCCTCTAAGGCTTTCTTTTTTTTGACTTTTTTTCTGGTTTTCTTTTTTTTTTAATCTTGAAAACAGCAGTTGAGTTCAGCTTAAAATTAATTTATTCAAATCAGGTTGTCACTTCATCTTGACCGTCCCGACTCGCCCTTCACTTCATCTTCTTGAAAATTGATCTTGTTTTAATTTTTTCTGTATTTTTTCACAGAGATGGGTTTTTAATACCATATAAAATTTGTGATTTTACACATTTTAAGCCAGTCCCAAAAGTTAACAGTGTGACTGGTTGGGAGAACAATTTAAAAAAAATCCCAACCAGTCACACTGTAACACGTTACGGTGTGACTCATTGGGAACGAACTTTAAAAAGTTTTCCCAACGAGTCACCCTGTTACAGGTTACAGTGTGACTCGTTGGGAACAAACGCTTTTAAGGTCTTTTCTAGCCGTTAGTACGTCTCTGAATCACCCTTCAGAAAATACAGGCGTGATGGTTATGTTATGGAATAATCCAAGTGAATAGCCCATCAACTTTTGTCATTGTTGTATTGATAGTCAATCAATGGCATTGTTGCCTTCAATTGTTAACTGTGGAAGTACCAGCGATAATTGTGGATCATGAATAGTTAGCTACTACCTTTTCTTTCGGCTAAAAAACAACGCACGGGTATTTATGGTAAGTTAGGTAACTTCTCTTATCAACCGTGGATGAGTGGTTATCTAATACTCACTCTAAGACCTCATCACCATACTTCGAAAAGCTTTCATATCCATATCTCTAGATGTTCGCCTGTTGACGTGATGCCCCGAAGTTTGATAATCAGTATTACTATACTTATATCGTATCGTGATACTCAGTAAAGGGTCTGCGTTGGTCACATAGGCAGTCGCTTTATGTTAAATACTGGTACTGGTATTCAGCTGTGGTTTAACTGGAAACCTACACCAAAAATGACTGTCGATAAAAGTATAGGTTGATGAGAACAAAAGTACCTACATACAGAGGCAAAATCAATTCGGATAGTGAGATTTTAAACAACTTATAAGTAATTATTTTTGCTGAGGAGTTTGTTCTGCCACTTCTTCATCCCAGTAATAGCATTAGGAAGTGGTGAAGGGTAATCGTTTTCGGGAAATGTGTAAAGTAATTTCGATGTTCAAAAAGTACCTTGGTACTCTACTCTTTCTTAGTCTAATTTAAATAAATGGATTCTGATTTTGGTTTTTTTCTGGACGGCATGGTTTTGCGCTGTAGCATAGCGATTATCTGCCGCGTTGTGTCGTGGTTTTGATTCCCGCGCGTAACAAATTATTATTAGTATAGCCTACAGTTAGTTATTCCGGGTCTGGCCGTTTGTGTTTGTTAGTTAATGTCCACAAAACAATTGATTTTCCTGGCACCTGGCCTGTCGGTCGTGGGTTCGATTCCCACCCAAGACAAATGTTTGTGTAATGTCATTTTCATCATATCTATGTATTTAGACATTATATAACTTGACTAGATAGCGTTGTATAAAAGTTGTGGAGGATTATTATTTATTATTAACTATATTCTGACAGAGGGGCAACGTATAAAAATATGGATATTTAAAACCTTAGAACACCTTGCTATGAGTCTTCCAAGAATGACTTAACCGTTTTCCTTTCTTCAAAGCATGTCGGCCAAAAACCATTGATATTCGACTTCCTTAATTAAACCCACCGGTGTGGTCCACAGGCACATAAAACTAATAACCGCGGGGTCAATCCGAACACTGCTCAAGGTCGCACCGATGCGCACGCGCATACCAATGAGGCCGGAGTCGATACAATGCAACTATTAACATGCAGTGGTCACCACACTGCATGCCTTGACCTGCACACTCGGAGTATATAGAAGGATTTTGGGTATAGAGCTGGTTTGACTGGAATAAAATGGCATGTGTGGATCTGGTTAGATAATAATATTTTTTACGTGATATAATGGTTATTCTTTCTTTCCTTCAGTGGTGATGAAGGAAAGAAAGAAAAACCATTAAAATGGCACAACACAGGCATGAACTGAATTACCTAATATATTCCTGCTTTAATATTACTTTAATCACCTTAATCTTCAATATTTTATATGGAACAGCTTACGATTAACAGGCACTTCGAGTGAAGAGACATTCGATGGAAATGACTAGGTATCGTTGCAATGGCTTTTCGGTGAAACGGGCACTCGATGCTTTGGTATTTCGGCAATTCGTACAGTCGGTCTAATGACTTCGGGGAATTAGCGACCGGATAATGACATTCGAAATCAAGCAATAAACTCCTAGGGTACCTACGCTTCAATATCTATTATTTTCATCACCTTAAAATAATATTATCTGCACTATGGGCTATTTAATTAATATTCTTTTGTACCTATGTAATTAAAGGCCATCAAACATTTTCCGCAATCAACTAAACTACACACGGTTATTTAAAATTTAAATTGGCTGGTATTGATTTTGTGTGTGAAGTGCAAAAAGAGAAGACGAAGTTTTGACATTGGCACCTGTCCCAGAAAAGATGAAAGGGAGTTGTATGGACCCTATATGTTGAGGAGTGATGGAACACATGTGACTAAAAGAGTGATCAATTTAAGTGTTGATGGCTGGAGAGGAAGAGAAAGACCAAAGAAAATATGGATGGGTTGTGTGAGAAAATATACAGGGTGTCTCATTCAAATCGGTCAGTATGGGAAAGTCTAAAACTATAAGACATACGAAGATCTGTTCTGAGGAACCAAATAAAAAAAATAAATTAAGTATGTGGAAACAATGCATTTTATTCATTTTAGGCATCATGTTTCATACAGACATTTACTGCTTAAGACCTACACAATCGAAATCTAAATTGAAATAGTGTGTTTTTTTTCAAAATAACCGGGTTCGATTCCCGAACGGAGTACAGATGTTTTATAAAATGTACCGATTTGAATGAGACACCCTGTATAAAAGAGAAAAGAGTAAATGATAGTATGACGAATGACCAAGGAGAATGGAAGAAAAAAATCTGTTGCGCCGACCACAAATAACAGGACAAGGGCAGGAAGATGAGGATTGCATTGTGCAAAATCATTTCGACACGTGCAAATCTCCATATACACTAATCCCAGTACTTAAGTTAAGCCATTATTTTCTAGACTGTAAGCAGCCTAATCGATCTATAAGATTTCCATGTAACTGTTAGTGAGTGTGTGTGTCAAGGATGTAAGTAAGCAAGTACCTGTGTTTGTTTGCATAAAATGTGGTAAATATAAAGATTACATAACCTACCTATAGTAAACCCACATTACGCCGGTTAGGTATGTTTAGGTTTCATGTAATATTAGGGAGAGAACACTAATTCAGACTGCTTACTACACAAAACATAATGATGAGGTACCTACATACATAAACTCACGCCTTTTGCCTATGGAGGTAGGCAGAAACTACAGAGCGATATCTGCTACGATTCTTACGTAGTTCTTTTGCTTCGTTTACATTCATACTTGTAAGTACGTAATTTACTTGTATATAGTCAAAGACATTCAATACCTATATAGACCGGACATCACGAACAAAAATTTTCGTCCGAAAAAGTGTGTCCTGCTGGATACAATTAGTCTATGAGTTTTTTGTAGTACGCTCCGCTGCCGCTCCAATATTCATATATTATTCTAGATGGCGTTACTGAGACATGGGATCAAAGTTTTTCTATGACATTTCCTTGACATGCCCGCTCTATAGAATTTTAAATCTCTTTGGGGAGAGGACACAAATTCAGACTGCTTAGTACACAATACATAATGATGTAAGTCCTACATAACATAAACTCACGCCTTTTTCCTATGGAGGTAGGCAGAAAGTACAGACCGCTATCGAAAGTCGAAAGGTTGTCTGTAAGAGATCGCTTTTAGCGATAAGGCCGCCCGTTGTATAACCGCTTGTAGCCCTTAAAATTATAATTTGTAAGTTTTAATGGTGTACAGTAAAGAGTATTTTATTCTATTCTATTCTATTCGCTATCTGCTACGATTCTTACATACTTACTTCTTTTGCTTCGTTTACATTCATATTCGTAAGTACGTAATTTACTTCTATACAGGATGTAACGGAAAGGGTATATACATACAAACAGGGTGAATAGAGTATTTAATAACGAGTCTTTCCTCAAAATTTCAGCTCCCAACTAATAACTTTGAAACTTCACGATATTATTTAATATCGATAGTTTATTAAATGCAAAATCTTAACAAACGTGTCACCGCCCTATGAGGGTCATAATCCTGTCCGGCTAGGTTCCAGTATATCTATCTCGGGTTTTGCGCGCCTAGTACAGACCTATCGGGCTCTGCCTAACCGACGAAGGCGCGACGGCGCGTGCGGGCTCAACTTTACAATTATGTATGTATATGTATAAAAACGTTGCCATGTCGTTTCTTATCACCAAGAGAATCCGTGCCCTTCGGATGTATATACCCTTTCCGTTACACCCTGTATAGTCAATCCTACGACTACTACGCACATGATCTTTACTAAATTGACTAGTTACTATTTTTGTGCATTTCTAGGTTACTACGTTTCTAATAGGGACATAGCCTTTAATATTCCCACAGCTGGGACACAGGCCTCTTCTCTGTGAGAAGGGTTGGGCCGTAGTAAGTATACCACGCGGGCCCAGTGCGGGTTGGTAGATGTCACATCGTCACATGCCTTCGAAATATGATTTCTAGAGCATGCCAGTTTCTTCACGATGTGTTCCTTCAACGTTATGTGAACAGTGGTTATGAAATAACTAACGTAAAGCGCCTGTCTGGGTTCAAACTTACAACCCAACTGAGCCAGCACTGCCGTTTTTTAATAATTCCAGGCCATTGTTCTCTCACTGTGGGTTATGTTTTCTCAAACAGAGAAAACATGGGCCAAAGCCATCATGCTTGTTTAAGGCGACTTTAGACTTTAAATTTATTTTTAACATTAAAATTCCGTAAAGATTTACACCCAATATAGAAAAACCCAATAGCGCTTTATCCGACCCGGGAACGGAACCTCATTCTCAGCACTAACACTTGCGCTTACTATACATATTTGTATTAACGCCAGCACATCTAGCTACCCCAAATATTGTCAAAATTTCGCAAAATGAACATGAACCTTATTCTGTTTGTAATGAAGTTGAAAAACTATCAAAAAAATTGGACGCCTTTGGGTAAGGCTCTAGACAGACGGACCGCATTTCAACTGCAATCCAACCGCAAATTGCAGTTCGGATGCAGTTTGAATGCAGTTGACCCGATGTTGTCTTTTTCAAACTGCATCCGAACTGCAATTTGCGGTTGGATTGCAGTTGAAATGCGGTTCGTCTGTCTAGAGCCTTACTTGATGTGCAATTGCTGCTGGCCTCTGTACATTCCAACTTTATATTATCATGATATTATAATAGGATGCTGTTGTCATGTTGTCAAGTCATTATTTTAAGCATCTGTCGTCAGTCCTGCTTGACAAGTCAAGCCTCACATCCTAGCCTCGACCGAAATAATATAAATGATGTGTTGTTTACACCGAGAGTGGTTTCTGAATTCAATAATAAAAAAAAAATACAGAATTACATTAACCCCAAACTAGGCAAGCCTGTATCTTTGACACTAAATTCTAATTTAGGTATTATGCCGGAGGTCGTGGGTTCGATTCCCACCCAGGACAAATGGTTGTGTGATATGCACGATCATTTGTTCTGTGTCTGGGTGTTATTTATCTATAACATGTATGTATTTAGAAATATATAAGTATGTTTATCAGCTGTTTAGTACCCATAACACAAGCTCTGCTTAGCTTGGGACTAGATGGCGTTGTGTGCATGATGTGGAATATTTATTTATTTATTAAAACAAAACAAAAAAGCTAACTCAGTTTATGAACTGTCAAGAGCTGGGGCAAAGGAATTAAAATAGATTTTGTGTGAAAGAGTATCAAACATACAACCAAACATTCGCATTTATTTTATTTATAGGGTTACTTTTATAATGATAATGACCAAGAACCAGTACAAAAGCAACATTGCAATAACATATCTATATTTGTCTGTTTGTCAACCGTTGCTCAAAGCTCATGAGTGGCTCCGAAGGTCGACTGGCGCCTATTTCACAAGCACCTGCTTTTACCAGTAACTGCGAAATCACTCGCAATGGTCAACGATATGGTTTCATTTCATGATGGTTACTAAACTGACGTGGAGATGAGAGGCAGTTTGGTAATGCCTATAGGCATATTGCAGCTGCTGTGGTAACATTAGGACCGTCTCTCTCGTATATGGTAACATTGTATTTAAATAAACTAGTCTGAATTCCATCGTACATCATGATTATCTCTCTCGCTTCATTAAGTATGATATATTATAATATTTTTTTTACTTAGGTGACTAATAGGTATATCAACGGTAGTCTACTAGACAAAATACGACTACCTTTTGTAACTTTGTGAACTTTTGCCACACGTAAACCTTAACATGTTAAATCTCATACCTACTCCTTATGGTCCGCGCTTTATTCTAATCTTCTTCTTATCGTGTGGTTAGTAACTAACCTGGTGTCAGAGTTTTAATGCCGCCCATGGGCCTCTGACATGGCATCACATGCCCTCGAGACATATATCTCTCAGGCATGCCGGTTTCCTCACGATGTTTTCCTTCACCGTTTTTGAAGCAAGTGATAATTATACAATACGCACATGAATCCGATAAGTCAGAGGTGCGTGCCTTGGATTCGAACTCGAGACCTATGAATTGGCAATCCACCGGTCTCACCACTAGGCTATCACTGCTCATTCTAAGTATAATTTATATGTATTTCTGCAAACGAAACCTATTCTACAAACACTTTTCAACTTCATTTTTTAACTAGTAGATGAGGTCGGTGTTACCATCTGAGAAGAAATACAGAAAGAAACTCAGACGTCAAAGTCTCTTTTAAAGTCCAGACATTATCTTGGTCAGATCATGTAAAAGCCATGCAGATTAGTGTCTGAAATGGTCTTTTCAGTAAAGACCCACACATATATGAGGAAGAAATCCTAAAAAGGAATTCATTGTTTATAACCAGTTTAACCATGGGGTATCGTGTTGGCGGTCAGATAGGCAGAAGCTCCATGGAAAATATTTGTAATCAGCCGTATCTGGTTTGACTAAAAGCCACCCTAACACAGATGGGAAAAGGTTCAGACAGATGAAGATTCCTTTAATGACCACGATTGAAGGGTTAAGAGCGTTTTTAGTTATTGTAATCTCCGAAAATACATGAAAATATTACAAAATTATTCGAAACTGAGATCGATTATTCGAAATCGTGAGATAAAAAATACTTAAAGGTCAACAATTATTAGTAGCATAGTATTATAGCTCTCTAGGTTTATTTTTGGATAGTTATTTTACAAAAATAAAATAACAATACGGAAATCTAGACAAAATAAAACTGTGATTGTGTCTAGTAAAGATCAAAACTATTAAACCTAATTGCCAATACATTTTTAAGTTGTGTTTGGTACTAATAAACATGCTAAGCCACAGGTTTACCATTTATTTAATTATTTACAGTAATTGAGTAGAACTATTAGGTGCATTTAATTAAAAACGACTGCACACGTCCCGGATATGCAAGTCTGTGAATATTTAATTTTGCGTTTAGACATTTAATTTTTACCGTTGTATATGCAAAATTTTCGATTGTAAGAAACTACATAATATATGACGTCTTCTCTTAGTGTTTCTAGTATTGTAATTTGTGTAAAGCATGTGTCGTGTTTTTTATTTATAAGTGATTAAATTAGGTTAGTAAAAATCTAACATTCCATTGAAGAAGGCTAATTCCAATTTAAGATCCTGAAATTGATGATCATTGGTTTCAAGAACAGTCAAAATCAAAAGTCATTCATTCAAATTAAGCTGACTTTTTGAACGTCAAAATAACACCTAACAGTGTCAAAAAGCCGTCCCTTCGCCACTTCCAAGTGTTATTGCTGGGAAGAAGAAGTGGCGAAACAAACTCACCAGCAACACGTCCGTCAATTTGAATGAATGAAAGAACGAACAAATAAATGAATGATGTATTTATTTCGGCATTTCGGATTTCGGGCGTAGGTACCTATAAACATTAAAATTATACTTTTTTTTTATTACTGAGAGGCACGCATTTGACCACTATCTCACCTGATGGTAAGCGATGATGTGGTCGACGATGAAGCACGCTTGCCTAGAAGCAACCTGTTCACTCTTGACTTGAAGACCCCTAGGTTGTAGCTATAAGGAGACACCGACTCCGGCAGGGAATTCCACTCTAGCTGTTCGCACAATGAATGTGTTTCCATAGCGTTTAGTACGTATGGTAGGGATATCTACCTTGTACCGGTGGCGCAGTGCCGTACGTCTGGTGGTCCAATGATGAAAAGGGCTTGGTGGAATTAAATCGTGCAATTCCGATGCACACTCTCCGAAATATAACTGATAGAAAACCGACAGGCTAGCAACTCGGCGTCGATACTCAAGAATTTGAAGTTTTGACTCAACGAGTGCATCATTGCCGATGATCTTCTTGGTTCGTTTCTCAATAGACTCAATAGACTCACTCTTTACTATTAGCATGATGCACACTTTGTGATAATTGACGGACGATTAAAAATTAAAAACCTTCATTCATTTAAAATATTATTTGGTTTAGTAAGTAACGTATTGAAAATCGCGAACAATACTTAATTATTAAATAGTTCATTCTTAGTAATTGCCTGTTTATCTTAATACGCATAAATTTCACGGTCCCATATGTTGATTCTCAGTTTACATAAATCTATTTTACAACAAACTATTATCTATCTAAACCATAAATTATCGAGCTCACTAAAACCGGTTCGTCGGTTTTGGAGATAGCGGCATGCAAGACAGTCTTTCTACACCGTGTCGAGGTAACCTTGGCCTTTCGTTCAACTCAACGATGTTTTCACAACGTTATCAATAGTTCTTTAACATCAGTTACGATATCGTTACGTTACCAGTTAACTTTCATTACTAATTATTTGTTTGATTCTTTAATTTGATGCAACCTTTTTGGGATTTTTTTTTCTTTTGGCGTAGGTATCTACACGGTTCTTTTCATTCGACCTTTTTTTTGGAATCATAGTATTTTTCTGGAATGTTACAAATTAACTTTTAGGTTATTTTTCTGTAACTATTTTCCCTGGATGGTTTATGTATTTTTTACTTTGATATTTAATATACTTGAGGAACAAAAATAGCTCTTAGACACATTTTGTATCGATATTAATTAAAATCAGTGTGCCCACCCTGATTTTAATTACTTATTTAATTATTTAATCATTTGCCCGTCCATATGAGTACCTATTGCACATAGGTGTCAAATTAAAAAAAACTGAGCGAGCCTAAATTTTTTTTGGGTGGGAAATCCTCATGTATGTCCTCCACCACGGGAGGGCGGAGGGGTAGGTATGTCAGAATCGTACTGACTAAAAACCACCCTGGTGTTCCGGGTACGGAAGAGCGAACCTAACTTAAGCGAACCAAACTTTTGCGAACCTAACCTGAGCGATATAGAACCACCATATTTTTTCTTTAGTTCAAAGACATTCGACTTTTGAAAAAACAACTATTCGATACGAAAATTGTTAAGTTGGTAAGTACCTACCTAATAATAATTCTGTGCATATTTCTTTCTTTACGTATCTTTTATAATCTATCTTAAGAACTAAAAGACGTTTATATTCAAGGCTCATTGTTTTTTTATTTTGTTTAATTACATATATTGTATAATTATCACTTGCTTCAAAAACGGTGAAGGAAAACATCGTGAGGAAACATATTTCTCGACGGTATGTGATGCCAAGTCAGAGGCCCATGGGCGGCATTAAAACTCTGACACCAGGTTAGTTACTAACCACACGATAAGAAGAAGATTGGAAATGGTAATTAAATTGGAATGAAAAAAAACAGAAATGTATTAACACAACATGAACATCTTGACATGAACTTTTGTGTATACTTTGTTGGTTGTCCTTAAATAATTAAATATTATGATTTAGTCGACTATTTCACAACTCAAGCAATTTAGATAACAGCTAGCTACCTAGTTATTATATTTATAAGTAAAGTGGCTAAACCTTACTTACATAACAGTAGGTAAAGATACCAGTTGTATTAAAATTTACAAACACGATACAGATGAATAAGGTAAAGCCTAGGGAATGCAATCTCGATCTCGCGAGATCTCGAAAACACGAGATCTCGGCCATTTTTTCGATTTTCAATCTCGAAAATAAGCAATCTCGTTTTCTTAATCTCGCTCGAGATCTCGACAATATCGATCGAGATTTGTATCGAGATAGAAGCTATTTTCAAAATCACAATTAATGAGTATTTGTGTACTGTACCGTGTACCTACATAATTACTTTTTTTAAATAATTCAAAGATGCGCGCTATAATGCCGTATTTTTTTGCTTTGCCACGTATAATTTTGTTGACGTTTTTGAAATACTTATATAGATTTCATTTTCATTGTTTTGTATTATTCATAACTTCATAAGATATAACAGCGATATCCTAACTTGTATTACGAGTATTCAAATTAATGTAGTATTCTAATCTAATAGCATTTCTCGAGTTTTGTATCGATTTATGGGTGTTTGAGTTTAAAAACCAAAATCTCGATAATCTCGAAATCCCGCCAGATCTCGACTTGTTTTTCACGAGATCTCGAAACTGCCAATCTCGACACCAGGTTCAACAGGCGAGATCTTGATTTGCTAATCTCGGCTCGAGATTGCCTTCCCTAGTAAAGTCAGATTACTAGTCTTATGAAACTAGAATAACACCTTGTAGATGACTTAACTTAATCTTCTTGGCCTGTCGATGGTAAACATAAAAATAGTGTAATAATATTCCACAACTTTCACCCAACGCCATCTAGGCCCAAACTAAGCAGAGGTTTCGATGTGAGTACTATACAACTCAATAATAATCATACTTACATATTTCTAAATAAATACTTATTATAGACAAATAACACCCAAACACAGAACAAATGACCGTGCTCATCACACACACAAATATTAAGTACCAAAAAACACACCAATCAGAAATCAAATCAAATCAAAATGTTTTATTTGCATCGAACACATGTGGCCAAACAATTTTATAGGATAGCAGGACCGAGCAATCTTGATGTTGTATTTAATACATTGTCCAGCATGTTCTACCCAGATAGGTGTACAAATGAGTAATCTCCAACATTGATGATTCTAAGAGTTGCAAAGTATATCAAGTCAAATTACTTATTATTGTAATAGTAAAAAAAAAACTCGCACTTATCACAAATCTTACCTCTTTATAATTATTAATATACTTACATTTATATTTTATAGATAACCAGTTTTAAAGGGGTTTACAATTGCCTTAAAAGTCTAAGTATGGTCGTGCAAGTCGTGCAACTTTAAGTTTAAGAAACCCTAAACACACGAGCGAACATAATCCATATAATTTACAGCACAATTACTTTGCAAGTAGTTGTAGTTGCATGTTACTATCAGTTGCAGTTGCTACGTCTTGTTGCACAACTAACCATCAGAGCCTGCATTTTGTGCGAGTATGTAAGATGACATGGATTGCAGCCACGATATAGGGACAATGCAGAAGTTAAATTGCCCTGATAACATAATGAAATATTATTGCAAATAATTTCTGTTAGTAAATTATCCAGATATTTTTAGTCAACTATGGTCAATAATTATGGGAAATAATACTGGAAAAAAGTAATTATAATTATACCTAACTTAATAATAAAAATAATAATAATGTATGGTTTGACCAAAGAGATTTAAAATATTATAGAGCGGTCATGTCAAGGAAATGTCATAGAAAAACTTTGATCCCATGTCTCAGTAACGCCATCTAGAATAATATATGAATATTGGAGCGGCAGCGGAGCGTACTACAAAAAACTCATAGACTTGTATCCAGCAGGCTGCAGGACACACTTTTTCGGACGAAAATTTTGTTCGTGATGTCCGGTCTATAGGTAGGTTAGGTTTAACGGGCAGGTGTCCGCAACTTCACGACCAAGCGCGTATTTTGCGTACGGTCTATAGGTATTGAATGTCTTTGGGTTTGACGAATCAAATATTTGTATAGCTGTTGTTGGCAAACGCAGCCATGATAGATAAGAAATACCTTTGCAGTGTAGGGCAATATCATTAAAATAATCCGAAGCAAACCAAACAGCCAGCTTAACAAAAGCGGTAATTGTAATGAAAGTGTTAGCAAATAGTGAAAACAAAGCACCAAGTAGAGAAATATAACATAGAAGATTGCCGGCAGTTGACAGTCATGATTGTGACAAGAAGGCTTCCAAATCGCGATTCTATACACGTACACGACGTAACTTCTCTGTAAGTAAAGGGTCCATTTACCTTTTGCTTTTGAGACAATAACTGACATCAGTGTCTGGTATACCTAATTAGTTTTCCAAAATAGAGAATGTTCAATGCTTGACTTCTCCCAAAAGCGGACAATTAGGTGATGGCAATGGAACACAATGCAGCCTTTGTATGTCTATGTACGTTCTGGCAACCTTGGATGTTATAACTCTTAGTCATCAACTCATCTTCGAGTTTGCTTCGTAAATTATTCACCTATATTTTGACTTGCTAAAAGCCCTTAGTCTTGTTCATCATTGTTTCTAGCCTCTTGGTCTAGAAGTTAGTGGCCTTGATATGCCGGATGTCGAGGGTTC